>CM048748.1:76182885-76782885 GCA_026315105.1 Locusta migratoria | reverse complement strand
AGACACGTTCCGAGTACTCGATGAAATCCCCAATAATGTCTCACACAAAGTGCTTCGGGACTTTATCCTGAATCAATAACCGGATCGGACCCAATTGAGACAGCCACATCTGCCACGCCGCCGGGGGATGGACTGGTCTCCAGCAATGGAAGAATCCGGCATTCCGTGGATTCGGGGGTTAGATGTGGCAAACACCGAATTAGACCATAGATGTAACTTAGATATAGGTTTTTCTTAAATAGTAGAATAAGACACACAGGAGAAAAATTTTACGCGGGGGGGGGGGGGGGGGGGCTGTGGTGACAAAAGCAATTGGCCACCCAGTGCCAGGGGCATGCTCACTGGGATTCGCTCGGTGAGCTGGCCACCACAAGCAGGTTTGTAATGCTGGCACACATGTAACACCACAGCAGTAGCATAAGACACAACATCATACACATTACCCAGTATAAACATCAACAACCAGCAAGATGTCCAGTGGTTTCTGCAGAAACATGTAATGTAATGAAATGTTATGTCACTATTTAGCCGTAAGAAATTTATGTATTATACTATTGCCCATTTTAGTCTTAGGTAATGGGTTGTATTGTTTGATATTATAATAAATTATAAAAAGACTTCTTAAAAAAAAAAAAAACCTCTCTTCCCCTAGATATCAAGATTCGGGAGCTGGCGGCGGCGCACTGGCTGAAAAAGGGAAATGGGAGACAAAATACAGGAGATCGTGGAAGCCAGGGTGGAGGGGAAAAGGGAAATCGAAATTCGGGGACTAGAAATTTGGCAAAACATCTGGGACCAGGACAACACTGGAAGGAGGACACACCAGTTCCTCCAAAATATGTCAGAAAGACATAAAAATGGGATACTTCCAGCCAAGCAGAGGATTAATTCACAATCTCACCGGCCATGGCCCGTACCAGACGTATCTATGTCGGTTCAGGAAGCAGGCGACTCCAGAGTGTGGCTGTGGAGCTCAGAAAGGAACTCCAGAACACGTCACTTTCGAGTGCCCTACATACGATTATCTTTTCTCTCATCTCAGACTACAACTACCTAACTCAGACACATACCAACTCATCAGACATGAAGCACATTTTCAAATTCTCAATGAATTAACCGACAATATCTCAAACCATATCAGACATGAATTTATAAACCGATTATGAGACATTTTTTCCAGGCATGACTGCTGCACCAGGCCGTGCCGCCGGGGTACTCCACCGTGCCCTGGATCAGGAGGACTGAGTGCAGCCAAATCACCGATTGCGACGCTAGATATAAGTTAGATTAAGTTAGGCTTAAGAGAAAACACGAAAACAACACAAGGACTGCAGTGCAAAAGGCCAGCCCAGTGCCAGGGGCACGCCCTCCGGAATTAGTTCGGGGGGCACCGGCCAACCAGTAGGATTTTACATTACTGGCACGCCTGTGAGCACTGCCGGGGGGGGGGGGGGGGGGACGACACAAAATAAGACACTAAACGTAGCAGTAGCGACTTCCACATGAAACACAACATGCCAACGCACCCTGCATGACACAGCACATACGGCAGACACAACAGCAAAAACAAAACATATCATGTAGCTCAGTAGAAAAAGCACAAAAAATGTAGTAGCATAAGAAGACCCACTTATGTATAGGTATTGGGTTATTGTATAATTAAAAGAATAAAAGAAGTTGTACCAATAAAAAAATAAAAAATAAACTCTCTGGTGTTACGTTACAGACGAATGGAAAAAACTTGTGGAATCCGACCTCGGGGAAGATCAGTTTGGATTTAGGAGAAATATAGGAACACGGGAGGTAATACATTACGACTTATCTTAGAGCATAGGTTAATGAAACGGAAACCTACGTTTGTCGATTTGGAGAAAGCTTTTGACAATGTCGACTGGAATACACTCTCCCAAATTCTGAAACTATCAGGGGTAGAATATAGGGAGCGAAGTGTTATATTCAACCTGTACAAAAAACCAGACAGCGGTTATTAGAGTCGAAGAGCAAGAAAGGGACGCAGAGGTTGGGAAGGGAGTAAGACAGGGTTGTAGCCTTTCCCCAATTTTATTCAATCTGTACATTGAGCAGGCAGTGAAGGAATGGAAGGAGAAATTTGGAGAGGGCATTAAAGTGCAGGGAGAAGAAATAAAAGCATTGCACTTTGCCAATGACATGGTAATTCTGTCAGAGACCGCAAAAGATCTGGAAGAGCAATTGAATGGGATGGACAGTGTCTTGAAAGGAAGATATAAGATGAACATTAACAAGAGTAAAACGAAGGCAATGGAATGCAATGTCAAAAATTCAAGCGATGCTGAAGAAATTAGATTAGGTAATGAGACAATAAAAGTAGTTGACGAATTTTGTTATTTGGGTTGCAAGATAACTTCTGATGGCCGAAGTAAAGAAGATATAAAATGCAGAATGGCTTTGGGAAGAAAAGCGTTTCTAAAGAAGCGAAACTTGTTAACATCCAATATTAATTTAAATGTTAGGAAGGCCATTCTGAAATCGTTTATCTGGAGTGTAGCATTGTATGCGAGTGAACGTAGACGATAAGGGGTTCAGGTAAAAAGATGATACAAGCTTTTGAAATGTGGTGCTACAGACGAATGATGAAAATTGAATGGGTAAATCAAGTAACTAATGAGGAGGAGCTTAACCGAATCGGGGAGAAAAGGAGTTTCTGGCATATCCTGAGTGAGAGAAGGGATAGATTAGTTGGACACATTTAGCGACATCAAGGAATTGTCAACTTAGCATTGGAAGGAAGCGCGTGGGGTAAAAGTCGTAGAGGGAGATCGAGGGACGAATATAGTTAGCAAATTCAAAAGGATGTAGGTCGCCGAAAGTATTCTCAAATGAAGAGAGTTGCACAGGACAGGGTAGCGTGGAGAACTGCATCAAACCAGTCTGCGGACTGAAGACCACAACAACAACAACGACGACGCTTCGGTTCTTTTAACGCTGGGTACATTCATGAAGTGTGAAGACCAACTCCTTCACTGTTTTGGAATGTCACAGTACGCATTGTGTTGTGACTGGGCTGATTTGTAGCTATTTATTTTCTCTTTCACGCTTTATTCCATAAGATACCTTTTAAAATATTGGAATTAATGATTCACCAACAGCCGTAAATATTATGTTGTTTTATTGAACGACCGGTTTCGGAATTACACTAATAGATTAGATTAGTTTAAAACTTGTTCCATACATCATATATACGACATTTCGTAATGATGTGGAACATGCCAGTTTAGTAAATGTTATCTACACTTGACAATATTTTAAGGATTTTGTATTACATTTTTTGTTGATTTTTTATTATTTTTTTTCTTTTAATTTTTTTAAATGTTTTACAATTTTTATCTAAAAATTCATCTACATTGTACAAGGAGTTGCCATTCAGAAATTCCTTTAATTTCTTTTTAAAACTAGTTGGCTGTCTGTCAGACTTTTGATGCTACTTGGTAAGTGACCAAAGACTTTTGTGGCAGCATAATTCACCCCTTTCTAAGCCAAAGATAGATTTAACCTTGACTAGTGAATATCATCCTTTCTCCTAGTGTTGTAGCCATGCACACTGCTATTACTTTTGAATTGGGTCGGACTGTTGATAATAAATTTCATGAGTGAATATATGTATTGTGAAGCTACAGTGAAGATCCCTAGATCCCTCAATAAATTTC
This sequence comes from Locusta migratoria, assembly GCA_026315105.1. Lineage (NCBI taxonomy): Eukaryota > Metazoa > Arthropoda > Insecta > Orthoptera > Acrididae > Locusta > Locusta migratoria. The sequence goes on along the minus strand of CM048748.1, from coordinate 76,779,199 downwards.
TGCAGGATGTTCTTGGGTGGGCTCCAGCACTTATTCTGATTACACGCTTTTTGCAATGAATACTTTTTTGCTCAATGTTGAATTGCCCCATAATATGATCCCATATGAATGCAATGAATGAAAATAGGCGTAGTAAGCTCATTTACTGAGGTGTATATCACCAAATTTTGCAATGACTCTGATAGCATAAGTTTACTGAACTCAAGCGTTTCAGGAGATCTTCAATATGTTTCTTCCAATTCAGTCCCTCGTCAATGCAAACACCTAAAAATTTTGAATATTGTACCTTAGCTACAGATTTATGTTCAAAGTCTAAATTTATTAATGGTGTCATGCTATTTATTGTATGAAACTGTATACACTGGGGTTTGTCAAAGTTTAATGAGAGCCCATTTCTAGAGAATCACTTAATAACTCTCTGAAATATATCATTTACAATTTCATCAGTTAATTCCTGTTTGTCAGGTCTGATAGCTATACTTGCGTCATCAGCAAAAACTACTAGCTTATCATCTTCGTGAATGTAGAATGGCAAGTCATTAATATATATTAAGAACAGCAAGGGACCCAAGACAGAACCTTTTGGGGCCCCTTTTTTGATAACTCCACAGTTACAGAAATTAATTGTTTCATCTATATCATGTCAACTGCTTATTTCAACTTTCTACACTCTCTTCCAGTTAAGTATGATTTAAACCATTTGTGCACCGTCCCACTCATACCAAAATACTTAAGCTTATCTAGAAGAATCCCATGATTTACACAATCAAAAGCCTTTGAGAGATTACAAAAAATCCCAACTGGTTTAGTCCGGTAATTCAAAGCATTTAATATTTCATCAGTGAAGGTATGTATAGCATTTTCAGTTGAAAAGCTATCCGAAGGCTCTATACAAAAAAGTTACAAATCAGTGTTTTATCTATAACACCATGCTCTACATATGTCACATAAAATATAAAGAACAATAAGTACAAATGACCCAACAATCAGCATTGAAGAAATATAATAAGGCCTAATGAATGGTATAATAAAAGGGGTACTAAAATAAAATGACACTTATAAATAATACAACAATCAAAGCATCTGAAAGATATTACTTTTAGAAGCAATGTTGTTGATTGTATGTAATAACATTTCTTCAGACTGTTTGTGTTATAAGATATCTTAGGCGGTAGTAGATATCATCATCATAATTAGAGACTGATTATGCCTTTCAGCATTCAGTCTGGAGCATAGTACCTCTAATAAAATTCTTCCATGATCCCCTGTTCAATGCTAACATTGATGCCTCATCTGATGTTATGCTTTTTACTTCAAAATCATTCTTCACCGAATCTAAATACTTTCTTCTTGGTCTACCTCGACTCCTCTTACCCTCCGCTGCCTAGATCATGAGTCTCTTAGGTAACCTTGCTTCTCCCATGCGTGTAACATGACCCCACAATCTCAGTCTGTTCGCTCTAACTGATTCATCTATGGTGTTCATACCCAAAGTTTCCTTAATTTCCTCATTATGGACACCCTCCTGCCATTGTTACCATCTATTAGTGCCTGCAATCATTCTTGCTACTTTCATATATGTAACCTTTACCTTGTGAATAAGGTAACCTGTATCCATCCAACTTTCACTCCCATACAACAAAGTTGGTCGAAAGATAGAGCGGTGCACTAATAGCTTAGTCTTGGTATTTACTTCCTTCTTACAGAAGAGAGTAGGTCTTAGCTGAGCACTCACTGCATTAGCTTTGCTGCACCTCGAATCCAGTTCTTTCACTATGTTGCCATCCTGTGAGAAAATACATCCCAGGTACTTGAAACTGTCTACATGTTCTTTGTTCCTCCTATTTGGCACTCAATCTGTTTAACTCTCTGTCCCACTGACATTACTTTCGTTTTGGATATGGTAGTAGATATGATTAAAATATTTAAAATGCTGTAAGAGGGTGAAATATACGAAATAGTGATGTAGGGGATTATCATTGGTATAAGAAATAGTTGAAAGTAACGATAAAATGCATATTTTACAGCAGTATATATTATTAAATTAGTGAGTGGTCATTGTTGTAAAAATTGTCAGGGTATACTGTTTCGTATATTTCACCCTCTTATAGCACTTGAAATATTTTTAAACACATCAACCACTGCCTAAGATATCTTAGAACACAAACAGTCTGAAGGAATGTTATTTATTACATACAATCAACGCCACTGCCTCTATAAGCAACATCTTACAGATACTTTGATTCTTTTATCATTTATAAATGTCATTTTATTTTAATATCCCTTTCATTATACCATCCATTAGGCCTTATTATATTGCTTCAATGCTGATTGTTGGGTCACTTGTACTTGCTGTTCATTATAATTTATATGACTTATGTAGAGCAGGATGTTATAGGTACAAAATTGATTTGTAACGTTTTTGTATAGAGCCTGAAGATGGTATTAGTGTAATACCAAAACTGGTCGTTCAATAAAACAACGTAATCTTTATGGCTGTTGGTGAATACATTATTTTGAATTAAAAATAGACCAGCCGCAGTCTCAATTCCAATATAACATGGAACTACATCTATGCACGTATTATGTGGTTTGAGTGAAACAAAGAGCATATGATCTGGTGAACAATTACCCCGTAGGAAAATTCCGCCCATATTTCTACCTAAAATACGAATGGTTGGGTCTTACTTGTACTCTCAGTCCCCCAATACCCTCCAGCAATATTATTATCAAACCGTGCACGGCAGTGTTCTGGATAGATCTTGCCCTATATATGAGAAGAATGGGTAGACTATAGCTATCATACGGTACATCGTCAAAATTTTCAAAGTTACACACTTCCTGGAGCCCATCCAAATTGAGCAAATCAGTTGGATTTTGTATATGACGTGTACTCTATGGTGGGCTTTAAACGGCTTATAAAAGCACCATTCATTCATGAGCGGTTCTTGAGAAAATATAAAAAAAAAGACCATGATTTTTGGGTACCAAAAAAACGAATTGTGGGGATGGTCACTTCGATACTTTCTGTTCATTGCAGATTCTCGAAATTTTTACCATATGTACTTTTGATGCTATTCTCGAGGCCGTTATTAAATTTTTCAGATATCGTTATCCGTTACCGAGATCCGGAGCTTAAAACTTATCATAGTTTTGCACAAAATCACAAAACCCCGATTTTAGCCGTTTTAGCACCGTGAATGGCAAATATCTAAATAACTAACTATAGAAGATTGTTCAAATATTTACAATACATTCTGTAGATATATATCTATAAACGGCATTTTACAGTTTTCGTGAATCTTAGTCCGTTAGCAAGATACGGCTGAAAAACCGCGATATTTTGCTAGAAAAAGTGCGTATTGTGCTGAAAGATGGCGTTAGGACAGCTCTGAAACTTAACATGTGATTTGAAAAAAGGTACTCGGCGAAAAAATTTCATTTTTGTACATCTTAAAGATTGAAATCTTCGGTCGATGAAGGGGTGATTTTTGTTTTCGTTTACTTTACGGTTAATATACAGCATTCGGTTTTGTGAATTATTGCAACATATTTTAAAGAGTTTGCAGAGGTAAAAACACATTCGTATAGTTGCATATCTGCGTATGAAATATAGATAACATCTCGAAATTTTATTTAAAGTTTAGAGCGGAATGATATCTTATCTGTTTCTTGAGATATCAGTCCGTGAATGATAGCACGCAACAGTAATAGGTTAGAAAACGCCGTTTCTATTGTGAGATAACGAATCTTGAGGAATAGAAAATGACTAAAATGTCACGTGTATGTTGTTTAGGTGTTTATCTGGAAAATCTGTTTCCGACGTTTTGGAAATGTGTATTCGTTACCGTGATACGCTACAAAAATCATAATTTTTGGTATTAAAAGATCCAACTGCGTGCATTGACAAATCTACACTTCTATTCATGGCAAATCGTCGAAATTTTTACGATGCGTTCTAATATTATGTTTCCGGAAAGCTTTGAGAGTTTTTCCGATAATTGATAGTGTTTAACAATGTTCTTTGAAATAGTTAAGCATATGTAGCAATCATCTGAATGTAAAGCTCTTTTTAGAAAGTCAACTACTACATAGTCAATTTGGTCTGACATTCGTACAAATGTATCAAGGTATATAAAATACTATCGAAATTTTACTCACCATTTATTTCATGTTATATAAGCAGTACACTCTGATGCAACAGGAAAATGATGGAAAAGGCTGAAAAATGCTCCTGCTGGAGCACAGAAAAGGCGAATATGTTCTCTGACACAAAAGTGTGGAAGCAACTGCCTCAATCCTTATTCCGACGTCCTCACCAAAAATTTTGGCATGCGAACATATTCGTGCTTTTTTCAGCTGAATGTGAGTAGACTGTGCAACAGGCAGAGAACAGAGAAAGTGTCAGTTCAGGAGAAAGGAATATGCATGAAAAGAGCAGTGGGAAGCGAAACGAGATTTCGGAAGTCAGAACCAGTGGCAACAACAAACTAAGACAGATGCAGAGAGTAGCAATTCGAGCAAAAGAGAAAACAGTGGTAAACTGAGACGAATGGAGACCATACGTAAAGAATGAGCGTGCGGCTCTCCAATACTATAGCACGAAACAATTTGTCCAATTTTTCCATCCCCAGTACCCGCGTGCTAAAGTTTTCCGGTCTACAGGTCAAACCCCAAGCAAAACCTCCCCATGGACATATGTGTAAAGGAGACAATCGTGATTGAAGACAGTGAAAGCCAACTCTTAAGTGAGAAAGAAAGGATACTGGCAATAGGACAGGAAGTGAATGGAACAACGTCAGTGGGGCAGAGAGACGATGAAAGTGGCAGAAACAGAGAGCGGTGAGGAACCGCGATGGAAAGGGATGAAGACATTGAAAGTTTGACACAGACAGCAAACAAACGGACAGAGACATATATAGACACTGACAGTGAGGCACATATATAGACACTGACAGTGAGGCGACATTGCAGACTATGACGCTTAACTGGGCAAAAGTATTCACAAAGTTATGCGCTAAAAGTGCGCGAATATGTTCGCATGCCAAAATTTTTGGTGAGGAAGTCGGAATGAGGATTGAGGCAGCTGCTTCCACACTTTTGTGTCAGAGAACATATTCGCCTTTTCTGTGCTCTGGCATGAGCATTTTTTTAGCTGGTTTAATATACCAGAGTTTATTTTAATATTTGTTTTCATATTATGTAACTGTCTTGTGTCACGTTGTGCTTCTGTTGTTCAGAACAGTTATTTCATTGTTAGTTTAATAGATAGTTCACAGGTATAACCATAGAAAGTTCCATTGGCGCCAAAATGTAGGGACTGGCGCGTAGAGTTACCCTACAGTCGAGCTAGCGGCCTCGGACTTTGAATGCCTCTGTCAAACAAGTGCGTGTACTGAGTAAACTGCAGCATACAATTGTTAAATATATTTAAATGAACCACAGACATTGCCGAGGTGGGGTGGCTTGCGTGCCTCAACGATGCAGATAGCCGTACCGTAGGTGCAACCACAGCGGAGGGGTATCTGTGGAGAGGCCAGACAAACGTGTGGTTCCTGAAGAGGGGCAGCAGCCTTTTCAGTAGTTACAGGGGCAACAGTCTGGATGATTGACTGAGCTGGCCTTGTAACATCAGTTAATGTGGCTTTGCAACACGCTTACTGCGAACGGCTGAAAGCAAGGGGAAACTACAGCCGTTATCTTTCCCGAGGACATGCAGCTCTACTGTATGAACATATGATGATGGCATCCTGTCGGGTAAAATATTCCGGAGGTAAAATAGTCCCCCATTCGGATCTCCGGGCGGGAACTACTCAGGAGGATGTGATCATCAGGAAAGGCAAAACTGGCATTCTACGGGTCGGAGCGTGGAATGTTAGATACCTTAATCGAGTAGGAAAATTAGAAAATTTAAAAAGGGAAATGGATAGGTTGAAGTTAGATATAGTGGGGATTAGTGAAGTTCGGTGGCAAGATGAACAGGATTTCTGGTCAGGTGACTACAGGATTATAAATACAAAATCAGTTGGGGGTATCACAGGAGTAGGACTAGTAATGAATAAGAAAATAGGAATGCGGGTAAACTACTATGAGCAGTATAGTGATCGCATTATCATTGTCTAGACAGATACGAAGCCAACACCGACAACAGTAGTACTGGTTTATATGCCAACTAGCTCTGCCGATGATGATGAGATCGAAGAAATATATGAGGAGCTAAAGGAAATTATTAAGACAGTTAAGGGAGAGGAAAACTTAATTGTGATGGGAGACTGGAATTCGGTAGTAGGAAAAGGAAGAGAAGGAAAATAGTAGGTGAATATGAACTGGGCAGAAGGAATGAAAGAGGAAGTCGCCTGGTAGAATTTTGCACGGAACATAATTTAATCATAACAAACACGTGGTTTAAGAATCACAAAAGAAGGTTGTATACTTGGAAGAGACCTGGAGCCACCGGAAGGTATCAGATAGATTTTATAATGGTAAAACATAGATTCCGGAACCAGGTTATAAACTGCAAGACATACCCAGGGGCAGATATAGACTCTGACCATAACTTGTTAGTCATGAACTGTAGGCTGAAACTGAAAAAACCGCCGAAAGGTAGGAAAATAAGGAGATGGGACCTAGATAAATTGAAGGAACGTGAAGTTCTGGTGAATTTCAGAGGAAGATTTAGGCAACAATTGACAGAAACAGGGGGAAATAAAACAGTAGAAGAGGAATGGGCAGCATTGAGAGATGAAATAGTGAAGGCAGCAGAGGCCAAAATAGGTAGAAAGGCAAGACCTACAAAAAATCCTTGGATAACACAGGAAATACTAAATTTAATTGATGAAAGGAGAAAATATAAAAATGCAGTAAATGAAACAGGCAAAATGGAGTACAGACGACTAAGAAATGAGATTGATAGGAAGTGCAAAATGGCTTAGCAGGAGTGGCTAGAAGCCAAATGAAAATCTGTAGAAGAATGTATAAGAAGGGGAAAAGTAGATACCGCCTACAGGAAAATCAAAGAGACATTTGGGGACAAGAAAAGCAATTCTACCAATATCAAGAACACAGATGGGAAACCAGTTCTCAGCAAAGAAGGGAAAGCTGAAAGGTGGAAAGAGTACATAGAGCAGCTCTACAAAGGAAATGAACTTAGAGACGATGTTGTAGAAAGGGTAGAGGAAGTAGATCAAGATGAAACAGGAGGTACTATACTGAGAGATGAATTTGACAGAGCCTTGAAAGACCTAGGTCGGAATAAGGCCCAGGAGTAGATGACATACCCTCAGAGCTACTAAAGTCTCTGGGACAGACAGCCATGACAAGACTATTTGAACTGGTGTGTAGGATGTATGAGACAGGCGAAATGCCCTCAGACTTTAAGAAAAATGTAATAATAACCATTCCAAAGAAATCAGGCTCAGACAGGTGTGAAAATTACAGAACCATCAGTTTGATAAGTCATGGTTGCAAAATTTTAACACGAATTATCTACAGGAGAATGGAAAAGCTGGTAGAAGCTGACCTCGGAGAAGATCAGTTTGGATTCAGGAGGAACGTAGGAACCCGGGAGACAAAACTAACTTTACGTCTTATCTTAGAAGATAGATTAAGGAAAGGTAAACCTACATTTTTAGCTTTTGTAGATTTGGAGAAAGCATTTGACAATGTTGACTGGAATACACTCTTTCATATTCTGAAGTCAGCAGGGGTAAAACACAGGGAAAGGAGAGTTATTTACAACTTGTACAAAAGCCAGACCGCAGTTATTAGACTCGAAGGGCATGAAAGAGAAGCATCTGTTGGGAAGGGAGTAACACAGGGTTGTAGCCTTTCTCCGATGTTATTCAATTTGTACATCGAGCAGGCGGTGAAGGAAAGCAAGGAAAATTTTGGAAAAGGGATTAAAGTTCAGGGGGAAGAAATAAAAACATTGCGTTTTGCTGATGACATTGTAATTCTGTCAGAGACAGCGAACGACCTGGAAGAGCAGTTGAATGGAATAGACAGTGTGTTGAAGAGAGCGTACAAAATGAACATTAACAAGAGCAAAACAAATATAATGGAATGCGGTCTTAGAAAATCAGGCGATGCTGAAGGAATTAGATTAGGTAACAAAACAATGAAGGTGGTAGATGAGTTTTGTTACTTGGGTAGTAAAATAACATGCGATGGTCGCAGAACAGATGATATAAAATTCAGAATGGCAATGGGAAGAAAAGCATTTTTCAAAAAGACAAATTTGCTAACATCGACTATTAATTTAAGGGTAAGGAAGTCTTTTCTGAAGGCATTTGTGTGGAGTGTTGCCTTGTACGGGAGTGAAACATGGACGATAAGCAGTGCGGACAGGAAGAGAATAGAGGCTTTTGAAATGTGGTGCTACAGAAGAATGCTGAAGATTAGGTGGGTAGATCGCATAACTAATGAAGAGGTACTGAACAGAATTGGGGAGAAAAGGAATTTTTGGCATACCCTAACTAAAAGAAGGGATCGCTTGGTAGGACACATTCTTAGACATCGAGGAATCGTAAATTTAGCATTGGAGGGAAGTGTGTGGGGTAAAAATCGCAGAGGGAGGCCAAGAGACGCGTATAGTAAGCAGATTCAAGTGGAAGTGGGTTGCCGTTCTTATGAGGAGATGAAAAGGCTTGCTCAGGATAGAGTAGGGTGGAGAGCTGCATCAAACCAGTCTCCGGACTGAAGACCATAACAACAACATATTTAAATTTCCATTATACTGTTGTGGCTTTCTGTATTAGAACAGTAAGAAAAGCCAATGGCATCCCGAAATTACCTGTTACAAAAGACATTGTAGAAAAGTGAAATCAAGCCACTTGATAGGCATTGAAATGTGATTTTATCCCTCTTTATTGCCTTACTGGAGCACTTACAAATAAGTAAAGTTGTGAGGCGGCATCGTGAGTCGTGTCGGGGTAGCTCAGTGGTAGAGCGCTTGCCCGCGAAAGGCAAAGGTCCCAGGTTCGAATCCCGGTTCCGGCACACAATTTTAATCTGCCAGGAAGTTTCATATCAGCGCACACTCCGCTGCAGAGTGAAAGTTTCATTCTGGAAACATCCCTTTAGGCTGTGGCTAAGCCATGTCTCCACCATATCCTTTCTTCCAGGAGTGCTAGTCTTGCGTTTTTGCAAGAGAGCTTCTGTGAAGTTTGGAAAGTAGGAGACGAGGTACTGGCGGAAGTAAAGTTGTGAGGCGGCATCGTGAGTCGTGTCGGGGTAGCTCAGTGGTGAGTTGGCCTGCAGCGACCGTGCAGTGAGGACGTGTTGCGCTGCGCTGCAGGGAGGCTTGTTTACGTGCTGGGTAAGTCGCTCGCGCACAGCGGTGTTTACCTGTTAGTAGTTGTAATCACGATGGTTTCTGAGAACTCCTAATGGCGCAAACCAGACGAAAAGATACCTTGAAATTGACATTCGATAGTGCTTTTGCACGACCTACGTCATTTGAATTAGAAGAATTCATAGAACGGGAAATGAAGGTTGGAATTAACGACATCGTGGGTATACATTTGTCGATCGTTGCAAGTGTTGCATATGTAAAGTTAAGAGACGCCGAATTTTGTGAAAAAGTATTTGAATCTGTGGGAGGAAGTCTAAAGTTTAAGCACAGTGACGGCAATGTCGGTCAAGTAACTGTTTCACACGCCGGTTTTGGAATTCGGACCATAAGGGTCTTTGAATTACCTTTCGAATTATCAGCTGAGGACATAAATGTCGCAATCGCGCCATACGGTAGAGTCCTAAATAACTTCGCTGAACGGTGGTCATCGGCTCACAAGTTTCCCGTGTTAAACGGCGTTCGGCAATTGAAAGTAGATTTACAACGGCACATTCCTTCGTACATAACTATTTGCGGATATCGTGCTATTGTCATTTATGACGGGCAACCCAAGACATGTGGGAGATGTAACTCTACTGGTCATGTACGTGCTGAATGTGTACAGAGACGAGTAGCGCAGCTGCCTGCAGGTGAACGCGTAGCGCCTCTCGCGATGACGTCACTGCCGACGTCATTTGCGGCGGTAGCACGCGGCGAGAAGCCACTCCATCCCAGCCGTGACGTACCTACGGAACCGATACAAGAAACAGTTGAGCAGACTATTAATGCCAATGCAGATGTAATTTCGCGATCTGACCAAGCAGTAGCGAAACCACAATCGGAAACACAGGACGTCTCGGCACCGACGGCTCCCGAAAAATCCGTCACAAGTAACACCAGTGACGTTGTGCCCGCTCAGCGCGCACATACGGTAGGGACAGTCGACACGCAAATGGTTGTTGCAACTGATTCCGACAACACCGATGAGTCACTGTTAACCGTTAACGTCCCCACTGATGCAAATACATCTCCAAAAAAAAACCAAAAAACGGAGATTAGCACATCAAGGGGCGGAACATTCAGCGCCGAATTTGCGAGGAAAAGCACAGGCAATAGGTCGGGAATTAAAAGAAGTGGTTAAAGAGGATACAGCTCCCGCTCAAAACCGACGCAATAAAGCCGCAAATAAGGCAACACTGTCGGACCCTCCCACTGATGTCGACAACACGTCTAGCCACAGTGGGACGAAATCCAATGCGCTAAGAGATGCCGGCCTCCGGTGTCCTGAGAATGTAGGAAGCACGGTTTCAACAGAGTGGTCGGAAGATGTCGATACCGATGACACAGATGTGGATATGAGGGACACCTCAGAAGGGCCACTTGTCTCCACGCATCCCGCGACTGAAGGCGACAAATACTCCTCGCACCTGGCCACAGGTACTCACAAAATGGAAACTGACAATGTTCCATCGTACCAGTAGAAAAGAAACACTAACCTTCTCTCCCGCAATGGCGAGTGACACATGAACACCCCGCAGGCGTACAAATTAGTCACTTTAAATCTTAATAAGATCCGCAGTTCCTTGAAGTTAAAAAATTTACAAGATTTTCTGTACGCCGCGGACATAGATGTCGCTATGCTCCAGGAAGTGTCCGACATTAATTTAGAGCAAATAGCCGGATACAATGTTTTTACCAACCCAGGCAGGGGAGATGAATTAGGGACTGCGATACTCCTTAAAGAGGGAATCATTGTCCAAGATGTCGAAAGACTTGTGTCCAGCAGAGGGATCGCTGTCAGTTTTAATAATACCAGGCTAATAAATGTGTACGCTCCATCCGGATCTAGTAACAGACAACGCCGTGCTGAATTTTTCAGACACGAAGTATTGCCTCTCTTCACATCAAATTGCAATGATATCATTTTCGCCGGTGATTTTAACTGTGTGCTCAAGCATATAGATCAAACACCACATTTTAATTTTTGCGCGGAACTCTTACATATTGTTCAGGATCTCGGGTTAACTGACACTTGGACCTGCTTGCACGGCGAAACGACCGGCTTTACCCACGTTACAAGCCATTCCGCCAGCCGACTTGATAGGATCTATGTATCCAGAAATTTAACAGGCCAGCTATTGCATTCTGAGATATGGCCCACTTGTTTTTCCGACCATGCAGCCTATATATGTACAATTAACATGGAAAAACAGGGTACATACCGCAGTCGTGGCCTATGGAAATTCAACACAGGCCATCTGCGAGATGATGAATGTCGGCAGGTATTTCTGGAATCATGGCGAGCGTGTGAGCTAAAACATCATAAATTCAACTCGACCCTCGACTGGTGGCTCAGATGTGCCAAACCAACATTGAGGAAAGCCTTAATGTCCTATTCCCGTGAGAAGAACGCATGGTACAGACGGACGTCGGAATTTTATTTCCAGTGTCTCCGGGATCTGTATAAACTTGACGCCACAGTAGTAGATAATTTTGCGAAGATTAAAAAAATTCAGGCAAAACTGCTATCACTGAAGAGAAGGCAGATGGAAGGTGTAAAACTCCGGGCAAAAGTCCCGGTTTCCCTGAAAGATGAAGAGGCCGCAATGTATCATATGATACGTGAAGCGAAACGAGGCAACGGGAAAATTTTGACACAGATTCAAACCAACACCGGTGTAACCGTAACTACGCAAAGTGGCATACGGGCTGTGATACAACAACATTACACCGAGTTACTGTCAGACAAACCAGTTGATGCGACCAGTTTTGCAGACTTTGCAGCAAATTTACCACGACGCCTCAGTGCAGCGGACGCAACTGAAATGACAACGGAGGTGACGGAGGAGGAGTTAGAAGACATTGTTATGCAGAGCCCGAGCAACAAATCGCCTGGAAGCGACGGACTACCGGCAGAAGTGTACAAAACTTTTTGGCCCCAATTGAAAACGAAACTACTTACGATGTACAACGAATTAATGGACCCCAATACCGTCGTTCCACCTGACTTTTGCCAAGGACTTGTTGTACTATTGCCAAAGAAACCGTGCAGCAATACGCTTGCGGCCTTAAGACCTATTACTTTACTTAATGGGGACTACAAAATTTTCGCCAGAGTCCTCAGCCATCGGCTAAGATCGATCATGCACACGATAACGGGTCCCTACCAAACAAGTGTCGGGAGAGACAGATCAATTTACCAAACTATCTCGGACTATCGAGATATCATAGCAACAGCCGAGACTTGTAGATTAAAATGTGCCATCTTAACGCTGGACTTTGAAAATGCCTTTGATAGAGTGAACCAACACTTCCTCTTCCATATAATGCAGGAAATGGGCTTTCCGCGCCGATTCGTGAGTATAATACAAAATTTGTTCCACAGTAGCACTTCTAGAATATTAATTAATGGTCAACTCACTGAAGCTATTAAAGTTTCGAGCTCAGTAAGACAGGGATGTCCGATGTCAGCAGCTTTATTTGCCATTGCAATGGAACCACTGCTCGTCAAGCTCACGCACCAGCTGCAAGGATTGGTTATGAACGGGCAGAAGATCGTGTGTCATGCATATGCCGATGACGTAGGATTCCTCGTAGTGAACGACCAAGAAGTAGAGTCCTCGCTCCACATTATCCAGAAATATGAGGCTGCATCTGGAGCCAAACTTAATTGGCAAAAATCCGGTGTCATGCATATTGGTTCCGGAATAAACATGCTACACCACGTGCGTTTGAAGGAAGTGACCAACATGAAATGTTTAGGGATACAATTTAGAAAAAAGATACAGAACACTATTGCAGTCAATTACAGGGACTTACTCAATAAACTTCGAGCATGTATCCACCTTCACAGCCTGAGGCAACTGAATATTATACAAAAAGTTGCACTGGTGAACACCTACATCCTATCTAAAATAAATTATGTCGCAAAAGTGCTACCCATTCCCTGCGGCATCGCACAAAGTATGTCGTCTGCAGTTGGTTATTTCGTGAGCAGAGGCAGCATTTTCAAAGTCAAATATGAAACTTTAACCCTTCCAATAAAAAACGGTGGGCTGAATCTCACGAACGTGCACACAAAGGCACAAGCACTGTATACCAGTAGTACTTATAAGCTGTGGAAAACGTCAACGCACAGTTTAATTTCCCACCTACTCAATGAAATAGCACCGCCAGATTTAAATCCACCGATTGACGTTCATCATATACCACCTGCACTACACCATATACAGAACTTTTTATTGGATTTCAGTTACGTCCGGAAAAGGATACCAGAAAAAGAGATAATGGTGGCAAGACAAATCTACAACTCGTTAATTGCCACAAAACCTCAAAATAACGTAGAAGAAAAGTATAAGAACAACAATTGGCGCGTGATTTGGGAAAATGTCAACTCACGAAATTTACCGTCTGCCGTGCGATCTACTTGGTACACCGCTGTGAATAGGAAAATAGCGACCAATTCGAAGTTATACTCAATTAATTTAGTCGAATCCTCTCTTTGTAACACTTGCACGGTGGAAGACAGTGAAGAACACAGATTTGTATGCTTAAAAGTGAGAGAAGTTTGGAACATAGTTAGGCAGCTGTTGGCAAGTATAACGAGAACATCTGACACGGCGATAACACCAGCAGATTTCCTTACACCCGACACTGTGCCCTACCCACAGACTAAAAGAAATTCTGTAAACTGGATAAAAGCACACACAGTTTATTATATCTTTAACTGTGAAAATCCACGTAAAGAAGACTTCGCCATGTATCTACAGATACAACACAACAAACTACGAGCAACCCCAAATTATACCAAGAACTACGCAAAATTTTTAAACAACACTGTCAACGAACGATTAATGTACTAAGGTATAATAAATGATTCTGATTGGAATATGGATGTTTTAGACATTTTACGAATTGATTTCGTCTCGAGAGGACTACCAGTATATATAGATACATATATATAACTCATTGCTCATGAAGGAAAACTCATGAAAGACTACTATTCTTTTTTATTTTTTTTTTATTTCTTTATTTTAATTTTTTATTTTTATTTTTTTAATTATTATAGCCATGAAGCTTATGGCTCGTGGGAAGTTCTGCGGAGATAAGAGAAGATGACCTGATTGTACGACTAGTGGCAAACAAAAACTAAAGAACAGAATGGCTCAAGGTGATAGAGAAACGGAAGCTTACCAATACACTTTTGAGAAGACGATCTCCGTCAGGGCAACCGCTGAACCGAAGTGAAATGGAACTAACAGGAAGATGCTTTATTTATTCATCATTCTTCGAAAGTTTTTATTTTGAACACAGAAAACGTCGAATACAATACTTTTTATTTTTTTTCTACAAGCGGAAATCGAAAAGCAAACTGCTATTCAAGACATCAACAAGTAACAGAAGAAGATAGTTTAATTTTCACAAAAGGCCGAGAGAAGCCGACGCCGATGAAGGCGATTTTGGCGAGCGGAAGGACGGGTTCAAGGGGAGGAAGGAGACCCGCCAAAAAAAAAAAAAAAAAAAAAAAAAAGAAAGTGGTAGAGCGCTTGCCCGCGAAAGGCAAAGGTCCCAGTTCGAGTCCCGGTTCCGGCACACAATTTTAATCTGCCAGGAAGTTTCATATCAGCGCACACTCCGCTGCAGAGTGAAAGTTTCATTCTGGAAACATCCCTTAGGCTGTGCCTAAGCCATGTCTCCACCATATCCTTTCTTCCAGGAGTGCTAGTTTTGCGTGTTTGCAAGAGAGCTTCTGTGAAGTTTGGAAAGTAGGAGACGAGGTACTGGCGGAAGTAAAGTTGTGAGGCGGCATCGTGAGTCGTGTCGGGGTAGCTCAGTGGTAGAGCGCTTGTCCGCGAAAGGCAAAGGTCCCAGGTTCGAGTCCCGGTTCTGGCACACAATTTTAATCTGCCAGGAAGTTTCAAGAAAATTTCTATTTTTTATGAAACTACTAGCTTAAACCCGCGGCTCCGCTCGCGTGTTGGTTGATTATCTATTTATCAGGAAAGTAAGTAGTGTAGATCAAATCACAAGTAAAAATGCACTCATTTCGAAGAATCAGATCACGAGATTCAACAATAATGATTGTAATAATATCACAGATAGGTCACTTAATGTAATGCGCGAAAGGTCAAATCGATTTTTTAAGGAGATGTATTAAAAGAAATTTCTTTTTTAGTGCTTTATTTATTTATTCTTATATATCCTTATTTGTATGCTTATCCTTACAGAGGAAGAGCTGAAGACATTGTAGCACGCATAGACCAAATATATGGCCTGTGGCCTCACGATTCACTGTATGTATCCTCCTTGTTGTAGAGTCGCCAACGTCATCGCTAGCCTTCAGTCCGATTTTTATTTATTTATTTATTTATAATTTGACGACTTTCAACCATCATATCTTCCAACCCCTTATAGCTATCGGCATGGAACTGCTATGGTGTACAACGGGAGACTTCGGATAACAATTACACACAGACCATTCGTTTGCGTTATGTAGTTTTCGATGCAGAGCGAAATATTAAAACACACATACATACACACACACACACACACACACACACACCTAGAATTTTATATACACCTATAACTTCCCATCCCAATATACTCCACCCTTTTATCATTATCAACCCTCAAGCAACAGTGCAACCAATAAAACCATTTTCAAAGAGTAAATATAATTTTCAAACATTAATTATTGCTCCGCATTTCGCGTAATATTCTTCCAATTAGTAAATATCTATTAGATCGCTACCTTCCTCAGGTATAAATTAGCAACTGTACAAATATTGAAGTCTCTGCGTCTTGTCGTTCGGATGTGATAAGCGTACGTACACCGAACAGACATTCACATTAATACAGTGGCGGCTGGTGATAATGTGCTAAGGTGCTGCAGCACACTGTAAATATATTACTAAAATTATGTCATTTCTCTTCGAATTTAAGCGAGAAATCACTGTAAAATTACATCCTTTCTCTTGGAATGCGAGCCAGATATCACAATAAAATTGTGTCAATTCCCTTCCAACGCGTATTACAATATTTACTACCCGCAGTGAATACACGCAGTTGGCAACGCTGTAATAAATTACCCTGAAGGTCTTACTGACAATACAGTATTAATTGGTATTTAATTAAAGGCAATCATACAAAGGTTGACGTGTTTGACGTAAAACTTCAATCACAAACAACATTAGTGATGTTTAGCTAATATGCGAGAGAAACTGCGATTTTCAGCCAAGCAGTTTCATTGGTCGTTTGTGTAGAACGCAGATGACATTTTGGGGATGTTGCTAAGCTCCGTTATTTCCATTGTCAGTCACGCTTTGTACGTTCGCTGAAGAAGTGTTTCGCTGTGTATTTCTTCGTGAAAGTGCGCGTTACGTACTTTGCGAGCAACATGGAGGTGGCAAGAAAAGTGAGTACACGAGGAAATTTAGAACGAAAGTGTATGAAAAAAGTTGGATTTGCGGATGTGATATTCGCAATGCACTTTTTTGCTTTCTATGTTTGTTGTTTGGGAACAGTGATGCGTGGAGTACAGTGGGAGGGAAAGACCTCAGGCAACTTAATGCACTAATAAGAAAACATAAAGGAAATCATAAACATATAAATAACACACTTGATCTTAGTTCATTAGGTAAAACTAATATCACAACAATTTTAAGTCGTGCTTTTTATTTTAGTATATTTTGATTCCTGCCTATTTTTGTAATATTGTAGCACACTGGTCAAATTTTGTACGAGCCGCCACTGCATTAATATATATACGAGGTGTGTTAGAAAAGTAATGAGATTGGCAACACTGCGGGAGATTTGGCAACGTTGTGTCTACCGGCCGATGCTAAATCTGATTGTTGATCCCTTCCACTTCCTCAGTCCGAGTTACAACTCCGTACAGTTAACACATTAGTTTTCACAACGCCATTAGTAAAGTTGTGTTTTCATTGTGCGTCACAGAAATGGAGCATCGGAATTTAGAGCAAGGTTGTGCAATAAATTTTTGTGTTAAACTTGGTGAATCCGCGAGTGTGACTTTTGAAAAGTTGAAACAGGCCTATGGGGAACAGTGCTTATCGAGAGCACAAGTTTTCCGCTGGCACAAATCATTTTTGGAAGGCCGAGAACACGTTGAAGATGAACCTCGCTCAGGGAGACCTTCGACTTCAAAAACTGACGAAAACATTGATCGTGTGAGGGCTCTTGTGAGATCAGACCGTCGTTTAACAATAAGGATGTTCAGTGAACAGCTAAATTTAAACACTTTCACCGTGCATCGAATTGTGACAGATGATTTGAACATGCGAAAGGTTTGTGCCAAATTGGTGCCGAAAAATCTCACAACTGAACAGAAGGACATTCGAAAAAACGTGTGCGATGATATTCTTGAGAGGATTGCTAATGATCAAGAATTCTTCAATTGTGTGATCACTGGTGATGAATCCTGGATATTTGAGTACGATCCTGAAACAAAGTGGCAAAGTAAAGAATGGCACACTCCGTCATCTCCTCGGCTGAAGAAATGTCGAATGAGGAAGTCAAAGAACAAGAGCATGCTGATTTGCTTTTTGACAGGAAGGGTATCGTGCACAAAGAATTCGTTCCACCAGAACAAACTGTCAACCAAGTGTTTTATAAAAGTGTCCTTGAAAAGTTGAGGAAAAGAGTGATCCGAGTGAGACCAGGAATTGCAGACAAGTGGATGCTTCACCAAGACAATGCTCCGTGTCACTCGGCCATTTGTATCCGTGAATTTTTGACCTCAAAACGCATTAATGTTCTTCCTCAACCCCCCTATTTACCTGATTTGAGTGCTTGTGACTTTTTCCTCTTCCCAAAATTGAAACATGTCCTAAAAGGACGTCATTTTGGAACTCTGGAGAACATTCAAAAGACAGTGACCGACCAGTTAAAAGCCATACCAATTGAAGACTTCCAGCGCTGCTACCAAGAGTGGGAACTACGACTCCGCCGATGTGTAGCTGCCCAAGGGAACTTCTTTGAAGGAGACATTAGTAACTGTACAAATTTTTAGCTCTTTATGTCTCGTGGCTCAGAGGTGATAAACGTACACCGAACATTCACATTTATAGATATAGATTGTGACACAAGGCATTTTTCAGTGTCTTACAAAGAGTCAACTAATTTTGAATTTTTAACATTTATTATTACGCTAATAATACATTTTCTTTGATTTTTATTGTTTATTTTCCAAACTAAAGGCATATTTTTTTTGTTTTATGCAAAATTTCTAGTAAATTACGTGCAGCACTTCTTTTATTTCTCATGGTATTGCAAAAAAACAGTTTTTTTTGTCAGTTAGGCACAATCCGACATCATACACTTTGCACGACCATCTCGTCCTATGGTACTTGTTCTTTCAACTACAATTTGCACATCGTTTAGAAATGCTATGAACAGGCAAATGCGCGTCATTGGATTGTCTTTTGTCCACAAAAAATTCATTCTAATAGTCTCTTTAGGGCTTTACGGTGAGCCGGTGGTTTCACAGTGAGTCACCTTTGCCGTAAGGTAATAAGGCACAGCAAGAAGTGGTTTCGCAGTGAAAAGCAATGGTTCCACGACCTGAGTGCTGCTTCTGCGCAGGGGACAACAGCAGCGAAAGAAGATATCAGTAACTGAAAAGAAATTGTGGTCTTCATACCCTTATTAGGTACGAATCAATACGGCTCTTCACGAGCAGTGTTTTTTTCCATTACAAATATGAACACTGGCACGAAGTGTCTTGGTGACAGGACCAAGGGTAGAAAGTAAGATAGGAAAATTCTATTCATTTTCAAATAATTAACCTTCTCGAACTTTGAAGAAATAGCTCCTTTTCATTTTTTTTAATCCCGCAGTAATGTACGCGGATTGTACATCTCAGCAGTTGTGGTCGCAAAATTGTTGGAAATAGGATTTCAACTCGTTTCATATTCCCCCTCTGTTCTCCAGACTACTCCCTCGGACTACTGTTTGTTCCCCTATTTGAAGAAATGGCTGGCGGGACGAAGGTTTCATTCAAACGAGGAGGTGATTGCAGAAACTAATAGCTATTTTGCAAGCTTGGACAATTCCTATCATTTGGAAGGGATCAAGAGAATTGTGGTGGGCGAAGTGTATAAGTCTAAAAGTAGACTATGTCGAAAAATAAAAATGGTTTTCCCCAAACACGCTAGTAGTTTTTATTTTTGCACGCACTTTTCAAACGCCCCTCGTATTTTTTAGGACACTGAGGACAAATTACTAATCAAATTCACAGCCATGCTCGTGAGCTTATGCGAACGAGTGCCAACGATATTAGAAAGTTGTTGAAACACTGTAGCCATGGGAACGAGAGAATAAAAAATTCCTGGGATGTATCTATCGTCTTCGAACAGCTTTTCGACACGCAACGAGGACAGAGATGAAGAGCTTGTTAAAGAAAGTTGACGTATCAATGTAAATTGAATCACAAGAAAGCTTGTGGAAGGTAACATTTCGCTGCAGGATGTAATTAAAACTTTGAGCTACCAGAAAGTTGTTATGGCTCAGTTACACGTCTATTGATCAAGAACTGCTTGTTAAATGACGTCTAGTGCAGGTAACAGAGATGTCAGCTGCTGTTTAAACCATTTAGCGGGAGATCTTGCTACATAAGTCCTTGTAGTGGTTGTTAGATATTCTAGGAAAACTTTGGACTGTAATCTATGTGCATCTGAGGATGACATCGAGAATGGTGATACTCTTAACATATGTGGCAAAACATGGATGAAGCATTCTGACTATTTGTAAATGCGGAGTATCAAGAGTCATCCAACTCTATGGTGTGATCCAACATAGTTGTAACTGATGCCTAGCCTATCACAGGGACGCATGACAAAAGTTATAGTCAAATTTTGAATGTTTCTCGTGTGAGTTACTTACATGATGATTTGTAGAAGAATTTAGTGAAATCAGTGCCGCTTGTCACATCTCAATGATTTACAACATTTTTTCTAGGCCATTTGAAGGATAAATGTTTCAGGAAGGGCTGTAGGATAACTAGACGTGGTCGCAATATCGAGATGAGAATCAAAATATAGAAGCTACTACTGTACAAAGGGCAAGATCCGTAATACATTTGGACTTTTCCCTTTAAACGCAAGAAACTTGTTTTACTAAGTTAATCATGATTATTTCCAGAAGACGACTGCTCGAAAACCACATAAGATACAGGAAATCCGCCTAAGTTGAGCAGGATTCGCAGTCTGTTGTCTCCGAACAGTGGCTCATGTACTATTGCTTAAAATGGGTGTAGAACAAAATAACGAGTCTAACACATGCTTTAGTGGGAGAACGAACTACAAATTGTCAGAGACGGCCCTGGCTGAAACTAGAGAAACTACTGACTCGCGAGATTTTTAGCGCGTAAAGTAAGCAGAGATGACGCTTATGCCGTAGGGGAAACCTACTCCGAGGCCTCCTTGGAAGCAACAGAATCACGGTCTAGCCACTACCACTCTGGAGCGGTCTCTGATTCTGGTAGCAGAATTTCTAGCATTGATACCCTATAACTTTCATTCACCCGTTTGCAGTCATCTCGTCTTCACATTGCAACAGAGGTAAAACCAACAAGCAACGTTGTCGAGTTAGGTTGCAACGAAGTTAGACCGTCTGAGGAAACAAAGTACGAGACGTGATTTTTTATTTTTATTATTATTATTTTTTAAGTAAGTACCGTTTTGAAATTAAAAAAAAGACGTGCTAAGATATTTCAATAATTCTATGCGCACTGGGTAACTACATCTGTTGCCTACGCACTGACGCTATTACAGTCTGATTCTTCCTTGTTTACGTTGTGTACTGAGTGTTTAAGATGCTTCCGATGATCTTGAGTCCCGCCGACTGTGAAGTACGGGCTGTTACAAGATTTCTTAGTTCTAATGGCCTAAAAGCGATCGATATTCATTGTGAGATCTTTGCAGTTTACGGAGAAAATATTATGAGTAATAGAATGGTAAGAATGTGGGTGAGAGCATTTAAAGATGGTCGCACAAATGTGTATGATGAACAACGGAGTGGGCGTCCTTCGGTGGTTAATGAAAATTTGGTGCAGAAAGTGGACAATAAGGCGAGAGAAAACAGAAGCTTTACGATTTACTCCTTGTGGTATGACTTTCCTAATATTTCTCGTAGTGTTTTGTATGGCATTGTAACCGAGCTAGACGATGACGAAGTCTAAACAGTTGTGATGCAGTGGTTAACAAGTCAGGTGGCAGTCTTCTATGAGGAGGGTATTCAAAAACTGGTACAATGTTACGACAAGTACCTCAATATTGACGGAAATTATGTAGAAAAGTAGATTAAGGTACAGGATTTCATGTAAAAATAAATTTATTGGGATATCTTAGCACGTCTTCTTTTTAATTTCAAAACGGTATAACACGCCTCATATATTCAAGAAGACTGACCATGACCGACTGTACAGGCATCTTGTAAGAGTCGTTTCCTTTCGTCTTCTCAAATTTGCAATCACTATGTTTATGCGGTTTAATTTATTGATAGAATTTGTTAGGAAGCGTTTATTATTGCCTGTCATATTCTTTTCAGGTAGGTACGCGAGACCCCTTTCTATTCTGGTTTTGTTTTCCATGTCATTTTCTTATCATGTGCGTCAGTTTCGCGTGTAATATTTCCATTAATCTTCGTACACAACAACTTAGAATAAACTTTGGGATTTACTTTGACCATGTCATTAATTTAGTAATTCGTGAATCCCTGCGACAAAGTTAATCGTGATATAAATCTGAGGATTGTTGGGATTTAAAAAGCAATGTTAGGGATCACCGTTTTTATGAAGCAACATTAAATTCGTTTGAAACTTAATTAAGGATTCGAATGTAAATGAGCTGGATATGCATAGTTGATGCGGATCAGCAGAATCACACACCAGTGCCAGTTGTTAGCAATATAAGCTAATTTCCAAAAAATGATTAGCTTTCACGAAGTTAAGTCTAGGCAGAATTGCTATTAACATATTGATGGCGTCTCATTTAATGTTGTAAAATTCTACTGCATTGTGGTTATTCAGTCCGCAGACTGGTTTGATGCAGCTCTCTACGCTACCCTCGGTCCTGTGCAAGCTTCTTCATTTGAATATGCGTACGGCAACCTACATCCTTTTGAATCTGCTTACTGTATTCGTCCCTCGGTCTCCCCTTACGATTTTTACCCCAGTCACTTCCTTCTAATGCTGAGTTGACGATTCCTTGATGTTTCAGAATGTGTCCTACCAATCTATCCCTTCCCTTAGTCAGGATATGCCAGAAACTCCTTTTCTCCCCAATTCGGTTAAGCACCTCCTGATTAGTTACGTGATCTACCCATGTAATCTTCATCATTCGTTTGTGACACCACGTTTCGAAACCTTCTTTCTGTCTGAACTCCTAATCGTCCTCGTTTCACTCCCATAAAATACTACATTCCGGACAAATGCTTTCAGAAAGGACTTCTTCGGCCATCAGAGGTTATCTTGCTACCCAAATAACAAAACTCATCTACTACTTTTATTGCCTCATTACCTAATCTTCAGCATCGCCTGATTTTCTGACACTACGTTCGATTACCCTCGTTTTATTCTTCTTAATGTTAATCTTATACCATCTTTTCAAGGAACTGTCTATTCTGTTTAATAGCTCTTGCAGGTCCTTTGCTGTCTGACAGAATTACTACGTCGTCAGGATAACCGTAAGATTTTTATTCACTCTCCCCTGGACTTTAATTTCCTCTCCAAATTTCTCCTTGCATTCCTTCACAGCATGCTCAATGTGCAGATTGATCAATGTTGGGGAAAGGCTACAACCATAATTTACTCTCTTCCCAACCACTGCAATCCTTTCATGCCTTTCGACTCTAATAATTGCTGTCTGGTTTTTGTACAAGTTGAATATAGCTCTTCGCTCCCTATACTTTATTCCTGTTATCTTCAGGATCTGAATAAGTGTATTCCAGTCAACATTGTCAAAAGTTTTATCCAGATCCACAAATGCTAAAAACGTAGGTTCCTCTTTCCTTAATCTATCTTCTAAGATAACTCTTAATGTCAGTATTGCCTTGTGTGTTTCTACATTTTTCCTAAATCCAAACTGATCTTCCACAAGGTCGGATTCCACCAGTTTTTCCATTCCTCTGTAAATAATTCGTGTAAGTATTTTGCAGTCATATTTCAATAAGCTATCATACGAATTTTACCATTTTTTCGCAGTAATCCTCTTACATTCCTTTTCATGTTATGTGAGGCAGTTGGAAAACATTTTTTTTTCAGTGATATATTATCGATTAGGCAAAAATACACTCAATATCTTGTTGCCTACACATGATTTGTGTTGTTATTAACTTCTTCTCTGACGTTCATTTCATGTGCTGATTTCACGCATGACCTTGTAAATTTCGTCTTACATTTTGATATACATCCATACTAAGCGAACCTACTCATGGAGTGTGGTGGAGGCTACTTCGTGACCAGTGATATATCTTCCTTTTCCTGCTCCAATCGCTTAAGGTTCGCGGTAAAAACGAAAGACTCCATATGGGGTCAAATATCTCTAACGGAATTTTCGCGAGGTATCTGGATGGAGAAGCACTATAACTGTGACTTCCAGAAATGTACAATCTCGGATCTAGTCACGTTGTAATTTCCGTGCGCTTTGGAGCGCCACGTTACGGATCACGCGGCCGTTTTGTTCGAAGTTTCGAGTCATCTACATCTACATCTACATGTGATACTCTGCAAATCACATTTAAGTGTCTGGGAGAGAAGGTTCATCGAACCACCATTATATTATTTATCTCCCATTCCATTCTCGAATAGAGCGCGGGAAGAAAGAACATCTGAATCTCTCCGTTCGAGCTCTGATTTCTCTTATTTTATTCTGATGATAATTTCTACCTATGTAAGTGGGAGTCAACAATATATTTTCGCATTGGGAGGAGAATGTTGACGATTGGAGTTTCGTAAGTGGCCCATGCCGCAGCGATAAGCGCCGTTGTTGTAATGATTCCCATCCCAGATCCTGTATCATTTCCGTAACGCTGTCTCCCGTGTATCGTGACAATACGACGAGCTGCCCTTCCCTGGACTCTTTCGATGTCCTCCGTCCAACTCACCTGATAAGGATCCCACAATGGGCAGCAATACTCTAAAAATGGACGGACAAGCGTAGTGTATGCAGTTTCTTTTGTAGTTCTGGTGCATCTTCTAAGGGTTCTACTAATAAAACACAGTCCCTGGTTCGCCTTTCCAACGACATTATCTACTTGTTCTTTCCAGTTTAAGTCTGAAGTAATAATATTTCCTAGGTATTTTATGGAGTTTACGACCTTCACTTTTGATTAATTTATCTTGTAAACAAAGTTTAACGGATTTCTTTTCGTACTCATGTGGACGACTTCACACTTCTCATTATTTACAGGCAATTGCCAATTTTTACACCATACTGATATCTTATTCAGATTGATATGCAGTTGATTTTGATCTTCAGACGATTTCACTAGACGGTAAATGACGGCATCATCTGCAAACAACCTAAGAGAGCTGCTTAGATGTTCCCCTAAATCGTTTATGTAAATAAGAAACAGCAGACGACCAATAACACTATCCTATTGAACGCTTGATATCACCTCTGTTTTAGTTGATGCCTTACCATCGATTATTACGAACTGTGTCCTCTCTGACAGAAAAACCCCTATCCAATCGCAAATTTGTGGCGATATACCATAACCACGCAATTTGATTAAAAGCCGTTTGTGAGGTACGGTGACACAAGCCTTCTGGAAATCAAGAAATTCGGAATCGATTTGCGAACACTTGTAGATAGCACCCATCACTTCGTATTAATATAGAGCTAGTTGTGTTTCGCATGAACGATATTTTCTAAATCCGTCTTGACCTTGGGTCAATAGATCGTTCGGTTCGAGATAATTCATAATATTTGAATACAGGCTATGTTCCAAAACCCTGTTGCAAATTGACGTCAATGAAATACGCCTGTAGTTTAGTGGATTACTCTTACTGCCTTTCTTGAATATAGTCCGCCTCCGTAGCTCAGTGGCGGCGTCGCTGACTACCACGCAAGGGGCCCGGGTTCGATTCCCGGCAGGGTACTGGGTGTTGTGTGTTGTCTTAATCATCATCATCTCAGCATCATTGGCACGTAAGTCGCTCACGCGGCCGAACAATCCCGTAAGGGATCTCCCGGCCAAGAAAGCCATACGCTCATTTCATTTCTTGAATATAGGTGTGACCTGTGCAACTTTCCAATCTCTTGGTACAGATTTTTCTATGAGAGAGCGGTTGTATATGGCTGTTAAGTAAGGAGCTATAGCTTCAGCATAATTAGATAGAAATCTAATGGGTATAGAACGCGGACCAGAAGACTTGTCCTTGTTAAGTGATTTTAGTTGCTGCACTACTCCGATGATATCTACTTCTACGTTACTCATTACGGCCTCTGTTCGTAATTCTAAATCTGGAATATTGGTTTCGTCTTCTTTGGTGAATGAGTTTCTAAAAGCTATGTTTAGTAACTCTGCTTTAGTAGCGCTGTCATCGACAGGATCGCCATTACTATCACGTAGTGAGGGCATTTGTTTGTGATTTGCATTTAACGTATTTCATAAAAATTACTTTCGTGAAGTCTGGTTAATCAACTGTAATACTTTGACTGCTGTTAGCCTGGTTACTTTCTATATAAATGAAACCAACCTTACTTTACGTGCAAAGTCTCTTGCAAGTTAAAAGCTTTGGCATAATAATTGATTGCAAAACTTAGAACAGCACTGCACATTAATTACTAGTCTCTGTAGATGTAACACGTTTAGCAATTCTTTAACTCGTCTAGCAATTTCTTTATAACTGGTCGTAATTACTTTGAAAAAATGATTGAACTTGTTAGTCAATGTACCGGCTTGCCTAATCAACATAATCTAATAATGGTGATAATGGGGTGACTACAACTACTTACAAAATTAAGATTGGTTTCAAAATAAGTCATATATAATTGAACCAAAATTCTGATTGGGTCGGCACTACATATACATGTATGCAAAATAAAATGTTACAAAAGTACTGACCTGTTTTCGTCGTCTTCATCGTGAAGTCCATACAAGACAGATATGATTACAATAGGTAATCTTACTGTTGGTTCAAAAATATTTTTATCGACATCTCTTTGTTTAGCTCGTCTGGCTGAAATCTCCATGCTTTGATATCACCTCGATACACCTTCTAATCGTAATTACAGCAACGATCACAATCGGTAACAATAGACTTGATAACCAAACAATTACTTTTCTTACACGCATGAAAAACATTACTCTGATCACTTTCGAGTATAAATAAACTAATTTCGCACTTCCATCAATACATTAAACAGTACGCCTCTCAGGCTTATTTCAATTGCATTAAACTCGCGCCACACTGCGCCTACCGTGCCTCTGCACCATCAACAAAACATTTATGTGTTTACTATGGCGAGTCCGCTCCGCGACTGCTTCAGCAGCGCGACACTCACAGCTACTACTTCTGTACCAAAGTCTTTACAACAGGTTCAACATTTTCTCTGGCGCATTGCTAACTTACAGCATAAAAATGTCCGTGCATTCATGCGGGTTTGCACATACAGTATATGTTTACACTAAATGATTCAATATAAAAAATGACGTTACATAAGAAATATATCTAGCATACAAGAAATGAAAATACGTGAAATGAACAAATTTAAGACAATATATACATTACGTTAAATCAAACTGTGAGATACAGCGACAGGTGTACTCTTACATCCTGCCCTGGTTGAGAAAAAAAATCGTAATCGGCGTATAGACCTACAAAGAAATAGCACTGCACTGAATTGAGCTTCATGGCCGAGCTTGATAGCTCCACTTTATTGCACATCACTATACACGCTACATTTCGTAGTCCCTTTGGATGAAGCGGTGTGTGTGTTCCTTTGAAGTCGCAACCGCCCATGGCTGTCGGCTGCTTTCAAGTCGCTCGCGCCGGCGGCTGACCGCGCGACGCAATTGTTGCCTCTGGTAGCGGCTGTCGCTGGCGGCACGTCTAAAGTCCAAGAGCGCATTGTCACCGCTCCGCAGGCCCGCATACCAAGCTCTCATCCACTTATTTGGTTTATTGTGTACTAATCTGCAAACGTGGCTTAGCTTCAATCTTTTATCTTACATTCACATACACTCTAAATTAAAATAAATGGTAAGTCATACAATACATTAATATTTACAAGTCATGCTTATCACATCAGTCTTTCATTTGTAGTGTTGTTCCTCTTACAATATTATGATTTCAAGTTACATACTAGTGATAAATTTTTTTTAATGTCACAAACGTGTCTGAGTCCTACATTTTTGTTGTTCTTTATGGACACCAGTTCCATAGCATTAGCATGTTTGACTTTGTTTACACGGTAGGGTCCCAAATACCTCCGGTAAAACTTCTTGCATCCGTTATCATGTGGTTTACCCAGCTTTTTGTTTCGTAGTAAGACAAGGTCTCCTTCTTCAAATTTTCTTTCTGGATGTCTATTATTATGGGTTCTGATCCTGGCCTCAGCACTTTTCTTTAAATTCTGCACAGCTACAGATCGTATTCTTCTTCTGTTTATACGGACGTTATTCACTGGCAGCTCAACCATACTTCGGATGGGGTTCTTTGCTGGTAGATATTGATACAGTAGCTGCTCCAGCTCGGCTAGCCTCTCCTCAGGAATGTTTTCAATATTACCCACTTTCTCACAATCCTTTGTCTTATCTCTTCCTCTTCATCAGTAGAATGATTTACGTCATAATAATTAGTCTCCTCTTCTTCGTTAAGGTACACAGAGTCAACGTAATGTTGCATCTCTGCGTGTGTTTTCTCTTTCTTTTCAAATAAGTTCCATTTCGTCTTTATTCCACCCACATTCCATTCCATAAATTTTTCATAATAATTAATCTTCATTTCTAACTTCCGCATCGTGTCCGCACCAATCACGACGTCGGTCTTTAATCCTCTGACAACTAAATATTCTGCCACTATGGCCTGTTCACATACAATAATCTCTAGCATTACTCGTTTCCGTACTTGCACGCTTTGCTTTGGTATAATAGATGATGTGCTTATATTACAAGAGTCTTCTTTGACGATTAGCTTCTGCTTGCGGCTAATCAAGTACAACTCCTCTTCGATTGCATTGTACTGGCTTCCGGTATCCGGTGTCACAGTAATAATCCGTTCTCCTACAAATCCGGTAATCATCAAGTTCATTTCGGTGTCCTCTTGGGTGTCGTCTTCTTCGAGTAAAAAATGGGTCTTTTCTTTGTGTGTCAATCCAAGTAAGGTTTCATTTTGCTGTACAACACTTCTTCGT
Organism: Locusta migratoria; assembly: GCA_026315105.1. Taxonomy (NCBI): domain Eukaryota; kingdom Metazoa; phylum Arthropoda; class Insecta; order Orthoptera; family Acrididae; genus Locusta; species Locusta migratoria. The sequence goes on along the minus strand of CM048748.1, from coordinate 76,750,489 downwards.
CCTCTGCAGTGCTCTTGATTCACATAACTGCAGTCAGTTAATGTAGTATAGAGTGTACTAATGAAAAGTGTAAAATGAATTAATAGAGAGTGTGAGGATATAATATTTAATAATAAAATAACTATGGGAATTGTACTTGAATGGACAAGTGAAGTTTAATAGCAGACAGACAGTCTGTTAGCAGCAGCAGTGGTTACGAAAATCAGTTGTAAACAGTGGTGGCCGGAGTGTTATTCGTCTGAGGCACATGCGCGCCCGGAAGAGGAACTCTTGCAACAACACGTGTAGAGCTTGAATTTGTCATCTTACTAATGTGTCTTATTCTAATGCAAGTAGGTCGCCGGAGCGACCAGAACGTTCTAGTAGCAACTTTTCGACTATAAATGGATCTCTCTAAGCACATGTCGGCAGAGTCATCAGAAGACGGACAAGAGTTCGGACCGAACCTACATCGGTTACTGGAAGCGCCGGAGCGCCGCAGCCGTCATCGGAGGGTCGTGTCTCCTTCACCAGAAGACCAGGGGCCGACGGGAGGCAGTCAGCTCCCACGCAACGCCGGACTTAGCGCCGCGGTGGATGGAAGCGTAGCAGCGGCGACAACGGCAGCTTACCTGGGACCCAGTCGGTGAGCGCTACCTTCATCAACTGGGTGGGGCGCAGCCTCCTGTCATCGCCCGGCGGAGAACACGAGTTCGCCGCCCGTAGCCGTCACACGCCATCCCGGGCAGAGCGGCACGGTCCTGCCTCCACGGGGCCCTGAGGCCTACAGTCTGCACAGCGCACGGCGAGCAGCATTGGGCCTCCTCCACGCAGTCAGCCGACGCCGGCTTCCGCTGCGCCAGCATCTTCACTCAGCGCTTCCTGCAGTACGAGTCTCGCACCACAACGGTGTCCAACAGTAGGTCAGTCGTTTTCTCAACGTGTAACGTCACAGCTGCGTCCACCTAATCCACCATGGGCGAAGTTGTCGTTTCATTCTATTTTATGCTTAATCATTTAATAATTGTTCCAATGATTAGACGGTATGGGATGCGGGCAATTACTAGGTTGATCCATAACTAAACTTTGTTAACTTCCTTTATTATGGAACGACAAATGTTAAAAACTCTTCCCTTTAAATACAGTGATTAAATAACTGCGTGCCACTACGATGAATGTCTACAAGTCCACACTGAAACATTTCAATATGCAACTGTAACCCGTATGCGATACGACGGAATGGAAAAAAACTTTAGCCACCACTAAACGCAGGTTACGAACTCACTGCCGACATGCTACCGCCTCGCTCTGCGATCGGCGGGAGACTGCCGCACACCGGCCAACAAACAAAGAACATTCCAACCTAAGCATTGTTGCCAGCAGCTCTCGCTGCACACCAACGATAACTATCGTTCGGCCAAAACTTACCAAAGAGGTTACGAACCTAAAACCCTGTATCCTCACAAACTTAAATGTTCTTTCGAGACAGCAGACCATTTCGTTTAAGTACAGAGTTCAGTTTTAGCATGCCACTTGTGTAACTGCAAGAATAAGGGGTTTCAAGTCCATGGAATTGCTGTAAAACTTACGTTAAACAAATCTCTAAACTAGGAGTCTTGTGTTATTCAGCATCCCTCTCCCTATGAGTCGAGTAAGCCCATGTTCCACAAGAGAATGCCATCTTTGACGATTGAGGTGGATAGTATGTCACCTGAGGTGTCAGTCACATTTTAGTAAAACACGCTACAGTAGATATCGTGTAATTTCCCTGGAATATTTTGGAATACCCTAGGAGGAGGTAGGTTCAATGTGTTTGTCCGCAACTTTTTCCATAAAGACGTTTCTTTCGCATATTTATTTCTTCTTGTTGCAAATGAGTTTGTAAAATGGACAGTAATTTTTCAAACGTTGATTTTGACATCCTGTAAAAATTAAAGTGCATTGTGTCGTTCAGTCGTAGTTTCTCATGTAGCGTACAGAAGGCACCAAATTTAAATCGATCTTGAAGCGCAGGATGCACCCAATACTTCTTACGACGCTGTTTCTTTTTGTAAAAATAATATAGTACGATGAGAGTGCAAACATCGTTGTTAACCATCCGACTGCTGCGTTGCACACAACTAGACTGCAGTATTCCTGGCGTGCACGCCGTCTCCGTGGACAAGGGCGTCCGGTTTTCTACCGGCCGGTAGGAACGCCGGTCCGGCGAATATTCTTCTCGTGGACAAGCGCCCTATAAAAGGCAAGGAGATGCGGATAGCTGAGTTTAACTACAGACTTTTCGTACGTAGATGATGCTGAGCGTCGCAGTATATCACACGGAGAACTTTAGTATCCCTGCTGGCGCGTCGGCAGATCCATATGCGATGGATATTTTTCTATATTCACAGAATATATGACATCAACTGCGATTGGGCAAAGCTGAAAATGTGTACCCAGCCGGGATTCGAACCCGTGTCTCCCGCTTTCTAGGCAGTTGCGCTGACCCCTACACCACTGGGGACACAGTGATCACTGCACCTCCAAGGACTACCTAAGTACGCCTGCCGTCAGATACAAATTCCCAGCTTCGCCCTGCCGGTGACGGGCAATGATCCTATTGTTAGTGGGGAGGTGTGGGCAAAGTTTGAAGCCCTTACTCTTACGGGAATTAGTTCATAACTACGAGTTTGAGTACTGTGGGCAGGGCGAAGCTGGGAATTTGTATCTGACGGGAGGCGTACTTAGGTAGTCCTTGCAGGTGCGGTCATCACTGTGTCCCCCGTGGTGTAGGGGTCAGCGCAACTGCCTAGAAAGCGGGAGACCCGGGTTCGAATCCCGGCTGGGTACACATTTTCAGCTTTGCCCAATCGCAGTTGATGTCATATATTCTGTGAATATTGAATAATAACAACTGCAGGATCAGAAGTAACGTCTATTCTTTCGGAACAGACGCCACATGTATGGATATTTTTCTCTACGCGGTTGCGCGGTATCTGCTAGTCGGAACACCATCACGTCTGGAAAAGCGGTTTGGAGAGAGAGAGAGACCGCCCGCCCCATGAAGTGGTTATTGCGCGGCCGTTTGACGAGAGCGCCGCGGAACACAATTATGGCAGCTCACACCGGCCGGCCCACTTGGCGAAATATTCAGCCCCTCCGCTAATGAGTGCGCCAGCCGGAAATTGCTCCAGCTGCCAGATCGACGGAAATAACCAATTTCCCGTTATTCCGAGCCCGATGATAACTGTCCCCTGGCCGTACAGTTCTACTTCGTCTCGCACACCAGGATATTGCGAAATTTGTGACAAACTTCGTAACGACTGTGAAAACTATCGAGTTGATCTAGTCAGACATGAGTTTGAAGACTATCAGGTATCAGAAGTGATACGTACAGCAAATGTTAAAAGTCCGACTTTCAAAATGATGTACAAGAAGCCCCACAGGATGGAATAACTGCACATTTGAACTGATATCTGTTCTGTTCCTATGTCTAAAGAGAATTTCAAATCAGAATTAGACACCATAAAATTTATTGCCACAACCAATGGATACAATACAGCCCTGATTGATGGAATTTTGCACAAAAAACAAAAGAAGAAAATTATACCCCTCCTCTATGCTCCCTCTGACTTCCACTCCAATGAATACAGGAAATGGTGTACAATACCATACATAGGACAATTGTCACAACAAGTATCTAAACCACTAAAATCCTGCAACTACAGGGTTTCCTACTACATGATAAACACCACAGCTCAGTGCATCTTTAATAGCAAAGACAAGACTCCTTTACTAAACAACAGTGGTGTATATAAAATTACTTGTAAAGATTGCAATAAGTTTTATATTGGTCAGTCAGGCAGAAGCATAGCAACCAGACTAGCTGAACATCTACGCAGCTGGAGACTACAGAATCAGGAGTCCACATTTGCTGAGCATTTACTGAGTGAGGGCCATAGCTACCAGGCACTGTTTCAAGTCCTTCACTTAGCAAACAAGGGCCAAAAACTTAACTTATTGGAAGCTCTTGAAATCAATAAACACCTAGCCCATAGCCCTGATCTAGTATTAAATGATCAAACACAACTAAACGGTTCAGCCCTATTGGATTTCACTTAATTCATACCGAAGTCACATTACCTCCTACCCTGTCAGTTTCAGTCTCTGCATACAATTCTTCATAGTACAGTCAAATACCTAAGTTTTTCAGTCAACTCCCACACTGGCTGTTCCATTCCTCCATTACAAAAAACCAAAAAACCTTAAATGTAGACCTAGCATTTTATTTATTTTATTCAAAAAACTGGATTCCTTGTTTACCCTCACAGTTTCAAACTCCTGTGTATTTATTTATTATGATTTATTTTTAAGTTTTGAAAATTTGGTCCCAGTGTACCTTACAACATAATACTCATTTTCATCTACCTGAATCTTTAGAATATTAATTTCATTAGACAGATTTGTTTAGTTTAATCTAATGAAGTAACTATTCATTTTAAGTTCTTGATTCCACTCCAAACCTAGCCTTACAACTGTCATATGCAACACCATCTATAATTATAGTGCAGAATTATTAACAAGGCACTTACATATATTTATTTATTAGCATTATCAGTTTGTTTGTAATAGCAGGTAGTTTCAGTTCCCAGGTTATATTCAAATTTATTTCTTGTTTCATCCTCCACACATTGTATATTCTTGTATTACAGTTTAGTTTTTAAGTTCATAACTGTAATAACACAATGTCAAAGAAGTGTTATACTATGTATGTCGAACTAAGTGTAGTCATTTGTCATCTCTTCCCATACTGTATCTAAACAATGAACCTCTTTGACACAGAAGTAAATACTCTGAAGATGGCCTAATAAGCCGAAAACCGGTTAAGATAAACTTGTAGAACACACACAAAATTGTGCTTTTAATTTATTTGATCATACAAGGGTTGAAAGTGAAACGGTGGCAACACTGCAGTGAAGACACTGTGCAGTGGGATCTACTATTGTCGCTGATAGCACACGTTGTCGACCCTGTGCGAATGTAGAGTGCACGCAGCTCTGCGTTTCCTGTCCGCTCCACACAGAAACAAACGCAAGAGTGTCCCCGTTTGATTACAAACGCAGGGCGAACCATTTCCTACGTTGTGCACAGATGCTGCCATCCATGCAAAACTATGAAGCATGCAAAACGAACGCATTCACGTCCCAGGAAATGGCCTAAAACCGTTAATGTTGTCCCGCCTGGGAAATCTGCAACTATACCGTCTACAGCGTTTGCAAATAAATGTAATAAACCATGAACCCGACGTTACCCTGTTGTCCTGATGCTGCGACGATTCGGATGTCGTGTTGTGTGCCTATGCTCTTAGCTGCGTGCGACGCTATTCAACGACTCCTAGCGCCGTACGCTAAGCGATGCAGACATGTGTTGCCGTGTGAAATATACCTGTCATGACCCACTCTACCAATCCTCTCATTTTCTTCATTCATTTCATATGCAGGTTATATAATTAGCTACTTATTCATATAACGATTATAATTTTTTATTCTGAACTAGCTAAAAACCTGGTGTCACGCAGGTATTTGTTTTTATTTATACTTGCCTTCAGTTAGTACTTCTCCTATCCTTCTCTCTCTGTCCATCTCTCTTTTCTAAAATCATGTTATATTTATCAGAAAATATATGAGTAAGGCTGTCTTGCATAATGTAAAAAATTATACGTGCAGTATCCACACAAATAAATATAGCAATCAAAATACTACTGGCGTATAAATTTCGCACGATCTCATATTTATTGTGTTGTATGTTGTGCAACGGCATAATTTTTCAGATACATATTCATTTGTATAAGTCCTAAAACTTGGTGCGTGATAGAGCGGTTTTCTATGAACTTGTAAGGAAAGAAAATATTTGTTGTGCATATATTGGGTGAAAAAGTGTTTATTTTATTGAAGAAAAGTGTGAGCGGAGGTAAAATATATATATATATATATATATATATATATATATATATATATATATATATATATATATATAAATTTTGATTTACCTGTTATTAACTGTGGTGGCTGTTGTTGTAATGTTTGAGCAACATAACAAACCTGACCTTAAATTCGTAATTAGTTACGTTAAACTCGTGATTAATGCAAGTGGTGTAGTTAAATTTTGAAAATATTTAGCAAGACAACTAGTGTGATCAACGCCGGCCGCGGTGGCCGAGGAGACTGAGGCGCTTCAGTCACGGTCTGCACGGCCACTACGGTCGGGGGTTCGAATCTCCCTTCGGGCATGGATATTTGTGCCGTCTTTAGTAAAAGGTAGTTCATAAGTAGTTTGTAAGTTTAGGGACTGATGACCCCGTAGTTAAGCCCCATAAGCTTAACAAACATTTGAACATTTGAGTGTAATCAACGAACAATATGGCCCTATCTGACAAACTTTTCAAAAGATCACTCACCTTTCCTTTCCTTACAAAATCTCCTACAGAGACTGTGCGCACAAAGATAGCAGAAATTAACTTACTCCGTCTGTGCAATACGTATGACTCAATTAGTATGCTAATGGTACTGATAATTTATAAAATTATTAATAGTAGGATTTTTTTAAATTAAGTGAATGGCAAGTGGGTGCAGTCCAACCACTAAAGTCAGTATCTGATAAAATTAATTCACTCAAACAAAAAGGAAATTTATGTAAATCAGTCCTAATTAATGCTATGCGTTCGACATTAGTACGAGTTTGGTTCTTTAGAGGATAGATGTGGCGGTGGCTATTATTGTTGAACTCAGTGCAAAACGAAATAGAAAAATTATTCATTAAGTCAACTATCTGTTATCTTCTACCATCAATTTTAGCAAAATTGTCTCTAACAATTAATGACACTCACTTGATTGCGAAATTGCGTAGAAAAATTATTCATGCGTTATTGAGGATTGTCATATTAATTATAGTTGTTCAAATAAGATAGCAAAAGTACTGTCTAATGTTCTTGTATTTTAACAAAACTTAAACATGCAGTCACAGTAAATTACAACCAATAGCATTTAACTTATCTCATTTATCAGTCCAGCGACGTGGTACTCTGCAGTCATTTAAATGATACACAAATTCATACAGAAATCATTTTGATGGTGGCTCCTCCTTTAGCAGAATGCTAGCAGTTCGCCGTGATGCTTCGCGAATCGCGTAATTAATCGCGACCGTTAGCGTCCGCGATGACGCTACCGCGTTTCGGACGTCTGGGACGGTTACCGAACACGTAACGAAATTTATGCCTCAGCAGAACGAACGAATAAATGTTTCATTAAAATCAATTCTTACTTCACTTATGTTCACAGGTTTTACATAAACTTTCATATCGTTTTACTTATAACAAATTATAACTTTCACTTTGTTTTAACTTTATTATATTGTTTGAGCACTCCGCGGACCGTGTACGAACGTGTGATCTACGTCACGGGGCGGCAGATACTGCTGCTTGCCTGCTCTCCCACAGACGAGCGCTGCTATACAATAAAGTCTCTGACCTAAGGAGCCACGTCGATTACTATTCAGATCGATATTTGATCTCGTTTACAGAGAAGTATTTTACATTGACTAATTAAACATAACAAGTAATCACAGTCATAAAGAAAACATACAATGTACAAATAAAATAAAATAAAATATACATAAACAATTACAATACAGATAATAAATAAATGACAGAAAATGTTCACAGTTAAGTTACGTACATACATTGTGCATCACGATAATTAATTAAGTCACATAGAAATTAGTTACTACATATTCACTATAAACAGGTTCAAACGAATATGTTTAAAATGAAGCTCATTCCTCGTTATAATGTAAGGCTTACCTTAAGGGTAACCTTACAAAGTTTATGTGCTCATATATCATAAACTACGTGTCGTAATGTGATGCAATTTCGAAGGTACATTCAGCTATGTGTATACTGTCTGAAAAATTTCCTGCGGCTACAAGTTGCAGTGTAGAAATTATAAATTGTAGCGTCACACCGAATGTCGTAGTTATAGTCCAAGAACAGCGGAAAAATAGTAAGCGAGTAACATCTTTTATCACTTTGATGTGGTTGTCAGCGAGAAAAAGTATAATAAAATTTAGAAATTATGTCTAAAGTTGGTTGCAAGTCGCTAAGTACTGTCATTCTCATACAGTGTTTGAATAAAGTGTCGTCGCCTTATGAGGCAGTTTCTTGCAGCTATATTGTTTATGACGTTGTATCTCTTGAACCATGTGTCGTATGTGGTTCTTACGCCGAAAGCATTATTGCCTCACGATAAGGAATATGTGCACCAAATTTGGTTGAAATCGGTCCAGTGGGTAGGGGGAATAGTGCAATATTGTCGTTTGATGCAGCACTTTTTCGCGCATTTTTATGACGTAATATCTCGTGAACAATGTGTTGTACGTGATCCTAACATTTACGACGACCGTCCTCGTGGATTGAAGCTTAGTGTGCAAAATTTCATAAACATTGGAAGAAAACTGTAGATTTGTACACAATACGTTCACAGAAACAAACACACAAACGACTTTAGAAGTGATGGAATCTAAAATATAGTGTTGTGATGTCCCTTCTCTGGTTTTCGCGACGTCCGAGATAACGTCTGCTGCCCTCGTCCATGGTCTCCTCGTGACGTCATATGCACTCTCTTAAGTTACGTAACGTAATCGATCACTAACGGAATGTTAATGAAATTTTTATCGACTGTTGTCGAGATACTTAAAAATTCGATTTAGTCCACTAGACTCGTGCGACTGTTTGAGTCCTAACAATAGATAAGTCTCTTCTCTCAATCAAAAGACTTCTGCAACTATTATATCTGCAGCCTAGTACTCGGATACTGACGAAGGACAAGGACATGGTGACGTGAATACATAAGCACTCACCCTCGAACATCAGAGCTGATAAAAATTTACCACCTCTCCCCAAATCCTGCAGATGCGTACCTGTGCCCTGGATTCCAAAATAGTACCTCATTTGCTGCTCAAAATTTCACTGGAAAATCTTAATTTTAGATCTAATGTGTCTGCCAGTTAATACTGTTGCAAGGGGCTCTCTGGCCTCCTAATCAGTATACGAATTTGAAATACAGCCTGAATAATGCTCCTGTCGGAGCAGAAAAATGGAAAATACGCTCCTGTGTTAAAGAGTGTCACAGGAAGGTGGAGGAACCAGCTGTCAAGGCCTAATTCCGCCTTCCTCGCAAAAACATGTGGTAGGCGTACAAATTCGTGCTTATTTCACACAGAACATGCTACATTCTCTTACTCAGACTCTCATAGTATTGGAGTTTTCATACACTGCATCTCTCTCTCTCTCTCACTGTCACTATCTGCATATTTCTCTCACTGTCTTCATACCGTTCTCCCGACCTTTCCTATCACTTACTGGATCCATCATCGATGGTGGAGCTGGGACTGCGACTGGTCAAGATTATACAGGAAACAGGTTACCGTCAGCCGTATGTTTCTATAAAACATTTATTTCCTGGCTACCAATTTCGACATTACATTATGCTATCTTCAGGCCCCTATATCGGAGTATAACATCCATTTAAATAGGGATAACTGTGAAGACACATTTATTGTTGAATCTTACTGATAGGAAGAAGTCCACGAAACCACTTTGGATCCCTATTTAAATGGATGCTATATTCCGATATAAGGGCCTGAAGATGGCATAATGTAATGCCGAAACTGGTAGCCAAGAAATAAATGTTTCTATAAAACATACGGCTGACAGTAACCTGTTTTCTACATAATTCCCTATCACTGTTATCCTTCTCTGCCGCTTCTCCCATTCTTTTCTTCATATAGTGTCACTCTGTCTTTCCCACAGTCTGCTGTTTGTTTCTGCAGTCACCATTGCTTCCGCTGTACACGTTTCTTTGCGGATGGTTGCTCGGCCTTTTAATCATTAGAACGGAAAACTTTACCAGGTAGACACTTGACTAAGGGGTGGAAGAAAACCGGAGAAACTTTCGCCGGTCAGGGCATCCGGACATCTGAAGTTTACGTTTGCAATCCATTCCTGTCTCTGATTTGCATTGTCTCATCTCTCTCTGCTTCCATTGCTACTGTCTCATCTATTTATCATTTTGACTGCCAAATTTAGTTTTCCTCTTTCTCTTCCATTCACCGCCCCTCTCTGCTATGTTCTTTCTGGACAGAAAAACCGCAGCTATGTCCAAAAGCCAAAATGTTTGGTGAGGAAGGCAGCTTCTTCACTACTTTTCTGTCATGGTCTTTTAAAGAACAACATATCTGCGTTTTTTGTGCTCTGAAAGGAGCATTTTTCAGCTGGTCCCTTTCTTTTCCATGCTACACAATGGTGTGTTGATTTTATAAGATAAATTCTACAGGTTGAAAGACGACCGTCTGTCGTCTTCCATAAACTTTTGTATAGTTTCGGTAAAGTTATAATTTATTTAATGTTGTTAGATTATCATTTTGTTAAAACTTGAACCCCACTCTTTTCAAGGCTTGAGGAATAGCGTCCTTATTTCATGTGTTAAAATATTAGTTAATACTGCTAGGTTTTTCTTATTTTGTTATGTTAATAATTTATTATTATGTTAATTAATGTGGCATAAGTACGGCTTCTCCGCTACGCCACTGTCCCTTTGTGAATGTGCAGTTGTTGTAATTTTAAGTGTGTGCAAGAATCTATGCCTGTTTGATGTGGGGAGTGATAGCTCACTTTCCATCGTTCTCTCTGGCTCAGAGTCGATAGCTGCTGAGGTGACCAAAGAGGTTTCCACACCCTTTGGTTGCGAACTAGTTAGCGTACCTACTCCAGCGCGAGTGTACTCGCTCTCCGTCCCCACCACCGCTTTTCCTTGGATTTTCCGGTTTCCGGTAGCTTCCCGCGCCCCGGTGGCCGCTCGGCGATTCATTCTGGGCTGGTCGTCTGGTGAGGTAAGATTGGTTCTGCTCTTGTTTCTGGAGATGGTAGCGTTTCATTGAATACACGTTTAACTTAGATTCGTGAACTTAGAATCATTTTTTGGAATGTTTTCTCCGATCGTGTGCAGAAATGTGTTCTCGTTTTTCAATTCAGTGATTTCCTATAGATAAACGCTGTCTGTGTGATTCTAGTTGCAGTTTGATAACGGCTTGGTATGTTAAAACCTTTTGTGATCATGTGGCGGCGTATGCACTCTGTATAAATACTTTCTAGCTTTGTGGGGCCCAATTTCTAGTAGGTGATATGTTCATTTTTGTGCAGTGCATGGGTAAATCTTCTCATCGTTTCCTTCCGTGAGTGATGTGTGCTCCACGAGGTTGGTTCATAGAACAAAGCCTTCAGCTTCCACTATTGTTTGTTTCATGCCCATCAGGCAAGTAACTATGCGGGTATCCTTCTGATTTCCACTAATATTTCGCGACCTTCTCCCCCCGCCTATTTTAATTTTGCTGTTCTTCTCCAACTTGTAGTACGCACTCTGTCTTTGTCAGTAATTCACTATGAGTCTTGTACAACCTCCTTCAATAGCTTCCTTATGTAATTCTAAACATTTCTATGGGTTGCATGCCGTAATTCTTATTTTATTTTTCCCACTTTCTAATTATTTCATTTTTGTGGTTTTTCTGAGACTGGACTTCATCCGTCTCTGTAATCGCCTCCTATCGAGTGTAGCTGTATTTCATACGCTTCCTTATATAATTCTAAGCATTTCTATGGGTTACATGCAGTAGTTAATTTTGTTTATTTTTCGGAATCTGAATTTATTCAATTTTATCGGTTTTCCGAACCGCGTGGGCCCGAGTTCCGACATCCGGGGTTTGCAGCTAGTCGCCGGAGTTCACGCGCATTCGTAGTTCTATCAGCGACAAACTGACACACACTTAAGCCCGGTGTAGCGAAGCCGTGCGATTTGTCCCATATCGTGGGACAATTTAACAATTATTTTTCACAAAGGGACAAAGGGATTTTGTTATTGTTGCGAAAATTGAGATGAATATGGGACATTTAGTTGGTGCCTAAAGGGATAGGGGGAAGGAAGATATTTATAAAGTGAGGGGAATGGTGGGGGAAGAGGAGAATATAGATGAGGGGAGCAGAGGATGTAGGATGCATATCCAATTCCCATACCCAAAGCAATAAGAAATTACACGTGCTAGAATTTTTTTTCCTAGTCAGTCGCTCTCGACCTTGTTTTCGCTCTCATGTTTGTGTTTGCCGTGGGATACTTCATGCTGAAAAGGGACTTTTCGAATTTGAGCTTCAGAGGTTGGCGATACTGCTTAAGCCGTTTATATATAAGATATGACGAGCAACAAAAATAAATGTACTCACTTATCGAAATAAGATATTTGACTAAGCGCTGTAGAAAATTCATCACAGAATACCTCCAGTGGATATCATACATTCGTCTAACAAAATTTCGTACCAACATTATAGTTTTTTTACACCTAAAATACGGATACGCCCGGTAAGTCTAAATGGTGTTTACATAGTTCGGCCTCATTGCACATGTGATGAACGTAAAGGAACAGTGTTTGTTGGTATCTGCGTTGAGGTATGAGGTCCCGATACGATGATAATGTGCATATATTTCGGAACAGTTTTGAAGTTTCACTTATGCTGAAGCACAGTAATTTGCAATATACCACTTGATAATTATCAAATTCAAATGTTTGTTAAGCTTATGGGACTTAACTACGGGGTTATCAGACCCTAAACTACTTATCAACTAGCTTATCCTAAGGACGGCACAAATATCCATGCCCAAGGGGGGATTCAAACCCCCGACCATAGTGGCCGTGCAGACCGTGACTGAAGCGCCTCAGTCCCCTCGGCCACCGTGGCCGGCTGATAATTATCGTAAAGGCAAAAATAGAACGGTAAAAGTAAATGTGTGTTTGTATGTTTGTGAGTAGCCTGTGTCTTGGTGATACAGACTCAGATGTCCCATCAGCTGCCAGTGTTAATTAATAACTGCATGCAGCCATATTGAATTAATGCTGTCTAGCATGACGTCCTGAGTGGGTCTTCACTAACGTAATGTTGAATACGTACGAATATTTCGTTAATTACTCCAGGAAAATAGAGAGCAAGTTATATTCATCACGTATTCTGTAACGTAAGCATGTTAATTATCAGAAGTACAAAGTGTGGTCTAGCAAGTGATACTTTGCAAATCAAGATAATGATAATGGTTAAATGTTGAGAGCATGTTGTATGGAGTGCATCGATAACTTGAAGATGCTGCTTACCTGCCTCTGTTGTATTCTGAAGTTTCATTACTGGCCATCCAAACAGAACACCAAGAAGGGCCGAGGTTATGAAAGCAGAATATCTGAAGATATTGTTGGCGCGTCTGCAGAAGGACAACATCGTCATCTTGACACAATATTTCAGCCAACAAACTGGATGTCATCTGCAGGTAAGTAAGCGGAATGCACTGACCGGCCGGAAACTAAGGACAGAAACGTGGACTCCTTTATACAATGCTGAAGGCCCATAGCGCGTGTGCGAAACGACACCCTCTAGGTGTAATGGAACTATAGTCTGCATCACGTAGGAAGGAGCCTAGTTTTCTGCCGTTCTGCGCATCCCCCGCCATTACTGCACTGACAGCCAATAATGCTCATTCTCCAGGCGCGTGGCTGGGCGCGTGCTACGCAGTATTTTTCTCACAGGCTCAACTCTTACCGCTCGGCTGTAGCTCCTCCCCTATCACTCTGCCTCTACGAGCGGAAGCGGCATCCTGTTTGACGCACCGGCAGAGAAAATGGGCGAAAACGATAGGTTCAAACGAGTACTAGTCGAAAGAAAACAACAAGTCGAAATGAAGACCTTTGTTGTCTAATACATAAAGTAGAGTGTCCGTATGTTTGTGCGTGTTGTATACTGAAATAGTTTAGTATATTATTAAGTAATCACAGTTTCATTCTACCGACACTCAGCTTTTCAACATTTCGTTGTGTGGGGGTTCTGCTCGCTGCAACATTATTCTCCTGGGGCGTCGTGGTAGAAATAAATAGTCGATATGTACAATTTTCACTTCTTCTTTAATCTGAATCAAAACTTCTCCACCAAAACATTACAATTTAATAACATAAACAAAGCATCAGAACGGTGGAACTTCCATTTCAAAACACAGAGTGACATAGATTCCAGTGCACTTCACAAACGACTGAAACTCGAACTCCTCCACGCAAGGCGGTGAGGCAAATATATAACATCGTCAATAATGACCTTACTTTATCCATTGTTCATAACAATTGAATATAGTAATTTACAATTACCAAACACAACAGTAAAACATGTACACAAAAATAATCACAATATAGAATGAAAACTACACATACAATAATTTTTGATCGCACCTATCTTTTTAAGTTTTAATCACGCTACTTTTTGTTTGACAACAAACCAAAATGTTAAATGTCAATTAATTAGTTAACGAGTACATCATACATGTTCCTAACATATATTGAACTATCAATTACACTGTCAATTCTGAAACTAGGTTTAAAATGTCACGTCAGTCAATATATACAAAGAAACACAATATACAAATTTCGACTTTACAGTAATTAAAACAATTAGTTGATCCAAACAACTTGTTTATGAGCCTAAAATATATACAGTGCTATTTATTTTCATTTCTTCTTGTCTTTTACAAAAGATTTTACAATTCGTCTGTCTATTTATTTGAAATAATGAACAATGACAAAAGTATAGAACTGTCTGGAGAGAAACTATATGAATCTCTTAATTAATGAAATCTATCATTTGTTTTAAACACAGTATCACTGAGACACTGTCCGACACTGATTCCTAGGCTGGCTATTTCGTTTGTAACTTCACACGCAACATACATCACTAATGAACCACACGATTCCGGATCCGACGCAGACGGTATCGTAGGATGTCATTCAGATGAGGGGGTCAGCAGTATCGTTACAATACAAATCTACAGTTCTGTTCCAATCTTTATGAAATTTTGTACACGTAAGCTTCAATCCTTGAGGACGGTCGCCGTAAGTGTAAGAATCACATACGATGTATAGTTCACGAGATACGACGTCATAAACAATGAGATGCGCGAAAAACTGCTGCATTTCGCGACAATGCTGCTCATATTCTCCTAAAACATTGGACCGATTTCAACCAAATTTGGTACACACATTCCTTACCGTGAGGTTACAATTGCTGCATGGTTAAGAATCACATACGGCACATAGTTCAAAAGATATTACGTCATAACCAATAGAAATCGCAAAAAAATGCCATATAATGCGGCGAGACTTTAGAAATACACTGTATGAGAATGACAGTACTTAGCGACTTGCAACAAACTTTAAACATAATTTCAAACCTTTATTAAACTTTTTATCGCTGGCAACTATAGTGAAATGATGAAAGGAAAAAAGTTTCTCACTTACTACTTTTCCGCTGTTTATGGAGTAAAACTACGGCTCTCGGTATGACGTTACAATTTATAATAAGTACATTACAAATTGTAGACCCAGAAAATTTTACAGACACTATACACACATATAGATGAATGTACGTTCTAAATTGTATCACAGTACGCCATGTAGTTCATGAGATTTGAGCACATAAACAGTAACGTTCCGCTGTTCGTGGACTAAAACTACAGCATTCGATATGACGTTACAATTTATGATTTCTACACTACAATTTATAGCCGCAGGGAATTTTACAGTTTACACACATATAGTTGAGTGTACCTTCTAAATTGTATCACAGTACGACATGTAGTTCAATATATGAGCACATAAACAGTAACGTCCATGGAAAACCGCTCCATCACGCACCATGTTTTAATCTATTCCCAAGAGATTTTACAGACAAACAGCCCTTATACAAAGGAATATATACCTGAAAAATGGCAGGAATAAATAAATACCCGGGCAACACCGGTTTTCCAGCTAGTTTAATATAATTTAAAACTGTGTTTAAGAAACCTTTTCCCTGTTAATAATATTACCGGATTTACGAATTTCCTTATGAGGCAGGAGTCATCATCTGTGTCGCATTATGTAACACCTTGTGTCCCTCGTTAATATACGTTCTGCAACAGCCTTAGCACAGCTTTTCTCAGTTGACCCAAGGAGGGCCATCGTCTTTGCTGGTGGCAGAAAAATACTTTTAGTATCATCTTAAAATTTTTGAAATTTACAAGACATAGTCCCGGAGAAAAGGGGGAAAAAGGCCACAATTTATAGATGCCCTCCAATGGTTCACTTGGTGGTGAAACCTGAAGCGCACGACAAATTTCTGGGGCAGTGTACCCATTCTGCTTAATATTAACCTTAAGATGATCCAATTCTTCATCCAAATGTTCTTCTTCGAAGATGGCATAAGCTCTTTTCGCCAAAGTACGCAATATCCACATGTGTTGGTGTGGCAGTTGCCAACTATTGGCATACAGATAAAGATCAGTTTGCATAGGTTTCCGATGTATGCTATACCGTGTAACGATACTGCTGACCCCCTCATCTCAATGTTACCGTACGATACCATCTGCGTCGGACCCGGAATCGTGTGGTTCAGTTGTGACATATGTTGCGTGTGAAGTTAAAAACGTAATAGCCAGCCTAGGAATCAGTGTAGGACAGTGTCTCAGTGATACTGTGATTAAAACAAGTGATAGATTTCATTAATTAAGAGATTCATATAGTTTCTTTCCAGACAGTTCTGTAAACAATAATTTTGTCATTGTACATTATTTCAATAAATAGACAGACGAAGGGTAAAAACTTTTGTAAAATATAAAGAAATGAAAGTAAATAGCATTGTATATATGTTAGGCTAATAAAAAAGTTGTGTAGACCAGCTAATTGTATAATTAATGATGTACTCGAGATTTGAATATTGTATTTCTTTGTATATATTGACTCACTTGAGATTTAGAATCTAATCTGAGAATTGCCAAGATAATTGATAGCTCAATATATGTTAGGAACATGTGTGATGTACTCGTTAACAAATTAATTGATATTTAAGGTCGCACTTTGTTGTCAACAGAAAGATCGGAAATTTCGTCTTAATAATTGTGTGTATAGTTTTCATTTTTTATTGTGTTTATTTTTGTGAACATGAAATGTTTTTCTGTTATGTTTGTTAATTGTAAATCAGTATATTCTATTGTTATGAACAATGCTTAATGTAACATCATTATTGCCGATGTTATATATTTGCCTCACCGCCTTGCATGAGGGAGTTGGAGTTTGAGTCGATTGTCAAGTGCTCTGGAATCCATGTCACTCTGTGTTTTGACAATGGAAGTACTGCCAGCTAAGTTCTGATTTATTGAATTTGTATTGTTTTGGTGGAGAAGTTTGAGTCAGATTAAAGAAGAAGTGAAAATTGTACATATCGACTATTTATTTCTACCACGACGCCCCAGGAGAATAATGTTGCAGCGAGCAGAACCCCCACACAACTCAATCTTGAAAAACTGAGTATCGGTAGAATAAACTGTAATTACTTAAAATGTATTAATATATTTCAACCGTAAAGTCCTATAATTCTTTTTGTGAACCAAAACATCAAGAAAGGAAGATTGCTATCTTTCCAGCCTCCATGGTAAATTTGATACTGGGATTTAAAGCATAGAGTCCATGAGATCAAACCATAAAAATTTCATCGGTGTAGCTCCAGAAACAGATAAGCTTAAGAAACACTGTTCTAAGTGACATGACTTTAAAGTCTTCCATAAAAAGACTACGGGGGAAAGAGGATTCCGTCAATTTGCTCAAAAGAGACATAATTAAAATAGAAATATGTATAAGTCAATACAAGACGACATGACTTTCATCATCTAATTTTCATTAATTAAAAACAGGGATTTTTCAAGAGGAACCCAGGTAAAAAGGAAACATCGTAAAGGCTCACAACCAAGTTGAATGACCAAAGCAAACATTCTGCAGCCTTCGAAAATACTGAGACGAGTTATAGATGCGATGTTCGCATTTCCCAACGTGAGAGGCGAGAACAGAACCTAAGTATTTGGCCGAATTATAGAAAGGAACACCCAAATTACTCCTATTGTTTGTTAAATTTGTACTAGTATTTCAGTAAAAATACCAATCGAAAATATTGAAACCAGTGGAGATGACAACTGTAATGAAATCTTCACGCCGTCTTGACAAACGGTTGTTGCATTTCTAGCGCGACAGAGACGGTGGGCAACATCTTATTTCTTTTTTTGTCTCTATTCACTGGAAAAAAAAAAAGTTTCTAAAATCCGCTCGAAGAAACCTGTTTCAGCTTACAAGTCAGATACACTAGGTTATCAATTAATCGACATTATGTACTATCGTATGTGGCACATTAGATAAGGGTCTAAGGAGAAGGCATGGCAAATGTTTAGTCTGGAGTGTGGCACTATATTGGGGTAGAAAAATGGACGCAGAGAGAGAGAGAGAGGATATGAAAAAGAAGCATTTGATATGTGGATGTGGAGGAGAATGGAGCGGATAAGCTGGATAGAAAGAGTGAGTAAAGAGAGTGTTGGAAGTGGTTGGGGAGGAGAAGACGTCTGCTGAAGGTTATAAGAGAAAGGAAAAAGAAGTGGTTGGGACATTCGTTGAGAAGGGAGTTCATACTAACAGATGTTTTCGAAGGGCTGGTTTGTGGGAAAAGACTGAGATGTAGAAGGGATACAAGATGACGGATGACATGAAGGGAAGAGGAAAATACGCGGACTTGAAGAGGATGGCAGAAGACCGGGCAGCATGGAGAACTACTATGTGAAAACGTGCCTTTTGGCACAACACTAATGATATACGATCGTGTTTGCTAGCTGTTTACGCTTGGCAGCCGACAGTAAAGCGAGGGGTCTTACGAAATCTATCACGAGTGAACGTCTTACACTGTACGGCTCCACAGAGGATGAAACGATACTTCTGCCCTGGTTTGATTTTGACACAGCTCAGTGTTTGGCATCATATCTCCTAAACTACAGTATATGTCGCACAATAATGTAACATGTACATCGAGTGGTAGGCCTATAGATGCTCAGTCTGGGAAATATCTCACTACTACAATGAGTAGTAAGGAACTTGTAAATTAAAGCGTTCTGCCTACACCACAGTGTTTAGGACAGTCCTTGAAACGTGAGTTTCAATAAAATACACTGATCAAAACAATTAGGGCATCAAGATTCTGAAGAATTGTCATCGACAGAATCAAATAAAATGGTTCGACGTCTTTCTGTCACTTCTAGAGAGACAACAAAATTACGGCAACCGAGATAGTGGTAACAACAGATGGTTGCTACAGAGGAAATTGGTGTTGACTCGTATTTTCCAAACGAATTACACAAGCAGTTTGGTTCCAATAGTGTAGTGAACAGGTAGCACAATGCAACAACAACGTGACTTAGCCGAAAAACAGTCTAACATATACAGTCACGACACCCCCACAGATTTTTGTTATACGCTGCGACAGCAGCGCTCCAAGCGTCCGGCAACCTACATTTCTGAATACGATATTGGATGAGTGCGAATAGTGTCGGGTATATTGATTTTAACATACTTTTTACATTAGGGAACGTATGTAGTGCCATACATATAGGTAGAGGCGAAGGTGGTATTATGGGCCAGTGGTTGCAATATGGGCTAGCTTAATATCTGACCAATAAGCCTGCGCATACTAGCGGCAACCTCAGTAAATAGTAGTAGCTAGTTCGTACAAACGCCACAGAATGCGCTGCCGCAGTCAGTTACGTGGAATGTTAGTGGTGAGCTGTTTCGTGATTTTTCTCATTTCAAAACTTTGAAAGGTAAGAAATTACAGTTATATTAGACGTACTGCCAATGCGTAGTTAGTTGTTAACTTCTTAACTACATATTATATAAATATTTAGCTCTCTAATGCTCATGAAGTTGGTTTATTAAAGTTTGTTTATAACGGATAGCGACGTTTTACTTTCAAAGAGGGCTAGGGTGCTAATATGGACAATCGCTGTGGTGGTTATATGCGCTACCCACTACAGTAGCCCATATTACAACCCCTACGAATTCTGTGTGGTTTTCTTTTTCAGCCTGATAACACAGAAGGCTTGCCCAAGTCCTCTACTGGTCCACACCATGTGCCAAAGACCTAGCAGATGGCCCAAGCAGTGCGTCCCACGTTCCAACAGGAAACATTAAGACTTCACCAAAGGACATTTTGCCTGTGCCAAAAAATAAGAAAAAGACAACAAACAAAGTACCTAAGCCAGGAAAGGCAGCTGTAATTACAGCATCACCCTATAAAATATATTTGGAAGAAGCTCAAAAAAGCACGAAGAAAAGGAAGCTGATAAAAAAAGGAAAATAAAAAGAAAGGGGGAAAAAGAAGTGGACAAAAAAGTAAGATCGAAAGTGACGATGTAACAGGGAATACGAAGAATGTGAGATGTGAGCCAGGTGTTGACAAAAGAAAGAAACAAGGAATAAAAAGCAAAACTCCATCAGTGAAGCGAAAATTGACCATCGACCTACAATTATCCGAAAGTTCAGAGGAGGGATCGATAGATTCTGGGGAGTCAGTTCTAGAGCCCAGTGTTGGTGTAGATGACGATGCTACCTGCCTTTTTTGTGAGGAGTTATATTCCCAAGACACTAAAGGAGAGCTATGGATCCAGTGCCTAATGTGCGAGATGTGGGCACACAACGTGTGTGCTGGTTGTGAAACGGAACATTATACTTGTGATTTCTGCCAATTCTAAATGAACAACTTATGATAAATATGTCCCAGTATAAAGGGTTTGCTATTTTCCAATTACTCTAAAAATCTACAGAAAATAATATTGACTTTTTGTGTATTTATAAAGTAGCCCATATTACCAACACATTTACATTTTTCACAATATGTCAATTTTGTAAACATGTTTCCATATTAAAGTTGCATAATGATTTAAACTAAAACATATGTGTTTGGCTTTTTTATAACATCATAAAGATTATTTTTTGAGGTATTCAGCAAATTTCACTGACAATTTTGGAATTTATGGTTCAAAAATAAAGTGGTAGCCCATAATACCACCTTTTCCTCTAATAATTTAAAAATAGCTCCACATTTCTCGTCCTTAGGTTTCCTAAGATCTCTGACAAGGTACAAAACGGTACCTTACAGGAAAGTTTCTTTACAATTATCTTATAACATACAGGCTTTAACTGAATAATTTCATTTTCTATTAAAAATAAATAATGGCTCGTAAGCACCAGAAGACCTGATCTTTAGCAGAGAGACGTCGCTTTTCTACGCAGGAACGTTAAGATTTCTTTTCGGTAAAATCGGTGTAACGTAGGAAACGTACATAGAATGCAATAACTACAGCATTTAACGTACCAAATCAGCTACCCCAGTTGTAGCTGAAGGAAACACCTCAGAGACGTGGCAATAAAACGACCAAAGCAATGAATCTGTTTTCCAACAAAGAACACCCCAAATCCATAATTGTTGCTACATATGAGCCGGCCGCGGTGGCCGAGGGGACTGAGGCGCTTCAATCACAGTCTGCACGGCCACTACGGTCTGGGGTTCGAATCCCCCCTCGGGCATGGATATTTGTGCCGTCCTTAGGATAAGATAGTTGATAAGTAGTTTGTAAGTTTAGGGACTGACAACCCTGTAGTTAAGTCCCATAAGCTTAACAAACATTTGAACATTTTTTGTTGTTGCTACATATGAACCACAAACGGCAAGAATAATCAAAACATTGGCTTTTTAAGCTAAAGTAATAACACTCAAAAGATTATGCATGTACGAGAATGACGAGTGAGGTGTAAAAATGTGCATATCATTAGACTCCACGCCGAATTGACGAATTGATTGATACACGTCAAAAAACTGCCTGTTGTATTATTAAAGACCACTATAGAAATTTACTATTCCCTTATGTTTACATTCTACTTACTTTCAACGAAACAAGCTGCAAATACACACTTATTCGTAAGTATTTGTTCATGACGAAGGTGTTCTTTATACCAGTGTTCAGTTAAATTCAACTCTTTTTACTTTAATTTCCGTATTATGTATGCCTCTTCATATTATACTAATGACTGTAACGCAAACATTATACTATTTCGTTAATTACGTACAAAAACAATTATAAACAAACATCACTACTTCGGCGGCTTCCCCACCGCTTGGAGCGCTAGTGTCGCTGCAACTGTCAGTTGGTAACAACTTTCACAGTAGTGAGTGTCGCGACTGTATATGTTAGACTCTGGCCGAACTATGGCATGGGAAGCAGAAGGGGTTGGCTGCAGCTATTGTAGTGTCCCAAAGTGTACTTTCCACGACCTGGACGCGATTTCAGACAACAGGGATCGTTAAATGAAAACAAGGTGAAAATCATCTAAGGGTAACGTCAGCAAGAGATTGCTGTTATATCCAGTTAACAACCCGTCGAAACAGAAGACTGCATGCAATTCAACTGCAGCACACCCACCCAGAATCAGGACGCGCAATATCGACACAAACAGTCCGAAATCGCCTTCCGGAATGTGGCCTCTACGCACGGAGACCTATGGTGTGTGTCCCATCACAAACACGACACCGTTTAGCTCGCAGAAACTGGGTGGAGGAACATCAGGATTGGAGCTGTAACGAATGGCGCCGGTTTCTGTTCACAGGTAAGTTGAGATTTTTGTGTTCAGCCGGACAATCGTCGTTCCCTCATATGGAGACAAAGTGGATCTCGAAACAATCCTCATTCAGTGGTGGAAACAGCGGAATATCATGGTAGTGGACGAATGGTGTGGGCAGGAGTCAGTATTGGTGGATGTAGAGGTGTGTATGTCGTTCAGAATGGCGATTTGACTGCTCAGAAGTACAGAGAGATACTCCGACAATTTAAGGTGTCCTACGCTGGTGCCGCAGGAGGTGGGTTCCTTTTGGTGGACGATAACGCTCGTCCACACACAGTTGCGCTGTTGGACAGCATGTGTGAAGCTGAGGGAATTGAACGAATGGAGTGCCCAGCTGGTTTACTGAATCCGTTTGAGCATGTCTGGGATGCACTTCACAGATGCACAGCAGCCAGATCAGCAACTCCCACGATTTCAGAGCTGTATATTGCACTCAAAAGCTGATTGATAACATGATACAGCAAAATATCGTTGTGTATCGCGCACAAATTACAATTGCAACCAATTTCTGAATAAGATAAGTAATCTTAGGTGTATTGTAAATGATATCTCACCTGATCCCCTAATTCTTTTCTGCAGTGTAATATTGCAGGCACATTCGGTGGTGAGGCTATATAGGATAATTGAGTGACGAGCTTTCTATGGCGCCTTGCTGTGGAGTGCGCGGTTGTTGGCCGTCGGAGGTTCGAGTCCTCCCTCGGGTAGGTGCAGGTCTGTGTGTGTGTGTGTGATGTGCTTAGAATAAGTTACTTTAAGTTAGTTTTAGTAGTTATAAGCCTAGGGCCAGATATCCGCAGCTGGTAAGTCCCTTAGATTCAGAAAAATTTGAACATTGTGCCGACAAATTTGTCTGGATGCGTGCTAAGTTAATAAATGCCGTTGTGATGAGCGCTGAATCCGGATGGTGTAGTGCATAGTGTCAATTTCTTTTAAACGAGATACCCAACCGCAGTTAGGTTCGAGTCCATTTTTCAACTCCCCCCATTGATAAATTTTATTGGCCACACAGAGCTAATGTATTTAATTCCTTTGTGTCTTGATTCAAAATAGCTGCTGGATCAAAAATGGTATCTGTTCTTTTAGACACGTCAGTAAAACAGACACCACGTAAACACAAAACTGATGTGTCAAGATAACAAGTTGAAAACTATGAGTGTAATGTTAATATTTACTGACAGATGGAGATCGCCGCCATATTCCGACCGTGTTTGTCTTAAAAACGGATTCATTGCGTAATAGGCTGACTGGATTGGTGAAAAATTTCTCTAGTTTTACGGGTCCGTCTGTAAGGAAATGAATCTTTCTGGTATGCGACACTTTCGGAATGTCTGGAATTTCTCTGCACCATCAGTCCGATCATAAATCATTTTAGGTAATATTACCTCTCTCCTAACGTGTTAAGTGCCTAACGGAACGAAGCAAGAAATGTGTGATTATGCAATATAGCTCCTACAGTACGACGAGCGCTTGATCTTCTTCTGTCAAGGCTCCGTCTTGACAAGAGATGGGACCAAACGGCCGGGTGGTGTTATTAATGAGTAGAATATATTTCAGAGAACGAGTGAAAGCACATTCGCGGAACACCTCGTGATATTACAAGTATCAAGTTGGGGCTCGAAATGAAATGACGTCGGAAAAAAAACCTCGTTAAGCTTCTCACTCTTGCTGTTCGTAACGCCATAATATATCGCTTCTGTGGTGAGGGCTAAGGATGCGCTATCTCTCTCATCTCTCTTCAGACGTAATCTCATCTGTGACTTCTACATCTACATCTACATCTACATCTACATACATACTCAGCAATCCACCGTAAAGTGCGTGGCAGAAGGTACACTGTACCACTACTAAGCATTTCCTTTCCTATTCAACTCCCAAATAGAAAGAGGAAAAAAAGAATGCCTATATGCCTCCGTACGAGCCCTAATTTCTCTTATCTTGTCATTGTGATAACTACGCGAAATGTAAGTAGGCGGCAGCAAGATCGTACTACACTCAGCTTCAAATTCCGGCCCTCTAAATTTACTTAACAGAAATTCACGAAAAGAACGTCGTCTTTCTTCCAGCGATCCCCAATTGAGTTGCCGGAGCATTTCCGTGACACTCGCGCATTGGTCGAACCTACCAGTAACAAACCTAGCTGGCTCTCCTCTAAAAAAATGTTCAAATGTTTGTGTAGCTTATGAGACTTAACTACGGGGTCATCAGTCCCTAAACTTACAAACTACTTATGAACTAGCTAACACTAAGGACGGCACAAATATCCATGCCCGAGGGGGGATTCGAGCCCCCGAACGTAGTGGCCGTGCAGACCGTGACTGGAGCTCCTCAGTCCCCTCGGTCACCGCGGTCGGCTGCTCACCTCTGAACTGCTTCTATGTCTTCCTTTAAACTGATCTGCTGCGGGTCCCAAACACTTGAGCAATACTCAAGACGTGGTCGTACAAGCGTTTTATACGCGGTCTCTTTTACAGATGAAGTACATCTTCCCAAAATTCTCCCAATAAACCGAAGTCGGCTGTCCGCCTTACTCACAACTGTCCTTATATGTTCGTTCCATTTCATATCGCTCTGCAATGTTACGCCTAGATGTTTGACCGACGTGACAGCATCAACAAGCTCGCTACTAATACTGTATTCGAACATTATGGGATTGTTTTTCTTACTCATGCGCATCACCTTACATTTTTCTACATTGAGAACTAGCTGCCATTCTTCGCACCAACTATAAATTTTGTCTACGTCATCCTGTATGCTGTTACAGTCAGTTAAAGAGGACACCCTCCCATACACCAGAGCATCATCAGCAAACAGCAGCAAATTACAAGTTGCTCTCTCCATCAGATCATTCATATATATAGAAAATAATAGAGGTCCTATTACACTCCCCTGGGGCACGCCTGATGATACAATCGTCTCTAATGAACACTAGCCGTCGAGATCAGCGTACTGCGTTATATAACTTAGGAAGTCTTCCAGCCAGTCACAAATCTGCGAATCTATTCCATAAGCTCGCATCTTCGTTAGCAGTCTGCAGTGTGGTACCGAGTCAAACGCCTTTTTAAAGTCGAGGAAAATACAATCCGCTTGTTGCCCTTCATCCATGGCTCACAGTGTGGTGTCGCACAAGTCTAAAGTGCGCGCCACCTACTTTCGCCGCGCGCCGCCATGCACGCACGGCTCGGCGTTCTTACGACGTCAGCCACAAGCGCCCTCTGCTACAACTCCGCTCGTGGCCACCACTGAACGACATCGTTCACTTGGGACTGAGATAGGAACCAGTTAACACTTCGGAATCAGATAGGCACCAGTAAAGACTTGGCTATCGGATAGGTACTAGGAATTATCAGTAGGCAGGCCTCTATCTAATCTATGTATCAGCATTCCGCAGTCAAGAAGTAAAAGTTAAGTATTACTAAGTCTCTATGAAATATATATCTCGTTCTAATTTACTCTAGTGTTTCCAGTTTCTGCGGTCCCAGTGGCTGCTCACCTTCGTACCTGCACAAGCGTGCATCCTTTATTCCTGTGTCGGTCTCTTTCTACTCGGCCACCGACACCTACGACAGCGAGACGCAAAAGTGGCGACGAGACTGGGACACAAAACACAGGATGTCATGTGAGAAAAGGGCAAGCTGAGTTTCACATGAACGATGTTTCCTGAACCCGTGCTGGTTTCGTAGAAAGAAGCTTTTCCGTCTCAAGGAAATTTACTATATTCGAACTGAGAATATGCTCCAAAATTCTACAGGAAACTGATGTCAACGATATTGGCCTGTAATTATGTGGGTCAGTTCTCTTTCCTTTCTTATAAACGAGAGTCACCTGCGCTTTTTTCCAATCACTACGAACTTTGCGCTGAATTAAAGATTCGCGATAAATGCAAGCTAAGTAGGGGGCCAACGCCGCAGAATACTCTTTGTAAAACCGAACTGGTATTCCATCCGGACCAGCAGACTTTTTCGCATTTTGCTCTCTCAGCTGCTTCTCTACACCGGAAATGCCTATTACTATGTCCATTTCGGAATTACTACGTTGATCAAATGATTGTACTTTTGTGCGGTCCTCCTGCGTGAAAGATTTCTTAAAGGTTAAATTTAGAACTTCAGCTTTCTGTTTGCTTCTTTTATTACTGCTCCGGAATGATCAACGAGTGACTGGATGTTGGGCTTTGACCCGCTTATCGATTTTACATAGGACGAGAATTTGTTTTAGGGACTTACTAACATCTGTAAGTTATGATCTGAAAGAAAGGCTACGGGGCCTGAATAAGCCTTTCTGTGGACTAATGTATGAGATTAATTAAGAAAACGTGATGTCACTGCACCATATTACTCAGTATCGAGCCACTCTACACGGATACATCCTCGTATCAAACGATTAACACTGCCGTTCAGTCTTCCGCATGCCAAAACTACACCGTATATAGGGTATACAGGAGGTAGGGAACCAACGGGCGGAAGTTCTTATTTATTGCGTTATGGACATAGCTCACAACACATAACACCTAGGTAGCCGTTTAAGCTGTTTTAAGTGATGGCTTTGAACGGTAACCAAGCATGAAGTTCTGCTACACTCCGCCAAAAATACCGGCCGTCTGTTGCCCCAGGAGAAAGGCAGCTTGTGTTAAAGCAGTAGCTCTTCATGCGTTTCTACGGCGATTTCATACTGCGATGACTTGACAGCGAAAGATCCGTACCCAAAGACTGGAAAGTTGCCCAAGTTACTCCAATATTCAAGAAAGGCAATAGGAGTGATCCCCAAAATTATAGGCCCATCTCATTGACGTCGATTTGCAGTAGGATTTTGGAACATATACTTTGTTCGAATATTATGAACTACCTCGAAGAGAACGACCTATTAACCAGTAGTCAACACGGATTCAGAAAGTATCACTCTTGCGAAACACAACTTGCCCTTTATTCACATGAAGTGTTAAGTGCAATCGACAAGGGATCTCAAATCGATTCCATATTTCTGGATTTCATGAAGGCTTTTGACACTGTACCCCACAAGCGGCTTCTTATGAAATTGCGTGCTTATGGAATATCTCCCCAATTGTGCGGTTGGATTCACGATTTCCTGTCAGAAAGAACATAGATCGTTGTAATTGACGGTAAGTCATCGAGTAAAACAGAAGTGATATCTGGCGTTCCACAGGGAAGCGTTATAGGTCCCCTACTCTTCCTTGTGTTTGTAAACGATTTAGGAGACAATATGAATAGCTCCCTTAGATTGTTCGCGGATGATGCTGTCGTTTATCGGTTCGTGAAGTCAACAGAGGATCAAAAGCAACTGCAAAGCGATTTAGACAAAATTTCTGCATGGTGCGAAAATTGGCAGTTGACACTAAATAAAGAGAAGTGTGAAGTAATACACATGACCACTAAAAGAAATCCGCTGAACTTCAATTACGCGATAAATCAGTCAAACCTTAAGGTCGTAGATTTTACCAAATACCTAGGAGTTACAATTACGAACAACTTTGACTGGAGAGAACACATAGAAAATATTGTGGGGAAGGCGAAGCAAAGGTTACGTTTCATCGGCAGAACGCTTAGAAGATGCACCAGCTCCACCAAAGAGACTGGCTACATCACACTTGTGCGTCTTCTCCTGGAGTACTGTTGCCCCTTGTGGGACCCTCACCAGGTGGGATTGACGGAAGACATTGAGAAGGTTCAGAGAAGGGCAGCTCGTTTTGTTTTATCACGTTACGGGGGGGGGGGGGGGAGGGGAAGCGTCACGGAAATGTTGCACGAATTGGGGTGGAAATCATTAAAAGAAAGACGTTATTCATTGCGGCGTGATCTGTTTGCGAAGTTTCAATCACCGACTTTTAGTTCTGAATGTGAAAATATTTTGCTAGCACCCACCTACTTAGGGAGACATGACCATCCCAATAAAATAAGAGAAATCAGATCGAAAACGGAACGATTTAGTTGTTCTTTCTTCCCGAGCGCTATTAGAGAATGGAACGGTAAAGAAAAGTTATGAAAGTGGTTAATAAACCCTCCGCCAGGCGCTTGAATGTGATTTGCAGAGTATCTATGTAGATGTAGATGTAGATGTAGAACCGCAGAGGGAAACGGCCACAGGTGTGAGATCAGGTGATCGTGCTGACAATGGAACAGAACCTCGCATTCTAATCAAACGATAAGGACTTGTATTTTTCAGGTGGTCTCGGAGTCGGTTTATGCAACGTCGTGTTGAAACCACATCCTTGCACTGACAACAGGGGGTACACTTTGCAAGAACAGTTGCAGAACTATTCGCATGAACACTGGGTTACGAGTACCACTGCAAGAAGCAGGCAGATCCGCTGTAAACTGGCGGTAAAACACGTGAGTAAAAGTTTACTGCCTCTAGCATTGGGTCAAGAGAGAGGCATCTCCCAGATGTACCTCTCTCTAAAACAATGAGGTCGAACAATTTACGCACATATTGCTGAGCGCGATCTGTTGTTTACGTAAAACTGTTATGTTATTGACAAGATAGTTTATTCAAAATTTTCACCTATTTTCACGTGTTTTTACGGATCCTGCCGCCATCATCAGAACTGTGTAAACGTATGTTCCCCATTATTGTAAAAATTAGTCTACTACGCTTACTTTCACTCACTTATGACGTACGGAATAATTTTTTGACGTAACTCGCCCGATGTAAAAATTATATTTCTGGCTCAAAAACGGGCGGTTCGAGCAATATGTGGTGTAAGTTCACGAACGTCAGGTCGTCCCCTTTTCAGTAGTCTGGGAATTTTGACACTGGCGTCACAATACGTTTTTCCTTTAATGTCGTTTGTTGTTAATAATATCAGCTTACACCCACGAGTTAGTAGCTTTCACTCGGTGAATACTAGTCGAATCTTCATTTGCATCACACGACCTTGACACTTGTGCAGAAAGGTGTACACTATTCTGCAGCATCCATTTTTCAGTAAGCTGCCACAAGAACTAAAGAATCTTAGCACTAACCCACACACACGCTTTCAAATCTAAATTGAGAAGTTACCTGATGCCTCACTCCTTTTATTCTGTCGAGGAACTCCTAGAAAAGATAAACAATTAAGCTAATTCATTTTTTTCTTCATTGATTATTTTCACTTTGTCATAAGATTGTCGTGTGCATAGGACTACTCAAAAAATTTCTATCACCATTTTTGTGTGAAAATTAATGTATTGACTTGTTCCATGATCATGGAGTCTCACTCCTCAATTGGGTCTTATGTAACAGATAACCATATTATAATAATAATTATTATTATTATCATAATCGTGCATTACTGGTGTCTGAACGGCGTGTTGCGGGTTTGTGAATTATATGAAATCTGTTAATCATAAAATAGAATGTACATTTTACTGTGCGAAGGGATGGGGTAATACAGGAAAAATTCTCATTGGATCCTTAAAAAAATCATAACAACTCTCATATTCCCCTGGAAAGTCTATCTAGGATCATTCCACAGTCAGTTGCTATGGGCTAGTTAGTAGGCTGTTAGGCAACTTAATCAACGAACCTGGACCGTGCCGTTGTACTCGTTTCCGAAGTCACCAAACCGTCATATAACACACGCTAAAATTAGTCTTTCAAATTTAATCCACAGCCCAAAAGCAAGTTCTTATACCCGCGGGAAAGAGGGAAAGAGTTTTCAGCACCTAGGCACACCGATTTAGCTCTCAGTCGATATCTAAGTCACAATCGACCTAGCTCCACAGCTTACGGAATCAAAAAATCTTAGTATATCCTCTTCATAAACGCCAATTAAGTCACTGACTAAAAAAAAAAAAAACTGTCAAAATTCTCAGCTATCTAAACAAAGACATGAAATCTGAAAAAAAAAAAAAAAAAAAAAAAAAAAGTTTGTATATACAGAAGGATGGAAAAGCTGGTAGAAGCCGACCTCGGGGAAGATCAGTTTGGGTTCAGGAGAAATGTAGGGACACGGAAGGCAATACTAACTTTACGGCTTATCCTAGAAGATAGATTAAGAAAAGGCAAACCTACATTTCTAGCTTTTGTAGATTTGGAGAAGGCTTTTGACAAAGTTGATTGGAATAAACTCTTTGAAGTTCTGAAGCAAGCAGGAGTAAAATATAGGGAGCGTAAGGTTATTTACAACTTGTACAAAAACCAGACAGCGGTTGTCAGAGTTGAAGGGCATGAAAGGGATGCAGTGATTGGAAAGGGAGTAAGACAGGGTTCTAGTCTTTCTCCATTGTTATTCAATTTGTACATTGAGCAAGCTATAAAGAAAACCAAGGAGAAATGTGGAGAAGGAATTAAAGTTCAGGGTGAAGAATTAAAAACATTGCGTTTTGCCGACGACATAGTAATTCTGTCAGATACAGCAAAGGACCTGGAAGAGCAATTGAACGGAATGGACAGTGTGCTGAAAGGTGCATATAAGATGAACATTAACAAGAGAAAAACTAGGGTAATGGAGTGCAGTGTAAGAAAATCAGGTGAAGGAATTAGATTGGGAAACGAAGCAATAAAGGAGGTAGATGAGTTTTGTTACTTGGGCAGTAAAATAACAAATGATGGTCGAAGTACAGAGGATATAAAATGCAGAATGGCAATGGGTAGAAAAGCATTCTTGAAAAAGAGAAATTTGTTAACCTGGAATATTGATTTAAGCCTAAGGAAGTCCTTTCTGAAGGCATTTGTGCGGAGTGTTGCCTTGTATGGGAGTGAAACATGGACGAATAAACAGTGCGGACAGGAAGAGGATTGAGGCTTTTGAAATATGGTGCTACAGAAGAATGCTGAAGATTAGGTGGGTGGATCGCGTAACTAATGAGGAGGTACTGAACAGAATTGGGGAGAAAAGAAATTTCTGGCATACCTTGACTAAAAGAGGGAATAGATTGGTAGGACACATTCTTAGACATCAAGGAATTGTGAATGTAACGTTGGAGGGAAGTGTGTGGGGAAAAAACCGCAGAGGAAGACCAAGAGATGGATACAGTAAGGAGATTCAGACAGATGTAAGTTGCCGTTCTTATGTAGGGATGAAGAAGCTTGCTCAGGATAGGGTATTGTGGAGAGCTGCATCAAACCAGTCTCCGGACTAAAGACCACAACAACAACATCCACATATATCACTGAATTTAGCTGACTACAGTATGGATGGTGGCGTGGATGATGTTTGATGCCGGTCGGGGCTGCGGTGACGCCGCTCCTGTTCACTGCGTCGCGTCGGTCGACCATGAAACGTACAACCCAAACACAAACATTTTTAAATCGTTGCTTTTGTGGTCATTAGTCCTCAGACTGGTTTGATGCAGCTCTCCACGCTACCCTGTCCTGTGCAAGTCTCTTCATCTAAGAATAAGTTCGGCAACCTACATCCTTTTGAATCTGCTTACTGTATTCGTCCCTCGGTCTCCCTCTACGATTTTTACCCCACACGCTTCCTTCTAATACTAAGTTGACAATTCCTTGGTGTCTCAGAATGTGTCCAACCAATCTATCACTTCTCTTAGTCAGGTTATGCCAGAAACTCCTTTTCTCCCCAATTCGGTTAAGCACCTCCTCATTATTCACGTGATCTACCCATCTAATCTTCATCATTCGTCTGTAGCACCACATTTCAAAAGCTTCTATAATCTTTTTGTCTGAAACTCCTTATTGTCCACGTTTCACTCCCATATAATGCTACACTCCTGACAAATGATATCAGAAAGGACTTCCTAACATTTAAATTAATGTTGGATGTTAACAAGTTCCGCTTCTTTAGAAACGCTTTTCTCCCCATAGCCATTCTGCATTTTATATCTTCTCTACTTCGGCCATCAGAAGTTATCTTGCTATCCAAATAACAAAACTGATCGACTACTTTTATTGTGTCATTACCTAATCTAATTCCTTCAACATCGCCTGATTTTCTGACATTACATTCCATTACCTTCATTTTACTCTTGTTAATCTTCATCTTATA
Organism: Locusta migratoria; assembly: GCA_026315105.1. Taxonomy (NCBI): domain Eukaryota; kingdom Metazoa; phylum Arthropoda; class Insecta; order Orthoptera; family Acrididae; genus Locusta; species Locusta migratoria. Next base: position 76,717,941 of record CM048748.1, on the reverse strand, counting down.
TCTTCCTTTCAAGACACTGTCCATTCCATTAAATTGCTCTTTCAGATCCTTTGCAGTCTCTGACAGACTTACTATGTCATCGGCAAACCGCAAAGTTTTTATATCTTCTCCCTGAACTTTATTATTCCCTCTCCAAATTCTCCTTCCATTCCTTCACTGCCTGCTCAGTGTACAGATTGAACAACATTGCGGAAAGGCTACAACCGTGTCTTACTCCCTTCCCAACCTGTGCGTCCCTTTCTTGCCCTTCGACTCTAATAACCGCTGCCTGGCTTTTGTATAGGTTGAATATAACTCTGTTACCTTCATAATGTGGAAGAGTGTATTCCAGTCGACATTGTCAAAAGCCTTCTCCAAATCTACAAACGCCAAAACGTAGGTTTGCCCTTCCTTAGCCTATCTTCTAAGATAAGTCGTAATGTGAGTATTGCCTCCCGTGTTCTTACATTTCTCCTAAATCCAAACTATCCTTTCTCAGGAATCCTCTTCAAAACGAAGCTTACATAGGGAAGTAGGGCTCACAAATCTCGTCCGACTTCAACTGTCGCCACAACACGTACCGCTACCTAAACGCATCCTCGTAGCATGCTGTCATCAGGGCTCATCACGTACAGCTGCCTGGTTTCGAAGCAGAGTTATGCCTTCATTGAGACAGCTCATCAGATTCATTTGCCGTTAACAATATTACCTCTATAATAATGTAAACACAAAACTGAGAGGATTGACTATTCCTGAGAAATCTTTAAATAACTGCTGAATAAATAATTATCGTTAAAACAATATGCAAATGTGTGGAGCAAAGATACTCAAGAGAACAATTACTGATACACTTAAGGTATCTTAGGTTTAAGTAATCAAAAAGGTAAAAATCTTTTAAATTATTGCCTGAAACTCTTCAACTTTGAATAACAACGGCAGTCTACATTCGTTTGAACCTTCTAGCTGTATTCGTCTTGCGACCTCCCTCCGCGATTTTTATTCCACACTTCCCTCAACGCTGAATGCACCATTTTTTACATCCCAGAAAGTGTCTCACCAATTGATCTCTCATCTTCTCATATTAATCAAGATATGCCCGAAATTTCTTTTCTCCGCAATTCTGTTCAGAACTCCTCATTGCCGGCCGCGGTGGCTGAGGTGACTGAGGCGTTCCAGTCACGGTCAGCACGGCCACTACGGTCGGGGGTTCGAATCCCCCCTCGGGCATGGATATTTGTGCCGTCCTAGTTTGTAAGTAGTTCATAAGTAGTTTGTAAGTTTAGGGACTGATGACCCCGTAGTTAAGTCCCATAAGCTTAACAAACATTTGAACATTTTTGAACTCCTCATTAGTTAAGCGATGTACCCACCTAATCTTCAGCATTAGACTGAAACACCGCATTTCATGTGCCTCTGTCATCTTTCTATCTCAACTCCTTTTCATCCACAGTTCACTCCAGTACAATGCTACACTCCAGACAAATGCTTTCAGAAAAGACTTCCTAACATTTAAATTAATTTTGGATGTCAACAAATTTCGAATCTTCCTAAATGCCTTTCTTCCCAAAGCCATTTTGCATTTTACATCTTATTTACTTCGGCCACCAGAAGTTACGTAACTTTCCAAATAATAAAACTCATCTAGTACTTATATGTCTCATTACCTAACACTTTAATGCACGACTTTTTATTTGAAGCTATAAAAACAACCACGATTAATGTATAGTACGTATATACTGAGAAAAATATTGAAAAAAAAATCCTTAAAATTATTATGCACTACTAGCAACAAAAAGTTCATAGCTGGTCAGCTATATAGTGCTTCCATGATGTATCGATACAGTAAATGTCACTCTCATGCCACTATCTTTCCAGAAAGTAACTCATAATGCGACGGTAGTGTGTGAATGACTACTTTTACATGGCAAAGGAGGAACCCACATGTAATGAATAACTAAATACAGCTAACTGTGGAAATTATTCAGTAGCTCTCTGCAATTTATAATTTCGAGGACGAGCTAGTAGCGTATGTAACACTACGTAAACAAGCAGCTACAAATGAATTTGTGGTAAAATGTTGATGAGTTTGAGATATAATTGTAAAAAATAAGGCGTGTAGCTGATTAGCTACAATATGCATTAAAGGCTTAATCTAATTGGATGTGAACCGCGTGGTCATTGCGGCACAGCACTCATTCTCAACACTTTTAGTACTACTTTCGCCCGAAAAGATCTGCTTAGCGCATTTCATACTGTTCTGTTGCTACGGATTTAACACAGTTATAAATTAAATTCGTGACTAACCGTTACAAAACTGGAAAGTCATTAACTACAAGTAGTTTAAAAATTAGAAACAAGGCAACCATAATTTGTTTGCTTAATTTCTTCAGTTTAAATATAGGACAACTGTGAAGTCGGTAGTATTGGCAACAATGTTATAAAGAGGTCACTTGTGACGAAACGTTCGGTAGTTTCCCTATGAAGATTCAATGATTAATCTGCGTTTTCGAATCGCCATGGTAGCGCTAAAGCTGAAATTTGAGTAAATTGTTAGAGGTTTAAGAAAGCACTAAGATATTCCAAACTATGTTTGTGTTGCTTATGAGCTAAAGATACATTGTGCTATTAATAATATTAATTATAATAATCTAAGAGAAAAAACGCAGGAGAGATGGTTCACAAAAAACCTGAGAGCAGTCAGGAAACAGTTGCTTTAAATATTGCGTTCAAACTATACAATTTATTGCAAAGGCTTTATACGTAACAAATTTAGTCGAATAATATATATATATATATATATATATATATATATATATATATATATATATATATATATATATATATATATATATAAAAGTCTGTACTAAATTTCATTTTTCTTTATCAAATTAATAAAACTTCTAACACAAGAAACTTCAGGAAAAGGGTTATTATTAGCTAAGTAAATAAATGAGCCCCCCTTCTTGAGAGGATTGCATCTAATAAGAAAAGTACATGGGCTCGAACAAACATATCTGTATGCACGTTTGCTTACAGGATGTCTACGTACACCTCAATCTGCTGGTGGGTGTCGTTTTTATGCAAAACTCTGCAATGATGCTCTAGATAGCACTTTAGATGTAATTATAGACGCCATACGTAATGCAGATATCTTAACTATAACTTATGTAATAATCATCGTACATGTTCTCTAGCGTATTGTCATCAAAAGCCGTGATGGTTGTTGCAACTTCAACCTTCTTCTTGGAAGACTGTTGGTATTCACTGCCACCGCTTCCATCGCCTCTTCCCGCACTTACCGTAGCATAATTACTTGCAATGAGTTGTTCGTCATTATCATCCCTGTTATCATAATTATGTGTTAGTGTTACAACGGCATCTAACTTATGCCTATATTTCTGTACGATAACAGATACGAGAAAGCATGCGAATGATTCATCTTCTACACTAATACCATCTTCACGAAGAACGGTTCTTCGTAACTTCATCTCAACCAATCGCAATACATTAGCATGATTGATTACCAATCGCCAATCACGTCACAAAACGCAACATCGGAGGCACACTGCACCGTCCCTACTGGCGAACCCACAGGTCAAGGTGCAATGTGGCAAGGCCTCTAACGGACGACTGCAGAGTTTTGCAGATGCGGGTGCAATATGGGAAAATGTTTCTAAATCTATCGGACCAAACTGCGTGGTCATCAGTCCGTAGCTTACAAACTACTTAATCCTAGGTAAACTAACCTAAGGACAACACACACACCCATGCCACCGTGAGGACTCGAACCTCCACGGCGAGCAACCGCGCGCTCCGCAGCGGGACGCTTTAGACCGCTCGGCTACTCCACCGCGGCGCAATAAGGGATCTTTACATTATCTCTTCTTTTGGTGTATATGTGTTTGTTCGAGCCCAAGTACTTTCCTTGTAAGTCAAAGTACTGTGCAGTAGTTCAACATAGATAGCACGTGATCATGTAAATAAGAGGGCCCTCCAAATTGAACAATCAGAAGTATAACACCGACCATATGGGGCAGACAAGCTGAATTTCAAGTCCCTACTTGACTTGTTCCTGGTATGTGTTCTAGATTTTTTTTTCTTTTTTTATACTGGTCTATGTTCCGCAGCTTGCCCCCGATATGAAAGTCACCTTCCTATGGCCTGTACACTCCAGCTGCGGAGGTATGATCCAACAGAACACTACCCGAGGAATGGCCGTAGCATTGTGCATTATAAGAGTGACGCGGCCTTGGAGGAATGTTTAAAAATAAAGAATGTTCTTACCTCGATTGTGAAACAAATAGGAGATCGATAGTCCTTCTATCGAATTCATTGTGTTTGGCTTTATGCAGAGGGAAAGAGTCTCTTAATCGGGTGGGTACGTCAGACAGTGGCGTTGTTATTAGAAAATCGCACCGAAATAACTTCTTAGTTATTTGTAGCAGAGCAAATACATTATCTGCGACGTGTGTTGGTTGTGGCCTTTGACTTACGACCGCTCGAAAAACACAGCTCGTAGCTCCTGCGCGTGCTGTATTCCATTTAGCTCCGCCAGTTTACATACCATTGGTTTTATTGCAGGAGAGTTATTGTTTCCAAACGCAGCAGTCTAGCAGCGCCAATTTTGTTTGTTTTCGCCCTAGTGTGCTTGAAGCCATTAGACAGCGACATATGTACACTTTGCAGCGGCCTGCAAGCGCAATGGGCACGGCTTCGACCCGTGTGAAATGGTCGCCTGTTCGGTGGTAATGGGAACATCAATTTGCAGTGTTTACTCTGCGCCGAGAGGACAATTGGCAGCTAATCGACCGATTAGTGGCCATGCCCAGAGTCTATACACCAAATTAGACGGCTGTAGCAGCAGACGCTCTCCGCATTCGTTACACGCTTATAAAGTATTAGACACTTACAGTACTCGATAATATACAGGGTGTTACAAAAATGTACGGTCAAACTTTCAGGAAACATTCCTCACACACACAGAAAGAAAATATGTTATGTGGACATGTGTCCGGAAACGCTTAATTTCCATGTTAGAGTGGGGAGTGGGAGTTAGTTTCATAACTACGAGTTTGAGCACTGTGGGCAGGGTGAAACTGGAAATTTGTGTCTGGCGGGAGGCGTGCTTAGGTAGTCCTTGCTGGTGCGGTAACCACTGTGTCCCCAGTGGTGTAGGGGTCAGCGCAACTGCCTAGGAAGGCAGCCGCAGCCGCACGAGCAACAGCATTGAATCACGATGCCACGCCGTTATTACAGGAGACGTCGTAGTGTGTTACCTGTGTATAAAGCAGTGGATACTGTGGATTTTACACCTGGATCTGATGGATTGAGTACTACTGCACAAGAAGAGGTGTTACATGGTCCTATTACATTTGTTGGAGCTAGATTTGATTTCAGTATTAAAAGTACTGAAGTGTTTGGTGGCTCTGGTTGGCTTACTATAGCCATTGTTCGCTGTAATAATGCGAGGCAAGGTGGCCTTGAGTCCTTCTCTGAGAGGGACATTATTGCTTTTCGCACATGGAGTATTGGAGAGGTACCTAACAAGTCATTTGGTACTTCTTACTTTGTTTCTGATAAGCCATTTTGTTTGAGAACAAGGAATCGAAGACGTGTTGCTGCCAACGAGGGAGTTCATATTTGGGTTAAAGTTGAAGGCCCATTTGAGGAGACCCGGGTTCGAATCCCGGCTGGGTACACATTTTCAGCTTTGCCCAATTGCAGTTGATGTCATATATTCTGTGAATATGAAACACTAATAACTGCAGGATCAGAAGTGACGTCTGTTCTTTCTGAAAAGACGTCATATATAAGCAGGATTCTTCCGAGTTCCACATTCTATCCAGATGAGAAAATGATGATTGTCTGCTGAACACAAAATCTTGACTCATCTGTGAAAAGAATCGGTGCCATTCGTTGAAATTCCAGTCCTAATGTTCCTCAGCGCAGTTTCTGTGGGACAGACACCATAGGCCTCCGTACATAGAGAGGCAACATTCCCGAAGGCGATTTCCGGCTGTTTGTGCTGATATTGCGCGTCCTGTTGCTGTTTGGAGGGTGTTTAGCAGTTGAGTTTGCGAGTGTGCGAGTTTGCAGATAAAGGTCAGCTCTTCCTGATGTTTCCCGTGGACGACTTTGGCCTTGCCTTCCTTTAATGGTTCGATTGGTCTGCCACGTCCTACACTTGAAGAAACTCCAATAGCTGCAGCCACCTCTCTCTGTCTCGCTTCAAACTTTCCTATGGCTCTACATGGCATAGATTCGGGTAAGTCACTGCGATACTTGCTCCCTACACTACCCAAACCAAATGCTTATGTAATTCGTCTGGTAGAGTAAACACAAGTCAACATCAAGCCCATCTGCAACATCTTTCTGTTAGTACCACTATGTTGGTTGTCGTAATGTTGTCTCCACTCCGTAGAACGGACAGATAGACGTCGGTCGATTTTTGTTCATTCTGTGGAGGAACCTAGATATCTCATCAGATCCCCTAGTAGTTTGATCAGTGTGTTTGCAATAAAAATGCTCCTGGCTGCTAAAATGTTTCTAGAAACAGTAATGTTTTACATTGGACTTTTTGATTTACATGGTGTCGGATCTCCTTTTCCTTGAGGAACTGCGACTACTCAACGTAGCGTTTGAAGTCCATTGCAAGAATATGCAGCCACGCTGAATCTGTAGCATTCCACAGTTGCGAAATTGTTGTCGGTGCACGATTTTATGCATAAACTGACCTCTCGATTGCGTCCGATAAATGTTCGGTGGTATTTATATGTGGCGTCCTGGTTGGACACATTATCCGCTGCTGCGAGGGAATGGCCGTGCGGTCTAAGTCACCTTGCTGCGGAGCGTGCGGCTCCTCCCTGTCGGAGGTTAGAGTCCTCCATCAGAAATGTATGTGTGTGTTCTTATGTGTGTGTGTGTTGTCCTTAGCGTAAATTACATTAAGTAGTTTGTAAGTCTAACTTCTGATGACAAAGTTATATATATATATATGGCGTCTTACCTATGAGTCGTCAGGCGCATTTTCTCTGATGTTTGAGCAGATATTTGCAATTTCGTTTTTGTAATGTGTAGCTGGACTCAGGCCATACAAACTTTGATCATGACGCTACTCCTGCGACGCCCAGTGTAGATGTAAAGCGTCGGTTTGTTTCCCGTCGCGAACAAAAAGATATTCAAAGCGAAAATGTTTGAGCTCAATCGATAGAACAGTCCCTAATTAGTCTATTGTGATATTCGGTTTATCTAAATACATTAACAGAGACAGTAAAACATGACAATTGACTAGTACTACGGAAGCGGCTGTATAGCGCTTCTGTAAGGCAGTAGCAAACGCTGCGCGGCGAGGCGGCAAACGAGAGATGGGGCACGTCGGGCGAGAACGAAGTGGCGAGCAGATGTGTACTGATACGTCGGTGTCTGTCGTGGGTACCAAATGCGTTGGACACCGACTGAGAGCAATGATAGTAGCCATAGTAATGCAGCACAACACAGTATTTTTAAGACGATTTCGTGCAAGGCCACGCGTTTCAGCTTCTGTATACCTCACACCATAATATCTGTCGAATTTTACGAAGGTCTGAGATTAATAAAACACAGAACAAAGTAGACAAATTTGTTTTAATTTAGCGTAGTTATTGCACTTATTATTGACAGGAATATACTGTACATTTACGAAGCAATTCCTAAGCTACTGAAAAGTTAATACATTACTTAGTCGCTATCGAAACACAGCAGCGTACATCCGATCTCCCTTCCTTGGCGACTTCATTACACATTCCTACAATCCGTAGTATGGAATCTTGTCAGAAATCTACTGTATATTACAGTAACAACATTTAAACAGGGTGCTTGTACAAGTTAACGTTAGCAGCGCTTACCCATGACCAAAATCGTGTCCGTTACTTCTGAAAGTCTGTACTTGTTGTATTGTGCAGTACAGCATGGCTGAAACAACACTGAGATGCGTCCGGTGCCAGATACACTGTCGTACAATACTTATCGTACCGGTAAACTTGTGTTCGCACCGTCTTCCTTGCCCGAGTTGCCCCGTCTCGTGTGCCGCCACGACTAGCGCCGTCTGCTGTTGCCTTATGGAAGCGCTACACAACCGCTTCCGGAGTACTGGTCAATTGTCTTGTTTCACTGTCTCTTTAATACATTTCGATAAACCGAATATCACACTAGACTAATTGGGGACTGCTCTATCGACTGAGCTCAAAAAATATCGTTTTAAAAATCATTTTACGAAATAAATCGCAATTTGCGATCAGTTGCGGCTTCACTGTACTAGGTTTAGATGGAATACCAAACTGCGGTGAATGAAAATTTGTGCCGGCCGGGTTCGAACCCGGGATCTCCTGCTTACTCGGCAGACGCGTTGACCACTCCGCCACCGAGGACACAATGACCAGCCCCACTGCAGAGGACTCTTCCCTGCACGTCTCCCGCCACACCCAAATCTCCATTCGCCACGCTGTCTCTTTCCTATACCACAGCCTACTTGTTCTGTAATGCTCGCAGCCACAATACTGTATTCCCGCATCAGGGAGAACAGACACAATTAATTGTTGTCAGGATCCCAGTCTCGGCTTGCAAACAATTAAAAATATTTTTTGACAACGTTACAGCGTTCATTTAATGCAATAAATCGCAATTTGCGATCAGTTGCGGCTTCACTGTACTAGGTTTAGATGTAATCGCGGGTTCGAATCCCGGCCAGGCACAAATTTTCATTCGCCGCAGTTTGGTATTTAATCTAAACCTAGTACAGTGAAGCTGCAACTGATCGCAAATTGCGATTTATTTCATTAAATGAACGCTGTAATGTCGTCAAATATATATATATAAAAATAATTCTGTTCGAGACAGGAAGCAAACCGACTCTTTAAATCTACACCGGGCGTCGATGGAATGGCGTCATGATCAGAATTTGTTTGGGCTGAGTCAGCTACATATTGAAAAAACGAAATTGCAAATATCTGCTCAAACACCAGATAAAATTCGCCTGACGACTTTTAGGTGAGACAATATATATATTCAATTCTGAAGTAACTATGAAAATCATTAGATCTTTAAATATGTGTCTCTAGGGTGAACTTGAGTGGGCTCCACAAATTATTCTAATTCACGCTTTTGTGGAATGAAAACTTTTTTGCTCAGTGGTGCATAATTCCAAAATACGATGCCATACGAAAACAGTGAATTAAAATAGGCATAGTAAGCTAACTTACTGAGATATTGGTCACCAAAATTAGCAATTATCCTAATAGCAAAAGTTTCTGAACGCAAATGTTTCAGTAGATCATCAATGTGTTACTTCCAATTCATCTTCAATACACAGACCTAAATAACTTTAAATATTCTACCTTCGTTCACAGTTTATCTTTATTAAAGGTGTCGTGCCATTTACCATGTGGAACTGTATTACCGTGTTATATGTAGTTTTATTAAGAGTCTGTCTGCAGAGAACCACTTAATAATTTTCTGAAAGACATTATTTACAATTTCATCTGTTAATTTTGTTTGTTTGGTGTGATTACTACACTTGCATCATCAGCAAAAAGAACTAACTTTGCATCTTCGACAATATAGAATAGCAATTTCTTAATATATATCAAGAACAGAACGGACCTAAGCCGAACTCTTTGGGACCCCACTCTTGATAGCTCCCCACTTTGAGGAATCAGCTGATTTTTGCAGTTTAGCTGAACCACTTATTTCGACTTGTGCACTGCCCCACCAATACCACAATGCTTAAGCTATTCTAGAAGAATTCCATGACCTACACAATCGAAAGCTATTGAGAGATCACAAAAAATTCCAATGGGTGATGTCTGGTTACTCATAGCATTTAATATTTAATCATTGAAAGCACATATAACATTTTCTGTTGAAATGCCTGGCTGAAAACCAAACTGACATTTGTAAAAAAAATGGGAAGGAACTTTTTACATTACATTCTGAAGAACTTTGGCTAAAGCTGTGAGAAGTGAGATTGGGTGGAAGTCGTTGGCTTCGTACATAGCTCCTTTATTATGCAATAGTTTAACGATGGCATATTTTAATCTGGGAAAATACGCTGCTCCAGAGAGCTATTAAATACGTAGCTGAAAATGCTACTTATTTGTTGGGAACAAGTATTTAGTTGTTGTTTTTATGGCCTACAGTCCGGAGACTGGCTTGATGTAGCTCTCCACCCTATTCTATACTGAGCAAGCCTTTTCATCTCCTCATTAGAACGGCAAACCACATCCATTTGAATCTGTTTACTAAATGCGCCTCTTGGTCTCTCTCTGCGATTTTTTCCTCACACACTCCCCTCCAATGCTAAATTAACGATTCCTTGATGGCTAAGAATGTGTCCTACCAATAGATCCTTCTTTTAGTCAAGGTATGCCAAAAATTTCTTTTCTCCCCAATTCTGTTCAGTACCTCTTCATTTCAAAAGCCTCTTCCTGTTTGAATTGTTTATTGTCCAAGTTTCACTCCCAGATACGGGAACACTCCACACAAATGCCCTCCAAAAGGACTTCCTTACGCTTAAATTAATATTCGATGTTAGCAAATTTCTCTTTTTCAAAAACGCTTTTCTTCCCGTTGCCATTCTGCACCTTATAGCCTCTAAACTGCGACCGTCGTATGTTATTTTACGGCCCAAGTAACAAAACTCATCTTTCTTTACCTAATGTAATTCCGTCAGCATGGCTTGATTTACTGAGACTGCATTCCGTTATCTTTATTTTGCGCTTATTGATGTTTTATGAGACTGCATTCCGTTATCTTTGTTTTGCGCTCGTTGATGTTCTTTATATACGTTCCCATCAACACACTTTCCATTCCTTTCAGCTGCTCTTCCAGGTCCTTTACTGTCTCTGACAGAATTACAATGTCTTCAGCAAAATGCAGTGTTTTTTTTTTTTTTCTTTTTTCACCCTGAACTTTAATCCATATTCCAAATTTTTCCTTGCTTACCTTCACAGCCTGCTCGATGTACAAATTGAATAACATTGGAGAAAGGCTACAACCCTGTCTTACACCCTTCCCAACCAGCGCTTCCCTTTCATGTCCTTCGAGCCTAATAAATGCGGTCTGGCTTTTGTACAAGTTGTAAATAACCATCCTTTCCCTGTATTTTACCCCTGCTGACTTCAGAATTTGAAAGAGTGTATTCCAATCAACACCGTCAAAAGCTTTCTCCACATCAAAAGGAGCTAGAAATGTAGGTTTGCCTAAGATAAGTCGTAAAGTGAGTATTGCCTCCCGGATTCCTACGTTCCTCTTGAATTCAAACTGATCTTCCCTGAGGTCAGCTTCTACCAGCTTTTCCATTCTCCTATAAATAATTCGTGTTTAAATTTTGCAACCTTGACTTATCTAACTGACGGTTCTGTATTTTCGCAGCTGTCTACGCCTGATTTCTTTGGAATTAGGATTATTACATTTCTCTTAAAGTCTGAGGGTAGTTCGCCTGTCTAATAAATCTAGTTCCTTCATGACTGGCTCTCCCAGAGATTTCAGTAGCTCTGAGGGAATGTCATCTATTCCCCGAGCCTTGTTTTTAGTACTCTGCTGGAAGTGTCGTTAGTTCCATACGAGCTTTTACTTTTGAGTGACTTTGTTATTTCCTAAATTTCAAAGTAAAAGAAGAGATTGCAAAGGTATGGCCTCCTCCATTGACAGCTTTGGCTATTCTATTGAACATTTAGATCCCATTTTCTCTACGACATTTAAAAATAATGTGTATCGGAAAGATAGATCGGATAGAACTGGAGGAGGAGTGTTCATCGCTGTGGACAAAGATATTGTTTCTACTGAGATCGAGGTTGAAAGTAACTGTGAAGTTATCTGGGCACGTATAACAGGTCTAAAAGAAGTTAATAGTTGGGTGTTTTTACCGGCCCCCCAGTGCTGCTGTAGCAGTTTTACAATCATTCAAAGAAAGTCTATACCAGGTAGTGCATATGTATCCGGGCCATGTAATATTAGTCGGAGCAGACTTCAACCTTAAGAGTATAGATTGGGACCTCGCTAGTTACATTTCAGGCGGTACAGACGAGCAGTCTTGCGAGCTACTTTTGGACACATTCTCCGAAAACTGTCTTGAGCAGTTAAACCGGCAACCCAAGCGCAATGGAAATATTCTAGACCTTATAGCCACTAACAAGCCTGACCTTATTAACGATGTCTGTGTAGAGATAGTAATTAGTGATCATGACACCGTCATAGCGTCGATTGTGACCGAAGTTCATAAACCAATCAAGAAGACTAGGAGCGTGTTTTGGTTGGGAAGAGCCGATAAGCAAATGTTAGGATCGCACTTAGAAAATGAATGAGAATTGTTTAATTCCGGGACTATGGATGTAGAGGAATTGTGGACTAAATTTACGTGCATTGTAAATAAACGGTTAGAGAAATATGTGCCATTAAAGACGATTAAAGATTTAAAAGATCCACCGTGGTATAATAATAATGTTAGAAAGCTACTGAGAAAGGAAAGACTGTTGCACTCTCGATTCAAAAAAGAACAGGCAAATGATGACAGGCAAAAGTTAGTAGAGATTCGTGTGTCTATAAAAAGATCGATGCGCGAAGCATACAATAATTACCACAGCCATACCTTACCGAAAGATCTTACCGAGAACGCGAAAAAATTCTGGTCCTATGTAAAATCGATAAGCCGGTCAAAGCCCACTATCCCGTCACTCGGGGCAGTAATAGAAGAAAGCAAACGGAACGCTGAAGTTCTACATTTAACCTTTAAGAAATCTTTCACGCAGGAGGACCGCACAAATGTACCATCATTTGATCAACGTAGTAATTCCGAAATGGGGGACATAGTAATAGGTATTTCCGGTGTAGAGAAGCAGCTGAGAGAGCTAAATGCGAAAAAGTCTGCTGGTCCGGATGGAATACCAGTTCGGTTTTACAAAGAGTATTCTGCGGCGCTGGCCCCCTACTTAGCTTGCATTTATCGCGAATCTTTAATTCCGCTCAAAGGGGCTAGTGATTGGAAAAAAGCGCAGGTGACTCCCGTTTCTAAGAAAGGAAAGAGAACTGACCCACACAATTACAGGCCATTATCGTTGACATCAGTTTCATGTAGAATTTTTGAGCATATTCTCAGTTCTAATATAGTATATTTCCTTGAAACAGAAAAGTTTCTTTCTATGAATCAGCATGGGTTTAGGAAAGATCGTTCATGTGAAACTCAGCTTGCCCTTTTCTCACATGACATCTTGCGAGCCATGGATGAAGGGCAACAGGCGAATTGTGTTTTTCTCGACTTCAAAAAGGCGTTCGACGCGGTGCCACACTGCAGCCTGCTAACGAAGAAACGAGTTTATGGAGAAGGTTCACAGATTTGTGACTGGCTGAAAGACTTCCTAAGTAATAGAACGCAGTATGTTGTTCTCGACGGCGAGTGTTCATCAGAGATGAGTGTAGAAAAAAAAAATAGAGCATTAGTAGTGAGTTTCTTGATGCTGTCGCGTCGTTCAAATATCTAGGCGTAACAATGCAGAGCGATATGAAATGGAACGAATATGTAAGGACAGTTGTGAGTAAGGCGGACACCCGACTTCGGTTTATTGGGAGAATTTTTGGAAGATGTACTTCTCTGTAAAGGAGACAGCAAATAAAACGCATGTACGACTACGTCTTGAGTATTGCTCAGGTGTTTGGGATCCGCAGCAGATCAGTTTAAAGGACGATATAGAAGGAGTTCAGAGGCGAGCATCTAGGTTTGTTACTGGTAGGTTTGGCAAATGCGCGAGTGTCAAGGAAATGCTCCAGCAACTGAATTGGGCATAGACGACGTTCTTTTCGTGAATTTCTGTTGAGTAAATTTAGAGGGCCGGAATTTGAAGCTGCCGCCTACTTACATTTCGCGTAGTGATCACAAAGACAAGAGAAATTAGGGCTCGTACGGAGGCATATAGGCATTGTGTTTTTCCTCGTTCTATTTGGGAATGGAATAGGAAAAGAAATGCCTAGTAGTGGTACAGTGTACCCTCCGCTACGCACCTTTCGGTAGGGATGGCGGTTATTGCTGAAAGAACCGGTTTTCGGTTATATCGGTTCTTTTCATCGACAGTTTAACCGCACTGTAAAAATTGCTCAAGATAAACCGGTTTTTTAAATAACCGGTTTTCGGTTTTTTATTGCTATTATTTCCAGCAGAGTTCGACCATACATATTTTGCGGCCGAAACAGAAACCGTAATCGAATTTTCGGTTGTTCTAGTTTCGGCCGAAACCGAAACTTACGAAATTTAGTTAAAATTTAGGTAAATTTACGTTATACGACAAATCACTGGTTTTTCCATATTTTGCAAGATCCTCTCCCAATACTTCCATCCGGAAGTTGCGAATATTTATCCAACCACTCCGTAAGTTGGACTTGTGAGCCAGCGCATACGAATATCCCGTTATATATATATATATATATATATATATATATATATATATATATATATATATATATATAAATTTACAGTCAGTAATTGAACTTCAATCAGTGCTGCAGAAGTATTTCGAAAAAAAAGGGTCACAGTTCCGACTAACAGTATGATTGTTGTCAGTGTAAATTTACGCAAATTGAACTAGGAAAGCTGTGTACCACATGATCAAAGAATGTTCAAATGAGTGTGAATTCTAATGAGGTCTAACAGGTTAGGTCATCGGTCCCTAGACTTAAAAACTACTTTATCTAACTTAAACTAACTTACGCTAAGGACAACATACACACCCATGACCGAGGGAAGAGGGAAGACTCGAACCTCGGATGGAGCAGCCTTGCAGCCCGTAACATGCAGCCTCAGATCACACGGCTCCCTCGCGAGGCATCACATGATGAATGTTACCTAAACCCATATTGGTTATTAAAAAAGACCCTTCGCTTTCAAGGAATCACATTAATAAAACTTGTTAGCATAACAATATGATTATACATTAAAAGATATTATTCCAAGCTTACATAATAGGTATATGAATCGAATTTACCTTCTCTTCCAAGGAACATTTTGGATACTTTCTCCTTAAATGATACAGCATGTTTGTAGTACCTCCACTCGTTTTCAGCTTTTCAAAGCAAATGGAGCATTGTACCTTACTGCTCCCGTACTTCGTGAATTACTTCCACACTCGGGATGGTGCCATTTAAGACACAAACTATGTCTGGCTACGACTGCAAGGAACTGCCGCATGACCAGAGGCAAGTCTCGTACACTGCCGGTGCACGCGCGTCGTCTAATAGGCCACGCCACACGGCAACAGGTGCATCGATGCTTCAATAGCTGCACCAGTTCTTATGCCACGCGTTTGTTGCGCGTTTCTGACTGCCGGCATTGTTCTTAAAACTGATCGCTTTTCTTAGTTACTGCGATGACCTAATATTTCACAGCAGTGGAATGTTTAGGAATGGCTCTAAATATTAGGGTCTACTAGTTTTAATTTTTTTAATTATTTAGAAAAAACACATTTTGAACCACTACTACAGGAAGTAGTCGTACCGGTTTTTTTACCCTGTTCTTGACAATAACTAAAAAAACCGTTTACAACTGACACCAAATAAATACCGAAAAAAACCCATTATTCAAAACAAAAATACCGGTATCGGTTTTAACCGGTCGGTTTTTCCCATCCCTACCTTACAGTAGATTGCGGAGTACGTATGTCGATGTAGATGTAGCATAATTGTTAGAAATATTTCCAACTCCTGACTTTTTTTGTTAGTACATTTTTCATTCATTTTAATGGTACTATAGTGTGGCTGTGCTCCTGGTTGCCCTGTGTCCCTTCCCTTTATTTTTAATTGACGTAAGATGCGCACAGTGGGCAGCTCCAGGTCCGTGAGTGGCGCGCCCGCCCCGCTGCCCGCGCGGCTCTACAGACTGCCGGCTCGGCGGTTGGCTCTCTGGTGGCTGCGCGGTTATACGGGATGGGGCGTCCCCGCGTCACTCGCCGTGTAGATGCAGGACCAGCCGTCTCTAAGTGGTTGCGTTTCCTCTCAGTAACTGCTGGGGTTGCTGCGGGCCCGGCGGCGGCGTGGTGTGAAATGTATAACCCAGGGCTCGAACCCGCGTCCTCCGTTCTCGCAGTCTGGCGACGACTGCGTCGGACACACCGCCCACAGGTCACTTACAGTTGTAACTGCCCTAACTCTCTATCAAATTATACCTCCTGTACACACGTGACTGCGAATATTTTTTTTTTTTTTTTTTTTTTTTTTTTTTTTAAATCAGAAAATACCAAGCCCCGTAGACTAATTCTACTGTAGGGGAGACCGGGGCACGTTTTCCACCATTTTACATTTTTATTTTTGTACTTCTTATTTTTATCGATTTTGCTATAAACAGCGGATCATTATATTTCCTACATCTTTATTTACAGCCTTGTACAGATATTTTTGAAAATATTAAATATCATTCTTGGTAGCAAACGGTTTTGTCTGACCATGTTGCGTTGGAAAAATTTGCCTCGTATGCAGGGCAAGTTTTCCAGCTTACTTAAAACGTACAGGGGCAAATATTCCAATTATACATTCAACGTTAAAACAGAGATAATTATCTTGATTTCACTGAATACGTATTTTTATCATGAATTTGCAATATATTACAAAATAGGATAGTAAAAATAGCCACATTAAATAAAAACAAATGCTATTTAATGGGTTTACAAAATATGTGACTTAAATATTTTACAAATACAGGCATTTTTAACAATACTTACTGATTGTCTGAATCACAATGTAAGCAAACAAAAGATGCAACATTCCCTTTCGTACAGTCTCCATGCGCCCATTTCTTGCATTTCGTGCACTGTACCCTCTTTTCATTTTCTTTAGACTTGGCGTAAGATTCAAAGCAATAAGGAATATGTGCCCCATATGCACTCGGAAAACGTGCCCCGTCGCCATAGTCGGAACTATAACACTACGTCCATGATTAACAGTGTAAGCTATTTACAAAACAAATGCACAGTTACGTGAAGAAAGAAACCCATTTTGAGTGTGTGCAATGTCAAAATAATAAGTTTAACGCTAGAATGTTTAAGTTTCAATAATAACGTGAAAGTTTACTCACATTTTCAAAAATGACGACAACAGCCCTGCCGACGTTGTGACTGCTGGTACAACACTGAAACTTTCGTAAATGAAGCGTGCTTTGTTGCTACTTCCTACAGTCAGATAGGACTACAGACAGGTCCTTTGTTGTTGTTGTTGTTGCATGCATCTAACTTGCTTACTAAACAAAGATAAATAACGAGTTGCGTTCTCTTGTGAAAAGTATGAATGTTACTTTCACAGCGGTAGCTGTTCCAACTAAGGCAATATAGGATCTCTGGTGTTTGAAAACTTCTTCGTAATTACCTTTAATAATATTAATGAATTTATTTATCCATACACTGGCAGCATTTGCATCGAAATTCCTTTTAGATAAAATGCAATTGGCCAACATGTCAAGTTCGCGCTAGAAAAGATCCACTTTTTTATCTAGATAAATACTTCAGCTTGTAGATTAATTTAAAAAAATATAAATATAGATCGCTAGCCGAACGACCGATATTAGTTTCTACGAAGTAAGTACACTCAGTTCTAAACCAATGAACTATTTTATTATTTATGATATGTAAGTATATTCCCATCGGGATAATTTATGACTGATTTGTATACAACACTTATTATTTCTTCTTTATTTTTTAAACTTGAGCGTGCATCAACTAATGAGGTTTTGTGAAGAACAGTAATAGAATGAATTATGATAGAAAAAGAATTTCTTACGAATTTATGGTAGCTCTACCAACGGCATGGCTACTTCAATACAACATAATCATTTTTATATCAAGCAATACATCAATATTTGAGAAGAAAGAAAAGGGGAAGCATTCGTTGTAATTGCTCAAGTACAGTCTTTATTATTCAATAGCCCTGATTATGAGCAGTTAAAGTAATCCTTCACGTACGCAGCATCCTATGTTCCTGAATTCAGTTAAATGGAACTATCTTACAAAGTAGGTCTTTTTTAATTTTAAGATTCATCTACAAGCCATAAGTACAATAAAATTAATCAGTCGTACACACACATCACAGTTGAGTTATCTAATCATTTTGTCCAAACTCTCAATACCAGCCTCTGTCCCTATTCAAGATTTTATCGTTTACCAAAATCCAAAGGTCCTGTGGACATACTCCAGCACCACTCGAATAAACAATAACGTTTAGATACCTTTATAAATATATCTCTGCCTGAAACTTTGTCAGTAACCGACGGTATTGTGAATCCTTTCCACCAATATCCCCCTTTATATGAACCACAAGCGTACCAATAACAACTGAAACTCTCACAAAAATTCTACACATCAACAGCAAATTACGATATGATGCACGTAGGAACCCTTGAATAATTTTCCTTTACCTCTTTTCCAAAATATTACAATAACATTGACATTTTAACTTCTCTCGGATCTCGATCAGACATCAATAGGACTATCAGCAATTTTTTTTACACACTAGCATCTCTCCAACACATTACCGAATTCTCTCCATGTGTGTGTCGACTCAGTACGAGCGCACTGCGGCGCAGTATACTGAAACCCAGGCCCAAATGCTAGATTACTTCCACAACCAGACGATGTCTAACTTGGATGACATTCTCTCTTTGTTTTAGACAAATTGACTGAAGTATTCCCCAACAGATACACTACGTAGCCTCGGACAGACTTCAGCTACTCACAATTAACAATCACTATAATTTTCCTTTTTTTTTTTTTTTTTTCTTCGATCTCCGTGACCGCTGGATTACTCCTAGCAGCCATAATGGTAGCCCCAGAAGCCCGCTTCGGAACGTGTATTTGCATCTATGGCAGCCATTTTGGTTAGACCCGCATCATGCCATGTCGCCCGCACATTTCACAGCAAAAGTTTACATGCAACATATTTACAAAAATAATTAATACGCTATAAGAATACAATTTTATAATAAATCTTTCGATAAAGTTTCAAATCCGTAAACAAATCAGGCGATAAACTTCGACCGAGTTAGCAGCGAAAAATCTAACGTTACAGAAATATTCCGTACCGTTACACGGTACGGCCGCCTCCTCCCCATATATCGCGATTCTGGTCGAACAGCGTTCTGTTGCCTTCTGGCGGTGCTGCCTGCCCGTCTCATATATTCGACTGGGCTCCATGTGGAGATCGAAGAGCTGCCCGATGCACAGTAGGATGCAATCCACTAAACGTGGCCAAAACTCCGAAAAATTAATTTTCGGTTCTAGGAATTTTGATGGGTGGGTTCGGTAGGGGAAGTATAGGTGCATATCATTCCAGAAGGAGAGGTCGCCACATTCGATACCTTTCGAGTTACGTCAGTTCAAATATGACCACTTGCGACGCTTTGAAGTTAGGCAAATTTACTCTTGGTTCGTGAGTGGATATTTTGGTAGTGAAGTGACAGCGCTACTAAAGCAGAGTTACTAAACATAGCTTTTAGAAACTCATTCACCAAAGAAGACGAAACCGATATTCCAGATTTCTAATTACGAACAGAAGCCGTAATGAGTTACGTAGAGGTAGATATCATCGGAGTAATGCAGCAACTAAAATCACTTAACAAGAACAAGTCTTCTAGTCCGGACTGCATGCCCATTAGATTTCTATCTGACTGTGCTGAAGCGATAGCTCCTTACTTAACAGCCATATACAACCGCTCTCTCAAAGAAGGATCTGTACCAAAAATTGGAAAATTGCCCAGGTCACACCTATATTCAAGAAAGGCAGTAGAAGTAACCCACTAAACTACAGGCCTATTTCATTGACGTCAATTTGCAGCAGGGTTTTGGAACATATCCTATATTCAAATATTATGAATTACCTCGAACAGAATGCTCTATTGACCCAAGGTCAAGACGGATTTAGAAAATATCGTTCATGCGACACACAACTAGCTCTTTATTCACACGAAGTGATGGGCGCTATCGACATGGATTCGCAAATCGATTCTGTATTTATTGATTTCCAGAAGGCTTTTGACACCGTACCTCACAAACGGCTTTTAATCAAATTGCGTGATTATGGTATATCGCCCCAAATTTGCAATTGGGTAGGGGATTTTCTGTCAGAGAGGACACAGCTCGTAGTAATCTATGGTAAGACAACGACTAAAACAGAAGTGATATCGGGCGTGCACATGGTAATGTTATTGGTCCTCTGCTGTTGCTTATTTACATAAACGATTTAGGGGAAAATCTAAGTAACTCATTTAGGTTGTTTGCAGATGACGCCGTCATTTACCGTCTAGTAAAATCATATGATGATCAAAATCAGCTGCAGAAATATCTGAATAAGATATCACTATGGTGTAAAAATTGGCAATTGACTCTAAATAATGAGAAGTGTGACTTCGTCCACATGAGTACGAAAAGAAATCCGTTGAACTTTGTTTACATGATAAATCAATCAAAAGTGAAGGCCGTAAACTCCACAAAATACCTAGGAATTACCGTTACTTCAGACCTAAACTGGAAAGAACACGTAAATAATGTCGTCGGTAAAGGCGAACCAGAGACTGCGTTTTATTGGCAGAACCCTTAAAACATGCAACAGAACTACAAAAGAAACTGTATACACTACGTTTGTCCGTCTTAATGTGGAGTACTGCTGCCCAATGTGGGATCCTTATCAGGTGGGTTTGACGGAGGACAACGAAAGAGTCCAGACAAGGGCAGCTCGTTTCGTATTGTCACGATACACGGGAGACAGCGTTACGGAAATGATACAGGATCTGGGATAGGAATCATTACAACAACGGCGCTTATCGCTGCGGCGTGGGCTACTTACGAAACTCCAACCGCCAACATTCTCCTCCGAATGCAAAAATATATTGTTGACTCCCACTTACATAGGTAGAAATGACCATCAGAATAAATAAAAATCAGAGCTCGAACGGAGAGATTCAGGTGTTCTTTCTTCCCGATCGCTATTCGAGAATGGAATGGGAGATAAATAGTATAAAGGTGGTTCGATGAACCCTCTGCCAGGCACTTAAATGTGATTTGCAGAGTATCCCATGTAGATGTAGATTTAGTGCTACAAGATGGAAACGGTTGCTACAGCTATGTACAAAATGTCTGTACACTAAATCTGTATAAATTTCATGGTAATTCTATTTATATTATATTTCTTCCGGTGCCTGTGCAAAAAGACCACGTTTTGTCGAACTTGCTTTTTCAACTAGAGCAAAAGCGGCATATCCCGCTATATACCGCGCAATTTCAACTCCCAGACTATAGACTGATTAATTATCTGATGGAATTGACAAGAATCAGCTGCCAAAATCTGCCATTGCTCTTGTATAATGTGCCCGTGCGCCCAACATTTCGTAGCACAACATGGTCGATTCAGCGCGCGGCGCGGTAGCCTTATTGTCGATCTTCCGAAACCTGGATACGAAAGTACCAACGACGGAAATACAGCTCGACGCTTTTTGGCAAATTCCAAAACATCGGCTCGCATAATACCATTGGATATAGCCGCGGTGGAGTAGCCGAGCGGTCTAAAGCGTCTCGCTGCGGAGCGCGCGGTTGCTCGCCGTGGAGGTTCGAGTCCTCCCTGGGGCATCGGTGTGTGTGTGTGTCGTCCTTAGGTTAGTTTAGTTTAAGTAGTTTGTAAGCTACGGACTGATGACCACGCAGTTTGGTCCGATATAATTACAAACATTTGAAACATTTGAACCATTGGATATAGATGTGATAGATTGGGTCACGTCATCTTACAAGTCATTGCGAGTGGACATGAAATCGATACTTCTTCAATCATACTAAGTTTTCTATAGTAGATTGTTCTATTACGTTTATTATTTGTGTCCTGTCACCAACTTTGAAGACTATTTCATTATATTATTGAATTACAATGTGTGTGGCATCGAAGAATTTTTCCGATATATTTTCGACAAATATTCTGTTATTTTGTTATAATAAACAAATCACGTTGGCTGTGTATTAATTGTTGCTTTTGTGGTCTACCGTTCGGAGACTGGTTTGAAGCAGCTCTCCACGCTACCCTGTCCTGTGCAAGCCTCTTCATCTGAGAATTCTTTCAGCAACCTATGTCCTTTTGAATCTGCTTACTGTATTCGTGCCTCGGTCTCCCTCTACGATTTTTACACCACACACTTCCTTCTAATGCTAAGTTGACAATTCTTTGATTTCTCAGAATGTGTCCAACCAATCTATTGCTTCTCTTAGTCAGGATATGACAGAAACTCCTTTTCTCTCCAATTCGGTTAAGCACCTACTCATTAGTTACCTGATCTACCCATCTAATTTTCATCATACGTCTGTAGCACCATATTTCAAAAGCTTCCATAACCTCTTTGTCTGAGCTCCATATCGTCCATGTTTCACTCCCATAAAATGCTACACTCCAGACAAATGTTTTCAGAATGGACTTCCTAACATTTAAATTAATATTGGACGTTAAAAGGTTCGCTTCTTTAGAAACACTTTTCTTCCCATAGCCATTCTGCATTTCATATCTTTTCTACTTCGGCCATCAGAAGTTAGTTTGCTACCCAAATAACAAAACTCATCCACCACTCTTATTGTCTCTAATTCCTTCAGCATTACCTGATTTTCTGATATTACATTCCATTACCCTTGTTTTACTCTTGTTAATGTTCATCTTACATCTTCCTTTCAAGACACTGTCCATTCCATTCAATTGCTCTCCCAGATACTCTGCAGTCTCTGGAAAAATTACTATGTCATCGGCAAACCGCAAAGTTTTTATTTCTTCTCCCTGAACTTTAATTCCCCGTCTAAATTTCCCCTTGAATTCCTTTACTGCTTGCTCAATATACAGATTAAATAACACTGGGGAAAGGCTACAATCCTGTCTTACTCCCTTCCCAACCTCTGCGTCCCTTTCTAGCCCTTCGACTCTAATAACCGCTGTCTGGTTTTTGTATGGGTTGAATATCACTCTTCGCTTCCTATATTTTACCCCTGGTACCTTCATAATTTGAAACACTGAATTCCAGTCGACATTGTCAAAAGCATTTTCCAAATGTACTACCATGCGCAAAAATATCCGAACGACCTGAATTGCGTTTCGCCTGATGTGCATGCAACCCAAATAACGTACGTGTCTTGCGGGGGCTCTAATCGCTCGGCGGTATAGTCGTTCGACTATTCAAAATGGATCCACTACAGACCACTGCTCGTTTGGCAATCATTCCAGATGTAAATGAACACCAAGATTTTGCAAATAAAAGGAAACACGTTATTAAGTTCTTAACGTTTATTAAATCCATTTTATTACAATGACATATGTTAAATATTATCACGCTTATTACAGTCTGATGAAACAAACTCCGTCACATAAAACATTAATTAATCCTTAAACAACATTTAATATTGTTACAAACAGCTGATTTTACTATAGTATCTGAATTCCCAAAGTCCTGAAGAAATTCGAAGTACTTTTGTTCTCTAAATCGTTTTCTTACAATTGCGAAACGTCGTTCCAATGGCGAGCGGATTTTTATTAACCGATTGTTGAACTAACCAGATAATAAAAACTCAATTAACAGCAGAAAATGCGCTATGCAAACTTTAATATTAACTGCGTATCACCAACATTTTCTCCGTATTCATACCTGAACAAATATTTGTACACATCTTTGAACATGAATTGATATGACGAACTACCTTGTTCTGGAATCAAACCAACCACCTGTAGCCGTAGCTAACGAAGCAATGCATGTCAGGGACATGCAAGTCTCTGAAGTGGCGCATAGTTGAATGACTTGCAACAGGACACTGAGCCACATGAAATTATAATTATTATTATTATCATAACAACGATAGGTGCCGTTGTTACTAGTCAGACACGCACGCATCGTCATTCCTGTTGAGTTAACATTTGAGATTTAACGTCCATTCGTGCTTATAAAGAACATCGGTAGGCTCGGGGTTCGATTCCCGGTGACGCATAACGCAATTATATCCTGATTACAGATTCAAACATCTCGCTGCTGGTGAAATAATTTGACTACTAACATCTGACTTTACTTAGTTATCTTCCACTTAGATACCGGGTATGTAACTCAAAATCAAATGTTTGTAAATCTATGAGACCAAACTACTGTGGTCATCAGTCGCTAGGCTTAGAACTACTTAAACTAACATAAGCTGATCTAAGGACAACACACACACCCGTGATAGAGGAAGGACTCGAACCTCCGACATGAGCAGCCTCTTAGACATAACGGTGATTATGGAGTTCCTGGATCAGTAAAAAATAAATAAATAAATAAAAATATTTTAAGAATTGGCATTTTATATGATTTGATATATTGTGAGGAAATATCCAATATTTCACACGTCTTTATGCTTTTTCAGCTGTGACAATCTTAGGCATAATCCAGTATCTATAAGACATGAATGCATTGCTTGGTTAGCTACGGCTACAGGTGGTTGGTTTGATTCCAGAACAAGGTAGTTTGTCATATCAATTCAAATTCAAAGATGTGTAGAAATATTTGTTCAAGTTTGAATACGGAGAAAATGTTGATGATACACAGTTAATATTGAAGATTCCATAGTCCGTTTGCTGCTATTAATTGAGTTTTTATTATCTGGTTAGTTCAACAATCGGTTAATAATAATTCAGTCGCCAGTGGAACGACGTTTCGCAATTGTGAGAAAACGATTTAGAGAACAAAAGTACTTCGAATTTCTACAGGACTTTAGGAATTCCGATACCATAGTAAAATCTGTTGTTTGTAACAATATTAAATGTTGTTTAAGGATTAATTAATGTTTTATGTGACGGAGTTTGATATATCAGACTGAAACTGCTAGCAGTGAGGCAGACATCCCGCCAGTGGTTGCGTGGGAGGTTGCTCCAGTGCGTGGCAGGAGGCGCAAAACATTCCGGGGGGGACCGATCATGAGGCCTCTCCGGTTCGTCTTGCTATCAGGTTTGAGGCGCTGTCTGCTCAGGACGACGTTCCTGAGACGGATGGTGTCTCTCACCCTGTCACCACCCAGCCTGCAAGATCCGAGTTTTCACAGAGGGTGGGTTTCCTTGTAGTTGGGAGCTCCAACGTTAGGCGGGTGATGGAGCCCCTTAGAGAGATGGCTGCCAAGGAGGGGAAGAAGGCCAACGTGCACTCCGTGTGCATACCGGGTGGAGTCATTCCAGATGTGGAACGGGTCCTCCCGGATGCCATGAAGGGTACGGGGTGCAGCCAACTGCAGGTGGTGGCTCACGTCGGTACCAATGATGTGTCTCTTTTCGTATCTGAAGAGATCCTCTCAGGTTTCGAGCGGCTAACCGAAGTGGTAAAGACTGCCAGTCTTGCTTGCAAGATCAAAACAGAGCTCACCATCTGCAGCATAGTTGACAGGACCGACTTTGGACCTCTGGTACAGAACCGAGTGGAGGGTCTGAATCAGAGGCTCAGACGGTTCTGCGACCGTGTAGGCTGCAGATTCCTTGACTTGCGCCATCGGGTGGTGGGTTTCCGGGTTCCACTGAATAGGTCAGGAGTCCACTATACGCAGGAAGCGGCTACACGGGTAGCAGGGGCTATGTGGCGTGGATTGGGCGGTTTTTTAGGATGAAGAGCTTCGGGGAAAAACAAAATGGGCAATTTCAAAGGGTGCAAGTGGATCACAGGAGAAATGTAGATCCGAAAACTATCGGTATAACAGTTGTAAATTGTCGAAGCTGTGTCGGGAAAGTACCAGAACTCCAAGCGTTAATAGAAAGCACCGAAACACACATCATTATAGGCAGCGAAAGTTGGCTCAAGCCGGAAATAAGTTCAGAAGAAGTATTTGCAAAAGATCTATCGGTGTTCAGAAAGGATAGATTAAACAAAATAGGTGGTGGCGTGTTTGTCGCCGTCAAAAGTAGTATTTCATGTATCGAAGTTGAAGTTGATAGTTCCTGCGAGCTATGACGGGTAGAGGTTGTACCCGAAAATCGTAAGAAGTTAATAATCGGTTCCTTTTACCGGCCTCCTGTCTCTGACGATACAATAGCAGAAAGGTTCAAAGAAAAGCTGAGTGTAATTACAAAAACGTACCCGACTCACACGATAATAGTAGGTGGTGATTTTAATGTACCCTCGATCTGTTAGCGAAGTTATATTTTCAAATCAGCAGGTAGGCATAAAAAATTGTCCGAAATTGTACTCAACGCATTCTCTGAGAATTACTTCGAACAATTAGTTCATTAGCCAACTAGAATTGTAAATGGATGTGAAAATACACTTGATCTCTTAGCAACAAATAATCCTGAGCGCATAACGAGCATCAAAACGGATACAGGTATTAGTGAACACAGAGCTGTCGTAGCGAAATTGAATATCGAAAGTCCCAAAGTTACCAAAAATAAACGCAAAGTATATTTGTTCAGGAAAGCAGATAGAAACAAAATACATTGCTCCTTGAAAGACAGCTTCCACTCTTTTCTAACACTAAACGTAGGTGTAGACCAGATGTGGCTCAAATTCAAAGAAGTGGTATTGACAGCAATTGACAGTTTTATATCAAATAAATTAATAAAAGGAGGAGGCGATGCCCCTTGGTATACAAAACAGGTCAGGAACTGTTGCAAAAGCAAAGGAAAAGGTATACTAAATTTAAACCAACACAAAATCCCCAGGATTTGCGATCGTACTCAAAAGCTCGAAATTTAGCGAGGATTTCAATGCGAGATGCCTACAATATTTATCACAACGAAACTCTTTTTCGTAATTTGATTGAAAACCCAAAGAGATTTTGGTCTATGTTAAATATACTCGGGGCAAATCACAAACAATACCTTCACTACGTGATAGTAATGACGATTCTGCCGATGACAGCTCTACTAAAGCAGAGTTACTAAACATAGCTTTTAGAAAATCATTCACCAAAGAAGACGAACCAATATTCCAGATTTCGAATTACGAACAGATGCCGTAATGAGTAACGTAGAAGTAGATATCATCGGAGTAGTGCAGCAACTAAAATCACTTAACAGGAACAAGTCTTCTGGTCCGGATTGTATACCCATTAGATTTCTATCTGATTATGCTGAAGCAATAGCTCCTTACATAACAGTCATATACAACCGCTCTCTCATAGAAGGATCTGTACCAAAAGATTGGAAAGTTGCATAGGTCACACCTATATTCAAGAAAGGCAGTAGGAGTAACCCACTAAACTACAGGCCTATTTCATAGACGTCAATTTGCAGCAGGGGTTTGGAACATATCCTGTATTCAAATATTATGAATTATCTCGAACATAACGATCTATGGACACAAGATCAACACGGATTTAGAAAATATCGTTCATGCGAAACACAACTAGCTGTTTATTCACATGAAGTGATGGGTGCTAACGACAAGGGTTCGCAAATCGATTCCGTATTTCTTGATTTCCAGAAAGCTTTTGACACCGTACCTCACAAATGGCTTTTAATCAGATTGCGTGGTTATGGTATATCGCCCCAAATTTGCGATTGGATAGGGGATTTCTTGTCAGACAGGACACAGTTCGTAGTAATCGATGGGAAGGCATCGACTAAAATAGAGGTGATATCGGGCGTTCCACAGGGTAGAGTTATTGGTCCTTTGCTATTCCTTATTTACATAAACGATTTAGGGGAAAATCTAAGTAGCTCTCTTAGGTTGTTTGCAGATGACGCCGTCATTTAGCGTCTAGTAAAATCATCTGGAGATCAAAACCAACTGCAAAACGATGTGAAAAAGATATCAGTATTGTGTAAAAATTGGCAATTGACTCTAAATAATAAGAAGTGTGAAGTCGTCCACATGAGTACGAAAAGAAATCCGTTAAACTTTGTTTACAACATAAATCAATCAAGTGTGAAGGCCGTAAACTCTACAAAATGCCTAGGAATTACTATTACTTCAGACCTAAACTGGAAAGAACACGTAGATAATATCGTGGGAAAGGCGAACCAGAGACTGCGTTTTATTGGCAGAACCCTTAAAAGGTGTAACAGAACGACTAAAGAAACTGCATACACTACACTTGTCCGTCCATTTTTGGAGTATTGCAGCCCAGTGTGGGATCCTTATCAGGTGGGTTCGACGGAGGACATCGAAAGAGTCCAAAGAAGGGCAGCTCATTTCGTATTGTCACGATACAGGGGAGACAGCGTTACGGAAATGATACAGGATCTGGGATGGGAATCATTACAACAACGGCGCTTATCGCTGCGGCGTGGGCTACTTGCGATACTCCAATCGCCAACATTCCCCTCCGAATGCGAAAATATATTGTTGACTCCCACGTACATAGGTAGAAATGATCATCAGAATAAAATACGAGAAATCAGAGCTCGAACAGAGAGATTCAGGTGTTCTTTCTTCCCGCGCTATTCGAGAATGGAATGGGAGATAAATAGTATAATTGTGGTTCGATAAACCCTCTGCCAGGCACTTAAATGTGATTTGCAGAGTATCCCATGTAGATGTAATAAGTGTGACAGTACTTAAGATATGTCATTGTATTAAATTGGATTTAATAAACGTTAAAAACTTAATAACGTGTTTCCTTTTATTTGAAGAATCGTGGTGTTAATTTACATCTGGAACGATTGCCATAAAGAGCCATTGTCTGTAGTGGATCCAATTTGAATAGTCGAACGACTATACCGCCGAGCGATTAGAGCACTCGCACGACACGTACGTTATTTGGGTTGCATGCACATCAGGCGAAACGCAATTCAGGTCGTTCGGATATTTTTGCGCATGGTAGTACAAACGCTAAAACATAGGTTTGCCTTCCCTTAGCCTATCTTCTAAGATAAGTCGTAATGTGAGTATTGCCTACCGCGTTTTTTCACGACTGGCTCTCCTAACGACATCAGCAGTTCAGACGGAATATTATCTTCTCCAGGGGCCTATTTTCGACTCAAATCTTCAGCGCTATGTCAAATTCTTCTCTCAATATCATGTCACTTATCGCATCTTCCTCCACTTCGTCTTCCATTTCTAGAATACTGCCTTCAAGTTTATTTACTTTGTATAGGACCTCTATACAGGGTGTTACAAAAATGTACGGCCATACTTTCAGGAAACATTCTTCACACACAAAGAAAGAAAACATGTTATGTGGACATGTGTCCGGAAACGCTTAATTTCCATGTTAGAGCTCATTTTATTACTTCTCTTCAAATCAGATTAATCATGGAATGGAAACACACAGCAAAAGAACGTACCGGCGTGACTTCAAACAAGTTGTTATAGGAAATGTTCAAAATGTCCTCCGTTAGCGAGGATACATGCATCCACCCTCCGTCGCATGGAATCCCTGATGCGCTGATGCAGCCCTGGAGAATGGCGTATTGTATCACAGCCGTCCACAATACGAGCACGAAGAGTCTCTACATTTGGTACCGGGGTTGCGAAGACAAGAGCTTCAAATGCCCCCATAAATGAAAATCAAGAGGGTTGAGGTCAGGAGAGCGTGGAGCCCATGGAATTGCTCCCCCTCTACCAATCCATTGTCACCGAATCTGTTGTTGAGAAGCGTACGAACACGTCGACTGAAATGTGCAGGAGCCCCATCGTGCATGAACCACATGTTCTAGCAGCACAGGTAGAGTACCCCGTATGAAATCATGATAACGTGCTCCAAGGAGCGTAGGTGGAAGAACATGAAGCCCAATCAAGACATCAGCAACAATTCCTGCCCAAACGTTCACAGAAAATCTGTGTTGATGACCTGACTGCACAATTGCGCGCGGATTCAAATGGTTGTAAATCTATCGGACCAAACTGCGTGGTCATCAGTCCGTAGCTTACAAACTACTTAAACCTAGGTAAAGTAACCTAAGGACAACACACACACCCATGCCCCAGGGAGGACTCGAACCTCCACGGCGAGCAACCGCGCGCTCCGCAGCGAGACGCTTTAGACCGCTCGGCTACTCCACCGCGGCTGCGCGCGGATTCTCGTCAGCCCACACTTGTTGATTGTGAAAATTTGCAATTTGATCACGTTGGAATGAAGCCTCATCCGTACGTACAGTGTGCCATTCCACACTGCACGTGGCGTGCGTTTCTGGATGTACGCCGCACCGCCGCCGTTGCGGTGCTATACCAGCCACGGTTTATGACAGCATGCAGAAAGATGTCAACTCCGACGGTTTCGTGGTGTCAGACTGGATTTTCGTCTGGCTTGCCTTGGTTTGATGACACCAGCAGCAGCGGCAGTAGTGACGATGAGCTGGTTTTATTGTATTCTTTGGCTTCAAGAAACGATTGGGTGCATCCAGTCAATTGGAATAGGAAGAAGCATGGTGAATTTGCAATCTGGTTCATTTTGAGAGATATTTATAGTGTTTTCCGTCAGGATTTCAATAAATTAGTTATCTTGGTTGTACCTTTTTTGTATTGTTTGTTATTTGATTTAAAAAACGCACCATTATTTTATGAAAACACTGGATATTCGCGTTCCCTGTGATGCGTTTTCCCTGTCTGTAAACACAATGAACACTGAATGTTAATACAGTACTTTACTTATAATTACTGCATTTTCTCCGCTATTATTTGAACAGAATATAACAATACCTAATTGTATAATCTTCTCTGACTATTTTATTTTATTGAAATATTGTTTTCTTTCAAAATGTAATGATAAGAATATAAAAATACAAATTTCATTAATAAATACGGTGAACAATTATGATGACTGGACACTACACATATCAATATTGCATGCTTTAATAAAAGATTATACAAATTTATTTCCAAGATATCTCTATACTTATAAGACGCATTTGTTGTCTGTCTATCTGTTCTCTTATAACTCAAGATCCAAACAACCAAATAACGTGAAATTTGGTACATGTACACAAAATTACACGGGGAAGGTTCTTAAACAGGTTTCGTTCCATTTTTTGGAAAACCAACCAGAAATTTTGAGAAAAAGTGAAAGTACGTTTTCAATGTGTCCGCGTGAATCTATATCTTCGCACTGATCTTGACGAAGTTATGCACAATTGACATTCAAAACAAGAAGGGGTACTGTCTACATAATATTTCGTTCCGTGCACGGTGGAGGGCACTTATGGATTTCGCCGAAATCCACAGTTTTGCTCAGATCTTGATGAAATGTTGTACCATTGACCTTGAAAACAAGATGAAGGTTACTGTCTACATAAAATTTCGATCGGTGCTTGGGGGAGAGTTCTTTACTTACAGATTTCGATTGCAATCTCTATACATATAAGATGCATTTTTGTACGCTTCTACACAAAACCTTATTTTAAACCCGGGCAAAGCCGGGTACTTACAGCTAATATAATAAGATTTAAAAAAATGTTCAAGTGTTTGTAACGCTTAAGGGACTTAACTTGGAGTCATCAGTCCCTAAACTTATAAACAATTTATGAACTAGCTTATACCAAAGACGGCACAAATATCCATGCCCGAGGGGGGATTCGAATCACCGACGGGGAACGGACTCGCGCATCGTAGCATAGCGCCTCAATGCGCTCGACCGCTATGTCGTGGCATTAATATTACCACAGAATATTTATGTAGGCTACTTACTGTCTTTTGATAACGCTTCGGCAATTTTATCCCATGCTTTTTCCTTCAATGTAACAACTCTTGTAGGCTTCTAATGTAGAGTCCCAAATTACTGAATGAGCAGTGGCGTAGCTATCATAGGGCTAGGCGGGGCAGTGCCCCGGGGCCCCCGAGTTCAAGGGGCCCCTCGGCCTCTGTGAGCGACGTTCGAGAAAAGTTACAGTAGAGAGTTGATTTTTTTGATTTTTTTTAAATATTTGTTTATTTTTAATTTTTTACTCTGTCGCTCTAATGTCCATCACCTCCCCCTCCCCTCTAACCAAGTTTTCCACAGTACCCGCAATGGGCCACCGGGTGGCGAAACAGCGCTTCTAATAGGGCCGATATTTCACACTACGCCACTCGGTGGCGCTGCTGACAGGCCAAGCCGCCAGTCGCTGTGTACGACAATTCAATTTCAGTCGACGTAGCAGTAGAAATAGTGGCAGCATCAAATCTTCCCACAGCAGCAGCTAAGCCTTCCAAGTGTTGCGGCGTGTCGGTCGGCGTATTGTGAAGGATCGCGGGCCTCCAAATACTGTATAAACTTCATAGTGACAAATACAAGTCTACAGTACAATTATCCGAATAAACCGGTTTTCCGAACACCCATGTCCCCAAATTACTTCGTACAATCGACGTTCTACTATATTTTAGTTGAATGAAGATTTGTGACTTTTAGATTTTTGAACCCTGGCCAACAAACCTCAGACACACGATGTGATATCCAAAAATTATTCCCAACTCAGAATGTAAACATAACAAGATATATTGCTTGTCCGCTACGGCATGGACCCTGCCACTATTAGCGTGTTGTCGGATGTAGTCGGAATTGCCATGGCTGCCAGTCTTTACGAAATAACAGTCAATAGCGCTGAATTACTAGCAGTGTGTTTGACAATCACCGTGTGACCACATATGAATATGAAGTCTCTACAATTTATTCCTATAGAACGGTATTGTTATGGTAACTCAACTGTTCGTGTAGTGAATTCCCCCAAGGGAGTGCTTCTTAATCATAGATCCCAACGAAGTTCTGTAATCAATTGCACTCTGAAATTCATGCCAGAAGAAGAGAAAATATGGGTAGTGGATGGTTGTGTGGATTTTATTACTGATCGGCGCGTCATCAGTGAAGCTTCTGCCTACAACTTCATTCGCCAAGTATGAAGCAACTTCGAAAACTATCCCATGGGGTGTATTATCTGTATGTCATACCCAAGTCCAACCTTATCCCTCTGCAAAATTTCATCCAAATTCACCCAGCAAATTTTGCGTGAAAGCATAACAACCAGACAAACTTTCACAGTTATAATTGTATTAGAGAGTACGATCAAATATTATCTGCTGCGTGACATATAATAATTTACTTAGTAGTATTTAGGTTTGTCTCATTATGTCTTCCAGTGGGTGGTAAAGAGCTGATGATGAAATAGTTTTGTATCTGTATAGTTTTAAAAGTGGGCCCCAATATCATTTTCGCCCCGGGGCCCCTGGTGATATAGCTACGCCACTGTGAATGAGTACGTACTTCTTCAATTAATTGCTCCATTTTCAATCCACGAAAGTTACTGAAAAGCACAACTTCATACCAACTACTTACAAATGATCCACAATAAACGCAACAGCTCAGACAACAAAGACGACGCGCAGTGAAGTGCACGAGGCAGGGCTTGCACCGAGGTCTGACCTCCACACTGCGCATGCGCGGACCGAAAACGTGTCCGCCATGTTTAGAAAGATCGCTCAGGGAGCGAACGGAAGCCTCGCGTGTCCAGCGTAGCTGGGGCGTAGCACGCGGCCGTGGCCTGCAATGTGAACAGTCTCGTATGATAACGAGGGAAACGATGTTTTTAAAAGTAGCTGGCGTACTTGCGGACACAGACGCCATGTGCAGTGTGGAATGACCTTTAACTTCCGCCAAGCTACGCGCGAGGCGTGCCGGGTGCCTCTGGCTTCCGTGTGTATGTTAGCGTGGGTTCCAACTTAATGACACGAAGCATTGGCACAGTCTCTGAACTAAGTAAGACGATGGATGGTGATACAGCCTGAAGTGGCGGAGATAAAATTTATTTTACCCGGTTACGGCAATGACTAGGATTGTACGATTGTCTTCATCAGAATAAAGAAAAGGAAAAAAATGTAGCCTGTAACATAAATTACAGTATATTTTCAAAAGAGACACAGTTTCTTAAGAATAAAATGTAAGTACTAGTTTGATGTATAACATGGATGCAGTACTTACAACTCACATAATAAAATTATGAATAAACAATGAAGCTTAAGTCACAAGGTAATAAAAGGCTAGCCACCAAGAGATGCTCGCTTGTGCGAAGGAGGCATCAGACTGGCTTGTCCGCGATAGAATTGTGGACAAGTGAACGTTACATCAGAGGAGCCATCTAGTAGCCGCAATTATAAACAGCCTACTGTAGAAATTGGAGTCTAGAATTTTTTTTAATTTTTCTTTACAAAAAGCTATATTTAACATAAGTAAGATGTCTGAAGCGACGTTTTAAAGTTACAAAAATAGTTCAGTGAATAAACGAGCAAATAAATATAGTCACGTCACAAACTGCAGATGGTCCGGAATTAGAAGGCTGGTCGTTAATAGAGCGCAACACTTTACATTTAGAACACGTTTATTGCTAACACGAGCCTACACTCAGTACAGACTGACTCCTGCATGGAGTGTTCCACTATTTATACACAGAAAGAATTTTCTGGAACTCACGAGTACTTCAAACCTAAGAAACATGTAGAACATTCTAGAAATAATAAATACAAACAGTTACATTTTTGTTGCCTGTGGCGGAATTTGAACTGGGTATCGTAAGCACAGCGATCTGCGGTGCTAACCATACTAGCTTCCTAGGGTTTTATTTGCGGACGGAGAAGTTAGTACTGCTACCTCCCACAAATCCCCTAAAACCTCCACATCCTTGCAGATGCTGTTGCGTA
The DNA here is from genome assembly GCA_026315105.1 of Locusta migratoria. Lineage (NCBI taxonomy): Eukaryota > Metazoa > Arthropoda > Insecta > Orthoptera > Acrididae > Locusta > Locusta migratoria. Next base: position 76,683,398 of record CM048748.1, on the reverse strand, counting down.
GCAGTGTGTGTTTGTACCGTCGTACAGAACGCACGAGGTGCCGTATTTGCGGTCCAAGTCTTTATGGAAAGCATAGCGTTCTGACTAACCTGTTATCTTCTATGGTTGTGTCCCCAGCGCAGAAGACAACACACAGGTCGTTGGTTCTTCTACAGCATACAAGTGAGGCTAAAATAAGTTCTGTATGATGGAAGCATAAGAAGCGACTCGCGAGATTTTTAATTGTCAGGGATGCCATTTATTAAATAAATAATAATATGTGAAAACTATTGTTAATACGAAACGGCCTATGCTGCCCGTAGTTCATGTTGAGACCACGACTGTTATCACAATTGTACGAAACTTTACTCATGAACGGCGCGGTCCGGAGTGTGTAGTGGTCAGCTCGAGACTGAAACTGCGGCGCGTTGCGAGACTAGAGGGCACCTGACGCTCTATTTCGCGCCAAAACAGGGCCGTCGCGCGCCTTCTGCAAATTCGCTCTTCTATTGTTACAATAAGAGAAGGCATCTTAAACTTTTTAAACTGTCAAAATCTAGCCTGTCCTTGAGAGATATTTATCATAAATTCTCAGCTCTGAATAATTAATATTTAGTGTATAATAAACAAAACTAATTTCAAAAGAAATCACGTGACGTGAAATGCAGCAACCAATGCGAGGAGAGCACCAGTAACATAGGCGGGCTTTCCCACGGGAACCAGCACCTACTGTACCATATGCTACTGTTCCCCACCCCACATTTCAACATATGTTGCACTTCGGCCTTTCTCCCGCGTTTAAGACACGTACGATGTTAGCAAAGAAACGGCCAGCGGTCAGAAATATGAAGTGGCCACAGGCCAGGAATATCACAACTACTGCACCACGCGTGCTGTCGGAAGACTCGCGGCACTGCTCCCCTTCCTGAAAGAACAGCGACCCTCTGTTAGGTTCCCTCTGGAGCCATCTGCAGTGTCCTGGATCTTGTCATCGGTCATCTGTATGGCAGTTCCGGAGAATCCTTCCATACTGCCTGCACGCCTTTCTTACGGTGACGATGACTGTGTCAGACCCTCCTGTCGTGGCTTCATGATTATCACAACGGTCTTCAGAGTCGTTTACTAAGAGGCCGTTTCTGTCTATCTGTTCTTTGGTATCGTGGTAAAGCTTCATAAGAGGACATGCACAGTGTTTCTTCGTTTTTGCCATTTTGTGGACAGCTCATAATCATCGACTGTGTATGTGACGTCTGACAGGAGGCGTGTGACTCGATACGGACCAAAGTATCGCTTCGGTAACTGTTCAGATAGCCCACGTTTCCGTTCAGGGGTTAAAATCCATACCAGATCTCCTGGGCTGTATACAATAGGTCGGTGGTTGTCGTTATACCGCTGGCGGGCCTTCTCCTGAGCGTGCAGTGTCCGTATGCGAGCCAGCTGTCTTGCTTCTTTGACCCTAGTGATGAGCTGTTTCAGATATCCTGAGTGTCGTCCGGCTGGAACTGGACTGTGTATCCATTGTCGTCTCAGATTCACGGCCATGGAGCAGGAAATACGGCGTGAAGCCTGTGGTGTCTTGTCTTGCGGTATTATAATCAAATGTCACGACTGGCAGTATTATATTCCAATCATTCTGCTCAACATCGACGTACATCGACAGCATATCTGATAACGTCTTGTTCAAACGTCCTGTAAGACCATTTGTCTGAGGATAGTAGGCAGTTATTCTGTGGACAATGTCACAACGTGACTTTACCTCTGATACTAGTTTTGAGATGAATACTTTTCCTCGGCCAGATATCATCACATAATGTCTTCTACAAGGAATTTCGCGATCTCTGGTGCTTCTGCAGTCGGCACAGGTTTGGTGACAGCGTAGCGTGTGAGGTAGTCAGTACAGACTATTATCAATCGGTTATCGGTTGTCGACTTCAGAACCTACCTAAAAGGTATATTCCAAGCCGGTGCAATGGTACTAGATGACCTGGAGGTGATTGCGGCACATGCTTCCGTCGATTGCACTTCTTACAGCGATTCACATAGTGCTTGACTGATCGCTAGAGATCTTGCCAGTAATACCTGCGTCTGATTCTGTCTAGGGTCTTCACGAAACCCAGATGACCGTATATTGGAGAAGCTGGAAATACTTGGGAATAGCTGGCCGGAGATAAGCTGAAACAACCAGCAGCCATTTGGGACCTAGTGGATCGTAGTTGCTCTTATACAATGTTCCATTTATAAATTGAAACTCTCCTTTGGTCAGTTCTCCTTTCTCCGAGGCCTCTATAGTTTGTAATAATGCTGAACTTCCCTCTGTTCAGCTGTAATGTCGCCTAACTCAGTGAGAGCTGAAATGGATTCCTCGAAAGGCAGTCTGTATCCTTGTGTATGAGACCTTTTGAATACCACTGTGACATCGTACTCTTGGAGACTTAGTGACCATATTGCTTGTAGACCTGATGGAACGTTCCAATTGATCAGCCAACATAAAAAATTGTGGTCTGTCACGACGGTGAATGGTTTACCGAATAAATACAGCCGGAACTTGTTGATAGCCCAGATAACAGCGAGACATTCCTTATCGGTTGTAGAGGAATTCATCTCGGACTTTGTTGAGAACTCTCGATGCATAGCCTATCACCTTTTCAGCATCCTGAATATGTTCAAGTACTGCACCAATCCCATAACCGCTAGCGTCTGTATGAAGTTCGGTTTCTCCATTCTCGTCGTATAAGGCTAGAACTGGTGCGGAAGTTAGAGCCTCCTTAAGCGCTCAGAAATCTCTTTCTTTAGTCTCATCCCAGTAAAACTTGGCGTCTCCCTACAGAAGTTCTCGCAATGGACGTGCCTTGTTACAAAAACCTTCTATGAAATGACGATAGTATGGACAAAGACCGAGGATTCTTCTTACATCACAGTTGTGCTGAGGAGTTGGAAATTCTATGATTGCCCTTACTTTATCTGGATCAGGAAGGACACCATCTCAGTTCATGAGGTACCCCAGGACTTTTTTTTATCTCTTTGGCGACGAGGAGGCAGTTCTTTGGGTTGAGACGGAGACCTGCTCTCTGAACACACTTCAACACAGGTGACAGGCGGTTTAGATATTCCGCAAATGTGCTTCAGAAAACGACAATGTCATCTGTATAACAAAGACATGTCGTCCATTTAAGGTGTCAAAGCAAGTCGTGCATCATGCGATCAAATGTGGTCGGGGCATTGCGTAGTCCAAACAGCATGACTTTGAATTCAAAGAGGCCGTCAGGTGTAATAAAAGCAGTCTTCTCTCTGTCAGCTTCGTCTTTCTTTGTGATTTTGCTCAGCCGCAGATTCGGACTGGGGACCGCAAACACAGCGATCTGCGATGCAAAGCCTGCCGCGATTGCCGAGGGGACTGAGGCGCGCCAGTCACGGTCTGCACGCCCACTGCGGTCGGGGGTTCGAATCCCCCCTCGGGCATTGATATTTGTGTCGTCCTTAGTGTTAACTAGTTCATAAGTAAGTTTAGGGACTGATGACCCCGTAGTTAAGTCCCATAAGCTATACAAACATTTGAACATTTTTGCGATCAAACCACTGCACCGCGTTCCGTTGGAAGACTCGCGGCAACATTATAAATATGATATATAGTTGACATGACTTTTTTTCGATGAACTCGGAAGAAATATTTCGGACACTGCACGAAGTTCACAAAATCAAAGACTAACGGCTTAATACCGTTGAAGATGCTTCCATTACAGAGTTGTAACTGCTTGTTCAGAATAAACCCGTCATGACAAGAAAGATGTTTAAATATATCCAATTCCTAGAGCACGTCTAATCTGTGACCTTTCTTCTCGGTGTGCAAAATAGTAGCATCATGAATGGCTTGGGGTACGTGACCTGTAGTTAGAAGGTGGTCAGCAAAGGATGAATTCTGGGTGCTACTGGCCACTTTTTCTCAAGAGATGTTTCTTGAATCTGACTTTAAATGCATTTCCCGTTTGTCCTATGTGATAAGAAGAGCAAGTATCGCAAATAATCTTATAATTGCCACAATTTTTTCGAACTAATGTTGGTAGAAAAGGCGACATTGCAGTTGTATTTGTTACGAAGAAGTCGTTGACTCTGATCGGAGATGGGCCCCAGAAAAGGAATGGAGAATTTTTTCTCTTTTGGTTAGTCTCGTTAATGGAAGTGCCAAGTGTAGTAGCTCTTTTAACAGTTTTCTTCTTAAGGATGTTGTCAACTATGACAGGATCGTATTCGTTATTAACTGCTATGGTTTTGATATAATTTATTTACTCCTCGAAGTTTTCTTTCGGGTGTGGAATAGAAATAGCTTATGGATAACATAGTGAAAGAAAGAGATTTTATGACGTTGAGGGTGCATGGAAGAAGCAGATATAGGTTCATCCGTATAATTTTCTTTCCATTAGATATTAAAAGAATAGTAATTCAAAATAATTCACCTTCAGAATTTTACATGTTCATCTGGGATCTTTTATTTATCTGTTATCAAACAAACGTACAAAAGTTATTGTCGGTACTTTTCACATATATAAACATCCCGCGCTTCTATTAATCAGTGAGATGATCATTCTCTCGTAGCGTCAATTTTTTTCCCGACTACTGTTTATTAATTCTTCATTATAATGATTTTTAAAGCACAGTGCAATATTATCTAACGAACGGCCTGCTGTAAATTCAATTTGACTATTAGGAATTAGTCGATGTGGAATATTAATATGTTTTCTCTCACTAAAAATAGTTAACTTGTAAAAAGACAAATAAAAAATACAGAGTCATAATAGATTGTTGCTGCTTTGAAATAAATTGTGCAGAGTTCATAACGTATCACAAAAATTACCAAATATCTTTGCAGTTATTCCACAAAAGCTTATCAAAATCCTTCAAAATAAGGAATGAAACTCATCAAAGTGTGTAGATGATGGTTTACCTTAGGCATACTTCACCTGAGAATTTTAGCGTATAACCGTGTGACGTATTAAATGGAGCTTTCTGGTAGTATGAATTTCGATTAAATGATTAACGCCTTACTCTGCTTGTAAACTTGCCACACTCTCGCTACACCGAATGGTTTCTGTGAAGTAGTCGGAGTGAAATGTTGAATGTCGTTTTCTGACTTGGGCCAGTATTGTGTAGTAGGACGGATTATTGTCTCCACTACTAGTTTATGTCAGCTCAGTTTCGCAGAAGATTATGTTTAAATTTTATGTTTTTAAATTATTTTTATGTAAATGTTTTATGTTATGTGATTCATACAGAGTTTTGTATGTTTCCTGTGTTTCATGTGCTGTGACGGCGATTCAACCTACGAGAGCAACTATCTTCGACGCCGAGCTCAAGAAATAAACATCTGGACACTACAAGTCGCGGGTCGACGGCCACGAGGCAAGAAGATGCTGGTCTCTGCGGTTATCGTCGCGGATATTGACATTATTACAGAAACTTTCGTGGAAAATCAAGAAGACCATAAAATCAATCTTTGTTTAACTGTCATTAAGTCATGATATGTATTGTGCGAGCAATAAATGACATTGTGCCTCGAAAGTTAACCAAGTGTCAACAATAATTATTTTGATATTTATAGAAATTTTACAAGAAATATATTCATTTACAGGAACTAAAGAATTATTTACTGTCAAAATATTTTACAATTTGAAAGAAGACATTTACGGATAGTTATTTTGTTTGACAGATAAAGCAAGAACACTTTTATCAAATTTTAGTATTTTAATCAATCGATCTTATATATCAATCGATCATCAGTAAACAGGACTTGTAATACGAGGCGCGTCCAGAAAGTAAGTTCCGTTTTAATTTATCTCCGCTGTAGCGCTGCGATTTCAGTTCCGCACATGCGCTGTAGACGATGTGTATCAAGGAGAAGAACGTGCGCCATTTGGAGATCGCTGTCAGTTACGTACGCTTTGTTGTGCTTGTTTGAAATGTCGGCGTTGATTGAAAATCCCGCCGCCTGTGAAATCAGGTCGGTGATTCGGTTTCTGATTGCGAGGAAAGTGAAACCAAGTGAAATTTATCGGCAAATTTGCGATGTTTACGGACCAAATGCGATGAGTGATTCGATGGTGAGAAGATGGGTCCGACAGTTCAATGGCGGGCGTAGTGACGTGCACGATATAGAACGAAGTGGGCGTCCACCTTTGGTTACAGAAGAACTGGTTCACGCGATTGATCACAAGATCCAGGAAAACCGTAGGTTTACAATTAGTGCTCTCGCTATAGACTTTCCCCAAATTTCACTGTTTCCAACTGGTTGAAGACACAGGCGGCAGATTTCTATGAAGAAGGTAGAAAAAAACCTGGTGCCACGCTATGAAAAATGCTTGCAAAATTTCGGCAGTTATGTGGAAAAGTAGTTTGAGAGTTGTAGAATTTTGTGCAATAAAAATTTCTTCTGTATCTGTGTACAATTTCATTTTATTACCAAACGGAACTTACTTTCTGGGCGCGCCTCGTATCTGTGTCTATAGCAACAAGAACAACTACGAACTTCTGTTTGACAGTTCGATCTTTAAGGGAACTTTAAAACATTTATTGCAAAGTGACAGTTTAAAGAACTGCAAACGTAGAATCACATGTTTCTTCTATCTGCGCAAGGACCTGTCATTGAAATTTCACAATACATGAAGATTATATTAATCGAAATTTTTTTGTTCTTGTTGACGAGCGGACGACTTTCGGTTCCTGAAGTCTGACACGACACATAAAAAAACTGGTATTTAGTCCCATGCAAGAAGAGGTCGTACCGCCGCAGTTGGACTTCGTAAAGAAGACAGAAAGCAGCATCAGAGGGTCATTTGGTAATTTTTTCCTGAAAGTGAAAGGAATAGCCGGCATTTCTCCCGAAAATGTGATATCAACGCCGCATTGATTTAACGCTCCATTCCGTCTCGACCTCTACTGTACGTTTTTCTCCGACCATTCGGTGGCTTCCTAGCTGGCTGGCAGGATATACAGCTCTCTGGGGAAATAACGCAGAGGAGAAATAATTTGTCTCCAGGCCGTACAGCCTTTCCCTCAGCGGGGGATGCTCTGTAATGAAAGTTTGAGCCAGTCCTCGAGGAGTGCTCACAGATTTCAGGCAGCAATTAAACTCGCTTAAGTCTCAGTGGAGATGAGCGGTACTTTAAAATCTGTTTGTTCTTTATTTACCACGAGTAATACTATCCGAGCGGCAATGGTGCGCTGTAGTGCTAAGTCAGTCACTTGTCATCAATCAATTGGTATATCACCTTTTGATGTTGCTGTTCTTTCTTCCGTGCTTGCTTGGATAAATGGTGAGGATTTTCCGCCATATGCAAGACACCTGATTTTTAAATTTTCCCAAACATGTTTAAAGAAGAAAACGTATCCACAATACTGGTTCACTGCAACATTCTCCTTCAACAGACGAATATAACACGACACTAACAGTAAACACTCGTATTTCGCGTGCAACTCTTCAAAACAAAACACCCAGAGAACAAATGAACAGCTTTCAGCTGTATTCATACGCCAAATATTACCACTGGCTTAATGCATACCACGAACAAAACGTGTAAAACAAGTGATATCCAAATTACAAAATTAACAGCAACAACCAGATTCTAAAGAGAAAGAAAAGAATCGCAAGTACTAAACAGAAATGACACGGTTTTCTCGAACCGAAAATTAGAAAGTAAGAAACTTTAAATTATTTGTTATGTTTGCAGATGACAAGTTTTGTAACTAGTATTACCAAAACGACAAATAAGTACGCTACTTAACGAGTTTTATGTAGCCTAATGTAAAAAGGTATGTAAAATAATGTGATACTCGTATATCTAGGCCTCATTTTCACTAAACTGAAATAGTTATATCGTCAGATAACCTAAGTAAAATTAAAAACGAATGAACCTACAAAAACATTTTAGAAGTACCTGAAAAGACTATTGTACAGTAACTATAATTTTTCAGAACAAAAATAAACATGCCACTGATGATAGCACAAAATGTGCTGAAACATGTTTGTGAAAAATTAAAAATCAGGTGTCTTGCATACGGCGGAAAATCCTCATCATTTAATTGGTATATCACTTCCTATGAATTTTTGATTGCGTAATGAAAGTGCCTCCTAGAAATGTTGTGCAATGTAAGGTCTTCAAGAAATTTATAGCCAACTTTATTACCCGGATTCGTTTTAGTATGTTTCACAAGGTGGAGAGTATAAAAAAAAGGCGAATACGTTGGGAACCAGCTACATCATTCTTCATTCCGTCTTCTTCACCAAAAATCCTGGCTATGAACATATTCGCGCTTTCATGTGTTGAAACTGTTTCTTCAGTCTTTCACTCCCAATACTATTGTCCTTCAACACAATAAAGCGGGATTAATTTCGCGTGACAATTTTTTTGGCGAGGAATGGGAACTCAGGCAGCTATTTCCCAAAATTTTTGCCAGAGTCTTTTACATACGAACATACAGGGTATTTATTGGTGAATATCGGGGTTTTAACGATTTATAATATTCACTATATTAAACTTTTATATTTATTTATAAACGCCCTGTATTCCACTTTCTTGCGCTGCGACAGGGGCATTTTCCAGCTGGTTCCAAACTTTGGGTCAATTGAAGTCTGCGATACGACCTGTCGGCTTTGACCAATGACATATCTGAGATAAAAACGATAGTTTCTTTACAAGGAGGACACAGATTATGATTTTTTTTTGGGGTTTAAAAGTGATCTGTAGCTTCTCTCTGATAGGTGTAGTATAGGTTAACAGAGAGGTGGTTTCCCACCTCCCTCCCACAAGTGAGTGCCGCAGGCGTGAATTTTTGGGCTGAGACCTGTGATCGATGGTGCATTCTGTTATCTATAATTTACGAATCTACAGATTATGTATTATCTACACTACACACGTATTACGATATTATCCCTTATGTTTATGTTGATTGATAGTGTTTGTTTTGCTAGCTGGTATATCTACATAGCGTACCTCGTGAGATTATATTAGATTAGATTAGTACTTGTTCCGTAGATCATGAATACGACACTTCGTAATGATGTGGAACGTGTCAGGTTAATGAAAGTTGTCTTTACAAATTATTACTTTGTACTAAATATTACATGACACAATATTTTATTTATTTATAGTTTTTTATTTATTTTTTCCACTAATTAATATCTAAAAATTCATCTATAGTGTAGAAGGAGTTGCCATTCAGAAATTATTTTAATTTATTTTTAAATGCTTTTGATGCTGTTTGGTAGGTGACCAAAGACTTTTGTGGCAGCATAATTCACTCCTTTCTGTGCAAAGCTAGATTTAACCTTGAATAGTGAAGATCATTCCTTCTCCTAGTGTTGTAGTTATGTATACTGCTATTGGTATTGAATTCGATGGGATTGGTAATAACAAATTTCATAAGTGAGTATATATACTGAGAAGTTACCGTGAAGATACCTAGCTTTTTAAATAAATGTCTGCAGGATGATCTTGGATGGGCTCCAGCTATTATTCTGATTGCACGCAATGAATACTTTTTTACTCAATGGTGAATTACCCCAGAAAATGATACCATACGAAAGCAGAGAATGTATATATGCGTGGTAAGCTAATTTACTGAGATGTATATCACCAAAATTGCAATTACCCTAATAGCATAAGTAGCTGAAATAAAACATTTCAGCAGATCTTCAATGTGTTTTTTCCAGTGCAACCCCTCATTAATACATACACCTAAAATTTTGAATATTCTACCTTTGCTACAGATTTCTGATCAGTCTATATTTATTTATGGTGTCATTCTATTTTCTGTACGGAACTGTATGAACTGTATGATAGTCCATTTGCTGGAACCACTTGCTGATTTTCTGAAAGATGTCGTTTACAATTTCTTTAGTTCTTGTCTGTCAGGTGTGATAACTATACTTGTATCATCATCAAAAAGAACCAGCTCTGCATCTTCATGGATACAGAATGGCAATTCATTAATAAATATTAAGAACAGCAAAGGGCCCAACACCGAACCTTGTCGCACCCCATTTTTGAATGTTCCCCAGTTTGAGGAATCAGCTGTTTTTTGCATATTATGTGAATTACTTATGTCAACTTTCTGCACTCTTCCTGTTAGGTATGATTTAAGCCATTTGTACAATGTCCCATTCAAACCGCAATGCTTTATTTTATGTAAAAGAATTCCATGATTTACACAATCAAAAGCCTCGAAGAGATCACAAAAAATCCCAACGGGTGATGTCTGGTTATTCAGAGCATTTAATATTTCATTGGTAAAAGTGTATATAGCATTTTCTGTTGAAAAGCCTTTCTCAAAACCAAACTGATATTTTTTTGAACTTTATTATTACCTATGTGTGAAGCTAGAATACATTACATTTTCAAGAATTTTAGATAAGGCTATCAGTAGTGAGACTGGGTGGTAGTTGTTATCAGATGTACAAAAAAAAAAGTATTTTGCTTCAGTCATTTGAATGACAGTGAAAGAAGTCGAAGAGAAAAGGGGTCAATGCACCTCATATAATAGAATCGTTTTGTCTAAGATTTACTATGAATAAATTTAGCAGATAGGTCTCCGCCTCCTTCCTGTTCGAGTCTCCATGTTTGTGTCTCCTTTCTGATTGTGTCTCTATTCTGTTCGCGTATCCTTTTTGTTCCTGTTTCCTTTCTGTTTGCAACAGTTCACCTAATTAGGACAGATATCTGGGTCAGGAATTCTTTAAAGCTATGAAAATCTTTGTGCCGGCCGCGGTGGCCGAGGGGACTGAGTCGCTTCAGTCACGGTCTGCACGGCCACTACGGTCGGGGGTTCGAATCCCCCCTCGGGCATGGATATTTGTGCCGTCCTTAGGATTAGCTAGTTCATAAGTAGTTTGTAACTTTAGGGACTGATAACCCCGTAGTTAAGTCCCATAAGCTATACAAACATTTGAACATTTTTGAAAATATGTGAATAGATTTTATCATTATGTTCAGCGGTAGATTCCGTCAAGCGCTGCCTGGCGAAGATTCTTGTTCAGTCTCAGGTAGATGAAGAGCGCCTAAGCACCATTTTGATTGGCATAGAAAATAAAATAAGCTACATTACTCAAGGAGAGGTTCGATACTGCATTGACACCAGCCCACTTTCTAAATGGTGGGAAACTAGTAACTATCCCATGTGGATTAGAGCCAGCAAGTACAAAGGTCCTTGCCAAGGAATTCCTACTTAGACAAAGGTCAAAGAGGAGATTTGACGTAGGTGGAAAAATGAATATGTCCTGCTATTGAGACATTGGCATGAATTGAGGGGATATCCTTCGCAAAGGAAACCAAGAATTGGAGAGGTCGTTTTCCTCCAAGAAGACAACAAACCATGACACTTGTGTAAAAGAGCTGTGGTAGAAGAGTGGCTTGAAAGAGACAGTAAAATTACTCATTCTCCAGCAGCCAGATGGTATGAAGATCTCTCAACTGGTTCAGCTGGTCATCCAACCTTGAGATGGACCAGGGTGGAGAGGATTTCAAGGAATGAAGACCTTTACATCATCTGGTGGTGTATTCTGAACTCTGTAGATTGTGCTGCTCTCTGTGGGGAATGTGTAACGGTTACTGTTAAATGTGTGTTTGCAGAAGTGAATGTGTCCTTTAATCTATAGTGTGTAGCGACAGTCTTACTATTCACAAAAATGTTGTATACAATATGGCATTCTGCAGAGCTCTATCCTGGGACCAATTCTGTTCTTGGTTTTTGTAAATAACTTGGAACCTCCCACCCCTAACCAGAAGTAAATGGAATATGCTAATGACATAAATATTCAAGGTATAATACTGGAAAACTACAAAATGAAATAAATACAGTGTACATCTAACCTATCAGAATGTTTCTCCATTAACAATGTAATAATAAACACATAGAAAACTATCACTGCAAATCTACATATAGTACAAAACAAACATCCTCTAACTCCAACCATATAACTAACCAACAAAACACCTGAATCTGTAAATGTCACTAAATTTCTTGGGGTTTGGAACCAAAATCACCTAAGATGGAACTGCTCATAGTATGTATGTTTTTTTATGAGGCTTAGCAATAATTCTAAGATAATTTATTGTATTCAAAATCTATTATATATTGTTTATGACTTAACATATATCACTATGTACCTTTGTACAATACATGTTTTAGAGAACCAATAAATATAAAATACAATACAATATCTTTAATTACATGCTTATTTTTATTTGTGGGGCTTTCATCCTGTCTTATTTTGAGAGTTAATAATCTTACATAACATCTCCACTTACTTTTACATGCTTATTAATTTGATTTGATGCTCATTCACATTTCATAAGTTCACAACTAATAACTTGCATCCAGAAGAACACCTCCACTGCATAATCAACTTTCCTGCCATTTCAGTTATAGTTGAAAATTTCCATACCGGTAACTCTGTTCTGCTTGCAAGAAATGCTGCATGTATCTTACTTGAGCAAGGGTCACAATTAGCCTAGCCTCTATTACATGACCTCAGCTACATCTCTACATCTTTATCTCTCTTCTTCACCTTAGTTGCTGATAAAGATTTGTAGATTCACGGAGCTGATTATACAGACTTTAAATTTTTAATATTATTCTTAAAATATGTACATATTTTACAAGTTTTGCTCAAGTGAGAGTGTCAGAATTGGAACACATACAGCTCAACGGATTACCTCCTGCCCCCTTTTAACATGAACAGGAACTTCATACGAAGAACTTGTATCACCTGTAATTCTTAGTTGGCAACTACGTACTAAACCTAAGTATATACAGGCATGTATGAAGAACTCAAACAGAAACAACAAACACAAAATAACAATACCTGCTACCAAGCATTCTTTCTTCAATAGCTGTCTTTATGAACTGACTATAATATTTTCTTCTGTTGATGTTTTTAAAATAAATTCCTGCTTCAGCACTCTGGAAAGTGATTTAGATACTCAATACCATAACTACCTGGAAAATAATGGAATACAAAAATATTTAAGCAATAGTCAGAAAATCTTCCAGTTATTTATTTATTTGCACTGTATATTTTATGTTAAAAACAAGGATAACACAGAAGTTAGAAAATTTTGTGGTTATGGTATATTGCCCCAGATTTCTAAGGGATTTCCTATCAGAGGGGACACAGTTTGTAGTAATCGATGGTAAGGCATCGACTAAAACAGATGATATCCGGCGATTCACAGGGTAGTGTTATTGCTCCTCTGCTGTTTCGTATCTACATAAACTATTTGGGAGAAAATCTGAGCAGCTCTCTTAGGTTTAATGCAGATGACGCCGTCATTTACCGCCTAGTAAGTCATCTGAAGATCAAACCCAAGTGCAGAACGATCTAAATAAGATATCACTATGGTGTAAAAATTGGAAATTGACTCTAAATAATGAGAACTGTGAAGTCGTCCACATGAGTACGAAAAGAAATCCATTAAACTTCGTTTACAAGATAAATCAATCAAATGTGAAGGCCATAAACTCCACAAAATGCCTAGGAATTACAATTACTTCTGACTTAAATTGGAAAGAATACGTAGATAATGTCGTTGGAAAGGCGAACCAGAGACTGCGTTTTATTGGCAGAACTCTTAAAAGATGCAACAGAACTACTAAAGAAACTTCATAGACTACGCTTGTCCGTCCTTTTATGGAGTTTCCCAGTGTGGGATCCTTATTAGGTGGGTTTGACGGAGGACATTGAAAGAGTCCAAAGAAGGGCAACTCGTTTTTTATTGTCACGATACAGAGGAGACAACGTTACGGAAATGATACAGGATCTGTGATAGGAATCATTACAACAACGGCGCTTATCGCTGCGGCGTAGACTACTTACGAAATTCCAATCGCCAAAACTCTTCTCCCAACGCGAGAATATATTGTTGACTGCCACTTACATAGGTAGAAATGATCATCAGAATAAAATACGACAAATCAGAGCTTGAAAGGTGAGATGGAGATGTTATTTTTTCCCGCGCGGTATTCGAGAATGGAATGGTAAATGATTAGTACAAATGTGATTCGATGAACCCTCTGCCAGGCACTTAAATGTGATTTGCAGAGTATCCAGGGCCGAATCTAGGGGGGGGGGGGGGGGGGACAAAGGGGGCAGTTGCCCCGGGCGGCAGAATTTAGAGGGCGGAATATTTTTTTTTTTTTTTTTTTTTTTTTTTCAGACTGTATCTTTCTGGTATAATTTAATAAAATTAACTGACACAGAATTATTGAAAAGTAAAATGACTGCAAGAAATACCGAAATCATTTAATAAAACTAAAATTCCTGATGGTGACTTCAGTGTCGCCCTATCACACTTCGTTTGGAGAAAGAAGTTTCAGCAAGCTGAAACTAATTAAATACACTTGAGGAGCACGACTGCTTAACAAATGTGAATATAATATCCATAGAGCACAAACGAGCTGCTTCTCTAAACTATGATGATATCAAAAACAGTTTTGCAGCTAAAAAATCTCGAAAAGCGAAATTTTGAATAGATTTTTGTACGATTAGTAGGGTAAGGTGGTACAATTTCGGACAAATGTTATTGTAACTGGAAATATATTAAGAAAAGATGTAATTTTAATTATAGCACTTGTTCTTGGATGTTTAACTAATATGTAACACAAATATTAGACAATTACAAATGTCGGTATAGACACAAAAAAAAGTTACAGAATTGAAAAAAATCGATCGAAAATGTACCACACTAGCTACAATTGTGGTCACTTCTTAGAAGAATTTTGACTAAGGGCATCTTCCACATAAAAAGCACTTTTTCCGTCAGGCACCAACGCATACTTCGTTGTACCGAACATTGCATTTTGGGTAGAGAATCTAGTCACCCTTAAATAGAAAATTTATAAGAGCTCGTTAGACTAAGTAGCTTCACTTACCTCCTAACGTGAAGAAATTTATTTCTCCTTAGCACAAAGTGGTATATTCTTGGAAAAGACAGGAGGAGTTGTAGAAACCTGCTACGCTACAATGCCACACAACGAGACACTACGAGACTGACAAATGTCGCGAAAATTTACGTTGATCAGAATTGTACCTATATCGAATTTGTACGACCTTACCCTAATCTTGTAATATTTTTGTATGTATTAAAATTGTTCTGTTTTCCTTTGATCTTCATTCAGTCAATAAAATAAGTTCATGTTGTGAGATTGTGATATTTATTTGGAAATATGTAACCCAATTCAAAAAGTCAACTTTTACGGGGGGGGGGGGGTGTTGAAAGAAGGGGCGGCAAATTTAAGCTTGCCCCCCCTTGGCAAATGTCCTAGATCCGGCCCTGCTCTTGGGTGTCGTCTTCTTCGAGTACTCTATGCCCTCTCGCGGCGCGTCACGCCTCATTGTTGTCGGCACGTTGCTTATACCGTTAAGATAAGTGGGGGGGGGGGGGGGGGTGAAAGACGGGGCGGCAAATTTAAGCTTGTCCCCCTTGGAAAATGTCCTAGATCCGGCCCTGGAGTATTCCATGCAGATGTAGATGAACTGTTTCTGCAGATTAAGCGGTCCTGCACAACGTGATGCAACCGAGTCGACGCCCAGAGGCGACTGTATCGGCGAGACGTGACGCCGCGTTCGCTGATTACTGGCTGCAAGTGTCGGCGGTGTGACGCGCGGCGTGAATACTTAAAGCTCATCCCGCCGGCACCGCCGACAATTAAGCGTACGCACGCAGTAATCAAGTGGGGGGATGTAATCAGCGAGCGCTCATGGAGTATTTAGGGGGAGGCGGCGCCCGCGACCGGAATCACCACTCGGCCGCGGGCAGCAGTCGTTCGGCGGAGGTGGCGTAGGCGGGGCGGGGCGGTCCGTGCTAGCGGGTTCCCGGCACAGACAAATATATACGGACGGGAAACCTCCGTAAGGGCCCGGTCCTACGCTCAGGGGTGCGGGGAGGGAGGGTTTCCAGCAGTTCCGTGTCCCATGATGGCGCTGAGGTCAGAAGCAGCCCTTTAAACAGGCCAGAGCAGGCGGCAGGTAGCGGCTGTCCCCACCACCACCTCCCCTCAAACGCCGGCAAGCTGGACACAGCCGTGGCCTCGTGGCAGGCGGCATGAGCTCTTCCCTCACCCTCCCCTCCACTCTACCCTCTGACGTGCGAGAGGCACCCTAAGCCAGGGAACGGCCTGACACCTGCTAGCATCTTACGGAACTACGAGGGGAGCGTAGGACAGTGGTTTAGGGGTGGCTGCTCCTCTGTATATGTTACTCTGTGCTCCCGGGCACGTCACGTGCGACGCGATCGGTCAGGCCAGGGTTGATAACGCGGGTAATCCTTTGCTGACGACGCGCTGACGAGCAACAGGTTCAGAAGTGCTGCTGCGTCGATGCGTACGCGGACAGTGTGCGAAGGAATGGCCACGCCAGTGGCATAACTATGAGGGGGATAGAACCCCCCCCCCCCAGAACCCGAAAAAAAAGAAAAAAGGAGCACGGAAAATAATTTTCACTTAATTTTTGCCTGTCATACAGCCTTCAGCAATGTTTTGTTACAAAAATCTAAGCTACAATTCTATAGAAAACAAATTTATATAATATTTTGTACCATTTCACTAATCGATATAACATACTGTACTCATTTTCATATCTTTGGTGTCAACCAAAGACTTTGTTTTATCTTTGGAGTGTGTCTGGCACTCACAGTTGTAGCGTTTAAAGAGTCGAGGTGTGACCTTCGTGTAGAGAGGTAGTCGTGAAACTGTTGGGTTATTCTGTCTGTGTGTTAGAATCGAAGAGTAAAAAATTCAGTTTTGAAGAGTCGCAGCCAAGTCTGCAGATTGAAGTTTTTGTATGGAAATTAATCAGTCTCAATTAAGGTAAACTTGTACTTTTCTATTGTTATGTATGGTAGCCTGTATGTAGCCTATATTGTAGTTGGTGTTTGTCTTTTTGCTAATGAATACTGTTTAATTCAGCTCGCATTTATCATTTATCCCTGAGTCATTGTACCAGTTCCTCGTTCCTTTCACCAATTTGAATTGCTATTCGTTCTGATCATTGTTTCTTATGATAGTGTTGCATAATTATTGTGTTTGTAAATTTGTATGATAATTGGAACAGTTCAGTGCAGGCATTTTGTGATGATCAGTTGGTCTATTAATGAGAGCAGGAAGTAGTTTGTTCATAATTGCAGTAAAGATCATAGTTAGAGATTTTCTCAGTCTCAATGAAAGTTCAGATTATTAAGGTAGTTAATGTTAGTAACAGTTAAAGTGATTTGTTTTATCAGAAGAGAAGTAGATAACGTAAAGAGATGAGAAATATTTGCAGTGTGTGTTACTTGAAATCTTTACCAGATTTGTAGAACATTTTTATTACATTGAATCTGTATGGCAATTGTTGTACAGATAGGCACATTATCAAGTGCAGTGATCTTGATATCCAATTAATATCAAATATCCTTGTTTCACATCCTATTAATTCAAGTAGCAAAATTTTCACTGTAGTAGCACTTTCTGTTCGCTCTCGCAGTCGAATTATACATGTATAGTCTGGCTGCTGGTATATGGTGCACGCTAACAGATCTGAACATTTCATTTGCTCACATTGTTTCTCACACACGAGATTAATGTGTAGACCAATTACGAGTTTAATTACTGTTGACTTATTAACAACTGTACAATTTAATGTGTTATCTGTTGCGCATCAAACTAAACCACATTTACGTAAGATAATTGCAGCCCATGTCAGTTGCAATTTATTCTAACAGAGCAAAGGAAGGTACTAAGTCTCATTGCTTAGTCAAATTATTTTGTCACCAAAACCACAAGAGAACATTTATTTGGGAATTTTAGCGGTGACGGTCTCTTAACAAAAACAGTGACACGCTCGCCCCACAATTACAAACAAACACACACTCTTTTACATCTACATAGATACTCTGCAAATCAAATTTAAGTACCTGGCAGAGGGTTCATTAACCACTTTCACAACTTTTCTCTGCCGTTCCATTCTCTAATAGCGCGCAGGAAGAAAGAACACCTAAATCGTTCCGTTTTCGATCTGATTTCTCTTATTTTATTGGGATGGTCATGTCTCCCTAAGTAGGTGGGTGCTAGCAATATATTTTCACATTCAGAACTAAAAGTCGGTGATTGAAACTTCGCAAAAAGATCACGCCGCAATGAATAACGTCTTTCTTTTAATGATTTCCACCCCAATTCGTGCAACATTTCCG
The DNA here is from genome assembly GCA_026315105.1 of Locusta migratoria. NCBI lineage: Eukaryota > Metazoa > Arthropoda > Insecta > Orthoptera > Acrididae > Locusta > Locusta migratoria. Next base: position 76,665,207 of record CM048748.1, on the reverse strand, counting down.
TGACGCTTCCCCCCCCCCCCCCCCCGTAACGTGATAGAACAAAACGAGCTGCCCTTCTCTGAACCTTCTCAATGTCTTCCGTCAATCCCACCTGGTGAGGGTCCCACAAGGGGCAACAGTACTCCAGGAGAAGACGCACAAGTGTGATGTAGGCAGTCTCTTTGGTGGAGCTGGTGCATCTTCGAAGCTTTCTGCCGATGAAACGTAACCTTTGGTTCGCCTTCCCCACAATATTTTCTATGTGTTCTCTCCAGTCAAAGTTGTTCGTAATTTTAACTCCTAGGTATTTGGTAGAATCTACCACCTTAAGGTTTGACTGATTTATCGCGTAATTAAAGTTCAGCGAATTTCTTTTAGTGGTCATGTGTATTACTTCACACTTTTCTTTATTTTGTGTCAATTGCCAATTTTCGCACCATGCGGATATTAGTCTAAATCTTTTTGCAGTTGCTTTTGATCCTCAATTGACTTCACTAACCGATAAACGACAGTATCACCCGCGAACAGTCTAAGGGAGCTATTCAGATTGTCTCCTAAATCGTTTATAAACACAGGGAAGAGTAATGGACCTATAACGCTTCCCTGTGGAACGCCTGATATCACTTCTATTTTACTCGATGACTTACCGTAAATTACAACGAACTGTGTTCTTTCTGATAGGAAATCGTGAATCCAATCGCACAAATGGGGAGATATTCCATAAGCACGCAATTTCATAAGAAACCGCTTGTGGGGTACAGTGTCAACAGCCTTCCTGAAATCCAGAAATATGGGATCGATTTGAGATCCCTTGCCGATGGCACTTAATACTTCATGTGAATAAAGGGCAAGCTGTGTTTCGCAAGAGTGATCCTTTCTGAATCCGTGTTGACTACTGGTTAATTGGTCGTTCTCTTCGAGGTAGTTCATAATATTCGAACAAAGTATATGTTCCAAAATCCTGCTGCAAATCGACGTCAATGAGATAGGCCTGTAATTTTGGGGATCACTCCTGTTGCCTTTCTTGAATATTGGAATAACTTGGGCAACTTTCCAGTCTTTGGGTACGTATCTTTCGCTGAGTGATGGTTGTAAATTATAGCTAAGTACGGAGCTATTGCATCAGTAATTTACCATAAGCTTTCATTGGAAGGGAGTGTATTAGTTTGTTCAACGGGAGTGGTAGATGGTAGTCTGTCTGGAAACTGACTAAAATTTAGCTCGTCAAGCAGATCTGTCCCCCCAAAGCCAAGTCCTAGTTACGCCACTGGGCCACGCCACAATGAAACTACTAACGAGTCGGAGATAGACAATCGAGCCCTCGACCATCATACAACGACGAGAGAGGAGTCATGGGATTGCGATGAACACGGATACAGATACTGGTGCATACCTGCCGACTCTCCCGATTTAGGCAGCAGTCTCCTGATTTTTCACTTTTTTCCCGCCTCCTGATTTTGCCATTATTTATCCCGAATTTTAGCTTTTATCCTGAAAGCCAAGATGTTCTTTGGCCAATTGTCAAAAGTCCTTTGTTCATTTACGAGTTTAATATAAATACGTATCGAAATTCATAGAAATTAGGAATTGCGCGTGACTTGTATAACGATTATTTCTGCACGTATTTGCAAATACACGGGTAGTGTTTCCATGTTGTACTCTTTCTTAATGTAATGTTTCGTCATTGTACGTAAGTGACATCACTTCCAAGGCTTTTAAATCTATGGCAACCTTTTGAGTGGATAGTTAGGAGCATCAGTTCCATACGTGAAATTCAGAAAGGCAACTTTCGTGTAAATAGCTATTTTACGTGATTATGGGATTTCAATTCGGCGGTGTGTGTTCCAGTATGGAAAAAATATAACCCCTTTTTTAAGCAGTTTTTGGAAAAATATTTGTATTTTTTACTCTTTGTCAATGTGATATTCCACATCACATGGTGGACAAAGCGATGTACCAGAATACGTGCAGAGAAAACGAAAAGTGTGTGAGAAGCAATAAAAGACTGAAATTGCTGAGAAAAGTGAAAGAGATCACGTGATACATGCAGAGTGCGTATTTACATTGTTTATTTTAGAGTACGGTTTACCAATTAAATGCAATGATCATGTGGGCCACTTGTTCCATAAAATGTTCCCACTAAACCGCAGAAATACGGCTGTGAACTTTTTTGTTTTAACCAAAAAATCGATCACTTTACCTGGTCTGGCTACAAATAAGGATGCAATCAACTTTTGGGCTAATGCAAGTGTTTTTGTAGCCATTATGTAGTGTTGTGAGATGATAGGAAAAGGCTAAAATCAGTTATCTTACGGTTTGTAGTAAAATGCGCCGCAGTTTTTGATAGAACTTATCTCTTGATCTTTTGAAGAATCTCCCGATTTTTTAAACTGGATCTCCTGATTTTTATATTTTGAAGGTTAGGAGGGTATGCTGGTATTATCGCGCTAACAGTGTGGCCCATTGACAGAGAATGTGACGATACATAACCCAAGTGAAAGTTCTGGACGTAGGGTAAGATGGTACAATTGCGATCATTTCGGACAAATGTTATTGTATCTGGAAAGGTATTGAGAAAATTAATAATTTTAACTATGGCACTGGTTCTTGGATGTTTAATGAATATGTAACACAAATATATTAGACAATTACAAATGCTGTTATAAGCGCAAAAAAGGTTATATAATTGAGAAAAATCGATCGAAAATATACCACACTAGATACAATTGTGATTACTTCCTGGTACAGTTTTGATCACTGGCATCTTCCAAATAAAAAGTGCTTTTTCCCTTGGGCACCAACGCATACTTCGTGATATCAAACGTTGCATTTTTGCAGCGAATCCAGTCACCCTTAGACAGAAAATTTATAACAGCGCGTTAGACTAAGTAACTTCACTTACCTCTTAACAGGAAAAAAATTATATCTCCGTAGCACAAAGTGGTGTATTCTTGGTAAAGACAGGAGGAGCTGTAGAAACCTGCTACACTACAACGCCAAACAACGGCAAGTGCTGCCAATACTACAAGACTGACAAATGGCGCGAAACCTTACGTAGATAGGAATTGTACCTATACCGAATTTGTACCACCTCTCCCTATACAATATTCAATGTCACATGCACTTAAAATACCGAACACCTGGCTGATCTTTAGAAATATCAATCCTTTCCTAAAGTTTGTGATATAAATATATTTCTGAGTAATGCATTGTGTAAAATATTATCCTAAGGTTAGCAAAATATGTCAAGATTTTTTGAACTTATAAATGATGTCAATCAAGGAAAAAATCGCATTTCATCGGAACTCAACACCAGCCAAAGAATTGTTTACAGTATTGGTAGCAATAGTCTAATAATCTTAAGAAGACAATCTTGTCTTTGCTCAAATGACCCCGTCCTATTTGGTTTTAATTGTGTTAAATAATTATTATTCAGGTCCAAATATAATCATGGGAATAGTTCTTATTACGTTAGTAATATTCAAAATACTTTTGTTCTCTATACTGTGAGAAGTAAAAACGTAACTTCTTAGCTACGTAAAATATGAATGAAGAAACAGTAATTTTATTGCAACTATATGTAATACATATAAAATTAATATAAACATTTGTTAAGCAATATTTATGTTAGTTTAAATTTATTTCTAATTATAAATTACATAATTTATGATCACGTGATGTGATGTCTCACGAATTGTAGTATTTAAGCAGGCAAAGCTGCCAGGCTCAGAAGATAGTCTCACGGTTCTTTCGTGAGTACGTGGGTGGCGAGCACGGGGCCCCGAGCTAATGCAGTCTTTCTTCCTCCTTTACTTCCCGGACTGCATTTCCTTTCCCCCTCCCCTCCTTGCCTAACCTCTCTCCTTCCCCTAACTACCGGGGGACTGAGAGTCTTAGCAGTTTAGTCCCCATATTACAACCAAACAACTCTACCCCAGTGTTAGTAATCAGTGGAGGAGAGGCAAGCGGTAGTTTAAGCACAGTCTAACATATACAGTCACGAGTATCCCGCAGATTTTTGTTATACATTGCGAAAGCAGCGCTACAAGTGGCCGGAACAGTATCGTTTGTATTGATTATAACATGCTTTTTACATTAAAGAACGTATGTAATCCCATAAAAAAAACGTTATAACTTAAAAATAGCTCCACATTTTTCTTTCTTACGTTTCGTAAGTTCCCTTACGAGGTATGAAACGGTACATGACAGGAGTGTTTATTTACTATTATCTTTTAACCTAAATGTTATAACTGAAGAATTTAATTTTCTACTAAAAATGAGAAATGGCTTGGAAACACCAGAAGACCTGCCTTTTTTTCAGAAAGAATACGCTTTTACACTCAGGAACGTTAAGGTCTTTTCACTACAATTATAGTAAATCGTTGAGGACAGAACGTAGGAAATCTATGAAGAATGCAATAACAACAGTATTTAAAGTACCAAATTAGCCACCACAACTGTAATTGAAGGAGAAACGTTACAGGCGTGGCAATAAAACTGCAAAAGCAACCAAACGGTTTTCCTACACAGAAGAGACAAATTCCACAGTTGCTGCTACAGCTGAACCACAAACGCCAAGAATCTTTAAAACATTAGCTTTTTAAACTAAATTAATTACAATCAAAAGCACATGCGCGTATAAGAAAGACGAGTGAAATGTAAAAAATGTGCGAATGATTAGAATCCATACCGAATTGATATGCGTCAAGCAACTGCCTGTCATAGTAAGAACAGACCATAACACAAAATTTATGTTTCTCTTATGTTTATATTCTACTTACTTACAGCGGAATAACCTGCAAAAATAAACATCTTCGTTAATATTTGTTCATGACGACGTTGTTCTTTATACCACTGATTCAGTGTAATTCGGTTGTTTTTGCATTAATTTTCGGACTATTTATGTCTCCTGACATTTTAGTAATGCTTGTAACACAAAAATTATAGTAACTATTTCGTTACTTATGTTCAGAAAGAATTATAAACAAACATTACACCTTCGGCGTCTTTCCACCGCTAGGAGCGCTAGTGTCGCTGCAAATGTCACATCAGTGAGTGTCGTGATTGTGTGTGTTAGACTGTGGTATAAGACAGCCATTATGATGTCAAGAGCATCTTTGCAAAACTTTGTAACATACTGAAGTTGGCTTTTGTGAAAGAATTGTGGTTGTAGTCGCTGTGATAAGGGTTAAATGTGACAGTTGTTGACAAATATCGTTACAGTTACGTCGAAGGATACCTATCAGACACAACTGGAATGTATAACGTGGGAAGAAGCTCATGTCATAAATAAAAGTGAAATTGTAAATAAAAAGTGTTGTAGTTATTAGGAAGGTATTCACCTGAACTGTATTCATTTGGTAAACAAGTATTTGGCACAATTGTAAGTCGAAGCCCAGGACAGTGGCAATTACCACTGAACTTATGTCGTATTAGTAGTCGTGTTAATGTATTTGAACATGTTTTCTTGTGAAGTTGTGTTAATGAAAAGAGTTTGAATATTCATTTTGGTGGAGAAGCATATCAAAAATTTAAAAAATAAAAAAAATAAAAATTAAATAAATGCGATGAAAACTGTGTCCCCAGTTGTGTAGGGGCCAGCGCAACTGCCTAGAAAGAGGAGACCCGGGTTCGAATCCCGGCTGGGTAAACATCGCAGTTGATGTCATATATTCTGTGAATATGAAAGAATAACAACTGCAGGATCAGAAGTGACGTCACATGTTAATATAAAAATAAAATAAAATAAAAATAAAGAAAAAGGGGAAAAGCTTAAGTACTGGTTTCAAGATGTTATATGTACTCCTTTGCTTTATTTCACAGAAGATTTCCCACATGATTGCAAATTGATACATTGAAAAGTAGTAACAAGAATATAAAAATGGTTGTGAATGGGGAAAAACTATGGTAATATCAATAATTTAAAGAATAATATCGTAAAGGCTATTAAAACAAGCATTAAAATTATAGTCCTTGTATGTTCACTGAGTGCAGACGTATTGAGTCACCAAACCTCTAAAAACCAATTATGATTAAAATTGTAAAAAGGGCTAAAGTTATAAACAAAAGTGATTAAGCTACGGAAACAACCGCTAGTGTGCGCTATAGCTATGTGGAGGGGGCAAGAGAGTGGGGATGGGAAGGGGAGGAAATGAAGGGGGGAAGGCGAGAGGATGGTAGGGGAGCTGAACTGTTAGTTATTTCAATTTCTTCGAGGAGGTTACCTTTTTTCCTTTCGGGACTTTATGCAAGATATGGTGATTATAGGCTCACTATCATCAGCAGTTTTAAGATGTTCAGCAAATGACAATCACAAAACTACTTACTATTGTTATTAGATTCTGCTAACGATCGTCGGAAAACTGACGAGAAAACTTTCTTTTCAAACACAGTAACATGAACTAGCAGATAATGAAATCACTGACAACTCGTAAGCACAATTGGCAATTATATCGCAAACAGTTCATATTTGCAGGGACCCTTCACAGATTGATGCAAGTTTTCATCTGGTCCCATTTCAGTGACAACGTGTCGATATAAATTAAGCGTAAACATTACCATTGAGGCGCGAAAGGGTTATTATGCATTTTGATTGATAACACACAACTGCTCTTGGTAAATAAATACCGAGCTTTTAGCCGATGCTCAATAACGAGGAATTTAGTGCTTACGAACACGCCAGCTGTGACACCTCCATCTAGTCTTGTGTAGTTCGCGAACGAAGTAGTTCGGAAAAGCGCTCCCACCCGGCGAACTACGCGAACTAGTTCCCACATCCCTTGCCTTTTAGTTCGTCCGCTCCTATTGCGAAGACTGACGGGGAACAGCGAGAGGACTCGAGAGCGCGCAGAATCGCGTGATTCCCTTCTGCCAGTTACCGTCATTTCGAGCTAAGATGCACCTCAGCTGTAGTTTCATAGTTCACCGCCACAAATTTTCTTTTCTAAGGTATTCAGCAGTGTCTAAATAATATTTAGTACGAGTAATCTGTATGCAAAATAGTTGAATACCATTGTATCACCCATTCTTGTAAATAACTGGTTTATTTGCTTAAGTATTTGATGTCTAATTGCCCAAAAATACGGGTAATAGCACACGCTTGGGCAACACTGATCATTATATAAAAAAGCTGTCATAAGAAAAGAAAGAGCTCTTTTAGTAACGGTAGCAAAAGCCAAAAAGAGCGGACGAACTAAAGAGAACGGTCGAACGAAAAAGAGCGGACAAACTAAAAGAGCGGACGAACTAAAAAGAGCGACCTACTTCGCGACCGAGCTGCGAACTAAAATATGAGCGATCGGTCGCGAACTAAAACATGCGTTACCGGTCGCGAACTATTATTCAAAACGTATCTCGCTTCTTAGTTCGTTGAATTCTTTTCCGAAGACCGACGGGCAATAGCGACACGGCGCGCAGCAGAATTAAAAATCACGTGTTTGCCTTCTGCTGATGAGGGCCATTTCTAGGTGAGCGTCTGCCTGCTAGATTACATAGTTCAGTGCTACAAAATTTCTGTTTTGAAGTATTCTGCACTCTGCAATATCTGGCTAATAAATTCCATAATGCCTAGATATAGAGAAAATTCTAACTTAAACGTGAGAAATTATCCACAAACTGTTTCTTTTGGTTTGCGTGATATCGTCAGCGGCTCAAGCAGCAAGCGCATGAAGCAGCTAGGTGGGGAACTTCTCCCTCCACCTGCACGCGCAGACCACGCCGCTCAGCCGTCACTGGGAGCGGACGAACTAAAAGAACGAACTAGTTCGCGGCAGAGCCGCGAACTAAAGTGAGCGCTCCCGATCGCGAACTATTATGCGCAAGTCTACCTCCATCCTCACTTTCCCCACCGTGTAGTCCCGGATTCTGCCGCACAGTCCCGCGTTGGAATACTTGATAAAAGTTTCCCACAAAATGCCTGATATGTCCCGCACTCCGGTTATTTTCTTATTCCACTAACTGCAGATTATTCTCACGTATCGTAAGCACTACATATCACGGTATGAACCTAGCATTTATGAGTGTGATTATGTGCACTACCTTTCGTTACCTAGTGTACATAAAAAAGAAACAAATATGTAATAGGACTTGGTGAAACATCACTTGCTGTTAGTCCAGGATGACCTCTCTTCGTTCTCTGAGATTAGCAGCGATCTGAAAAACAAGGTGTTCCAGACGAATCATTCCGGGTGATGCCGAAATTTAACGGGTGATTGTTTAGGTTGTAAGTTAGTTCGCGCAAAGACTCGACATTGTTGATATGTGTTTGCGTGCTTCGCCGAGTTCTGTGAACTAATTTGTTTGTTTTACTCAGCAAAGTCGCCAACTCTTAAAATACGAAGTTGTCAGCACACCAGATTAGATTAGATTAGTTATTTGTTCCGTAGATCCATATTGAGGGGATCCTCGTGGATGTGGAACATGTCAAGAAACAAAATTTACAAGTTGAATAACAGATAATACTAATAATATAAATACAAATACATACACTTATAATATAAATACAGATACATAAATTTTTAAGGGTTTTTTTTTTTTTTTTTTTTTTTTTTGCTGATAATATAATAATACCAATAATATAGTATGAGTGCATGCATCATTTGGTACAATTTAGAAATTCACTAATGGAGTCGAAGGAGTTGGCCACTAGAAAGTCTTTTAGGTTCCTCTTAAACTGATCTTTATTTGTAGCTAAATTTTTTATACTTGATGGTAAATTATTGAAAATGTGTGTTCCTGAGTAGTGGACCCCTTTTTGAACTAAAGTAAGTGCTTTTAAATCCTTGTGTAGATCATTTTTATTTCTAGTATTGTATGTATGAACTGAGCTGTTTGTTGGGAAAAGGGATATATTACTTATGACAAATTTCATTAAAGAATAAATATACTGAGAGGCAGTAGTTAATATACCCAGTTCTTTGAAGAGGCTTCTACAAGACGTCCGTGAATTTACTCCACAAATAATACGTATTACACGTTTTTGGACTCTGAAAACTTTTGACTGGCTTGAAGAGTTACCCCAAAATATTATACCATATGACATTAAGGAATGAAAGTAAGCAAAGTATGCAAGCTTTGTTATTTTTATGTCTCCTAAGTCTGATAACACTCGTATTGAAAATACAGATTTGTTGAGTCGTTTCTGCAGTTCTGTGGTGTGATCCTCCCAACTAAATTTATTATCAAGCTGTAATCCCAGGAATTTAATACTGTCAACCTCTTCTATCTGCTCTTCTTCATACTTAATGCATATGCTGTCAGGAAATCTCTTATATGTTCTGAACTGCATGTAGTGCGTCTTTTCAAAGTTTAATGACAATGAGTTGGCTTTAAACCATTTATTAATGTTCATGAAAATATCATTAGCAGACCTTTCTATCACTATACTTGACGTACTTTTTATTGCAATACTTGTAACATCTGCAAACAAAAAGAACTCTGCTTCTGGTAGTGTAACTGATGAGAGATCATTAATGTACACAATAAAAAGCAGTGGCCCTAAGATGGATCCATGTGGGACACAACATGTAATTTTTTTCCTAATCCGATGATGACTGTTGGCCTAATTCACTAGTCACTTTCACTGACACCCTTTGTTTCCTGTTAGTGAGGTACGACTTGAACCATTTTGCAGCATTTCCCGTGACCCCATAGAATTCTAATTTACTTACAAGGGTGTTATGGTTCACACAATCAAATTCCTTTGACAAATCACAGAAAATACCTGCTGCTTGCAATTTATTTGCTAATGAATTAAGTACATTCTCACTGTAAGTGTAAATAGCCTTCTCGATATCGGAACCTTTCAGAAATCCAAACTGTCTACTAGGCAATATGCAATTTGTGGTTAAGTGGTTGAGAAGCTGCTTGTACATTACCTTTTCTATAATTTTTGAGAATGCTGGCAAAAGTGAAATTGGTCTGTAGTTTGATGGTATCTCTTTATCCCCCTTCTTGAAGAGAGGTTTAATATCTGCATATTTTAGCCAATCAGGAAATGTTCCCGTTATAATAGACTGGTTACACAAATAACTTAAGATTGTGCTAAGTTCACAAGAACACGCTTTAATTAACTTTGCTGATATTTCAGCGTGACCACTGGAATTCTTTGTTTTTAAAGATTTTATTATGGAAGATATTTCTTGTGGTGAAGTGACTGACATATTCATGTGTGTGAAGTTATTTGTAAATGCTAGTTTCAAATATTCAAGGGCATTATTTACAGACCCAGACAATCCCATACTATCAGTAACGGATATAAAGTACTTGTTGAATAGATTTGCCACACTATGCCCATCAGTTACTAATGTCTCAGCTACTCTTAATCCTACCTGCTCTTGTTCCTTTCTGGTTCTACCAGTCTCCTCTTTCACTATATTCCATATTGTTTTTATTTGGTTTCCTGATGTTGCTATCTTCTTTTCATAGTGCATTTGTTTAGATACCTGAATAACTTTTTTTAATATTTTACAGTATTCCTTATATTTAGTTAAATCATCATCATTGCAACTACTCTTGGCTGATAGATACATTTTCCTTTTTGTCTTGCATGAAATCTTTATTCCTTGTGTAATCCAAGGTTTTATTGTAGACTTCTGTTTAATTCGCGTTACTTTTAGAGGAAAACAGTTTTCAAACATGATACTAACATTATTAATGAATACATTATATTTTTCATTCATGCCATTAGCACTATATACATCTTTCCAGTTCATGTCTTTGAAGAGTTTTCTAAAATTTTCAATTTTTGGTGGGTTGACTACTCTCCTGTATATATATTTTGCAGTCGTCATAATCTGTTTAGAATCTATACCTAAAACAAGGAGCTGCATATCATGATCTGACAGGCCATTTATTATTGGTTTTATGATATGATTTTGTTCCTTTGATTTGTGTATAAAAATATTATCAATTGCTGTCCTAGAGGTTTTAGTTATCCTAGTTGGAAAGATTACGGTGTGTGTTAGGTTGAAAGACAAAGTTACTGACTGCAATAAATTTTTACTGGAGGACTGCATAAGAAAATCTGTATTAAAGTCACCAGCAACCAGGATTTCTTTAATTCTTCCTGTTAAATAACCCAACAGAGCTTCTAGATGATTTAGGAATAGATTATAATTTCCTGCAGGTGCTCGGTAAATAGTTACTATTATATAGCATCTGTTATGGAATTCTACTTCTGTTGCACAAGCTTCTAAATGCTGCTCTAGACAGAATTTATTTATATCAATATTCTTGAATTTATAGCAGTTTTTAATGAATGTGGCAACTCCTCCTCCCTCCATATCTACTCTACAGAAGTGTGAAGCTAAATTAAATCCTGGAATGTTTAACATATCTATACCAGTGGCCACATGATGTTCAAAGAGGCAAATTATGTCAATTGGGCTAGAGGAATCTATTTCATCAATACAAATGAGTAGTTCATCAAGTTTATTTCTGAGTCGTGGAATATTTTGATGTAATAAAGATAACTGATATTGCATACTAATGGCTTGAGTAAGATTTACTGGAAGTTTCTGAGTACTTTCTGTTAAACATTGTTTGCTAAAATCTATCTCCTGTTTATCTGCTTTTCCAAACTGAGGGTGTCTTACAAGCTCTCTCAAAACTGGTTTTCTTTCCCCCCTCCCTATCCTAAAAAAGGTATCCCTCTGACACCTGTAACCACTGGTATTTTATAGTCCCACCTACAGATATCATCCACAGGAATCAAACCAATATGGGACCCCATATCTGACATGAGTAGCCGTTCCAACTCCAAGTTTACTCTCCTGACAAAAGAGTTCAAATGAGGCCGATCATGGCGACTCAAGACAGATGCAAATCCCACACTAGTATGCTTCGTTGCCGATGATATCTGCACCAGGTCACACTCTATAGAATATTCACAGTTTCTGTCAATGCTGTTTCCCGGACCACCCACAATAACCACGGTATCCTCCATTATGAAATCCTTACATAAAGAACCTATATCCTCTGTTACCTGACCCAGGCCCGCAGTAGTTGGCCAACACCTCTACCATGTGAACTACCTAACAACAAGTCTTTCTTTTTTTTCTCAGTTTTCCCTACCTTTTTCAAGTCCTTTTTGAAAGTCTGTTGTGTTCTTTCTACAGCTTCAGCTACATGAGGCTCATCCGATCCTGACTGAGGCAACAGGTCAAATCTATTTTTCACATTAAGGACAAAGCTGTCTCAAACTGTCCTCTGCCTGTTCCCCCTCTTACCTGTTGCCACTTCCCACCGCTGTTCACCCTTCTCCCTCCTTAACCTGCTCAGAGTCTCCCTTGCCTTATCTAATTCAGCTTGAAGAGCTGCAATTTTCCCCTCCTGTTCCATTATTTTCCTATCTCTATTGCAGATGCTACAAAACCACTGGTGAGCCTCATTTATATCCCCATTTCCCACGCCACTACATTCGCCCCAATGAAAGAAACCACTACAACCATCACACCACACCCCGGAACTAACGATCCTACAGCATGTCACGTACTTCTCACCCATGGTAAAAATAGAAATCGTAAAAACTTGATTAAGTACTGACTAAAACGTAAAAGTTACACCAAGAGACACTAAAATCTGTTCACGCAAATATAATTAACGGAAAGGACACTGGATATAAAGAAACTCGGTCACGAAAACAAAAATTAGGCCTAAAAAACACGCTCACGAATACAAAATTTAGGCCTATAAACACGGATTACTATACTCACTTTTGATAAATCACGAAATTTACGTCGGACACACTTTATGAATCGTAACTACTGTACGCAGCGAGTGAAAAAAAGAACAATAGGTAATTAGAAATAAGTTTTAGTCACTGTTTACAACGATTCGCGCGATTTAAATTAGGCCTACAAATACGTGCTATAGGCGCGACAGGTAAAATAAACTTTTTACACCGTTTTTCCTTATTTAACACTACACTAACACTTCCACTAATGTAACAACACTTATATTTATAACAACTGCAAACGATTAAATATAGCTTAAAAACAACGATTTTTGTAATTATTTACGGGAGCAAATACTCGAAACGTTTGCGTGGGCGCAGTGTTACCAACTACCAAGGACTTGCAAGACGAGTTCCCTTGATTTCTTACTTTTTACCGCAAGTAAAGTGTCCAACTGTACTACACGCATACATTTCTAATGAATGTTCGGAGATTTGGTTAAAATTTAAACAAGTAAAAGTCGCTTTATTTAAATATGGAAGTTTCACACATGTTTATGGATCTCAAAAACAAGTACACAAAGCGCTCAGAAAACGATTATATTCATCTGGGCATTCGAAATGATTTAAGAAGTCTTGTAGAGCATGGGAAAATCGACAAAAATATTTTATGGGATATATACTAACTTCTGTTCCTGCAACATTTTATTTCTAATACAACTTTATGTTAATGAAATAAATCGCAATTTGCGATCAATTATGGCTGCACTGTTCTAGGTTTAGATGGAATACCAAAGTGCGGCGAATGAAAATTTGTGCCCGGCCGGGATTCGAACCCGGAATCTCCTGCTTACTAAGCAGACGCGTTGACCACTCCGTCACATAGGACACACTAACCAGCCCGACTGCAGAGGACTCTTTCCTGCACGTCTCCCACACCCAAATCTCCATTCGCTGCGCTCTCTCTTTCCTATACCACAGCCTATTTGTTCTGTGATGCTCGCAGCCACTGTATTCTTGCATCGGGGAGAACATACCATGAGGTTCTACAATATTGATGAAATTTCTTACCCTTGATCCTCAAAGCAAGAACAGCATAAGACATCGTACGGAGAATGGGGGAGGGTTCTTTACAACGTACTTTGATACCAATATAGAGTTACATTCTTATCTTGATGAGATCTTACACACATGTTCTTGGAAACAAGAGGAATATCACCGTATACATACATTCTCGATGTTTCTAGAAAAGGTAATGTACGGGCAGCTTCTCAACCCCTTGACAACCTACTCATGGTATGAATGAAAATATGACATGTTCATTAATAATCTCAGCATCATGTTGGAAACTGTTTTCTTCGAAAAGTATCTCAAATAACACAGAAGTCTATAATAAAACCATGGATTACACAAAGAATAAACATTTCCTGTAAGACTAAAAGGAAAATGTATGTATCGACCAAGAGTAGCTCCAATGTTGATGATTTAGCTGAACATAAGATATTAACAATAAACAAATGCAGTATGAGAAGAAGATAGCAATATGAGACATCAGTATTTATGTATATGGAATATAATGAAATAGGCGACTGGTAGGACCAAAAAACATAGCATTAAGAAGAGTAGATGATACATTAGTAACTGGAGGGCATACTGTGCCAAATCTGTTTAACCGATACTTTATATCTGATACTGATCGTCTGGAATTGTCAGGGTCAGTAACACTTACTTCAGCACAAGAAGTAACTTGCATAATAAAATCTTTAGATACTAAGCATTCTAGGGGTTACGATGAAATAGTATCAAAGTTAATTAACGCATGATCTTATGAGTTTAGCACAATTTTAAGTTATTTCTGTAACGAGTCATAATTGGAACACTTCCTTATTGGCTAAAATATGTAGATGTTAAACCTCTATTCAAGAAACGGAATAAAGAGATACCATCAAACTACAGATCGATTTCACTTTTGCCAAAGTTATCGAAAATTCCAGAATAGATAATGTACAAGTAGTTTCTCAACCACCTGACCACAAATACCATACTGTCCAGAACACAGTTTGGGTTTCTGAAATGGTCTGATATCGAGAAGGCTATTTACACCTATAGTAAGAATGTACTTAATTCATTATATAATAAATTACAAGCTGCAGATATTTTGTATGATTTCACAAAGACACATTACAGTGTAAACCATTCATCCTTTTAAGTAAATTAGAATTCTATGGTGTGGCGACAATGCTGCAAAATAGTTAAAGTCATACCTCACTAAAAGGAAAGACAAGGTGTCAGTGCAAGGGACTAGTAAATTAAGCTACTAGTTGTCATCGGATCGGGAAGAAATTACTTATGGTGTCCTTGAAGGATCCATCTTAGGGCCATGAAAAATCACAAAAGAATGGCGTTGGTTTTATCCCAATAAGTTAATTATCGCCGGATAAAATGCGAAGCGAAGTTGAAGTTCGATACACAGGTAGCGCAGCTATCACGACCCAAGACTCAACCGTGAGCCTCGCTTAACACTCGGAACGAGCGATAGCAGTGCGCTTTATTTATTTCTAACGCCGAACTCTGTTTCGCATTTTCTCTAGATTTAATTAACTTATTGCGATGCATCTAACTCCATTCTTAATATGAGTGTTCGTGCTATTGATTGCTCAAGAAATAATATGAACTATCCATTTGAAAATCATAATTAAAAAAATGGCACTGACGTGTTTTACGGCCCACTTTAGATTTGTAGTTTTATAAGTTTTTGCACACTTTTTGGACCAAAATAATAATCTGAATAATAAAAAATCAATAATATTGTCTGAAACCCTTTAGGAAAAGAAAAAAAATTAATTAATTAAAAAAATTGGTAGTAGCGGATTCCGAACCACTAACCTCTAGTGTCACAGTCCAACGCATTGCCCACTACGCTACAGCTAACAATTAGAAGTTCCGTTCTTTAATCTCATACTATTGATGGCTGTTGTTAACTGATGCTAATATGGCATTTGTAGACACTAGATTATCATTTATAGTACGAAGAACGACATATTTTTTTTGTTAATTCTTTAGTGCGCCATTGCTTTGAAATGACAACGTGTAAGTTAAAATAAGAAAATCATCAAATACGCAACGCAAGATGGCGTATGCCAGAGACAGTTCTGGGCGAGGAATATCACGTGACATCTGCGAACGGCTGGTTTTCGTTAATTCAATTGAGGGTGTCAAAACTCCATTATTTTTGTAAATATCTCTCAAACGATACGAGATATGGAAAAAACATAAGGGAACAAAGTTGTAGAGAATTTTCTCCTCTACCAATTCGGTTATTCAATTTTCGCGTCAGATGAACGGTTCATTTTCAATTAAACTTACATTACAAACGGCTTTTTTGGTATTACTAATGTATTTCTTGTGCGAAATATTTGAAAAAGCGAGGTTCTGGTCTCTGGTAGCCAACAATTATGACTGTAAAATTTGGCGCCGATCGGTTGAACGGTTCGACCTGAAAAGTGGGAACACGTTACAACCAGACAGACATCGTCAAATCGCCGTTATTTTTGAAAATATCTCTGCAACGATGCAGGATATGAAAAAAAACATCATAGAGCGAAGTTGTAGAGAATTTTCCCTTCTACCAATTAGGTTATTCTATTTCCGTGTCATATGAACGGTTCGTTTGCAATTACAATTATATTACAAACTTCTTTCTTTGGTATTACTACAGTATTTTTTGTCCGAAAAATTTTAAAAACGGAGGTTCAGGCCTCTGGCGGTCTAAAATTATGTTTGTAAAATTTGGTGCTGATCGGTTGAACGGTTCGTCTTAAAAACAGGGAACACGTTATGGACAGACAGACAGACAAACATCCCAAAGTCGCTGATATTTTTGCAAATATCTCTGAAACGATCTGAGATAGGAAAAAAAAAGAACATAATAGAGCAAAATTGTAGAGAATTTTCCCTTCTACCAATTAAGTTATTCGATTTTCGTGTCATATGAATGGTTAAGCCGTTATTTCCATTTAAATTTCGAGCTGTCAAAAGACGATCTCAAAGGCCCACTTCTAGTGTTACTACCGTAACCTAAAGTGAGCCAATAATATTTATATACTTTTTAGGCTGTGTCATAGGGCTTAATTTAATAAACCCCTGCCGTACGTTCATTCCGCGAAAGCCCTTCTGCAATATCTGTTTAGGGGGAACACCCTGTATATTCTTAAAAGTAATACTCCCTTGGGCACGCCAGAAATGGATTGATAGATAAGAGGGTAGGATGTGTGTTGTGAGGGGTGGAAGAGGAGATGAAATGTCAGAGGGGGAGGAAGAGGTAAGAGTGGATGAAGGAGATCAACAGAAGGTGAGGAGGGGATCAACAGCGAGGTGGACCAGAAGAAGAATAGAATGAATAACTGCACGGAAAAATCTGGCTTTTAAGCTAGTCAGAATTAAAAACTGAAATGCAGAAGACAGTCGACAGAACTTCATCAGTCAGTTATTATGGTGTGTTGACTGCCGTATTAAACTACAGTAGAGTTTTGATTATCCAACCTAATCCGGCTGCAGCAAGGTCGGATAAGTGGGAATATCGGATAACACGGAAAATGACATAAAAAAAGAAAACGTTGAAAAAAAATTTAAACAAAGGAAACTTATTAAATACGTGAACAAGAACTTGATGTAACGTTCAGATACCTTAGACAGCACTCAAATAAAAGTAATATACACAAACATTAAACTAAAATAGGCTAAATTTGTTAAAAATTTAATACAATACAAATCAAATTAGATTGAATAGACATTTAATTAACTCTAGGAGTCGACTGTTGTGTTTGTGAAAGACGTCATTGAACTACAAACATTTATTTGTATCTGTGTAAAGAGATTAGTAAATGATCAAAATATCCACGGGTGTACTGCCGGTCTATAGTGTCCAACGGGCACAATATTTCGGCGATCATACATGTCGCCATCATCAGGTGAACTGACGGACTGAGCTCCTGGAAACGCGCCGGCACGGAGATCCGCACGCTACGGCTGCTCGAAGGGAACTGGGTTCTAGCCCGGTAGCGGGCCATTTAAATACCCTCGGCCCGCGGAGCGACCCCTCCGCGGTCCGCGCCCCGCGCCGCTGCCGCGCAGTGGAACCGATTGCGCCGGCGTCTGAGAAGACGTCGGTGTGAGGGCTCTGTCCGCCGTGGTTCCCAAGCTTTGCTAAGATTATAGCCAGAGTCACGGTTTATGAGGTCGTCACCTGTGCGAATTTCAATGGCCTCTCTAACGACGCAGTCCCAGTATCTCGACGTCTGTACCAGAATCCTAGTGTGTTCATACTCCATGGCGTGATTCTCCGACAAACAATGTTCAGCGACCGCCGACTTGCTCGGATACATCAATCGTGTGTGCCTCTGGTGTTCAACGCATCGATCCTCGACGGTACGCATAGTCTGTCCAATATATGACTTTCCACACTGACACGGAATCTGGTACACTCCCGCCTTCCTCAAACCGAGATCATCTTTAGCGCTCCCCACCAGTGCACGAATTTTATTCGGCGGACAAAAAACAGTTCCAACCTGGTGTTTTCTCAAAATGCGGGCGATCTTCCCTGAGAGTGCGCCGGTATATGGAACGAACGCAGTGCCTACATCCTCCCTTGCGTTTTCATCCTTTTCCACAGGTTGTGTTGTAGTGGTTGGGCGGAGAGCCCGCTGAATCTGCCACTCTGAGTACCCATTTTTTCGAAATACAGTTCTCAGGTGTTCCAATTCCTGGGGTAGACTCTCTGCGTCGGAGATAGTGCGCGCCCTATGTACTAGAGTTTTAAGTACCCCATTCCTCTGTGAAGGGTGGTGACAGCTGTCTGCGTGTAAATACAGATCAGTGTGCGTTGTCTTCCGATATACACTGTGACCCAGGGTGCCGTCAGCTCTTCTCTTGACCAAGACGTCAAGGAACGGCAATTTACCCTCCGTTTCAGTCTCCATAGTGAATTTGATGTTGGGGTGTATGGAGTTCAGATGTGTAAGGAAGTCAAGGAGTTTATCCATACCATGTGGCCAGATGACGAAAGTCCACATAACGGAAAAAGCAAGTAGGTTTCCATAAAGATGATGCAAGGGCTTCCTCCTCGAAATGCTCCATGTATAAATTTGCGACCACAGGGGAGAGTGGACTACCCATGGCGACTCCCTCCGTTTGTTCGTAGTATTCGCCATTGAAAAGAAAATACGTGGAGGTCAAGACATGCCTAAAAAGTTCGGTGGTCTTCTCGTCAAATTTCTGACCAATCAAATCTAGTGACTCTCGAAGGGGCACCCTCGTAAACAACGAAACGACGTCAAAACTTACCATGATATCTGACTCATCCAGCCTGAAGTTGTTAAGGCATTTCACAAAATCCACGGAATTACGGATGTGATGAGGGCATTTACCCACATAAGGACTTAATATTCCCGTCAAGTATTTGGCCAACAAATATGTAGGTGCTCTGATGTTACTGACAATGGGACGTAACGGCACCCCATCTTTGTGAACCTTAGGGAGTCCATAAAGTCTTGGCGGTACCGGGCCTTGAGGTAAAAGTTTCTTGGCGACACCCTCCGGTAAATCCGCATCCTTGAGAAGCGCCCTCGTCTTGTTTTCCACCTTCTTTGTGGGGTCAACGCTGATCTTCCGGTAGGAATCGTCATTTAGCAGGCTCTGCATCTTTTCAGTGTAGTCCTTATGGGAGACAACAACCGTAGCATTGCCTTTGTCAGCCGGTAAGACAACAATATCAGGGCGCTCCCTCAGGTCACGAATGGCCGCACTCTCTTTACTAGTGATGTTTGACTTCGTGGGCTTGGATTTCGTCAATGCACGACAAGTTTCACGACGAATTTCCTCAGCTGAATCAGGCGGAAGTCGAGCTGCAACCTGTTCAACAGCACTAATAATTTCTGCGACAGGTGTGAACTTGGGGGTAGGAGCAAAGTTGAGTCCTTTCTCTAAAACTGAGACCGCATCATCACTCAACTCCATGCCACTCAGATTGATGACGGTCTTGCACGGAAGCTGCAGAGGTGGCTTGTCAAGGAGGCGTGAGAACTTAGCTGTTTGACGTCCCGTGGCCTTCTTATGGGCGGAATCGGCTGCAACCGAAGTAACACCATCAATCCAATCCCAGGAAAAAGACGTGAAGTGACTAGCCAGTTGCAAGTGCAGATGGAATAGTTCCAGAGAGACGAACTCAAGACTACGGCGGGTGAAATGCACTCTCTCACGAAGCAATGCGAGGCCGGCCCGTTTTTTAATTCTCTTGGCTGCTGCAGAATCGATGTGATGCGTAACCTTAGCAAAATTTGGAACAACATTCTCGGAACGACATCTCTTTAGAAAAGCAAGAGTACTTAGCAAACGACATCTACGGTGGCGCAACTTTTCAAATTTCTTCATGCTGCGATACATCTCCTCCCCGTAAAGGTGTATGATGTGATTCTTCAGTTTCTCCCGGCGTATTTGATGATCAAAATATCCACGGGTGTACTGCCGGTCTATAGTGTCCAACGGACACAATATTTCGGCGATCATACATGTCGCCATCATCAGGTGAACTGACGGACTGAGCTCCTGGAAACGCGCCGGCACGGAGATCCGCACGCTACGGCTGCTCGAAGGGAACTGGGTTCTAGCCCGGTAGCGGGCCATTTAAATACCCTCATTACTTTGAAGTTCATCCTCATTACTTTGACAAGTGGCACTGTCTAGAAGCAACAGTGCTTTGGGGAGAAAGTTGTTGGCTTTCAAAAACTTTTCAGTTCAGTTCTGCAAATCAAAACCAACTGCAGAACGATCTGAACAAGATATCACTATGGAGTAAAATTGGCAATTGACTCTAAATAATGACAAGTGTGAAGTCGTCCACATGAGTACGTGTACGAAAAGAAATCCGTTAAACTTTGTTTACAAGATAAATCAATCAAATGTGAAGGCCGTAAACTCCACAAAATACCTAGGAACTACTGTTACTTCAGACTTAAATTGGAAAGAACACGTAGATGATATCGTGGGAAAGGCGAACCAGAGACTGAGTTTTATTGGCAGAACCCTTAAAACATGCAACAGAACTACAAAAGAAACTGCATACACTACGCTTGTCCGTCCA
This sequence comes from Locusta migratoria, assembly GCA_026315105.1. Lineage (NCBI taxonomy): Eukaryota > Metazoa > Arthropoda > Insecta > Orthoptera > Acrididae > Locusta > Locusta migratoria. The sequence continues at coordinate 76,644,418 of CM048748.1, read as the reverse complement.
TTTTTGGAGTATTGCAGCCCAGTGTGGGATCCTTATCAGGTGGGTTTGACGGAGGACATCGAAAGAGTCCAAAGAAGGCCAGGGGCAGGGAAGACAGCGTTACGGAAATGATACAGGATCTGGGATTGGAATCATTACAACAACGGCGCTTATCGCTGCGGCGTGGGCTACTTACGAAACTCCAATCGCCAACATTCTCCTCCGAATGCGAAAATATATTGTTGACTCCCAGTTACATAGGTAGAAATGATCATCAGAATAAAATGCGAGAAATCAGAGCTCGAACGGAGAGATTCAGGTGTTCTTTCTTCCCGCGCGCTATTCGAGAATTGGAATGGGAGATAACTGGTATAATGGTGGTTCGATGAGCCCTCTTCCAGACATTTAAATGTGATTTGCAGAGTATCCCATGTAGATGTAGATGCTTTACAAATCCACTCATTTAAAAATGTCTGCGATCATCCTAGCATTGTTTTGCATACAGTCACGGCGCGGTGAAAGGATCGGATAACACGGAAAGTCGGATAACCGAAAATCGGATAATCGAGACTCTACTGTACAACAAAACAAAGCCGGCCGCGGTAGCCGAGGGGACTGAGGCGCTCCAGTCACGGTCTGCACGGCCACTACGGTCGGGGGTTCGAATCCCCCCTCGGGCATGGATATTTGTGCCGTCCTTAGTCTTAGCTAGTTCATAAGTAGTTTGTAAATTTAGGGACTGATGGCCCCGTAGTTAAGTCCCATAAGCTATACAAATGTTTGAACAAACATTTTTTATTGTTCTTTTACATTTATAAAGCAGACATTATGTCATTTCGGAATACAGCAGTCTCTTGCAAACGAATCTTGATATCAGTAATCATAAGCTGCAGACACAAGAGTGTTAACTACTATTTCACACTCTCTAAATGGTTTATAGCCGGCCGCGGTGGCCGAGGGGACTGAGGCGCTCCAGTCACGGTCTGCACGGCCACTACGGTCGGAGGTTCGAATCTCCCCTCGGACATGGATATTTGTGCCGTCCTTAGTCTTAGCTAGTTCATAAGTAGTTTGTAAATTTAGGGACTGATGGCCCCGTAGTTAAGTCCCATAAGCTATACAAATGTTTGAACAAACATTTTTTATTGTTCTTTTACATTTATAAAGCAGACATTATGTCATTTCGGAATACAGCAGTCTCTTGCAAACGAATCTTGATATCAGTAATCATAAGCTGCAGACACAAGAGTGTTAACTACTATTTCACACTCTCTAAATGGTTTATAGCCGGCCGCGGTGGCCGAGGGGACTGAGGCGCTCCAGTCACGGTCTGCACGGCCACTACGGTCGGAGGTTCGAATCTCCCCTCGGACATGGATATTTGTGCCGTCCTTAGTCTTAGCTAGTTCATAAGTAGTTTGTAAATTTAGGGACTGATGGCCCCGTAGTTAAGTCCCATAAGCTATACAAATGTTTGAACAAACATTTTTTATTGTTCTTTTACATTTATAAAGCAGACATTATGTCATTTCGGAATACAGCAGTCTCTTGCAAACGAATCTTGATATCAGTAATCATAAGCTGCAGACACAAGAGTGTTAACTACTATTTCACACTCTCTAAATGGTTTATAGCCGGCCGCGGTGGCCGAGGGGACTGAGGCGCTCCAGTCACGGTCTGCACGGCCACTACGGTCGGAGGTTCGAATCTCCCCTCGGACATGGATATTTGTGCCGTCCTTAGTCTTAGCTAGTTCATAAGTAGTTTGTAAATTTAGGGACTGATGGCCCCGTAGTTAAGTCCCATAAGCTATACAAATGTTTGAACAAACATTTTTTATTGTTCTTTTACATTTATAAAGCAGACATTATGTCATTTCGGAATACAGCAGTCTCTTGCAAACGAATCTTGATATCAGTAATCATAAGCTGCAGACACAAGAGTGTTAACTACTATTTCACACTCTCTAAATGGTTTATAGCCGGCCGCGGTGGCCGAGGGGACTGAGGCGCTCCAGTCACGGTCTGCACGGCCACTACGGTCGGAGGTTCGAATCTCCCCTCGGACATGGATATTTGTGCCGTCCTTAGTCTTAGCTAGTTCATAAGTAGTTTGTAAATTTAGGGACTGATGGCCCCGTAGTTAAGTCCCATAAGCTATACAAATGTTTGAACAAACATTTTTTATTGTTCTTTTACATTTATAAAGCAGACATTATGTCATTTCGGAATACAGCAGTCTCTTGCAAACGAATCTTGATATCAGTAATCATAAGCTGCAGACACAAGAGTGTTAACTACTATTTCACACTCTCTAAATGGTTTATAGCCGGCCGCGGTGGCCGAGGGGACTGAGGCGCTCCAGTCACGGTCTGCACGGCCACTACGGTCGGAGGTTCGAATCTCCCCTCGGACATGGATATTTGTGCCGTCCTTAGTCTTAGCTAGTTCATAAGTAGTTTGTAAATTTAGGGACTGATGGCCCCGTAGTTAAGTCCCATAAGCTATACAAACAGTTAAACAGTTGAACGCTTGGGACGAGTTACTTGAATGTCCAGGTTACGTGGCTACACTTGTGGGTTCGAAGCCGAACAGACTTCGAGCCGTCGTTGAGGCTGAAGGCAGCTATACGCGATACTGAGCAGTATTAGTAGAGATTTGTTGTTTTGTTTTCTTCGTTTTTTAAGCAGTCAGAGAATTTATTTCTTGAAACTTCCTGGCTGATTAAAATTGTGTGCCGGAACCGGGACTCGAACCTGGGACCTTTGCCTTTCGCGGGCAAGTGCACTACCGACTGTGCTATCCCGACACGACTCACGATGCCGCCTCACAACTTTACTTCCGCCAGTACCTCGTCTCCTACTTTCCAAACTTCATAGAAGCTCTCCTGCAAACACGCAAGACTAGCACTCCTGGAAGAAAGGATATGGTGGAGACATGGCTTAGCCACAGCCTAAGGGATGTTTCCAGAAAGAAACTTTCACTCTGCAGCGGAGAGTGCGCTGATATGAAACTTCCTGGCAGATTAAAATTGTATGCCGGAACCGGGACTCGAAACTGGGACCTTTCCAGAAAGAAACTTTCACTCTGCAGCGGAGAGTGCGCTGATATGAAACTTCCTGGCAGATTAAAATTGTATGCCGGAACCGGGACCTTTGCTGGAAACATCCCTTAGGCTGTGGCTAAGCCATGTCTCCACCATATCCTTTCTTCCAGGAGTGCTAGTCTTGCGTGTTTGCAGGAGAGCTTCTGTGAAGTTTGGAAATTAGGAGACGAGGTACTGGCGGAAGTAAAGTTGTGAGGGGGCATCGTGAGTCGTGTCGGGATAGCACAGTCGGTAGTGCGCTTGACCGCGGAAGGCAAAGGTCACAGTTTCGAGTCCCGGTTCCGGCACACAATTTTAATCTGCCAGGAAGTTTCATATCAGCGCACACTCCGCTGCAGAGTGAAAGTTTCATTCTGGAATTTATTTCTTGTATAAAAGTGTTGTATACTTTTATTTTAAAGAAGTCTGTAAGTTTAAACTGGACGCACAGACTAATTTTCATCAGGAGTCGTAATATTTATTTTTCCGATAGAAGAAGTACTCATTTTCTAAATTTCAAAAAAAATGTTCAAATGTTTGTAGAACTAGAAGTCGCATTAAAATAATAATAATAATAATAATTCGTTACTCTACTATTAAAGAATATTGACGGAAAAAATTACGCGTCTGGCTGAGTGGCGTTTATCTGGCAAGTACCTGACGAGAACGCGAAATAATGACAGGGAAAGAGCGGGGGTGGCAAGCGGAACAATGCGCCGTGCCTTGCCGTGCCTAGCGGAGCTGAGGCCAGCCCAGTAGCAGCGCTGAACTGAGCACAGCACAGCGCAGCGGGATCCTGCCTGGGAACGGCCAGACGGCGGGGCTAGCCGCCGCTGCCGGCTGAATAATAGACGCGCGCAGGCCGCCACGAACTTCTGGGAGCCTCGCCGAAAGTTGCCGCCGCCGGCCGCAGCACAGCGCCCCAAGAACTCCACCAGCTGCTGCCCATTATGTAACCGAGACTCTTTTTTTTTTTCTGTCGCGTTTCCTTGCGGTCGCACGCAAAAAACCTCCCTGAAACTATGTTTTTCGCTATTCTGTCACGATAATCGCAGCACTCCTGCCGTAGAAAAGTTGAGCAGAGACGGCCTGAATGCTTTAAGACCGCAGAAAAGTCTATGGACTATACTACTTCAGAGGACAAATATAATACCCTCAAGGTCATTTTACTGACAATTGGGGTTGCATGTAGTTTTTTGGCCCACTTTAGGTTACGGTAGTATCACTAAAAAGTGGGGCTTTGCGATCGTCTTTTGACAGCTCGAAATTTAAATGAAAATAACGGCTTAACTATTCATCTGTCACGAAAATTGAATAACCGAATTTGTAGAGGAGAAAATTCTCTACAACTTTGCTCTATTATGTTTTTTTTTATACCTCGTAGCGTTTCAGAAATATTTGCAAAAATTACAGCGATTTTGGGATGTATGTCTGTCTGTCTGTCCGTAATGTGTTCCCTGTTTTTAAGACGAACCGTTCAACCGGTCAGCACCAAATTTTACACACATAATTGTAGGCCACCAGAGACCAGAAGCTCCCTTTTTCAAATTTTTCGGACACAAAATACGGTAGTAATAAAAAAAAAGCCGTTTGTAACGTAATTTTAATTGCAAATAAGCCGTTCATCTGACGCGAAAACTAAATAACCAAATTTTTAGAGGAGAAAATTCTCTACAATTTTGCTCTCTTATGTTTTATTTTTTCATATCTCGTAGCGTTTCAGAGATATTTGCAAAAATAACGATGATTTGACACCCTCCATATATATATATATATATATATATATATATATACGGTTCGTCTTAAAAACAGGGAACACATTTCGGACAGACAGACAGACAGACATCCCACAATCGCTGTAATTTTTGCAAATATCTCTGAAATGCTACATGTAAACTCATGTTGCTTCATCTGACGCGAAAATTAAATAATCAAATTTTTAGAGGAGAAAATTCTCTACAACTTTGCTCTCTTATGGTTTTTTTTTTTTTTTTTTTTTTTTTTTTTTTTTTTTTTTTTTTTTTTTTCATATCTCGTAGCGTTTCAGAGATATTTGCAAAAATAACGATGATTTGACACCCTCCATTGAATTAACGAAAACCAGCCGTTCGGAGATGTCACGTCGATATTCCTCGCCCAGACCACTCTCGCGCATACGCCATCTTGCGTTGCGTATTTGATGATTTCAAAAATGTTCAAATGTTTGTAAATCTATCGGACCAAACTGCGTGGTCATCAGTCCGAAGCTTACAAACTACTTAAACCTAGGAAAACTAACCTACGGACAAACACACACACCCATGCCCCAGGGAGGACTCGAACCTCCACGGCGAGCAACCGCGCGCTCCGCAGCGAGGTGCTTTAGACCGCTCAGCTACTCCACCGCGGCGATGATTTCCTTATTGTAACTTACACGTTGTCATTTCAAAGCAATGGCGCAATGGCGTTCTTCGTACGATAAATAATAATCTTGTGTCTACAAATGCCATTTTAGCATCAGTTAACAACGGCCAGCAATAGTATGAGATGAAAGACCTTATCTTTTGATTGATAGCAAGTAGTGGGCAAGGCATTCGACTTTGATGCTGAAGGTCAGTGGTTCGGAACTCGCCACTACTTAAATTTTTCTTTCGTAAAAGGGTTTCAGACACTCTTATTAATTAATTTTTTTAATATTTACATTATTATTTTGGTTCAAAATGTTGGTAAGAACTTATAAAACTTACGCCGGAGCTTCTACTTTAAAAGACAGGGAGGGAAGGTCAGTGCGTAGTTGACAAAGTTCTGCACGCGAGGTGCAACTTCAGTGCATGTCTGAATTCACTCTTTTACTAACCTTGTGTCTTCTGTCGTAGTTGATGTCCCTTTGCGTAGGTGAAGCACATAGGTCGCACATCCGTTGTACTTGAAGTGATGCTAAAAGAGGTGTGAGATGTGGCTAGGAAGTACTGCACTACGAATAACTTTAGCTTTTGTAAGATGCCATTGCTTGTTTTTATTGAAGAAATGCCAGTGTATATCCAAGCACAAATATACAGACTAAGTAATGTTAAAGATATAAACGTTGCATAACGTATAAACTGTCCCTGGCCCGCACAGAACTGACATGAATGTGCAAGGTATCGCGGTCGGCGCTCTAATGACTGCCGCCGCACCTCGCTGCGCGCCACAAGCCACCGTTTTGGCGCCAAGCGAAACTTCTAGACTAACATTGTTCAACTTTTATTACAAAATTTACAAATAATTAAATCTTTGAATTAACCGAAATATAGCTTAGCACAAAAGCATTGCAGAAAGTATACAGATAATTTTTAATAGACATAGGAACGTTAAATATTAATAAAAGAAGCTTAAAGTTTTGGCGGACAACTAGTATAGGCGGGAGCCAATCATATCTCAACTTGCAATAGGGGCGGAGCTTTCCCACGGGTTACAAGCTCATATATATATATATATATATATATATATATATATATATCACCCTTTCTGTTAAGTCACACCTCCAACCAAGAAAACCTCTTTAACACCCAATATATTGATATGCGAAATAAACGGCTCCATGTCAACCCCCTCACAAACTACAAATCTAAAGTGGGCCATAAAACAAGTCCGTGCAATTTTTTTTATTTGTGTCAGAAGCATCATTTCTACAGAAGTTTATAAAGGTATAACATAAAAAGATTACTTACATACATGTAAAGTACGAACTATAAACAAACAGACAGAAATATTATATACATTTGGCCCAAAATCGGGCTTCGTCGACAGCATTTGGGGTTCCAACATCAATCCTCTAAGATGCAGTGTGAAGAACATTCAGGGCAGTTATACATGTGCTGGGTCATCTGCATGTCTCCACAGTCACAGAGGTTAGATACAGTAGAATATCCCCACTTCATTAGATTACCTCTTGACCGTGCAGTGTTGGTGTGTAGCCTGTTTAGTGACTTGGAACCGTCCAGTCCTCATAGTGGCCTGGTGCCAATTCTTCCTTTAGTTCCATCCAGTGCCTTTCTCTCGATCTCTTCCATCTGTCCACTCTAGATCCGGGTTGGTCACTGAGGTTGTCGGTTGCTCTGAGAAAGCTCCGTCTGGATTTCAGGCGTCTAGTGGGTGGCTGAATGTTGTGGAGGAGATAGCTCTCAGACAACTCAGCCCTCGCTCTTTCACTGTAGGCTGCAACTTCTCGACGCACAGCAGGAGTTGCAATGCCAGCGAGGTGGTATAGCTTGTCGATTGGCGTAGGTTTCAGACATCCAGTGACGAGCCTGCATGTCTCGTTCAGAGCAATGTCGACCTGTTTAGCGTGGGCTGAATTATACCAGATGCTGCTCGTGTATTCGCCCGCTGAGAAGCAAACTGTTAGTGCTGTGTCCCTCACTACCTCCACGATGAGTTTGTGAATTGTAACACCCAAACTCGGGCGTTCCCTGGGCAATGGTCATGTACCAGATGATCCTTTCACTCCAGAAGCAACATGAGTATGCATGTAATTTATCGTTGTAAGTCATACTGGTCCACAAGAGCTATAAAATTGTACGCGAAAACTATAAAATCTTAAACTTTTATTCATTTAAAATTGTGAATTCCATGAACATTTTCAGCCAGCGTGTCCTTCGACGTTTGTTCGGCAAACCCGCCCAGAACTCCAACACCAGGTTCAAACGCAGAAGGACAGACAGGCTGAAAATCGACCGCACCTCAATGTCGAGAAGACTCAATACCTAAAAATGCGCCTCCCAAAACTGAGACACCATAAGTATCTGAGAAGACGACCTGCAGATGACCATGCATTTTAAGTACCTGAAGTCCGTTGTCACCTCAGACTGTGACTCAAACTCTCGATACCTGGACGAGAGTGACTGCAGATTGACTTAAGTGGAGACTGCTCACTGGAGTGCTCTACGATAAAAAGGTGCCTCAACGTCTAAAGGCAAAAGGTTGTAAAACTATGGTACGCCCAGCAGCAATCTACGGCACTCAGTATCACCCTATGACGAAACAGCAGAAAAAATGTTACATACTATGGAGATGAGGTGCTTCGTTGGTCCATGGGGCTGACCTGACGTGTTCATGTAAAAAAATGCAGAAGTCCGGCAAAGGTTTGCTGTTGCGCCCATCACAGACAGACTGAGGGAAGCCCGTCTCCGCTGGTACAGCCACGTCACGAGAAAGCAGGACAGTTCGGTTGTAAAAATAGCATACCACATCAACCCAGGAGGAACTAGACTACGAGGAAGACCAGCAAAGAGTTGGACTGACAACATCAGGGTAGACAGACATCCACATCGTTGGCTTTTTTCCTCACTAACTGCCTAGTTGAGAAAAGGTTATCTGCTTAAAAACAGGTCCGGGAATCGATTGAAAGGATGAAAGATTAGGATTTTACGACTCTCCGACAGCGTCGTCATTAACGACTGTCAGACTGAATAATCGAACTCATGCTGTAGCCAGATTCACATCATAGGATGTAAGGTGGCAGAGAAATTTTTAACCTTATTTATGCAATTCCCTACATCACGAAGGTTCGAATGATACATCATAGCCGGCCGCGGTATCCGAGGGGACTGAGGCGCTCCAGTCACGGTCTGCACGGCCAGTACGGTCAGGGGTTCGAATTCCCCCTCGGGCATGGATATTTGTGCCGTCATTAGTCTTAGCTAGTTCATAAGTTTAGGGACTGATAACCTCGTAGTTAAGTCCCATAAGCTATACAAACATTTGAATATTTTTTGATACATCATAACAAATACTTCGTATGTAATTAATTTGCACAATGAACAAGTCGCGATACTAAATAATCCGTTTTTAAAGCACTGGAGTAGTTCTGAGAGTGGTACACTTGGCATTCAGGCTCTCGTCGATGGATTCTAGCCTGAAGCCATCATTTTCACTTTCCTCAGAGCAAGTCAGAACAGAGATGTATGCATCTAGTGCAGGGTGGTGTGAGGTATCAGGAAAGGGTGTGTAAGCGTACTGTAGTCAGCGCTTGCATTATCGAACACTAGCATCGATAGTCGCGCGGTCCGCCAGTCACTTGTTTTTCTAATGTTCCAGCGTTGGTGCGATTACGTGCCCGCGGGCTCAGTTGGAGCTGGGCCTAGGCAGTGACACGATACATGTCCGAGGAAATTAGCAAAGTCGTCATGAGAGAATATTATCCAGTGTGCTATGAAGTAAAGTGGAGCATTTCAGTACCCTATCGTGTGGAAGTACAAGTGAAACATATCATCATTTCTTTACGTGTGTCGTTCCCGTATTGTTGCTGTGATGTCTCAACCGCGCCATGACGGTAACGGTCATCGTCAGAATATGAGAAGTTGAGCATTTGGTAATTAGTGCCACGGCTGGAAGCTTCGTATCGCCGACCTCACATCAATATTTTCGGTCAGCCGCGCCGCGAAACAGTGGACAAGTATGGAATCGCATTATTGTTGTGAGAAGTGTTGACTGGCTGAACTCGATTACTAACAAACTGTGCTTTTAATTATCTTAACGAGCACAGACTATCGTAGCGCCATCCGCACATCAAGAAAGATCGGACAACCACGCCGCGAAATAATGAACTGCCAATCTGTGGGAAAGTGCAAACTGGGCCACTTGAGATTATTGCATCGTTACGCATTCATGGACGTGTCTGTTTAAATTGAGGTGCATCGTCTTCCTTTATACAAAGTGATTTATTGCTGACTAGTGATTAAACATTTCAGTGTAACCGTTATTAAATTGTTGATCGGTGCAACCACGTGTTTGTGTGTATTATCTAATATATGCTGTGACTTTAATCGTGATTAGTATCATATGAGAGGAGTGATTAACCGTGTCTCGGTAAAGTTCTGCCGGTGGAATTAGGTGCACGGTCATTATAACAAACATTTACGCCTTATCCACTCCGCTGGTAGTGTAGTTAGCATTAACAAATATATTCAGTGCAATATTATAAGAATATTTTAGCGCGGCGGTTACAGGTGGTACAGTCTGCACTGCTCACGTAGGAACGGCCGCCCGAAATTCTACTAACTCTGCTGTGAATGGCCTGTGGGTTTGGAAGCTTTGTGTCAAAACGAAATTCTTCAGCTAAAATTAGAAATATTTTTCATTGAATTTGCTTGCGTGTCACAATAAGTCATCTATTAGTAGCAAGCTACCATTCTGTTATTTTAGATAATTTAATACCATAAAACTAATGAAGTAATACGAAAAGGCAGACTATACACTTGAGCCGTGTTTTGCAGTCAGTTAGCACGCGTGCAGACCGAAGTAGATCGCTCTGTCCTACTCCCTCCTGTTTATGCAGTCATGATGGCCAGACCCACTGGCCGGTGGGGTCCCTCGTAAACTGGAAATTGCTGTTATAAAAATGAATTTGAACAGAGTTATAAGTTAACAATAACCTACAATGTTACATAGGAACATAGTAAGCGTACTGTAATCAGCGCTTGCATTATCAAGCGCTAGCATCGATAGTCACGCGGTCCGCCAGTCACTTGTTTTTGGAATGTTCCAGCGAGGTATTCAAAAAACACGCCACACGACTATACAAATATGCTAGACATTCGAACAACCCCTTCATCCTCAATCTGGGTAACTACAACCACAAACATAGGTGGAAGCACAACCAACCAAAAACACTCTTTGTCAGGAATAGATAAACACCTATGGTAAGCCTTATAGACACAAACAAAACCATTGTTCATTGAACCCCTGCATCGCAGCAAACGTGACTGTCAACGCCAGATGAGCAATTATCGCCGACAAACCGGCAGTCGCAGGGAACATGAACAAGCACAAAACACAAACAAATCCCACACTAACCCATACACTTAGAGACCGATCTCAAAAATCGACCACTTGCCTGTCAATCTTGATTGTTACAGCCAGCCGCCGCTGATGATGGACCAGGAGACACCCCCACTGCCAGCTGCAGAGGGGCGACTCATCAAACCGGATTGACAAACTTATGACAAACACGCAATTAAAATGGTACCGAGATTGCACGATAGCCAATAACTAACATAACCACACCCTTGCATGATCTGTCGCAGATAGCAAGAATCCGCTACTGCTCTTACTACCCGCTCCTGCCTATCGCAGAGGTTTTTACCCTTTGCACTTTTTTCCCTCTGCCCTTAAAACCGCTCTTGTTTCAAAAGCTTTCGACCACTTCTATCATCCTGATGGACCGTATTAATGAGTAATCTTACCCACACGTACGACACACATCACAGTACAAACGACGGCAACGGTCATCGTCAGAATATGTGAAGTTGAGCTTATGTTAATTAATTAATTCCACGGCTGGAACCTTCGTATCGCCGACCTCACGTCAATATTTTCAGTCAGCCGCGCCGCGAAACAATGGACAAGTATGGAATCGCATTATTGTTGTGAGAAGTGTTGACTGGCTGAACTCGATTACTAACAAACTGTGCTTTTAATTATCTTAACGAGCACAGACTATCGTAGCGCCATCCGCACATCAAGAAAGATCAGACAACCACGCCGCGAAATAATGAACTGCCAATCTGTGTGAAAGTGCAAACTGCACCACTTGAGATTATTGTCATCGTTACGCATTCATGGACGAGTCTGTTTAATTTGAGGTGCATCGTCTTCTTTTATACAAAGTGATTTATTGCTGACTACTGATTAAACATTTCAGTGTAACCTTTATTAAATTGTTGAGCGGTGCAACCACGTGTTTGAGTGAACTATCTAATATATGCTATGACTTTAATCGTGATTAGTGTTATATGATTGATTAATCGTCTCACGGTAAAGTTCTGCCGGTGGAATTAGGTGCACGGTCACTATAACAAACATTTACGCCTTATCCACTTCGCCAGTAGTGAAGTTAGCATTAACAAATATATTCATTGCAGTATTATAAGGATATTTTACTGGGGCGGTTACAACAGTTCAAGTGAAAAGGTAATTTGTGAAGTGTGTATTTTCTCGACTTCTAAAAAGGCGAGTGGCAACCATCAAGTATAAATGTAAATCTTTCACCACACAAGTTCTTCGGTAATCTTATATATTAAAAGAATCTACGAAAACTAAAGTCAGTAGGCCAGACCGAACTACCCAGCCTATTTCCTTCATTTTCATTTTAAACGAAAGGTACTCATCCACAGATTTGACATCAAGTCTCAGAATTTACACAACCCTCGCCTTCCTTTGCTTATACTCAAACTCGATTTCCTTCTGTATATTTCTTATGGGAATGTCTCTACTGTAAACTTAAGCCAGTCGGTCATGCCGTTCTATCCGACCGATTTTCTTCATTTTTGCTTTAAACTAATGCTATTAATTCGCAGATTTGTCATCAAGTATGAGAATTAACTTAAATCTCTCCATCCTTTACTTTTACTCATACGCAGTATCCTTCTGTCCTTGCATTGAATATTATAATCAGTTTGTTTCACAGTATCTTCGGTTCTAATTAAGGTACGCCGTTCTTTTTGACCAAACAACACTCAGCGTATCAAGCCCTTTCATTTGCGCTTTTAAACACTTCCATTGATTGATTCTGATGAAAGTAATGCGTGAACATTCAACTTTACTTCAATTTTTCCCAACAAAAGTCAGACGCTCAGGCTGTTATATCCGACCGATTTCTTTCATTTTTGCTTTAAACGTAAGGTATTAATTCGCAGATTTGTCATCAAGTATCAGAATTAACTTAAGTCTCTCATCCTTTATTTTTATTCAAGTGCGGTATCCTTCTGTCCTTGCATTGAATATTTTAATCGTTTTTTTACGATATCTTTGTTTATAATTAAGGGATGCAGTTCTTTTTTTACCTAACAATACTCAGAGGATAAAACTCTTTCATTTGCGCTTTTAAACACTTGCACTGATAGATTCTGAATAAAGCTATGAGTGAACATTCAACTTTACTTCCATTTTATCTCAACTTTTTTCTGATTCCACTAACGGTGCGAAACCGTCTCAAGATGAAGAACCGACGATCTACGTGGCATCTTGTAAGCGTACTGTAGTCAGCACTTGCATTATCGAACACTAGCATCGATAGTCGCGCGGTCCGCCAGTCACTTGTTTTTGGAATGTTCCAGCGTTGGTGCGATTACGAGCCCGCGCGCTCAGTTGGAGTTGGGTCTAGGAGTGACACGATACATGTCCGAGAAAATGAGCAAAGTCGTCGTGAAAGAATCTTATCAAGTATGCTATGAAGTAAAGTGGAGCATTTCAGTACCCTCTCGTGTGGAAGTACAAGTGAAACATATCATTATTTCGTTACGTGCGTCGTTCTCGTATTGTTGCTGTGATGTCTCAACCGCGCCACGACGGTAACGGTCGTCGTCAGAATATGTGAAGTTGCGCTTATGTTAATTAACTAGTGCCACGGCTGGAACTTTCGTATCGCCGACCGCACGTCAAGATTTTCCGACAGCCACGCCGCGAAACAGTAGACAAGTATGGAATCGCATTACCATTATGAGAGGTGTTGACTGGCTGTTGTTGTTATGGTCTTCAGTCCGGAGACTGGTTTGATGCAGCTCTCCACCCTACTCTATCCTGAGCAAGCCTTTTCATCTCCTCATAAGAACGACAACCCACATCCACTTAAATCTGCTTACTATACGCGTCTCTTGGTTCTGCGATTTTTCCCCCACACACTTCCCTCCAATGCTAAATTTACGATTCCCCGATGTCTAAGAATGTGTCCTACCAAGCGATCCCTTCTTTTAGTCAGGGTATGCCAAAAATTCCTTTTCTCACCAATTCTGTTCAGTACTTCTTCATTGGTTATGCGATCTACCCACCTAATCTCCAGCATTCTTCTGTAACACCACATTTCAAAAGCCTCTATTCTCTTCCTGTCCGCACTGCTTATCGTCCATGTTTCACTCCCGTACAAGGCAACACTCCACACAAATGCCTTCAGAAAAGACTTCCTTACACTTAAATTAATATTCGATGTTAGCAAATTTCCCTTTTTCAAAAATGCTTTTCTTCCCATTGCGATTCTGCATTTTATATCCTCATATCCTGGCTAAACTCTATTATTAACAGGCTATCCTAGCGCCATCCGTACGTAAAGAAAGATCGGGCAACCGCGCCGCGAAATAATGAACTGCCAATCTGTGTGAAAGTGCAAACTGGATGACATGAGATTATTCTCATCGTTACACATTCATGGACGTGTCTGTTTAATTTGAGGTGCATCGTCTTTCTTTATACAAAGTGATTTATTGCTGTCTACTGATTAAACATTTCAGTGTAGCCGTTATTAAATTGTTGAGCGGTGCAACCACGTGTTTGTGTGTATTATCTAATATATGCTGTGACTTTAATCGAGATTGGTGTCATATGAGAGGAGTGATTAATCGCCGGCCGCGGTGGCCGAGGGGACTGAGGCGCTCCAGTCACGGTCTGCACGGCCACTACGGTCGGGGATTCGAGTCCCCCCTCGGGCATGGATATTTGTGCCGTCCTTAGTGTAAGGTAGTTGATAAGTAGTTTGTAAGTTTAGGGATTGATGACCCCTTAGTTAAGTCCCATAAGCTTAACAAACATTATCCTTTATTATTAGTGATTAATCGTCTCACGCTAAAGTTCAGTCGGCGGAATTAGGTGTTATAACGAACATTTACGCCTTATCCACTCCGCCGGTAAATATATTCAGTGCAATATTATAAGCATATTTTACCGGGGCTGTTACAGTCTCTTGCACGAGAGCCACTTCTGTACAAGACAAGAGGTCGGTAGACAGTTTCTTTGTACATTTTATTCACATCAGTGAAAGTAACTATGGACCTCTGCACTGTCGTAACAGCCGTATTCAGTTACTCATCATCTATGTTGACATAGACGATGTGCAATGAAGAAAGAATAAGGGACAGACTTTCCAATCAACCACTGTCACAATATATATATATATATATATATATATATATATATATATATATATATATATATATATATATATATATATATATATATATTATCATCCCCCTCCCCTCTTCAAGCCAGCTCAGAGGAACTGCGATTGTGTCGTGAGCCATTACCGGCTTTTGGTAAGAGACTTCGCGAGGGATGCGACCCGCAGGGAAGACCCATTAATACACCTAAGCAGCTTTCGGTGCAAGTGTTCGTGGAAGGAGGCGACTCAGCCACCCCAGAGAGCGTGGCATCGTACCTTGCGAGATATTAGCGGCTCTCGCTAAAAGGCTACGCACGTTCCAGATAAAAACGTGACGCAGTCCCAAGACAGTCAACCAGTTTCAGAAGGGACGGAAATACGTCAGAACCCACAACATTTAGAGTTACGAACGTAAAGGCATTAGACAACATCTGTACGGTTATTCCCCAAGATAATAATTTGACAAAACGCCACAGCGTGTGTGAAGTGGAAAACTCTTTAAATCAAAAACATCCGCCGACTACGCAACCTCTAGAAGAACTACAACGATACTTTACCAGAGGAGACGTTTTTCCACAGTTTCCGGCGATACCTAGAGTTTGATACTTGTGTGGACATTTGTGTATTATGTTACTCCAGAAGTTCACGAAGAAGATATAAAATGTGGAGCAATAACCATCTTTTAGGAGTTGAGGTGTAGATACTATAACTTGAAAGGAACAATTATCTCTATTAAGTGCTAATTATTTCCACCAGTTGACATAATCAGCGAAGATTGGAGTGTAGTCCTGACAGTTTGGAAACATAGAGCTCCATTCCGAATTTCATGGAAGTCAACAATGAACGGCATCTTTAAATTAATGGTGTAAAAGAGATTGTGGAAACAGAGCCTGGCATTTAAATATCGATGAACTAAATCAAGTTATAAAACAGCTTTGAAAATGGACTGAGCTACAAGCAGACATCTATGATGTTAAATCTGAAATAAGGAGACAGAATACAACGATCAATTTCAGCCAGAAATCTTCGATTGGTCAAGTAGGCTTCAGAATGAATAATTTTTAAACAAGCATCCTCATGTATTTTACAGCTCTGATCAGATTGTTGATGTACTCCCAGTCAGCACTATTTGCGTTGAATGTAATGTTGCAACCAACCACTACCTAAACGATAGACAATTAACGCATTCTTTTCCTCAGTTAAGGTTACTAAGAACCCAACCAATGCTATATTCCTCCCAGTGACAATTCAAACACTGAGGTATTTGGAGCTGCGTATTGTGGACCAGAATAACCAACCTGTTTCGAATTGAAGAAATCATTGTGAGACTACTGAAATAATTAATAAAAAAATTAATTACATATATTATTATATTATTCCTTTTTTTAGAAAGTCAGTAATAAATGATCTCCTAATTTAAATTATGAATTGAAATTAACAAACTCTTGAAAAATATCTGTCTAAGTCCCATTTCTGCTGTAAGTAATTATTTGAATTGACCGCGTTTATTGAGCCTAATGCAATCTTTGGAATAACGGATGCAGGTTCGTATAGAGAAGAAAAGAACCACAGTATTTATCGAAATAATATTACTGTTCTTACTTGATGATTATGCTACAGTTCGTGGCGTAGCCGACGATTTTTCTGTGTATCTGGAACCAAATCCTTTCGTGAGAAAAGACAAAATCGATTATGGCTGTTTGTTCGATTTTTTTTATCGGTCGAAATATTGTGAATTGTAAAATATTCACTTAGAACGTCCACGAAAGTTTACTAAATGTCTTTTATGAAATATCCTTTCCACATAAAATAACTTCAATTGTCTTATAAATCTCATAGAACACGCAAAACAGTTCGGGGAACAATACCTCGGAAATATTTCATTGGGCCACAATTAATTTCTCTGGCGACACACAAACTAATATGTCAATAATGAAAAGGGCTTTTTTAATAAGTTTTTGAAACACCAGTTTTAAGATGACTTCTCAGATATATTCTCACCTTAGATTCTTGATACAACAAATCTACATCAGCAAGACACGATCACTAAGCCGGCCGCGGTGGCCGAGGGGACTGAGGCGCTTCAGTCACGGTCTGCACGGTCACTACGGTCGGGGGTTCGAATACCCCCTCGGGCATGGATATTTGTGCCATCCTAGTTCGTAAGTAGTTTGTAAGTTTAGGGACTGATGACCCCGTAGTTAAGTCCCTTAAGCTTAACAAACATTTGAACATTTTTTTGAACGATCACTAAAAAACTAAAGCACAGAATAAAAACAATGGTAGGACGCTTTTTTTTTTTAAATGAGAGCATAGGATTTCTATATCCTAAGAATAGTAACACTACGTATTACTTGTACAGTCTTTACTACACTATTTATTTATTATTTCTGATAAAATGGCAAATGAATGAATAATGGTCTTGTTTCTATTTTTTTTATATCAAGGAAAATGTTCAGTTACCGAGTTCGCATAATATTTAATTTATCCAAAGAAATTAGCTTTTAGATCTGTACCAAAGTGTGTGTGTATTATACTACATCTAATACAGAATGGTAGTTCAGTATAAAGGCTGTGCACACACGTCGCACCGCGTCACTTCGTAACAGAACTGCAAGATGATAACACGTGCCAGCTACGAATTTGCCTGAAACACTACACACTACAGTGCTCAATGTAACAGAGTCAGTAGAGTATGATGAGCGGTTTGTTCGACAGGAATACGTCTGAAAGGTAAGGTTTGTTAAGCTTATGGGGCTTAACTGCGGGATCATCAGTCCCTAAACTTACTAAGTAGTTATGAACTAGCTTATACTAAAGGCCACACAAACATCCATGCCGGAGGGGTAAGGGATTCGAACCCCCCGACTGGGAACTGTCTCGCGCAACGGAACATCGGAACACAGCGCCTCAATGCACTCGGCCGCTCCGCCGCGGCTATACGTCTCACATAAATCATATGGGTCAAGCACTTTTAACAAAAATGACGAAATTAAGATCGTCATCCTATACCGAGACGAACTTAACGGAATTGAGATTGGTCGTACCCGCAACATCGGCGTAACATCGGTGTAACATCGGCCCTTAAATCATAATTACGCCACTGCAAAAAAAAAAAAAAAAAAAAAAAAAAAAAAAAAAAAAAAAAAAAAAAAAAACGCTCTTCATCGACGAGCCAACAGATCAAATGTTCCTAATTCTATGGGACCAAACTACTACTTTGGTCATCAGTCCCTAGTCTTACAAACTACTTAAACTATTGTAAACTAACTTAAGGAGAACACACACATCCATGCCCAAGGGAGGATTCGAATCTCCGACGCGGGAGGCTGCACGATCCGTAAAGTGGCGCTCCAGACCGCTCGGCTACTCCCGCGCGGTTCCCCAACGGATCAAACAGCGTCTGAATGCAAACGGTTTACAAAGCATGCGTGCCTCTAAAAATGCTTTATGGGTTATTTTGAAGATATGAACCAAATTATCATGAGCGCTAAGCAGGAAATTATCTTGATACTAAGTAGTTCGGATAACAGATCACACAGTCAAGGAACCTTTTCAGAGGAGAACGAGATCATCGTCAACGCTCTAACGTGAAAAATGCCCCACATCTCAGTAGCAGACGAAGAGCGTTTGAATCTTTTAAAAGTTCTAAACGCAAATACATATCTACCATTAGGATTTAGTACGTGGGATCTGTTAGAGTACCGAATGTTACCAACAACGAGCAGACAAACTTACTTTGTTAATACATCGATTCAAGCGGAAACACCGAGATTCATCAAACTTGCATTGCAGACCAGACAAACAGGGAATCTAGCATATGATTCAACTGTATTCGATAGTTAAAAGTTAACTGATGCAAGCATATACTTGAATTTCAGAATTCTATCCGTACGAGAACTTAGAACTGCTGTGGGATAAAAATGTATACAGTTTGGCTTATGACATGTATGCGAGATTCTGCACTTCTTAATATGACGATGACTCGACAGAAAAATTGTTCAAAGAAATTCAAGGAAATTGGACCAATAATCATAACAGACTGCTCCAAAGTCTTCTCCAGAAATGTGGAGTTATTTTGTAGTCATTATCGATTTTTGTTGCAGTACGTCCCTTCCCAGTTGAGTTATATTAAAATTATATTAAGTGATACTAGTCACACTCATACGATATCGTAATGAGAAATTTATCTTAAAAATGTTGAAGTGTTTGTAGAGCTTATGGGACTTAACTACGGGGTCATAAGTTCCTAAACTTACAAACTACTTATGAACTAGCTTATACTAACGACGGAACAAACATTCATGCCCGAGGGGGGATTTGAACCCCCGACCGCAGTGGACGTGCAGACTGTGACTGACACGCCGCAGACCGCTCGGCCATCGCGACCGGAAGAAATTCATCTTAACAACCGCTTGGAACACTGCTGTCATGGCGTTTAACAAAAATCATTGGTAGTGTCGTCACTGTATATGTTAGACTGTGCCGATCATGGAGGTCAGAAAAAACGGAGGCGCTCTGACGCCACAGCTGTGAAGCCAAGGGAAGCCATCTTGATCTGACCAAAACACTGCTGTATTTACCTTGTTCGCGCATGCGTCCCTCGGTTTTGGAACGATTTAGCACTGGTGAATTGTGTGATGTTTATGTGCACGAATCGTTGTGATTGTGACGCGAAATCGAAGCATTTCATGTGTAAATTGCCTCGATAACGTTTGAGTTTACCAGTTTTATTGTGAAATTCAAGTATACGCTTGCATCAGTTAACTTTTAATTATCGAATACAGTTGAATCATATGCTAGATTCCCTCTTTGCCTGGTCTGCAATGCACGTTTGGTGAATCTGGGTGTTTCCTCTTGAATCGATGTATTAATAAACCAGGTGTGTTTGCTCGTTGTTGGTAACATCCGGTACTCTAACAGATCCCACTTGTGAACAAAAATATACAACACCTTTGCTTGTAATGTAGCGTATTTTTCTCTTTTCGATTTCCCGCACTTAACATTTACGAATGAATAACGAATAAAATAAAACTTGATTTTTCTTAAGTCAATGATTTCGAAAGCAAAACTAGTTTCAATATTAATGAAACTTACTACACAAAGAAAAGATATCGTCACTGTGCTCGTAAATTTGGCGTTGGTTCACTCAATCCAATTATTTTATCTGACGATCGTCAGATTAGTTAAAGAAAGAACACACGTTCGTGATTCGTAATATATGTAGTAAAAACTATTATTATACAGAATAAACGCGAGATGTTTTCATTTTTCGGGATTTTATTTTAAACAAAAACTTGAAACAAGCAGTTTGAGAGCATTACATGCGTATATGTTGCAATTAGCGACAGCAAATACAGGCACCAGCTGTAACACACTGTCAGTGTTTTGGTCAGAGTGTCATGGAGGCCAAGGCTTCAAAGCGTAGTAAGGCTGGGATTCGTACCGTCATCTCCCTTTATAGTGACTATCGTATATTTCCACAGATAAGACGACCTTCAAATAAGACGAGGTACAAATTTTCAACAAAATTTTATAGTTTAAGCACATATTTGACCTATAAGACGACCCCCAAGTTACCGTATTTACCCGAATTCATGCCGCACATTTTTTTTCCAGTTTTCGGGATCTAAAAACAGGCCTGCGACTTAGAATTCGGAGGGAAACCTTCACGAAGTTCAGAAAAATGCCGTTAGAAGCCGCCAAAAGTGGTTTGCGTGATTGGTACACCTGAATTTTACCCTTTGTTGCAATGTTTGCGGTCTGCTTTTGAACCTTCGTGCGTGTAGTGCTACCAAGGGTGCTCCCACAGTATGTTAGACTGTGGTGCTACGTTGTGAAGAATAATGTATTTTTTACACCGCGAAGTTTTAAAAGAAAAGTAATTTCTTTCGCCGAGACGACATTTAAACGCGCCGATGCACATATTATGCGGGTGAAAACACATGAAATTG
Source organism: Locusta migratoria (assembly GCA_026315105.1). Lineage (NCBI taxonomy): Eukaryota > Metazoa > Arthropoda > Insecta > Orthoptera > Acrididae > Locusta > Locusta migratoria. The sequence continues at coordinate 76,623,514 of CM048748.1, read as the reverse complement.
CCCGAGAACAGAAGAAAGGGATTTCGAAGGAAGCCGCAGTTGCTGCGTTTAGATTCGAAATATCCTAACCCTTTCACTGCTCCGAACGTAAATATATTATAATCATTTCAGTACTAAAAATTTTCAAATTTTTGTAGAGCTTATGGGACTTAACTACGGGGTCATCAGTCCCTAAACTTACAAACTACTTATGAACTAGCTTATACGAAGGACGGCACAAATATCCATGCCCGAGGGGGGATTCGAACCCCCGACCGTAGTAGCCGTGCAGACCGTGACTGGCGTGCCGCAGTCCCCTCGGCCACAGCGGCCGGCATTTCAGTGTGACTCAGGATATATTGAGATAAAATTTTTGATAAGCGACGTTGTAAAAATCAAGTGGCATTGTAAATAATTAGTTCTATTCCTTCTTTATATCATATAGATTATCGTGTGTACCCTTGTTCAATCAGTAAATTAATAAAGCTCGAAACCCGATTTTTTTATTTTTTATTTCTTTATTTTTTAAATTGCGCAAAACTTTGTTTTCGTGAATCTTTCCTCGACGATATAAATTTCAACAGGGTTATATTCCAGATGTACTACATAACGCGGCTATAGCGAGGCTTCGACCTCCAAACGATATACATGGATTCGATACGTTTCGACACGATATGTATTGAAGAAGCGAATGCTTCTAAAGCGGAGATTCGCGCGCTACGCGCTATCACGTATTAAAAATAAAAATCTTGTTTGTCCTATACCTAACCTTTCATGTTGGAAATGTGATCAATAGTTTTTCGGTGCTTAATTAATTATTCTTTGATGATGATGATGCTGTACTTATTCGTTGCTAATTTATTATTCTGTGTCTTTTGTCACGTCTTGTAAAAAGTGTTGTAAATGTATTGCAGTTGCAAATATAAAAATCAGAATTTATCGTGAAAGATTTATTTTTCGCTGCGCTAGTTTTTTCAACAGCTTATAGGCCCAGTACGAAATAGTTATACGAAAAATTACGAGAAGGCGTGAAGCTAAATTGTTCGACGAAATAGATCGCGAACGTGTTCGACGCAATAGATCGCGAACGTGAAAAAAATGGGTACTGCACAAATACCTCAAATTGAAAGACTCGTAGGTCGTGAAAATTACGGGACCTGAAAATTTGCGGTGGAAGCATATTTGCGATTAGATGATTTATGGTGCGTAATAGATGGTACATTAAAGTCTACCGATTCGCATTTTGCAGACAAAGATAGGAAAGCCAAATCAAAATTAATTTTGTTGGTGGATCCGGTAAATTACGTGCACATCGAAAGTACTGCAAATGCACAAGAAGTCTGGAACAAGTTAAGAAAAGTTTTTGAAGACGGCGGATTGGCTAGAAGAGTCGGATTGCTCCGTGAATTAATTACCACTCAATTAAATCAGTGCAAAAATGTGGAAGACTACGTTAATAAAATAATATCTACATCTAATAGACTGAGAAATAAAGGTTTCCAGATTGCTGGGTTGGTACATTATTACTTGCTGGATTACCAGAAAAATATACGCCCATGATAATGGGGTTAGAGAGTTCTGGTGTTCCCATAACAGATGACAGTATCAAGGTAAAAATATTACAAGATGTGAGAGGTGAAACTGAAGATGAAACAGCATCAGCATTGTACTCTAAAAATAAAAAGAAGACACAAACCAAGTGCTATAGATGCCAGAAGATGGGTCATTTTGCTTCACAGTGCAAGGAAAGGATAAGTACTAGTGGTAAAAGGTATGTTTTCAATAACCATGAAAAGAAGTCTTCCAACCAAGGTAAGGTTCTTTCAATGCATTATTCTTTAAAAAAGGGGAATATTGAAGAAATAGAATGGATATTGGATTCAGGGGCATCACTGCACATAGTTAAAAATAAATCTGTATTGTATGATGTCAAGGATACAACTAATATGGGTATATCTACAGCTGATGGGTCAAAATTGCAGTGTGAACTTGTTGGGAAAGATGATATTAGTATAGTGGTAAATAAAAAACCACAAAATATTACTGCTCAAGGTGTGCATTATGTCAAAGATGTTACCACTAATTTGTTATCTGTTAGTGAGATAGTAAGGAAAGGTAACAAGGTAATTTTTGATATAAATGGAGCTCGAATAATTGACTGTTGTGGTAAAATTGTAGCAACTGCAAGTAATGAAAAGGGAATTTTTAAATTAGACACTGTTAAGAATGTTAGCAGCAATGAAAGTCATTCAGTGTACAGCGCCAAAAGTGTTCTGTGGCATAGGAGACTTGGCCATTTAAATAGAAAAGGTATGTCATTATTAAAGGATATGGCAACAGGTTTAGAAGACTATGGCATGTGTAAGGATCCTTGTGAGATATGTATAATGGGAAAACAGGCAAGAATCCCATTTAAACCCAGTCACAGTAAAACTCAAGAATTACTGCAGACAGTACATACAGATGTGTGTGGTCCCATGGAGAGTGAATCTATTGGGGGAAATAATTATTTTATTATTTATATTGATGATTATTCTAGATATATTCATGTTTATTTTATGAATTCTAAAGAACAAGTTTATGATATTTTTGAAGAATTCCGTATTTTGGTGGAAAGACAAACTGGAAAGAAAATAAAGATTGTCAGATCTGATAATGGGAAAGAATACATAAATCATAGATTTGAAGGACGTTTAAAGCAAGTTGGTATAAGACATCAGACCACTATACGATATAGCCCTGCACAAAATGGTGTTGCAGAACGAGCAAACAGAACAATAGTGGAAAAAGCGAGGAGTAAGCTAAGTGATGCTGGCTTACCAAAAAAATTTTGGGCAGAGGCTGTATCAACAGCAGTGTACCTAATAAATCGTTCACCTACCACGGCTATCAAAAGTAAAACGTCATATGAGGTGTGGACAGGAAGAAAACCAGATTTAAGTAATTTGAGAATTTTTGGCTGTAAAGCTATGGTACAAATTCCTAAACCACTAAGAAAGAAATGGGATATAAAATCCAGGAAATATATTTTTGTGGGGTATTGTGAAGAATCAAAGGGTTATCGTTTTTTGAATCCTATGAATAATAAGATAGTAACCAGTAGAGATGTTGTATTTCTTGAAAATTGTGAAGATAGAACCAAGGAATGTACAACTGTTGGTGTAAATGAAAATAGCAGTATTGGAGAAGAGACAGAAATGGAAGAAGAAACTAATCAAGGGCCAACAGAGGCAAGCTATGAGGAAGAAGAAGAAGAAGAAGAAGAAGAAACATGTGATCAAGATACAGCAGGGAGTGATGAAGATAAAGTAAGACATTCCTCTCGTACAAGGAAACCAAAGAAGTATCCTGATTATGAAATGTATGTTGCCCAGTGTTTCAATGATGAACCGGAAACTGTTGAAGAAGCTATGAATAGTAAAGATTCTAAAAATTGGAAAGAAGCAATTGAGAAAGAATTGCAATCTTTAAATCAAAATGAAACATATGAATGGGTAAATATACCACAGAAGAAAAAACTCTTAAACACAAGATGGATATTTAGTATAAAAATCCTGAAAGTGAAACAACCAAGTATAAAGCAAGATTAGTGGTTAAGGGATGTAATCAAAGGGAAGGTATAGATAACAAAGAAACATTTTCACCTGTTGTAAAATATCCTTCACTGCGGTATCTTTTAGCTTTAGCTGTGAAAGAAAATATGTTAATCCATCAAATGGATGTTAAAACCGCTTATCTAAATGGAATATTAGAAGAGGAAATTTATGTAATGCCACCCAAAGAAGCTCAGAAATATTGTAAAGATAAAGGAAAGGTTTGGAAGCTTAAAAAAAGCATCTATGGACTGAAACAAAGTGGGTACTGTTGGAATAAGTATTTGCATTCTACATTAGTTAAGATGGGAATGAAGCAGTCAAAGGCAGACCCCTGTATTTATATTAGGAAAAGTAAACAAGAATTAACCATAATGGCTATTTGGGTAGATGATTTTTTCATTTTACCTAGAGATGATAAGCAAATGATTGTTTTCAAAGAACAGCTACAAGAGAGGTTCAATATGCATGACTTGGGTGAAGAAAAACAATATTTGGGAATGAAAATTATAAAGCAGAGAAATGGAAACGAGCTTTGGATAGATCAGTCTGCATATACCAAAAGGATTTTGAAAAAGTTTGGAATGGAAGATTGTAAACCAATTTCAACTCCAATGGAACCTGGGATAAAAATGATGATAAATGAAGAAGACACTGATTATAATAAAGTTACATCTTACTTGGAAGCTGTAGGGAGTCTTTTATATCTAGCTCAGACATCAAGACCAGATATTGTTTTTGCAACAAATGTAGTAAGCAGATTCTGTAGTAATCCTAAAGAAAAACATTGGAAAGCAGTGAAGAGGATCTTCAGATATCTAAAGGGAACTGTAAATTCTAAATTAATTTATTTTAAAGAAGGCAATGAAGAATTGGAATGTTACAGTGATGCAGACTGGGGAAATGAATTAGAAGATAGACACTCTATCTCTGGAAGCTGTTTAAAACTGATGGGAGGCTTAAGTACAGTAGAGGCAGAATATATGGCTTTATCTACTACTGTACAGGAAACTTTGTGTCTGAAAAACTTAATGAATGAAATTGAGGCTGATAATAATTCAAGGACAACAACAGTTTATTGTGATAATCAGGGAGCCATTAATTTAGCCAAAAATAATGTAACAAGTGCTAGAACAAAACACATAGATGCCAGACATCATTTCATCAGGGATCACATTGAGAAGAAGAATATTGAAGTGAAATACCTAAGCTCTGAAGAAATGTTGGCTGATTTATTAACAAAACCATTGACCAAGGAGAGATTCCAGAAACTTGTAAGACAGTACGGCTTAATTGATGGGACTTTATATACAACACCGAAAAATCTTGCTCAAGGGGGAGTGTTGGAAATGTGATCAATAATTTTTCGGTGCTTAATTAATTATTCTTTGATGATGATGATGCTGTACTTATTCGTTGCTAATTTATTATTCTGTGTCTTTTGTCACGTCTTGTAAAAAGTGTTGTAAATGTATTGCAGTTGCAAATATATATACGATAAAAATCAGAATTTATCGTGAAAGATTTATTTTTCGCTGCGCTAGTTTTTTCAACATTTCACTTTTAAAAACGTTTTTTGTAACGTAGCCCTAAGAAGGTTAGGTATAGGTTAAACAAGAAGTTTTTTGTGCGTAGAAATTCTAAATCGATTTACAGTTGTACGTCCGATATATATCATTTCAGGCGGTTCTACGTCGAGTGTAGCCTTTCTTGTAAATTACCCAGAAAACTGTACTCTTAGGTTCCTGCCTAACCATATCCTTTAAAATCACGACATCATTATATAAATACGCTAACACGAAATTTGTGGTACAGATTAATAATTTATTCGTACAAGAAGGCCAATGAAAGTTACATAATTCGAAAGATTAGATTAGATTAGATTAATACTTGTTCCATAGATCATGAATACGACACTTCGTAATGATGTTGAACGTGTCAGTTTGTCGTAGATTTCACGAATATAAATATTATGTGTGCATTTAGCCATTAAAGAGCGGTAAAAGGAAGTAGAAATTTTCCTATCTACAGCTTGGATCAAGTTCTACATTCTCCAACAATCAGCTCACCGAATGGGTATTCACCTCGACCAAAGACGCTGTAATGCAGCGCATCTGCAGTATTAAAATAACGTATTAAAATAAGTGAATATCGAAACATGGAGTGCTCCGAACTCACTTTCTTGTGCCGTTCAAATGATTCATTTTCGCAGTGATTAAGACTTGTTAAAGGAAACGGATATTTTCATATGAATGCCGATATAAAGGATGATGCGCCGGGAGAGGCATCTAGCGGTGCTCGGGTGGAACTACGAAGTCGAGAATGACGATATAAATGATGATGCGCCGGGAGAGGCATGTAGCGGTGCACGGGTGGAACTACGAAGTCGACATGTTGTCAGCTCTGGAATTCTGAATATCGCAGTATGGAAATAAAATTATTTCTTGGCGTTGTATAAATATACGAAGACCGAAATTGTAGTTCCATTCCAAATATTAGGCTAGTGAAAGTCATATAATTCGAAAATGGCATGGGAAGTATATACTTCCGTTTTTATTTGTTGTTTATTGTGTCAGGCATTTTCCTTAACACGTAAAAGATACCGTTTCATACCTCCCAGTGCCGGTTAAATTTTACCAATTATCCTAGCGGTCTTCTATGATAATGGTGGCAACAGATGCTGAATAGTGAGAATCCTGTAAGTCTTCATTTTAGCCAATCGCTTGACAACGCTGATGTTTTTTCATGGAATCTTCGCTTTACGAGAGCAATTATTTTTACTGAGCGGACGAGGGTACATACAAGAACCAGTCAACCATAAAGCAGGAACAGCATTATTTGTTTACTTCATGGTCTGTACGATACACTAATTGTGGTTCGAACAAATGGGCAAAGATTTTCTATCGCGTTGTTGATGTTGCCAACATAATCACGCGAGGCCGCCGACATGATATGTAAAATTTTACCCTCATTGGCCATTGTAAACACAATAGGTCGATTTTCGCCACAGATAATACTAGTATTCATAAAAATGATAACATTTGCATGTTCGATATGTATTGTTTTGATACTTAACCGCTTCGATATGTATCGTTTCTAGGTCGAAGCCGCGCTATGCAGCACATCTGCGAAATTAACATTTCAGACTAATTCGAATGTAATTTTTTTTGTACCGACGGATTTTGAGGCCTTATTTTAATGGTTCAGCCATCGTCTTATCTGCGTAAATATACGGTATACTGCGCAAATGTCTACATCTACATAGATACTCTGCAAATCACATTTAAGTGCCTGGCAGAGGGTTCATTAACCACTTTCATAACTTTTCTCTACCGTTCCATTCTCTAATAACGCGCGGAAAAAAGAACACCTAAATCGTTCCGTTGTCGATCTGATTTCTCTTATTTTATTGGGATGGTCATGTCTCCCTAAGTAGGTGGGTGCTAGCAAAATATTTTCACATTCAAAAGTTAAAGTCGGTGATTGAAACTTCGCAAACAGATCACGCCGCAATGAATAACGTCTTTCTTTTAATGATCTCCACCCCAATTCTTGCAACATTTCCGTGACGCTACCCCCCTCCCCCCCGTAACGTGATAAAACAAAACGAGCTGCCCTTCTCTGAACCTTCTCAATATCTTCCGTCAGTCCCACCTGTCGAGGGTCCCACAAGGGGCAACAATACTCCAGGAGAGGACGCACAAGTGTGATGTAGGCAGTCTCTTTGGTGGAGCTGGTACATCTTCGAAACGTTCTGCCAATGAAACGTAACCTTTGGTTCGCCTTCCCCACAATATTTTCTATGCGTTCCCTCCAGTCGAAGTTGTTCGTAATTGTAACTCCTAGGTATTTGGTAGAATTTACGACCTTAAGGTTTGACAGATTTATCGCGTAATTGAAGCTCAGCGGATTTCTTTTAGTGGTCATGTGTATTACTTCACACTTTTCTTTATTTAGTGTCAATTGACAATTTTCGTACCATGTAGAAATTTTGTCTAAATCGTATTGCACTTGCTTTTGATCCTCTGTTGACTTCACTAACCGATAAACGACAGCATCATCCGCGAACAGTCTAAGGGAGCTATTCAGATTGTCTCCTAAATCTCTATGTATAAAAGGAAGTGTCCCGATTGACTGACTGATTGACTGACTGACTGACTCATCATCGCCCAGCCCAGACCACTGACGATAGAAACTTCAAATTTGTGGAGGGTGATGATCTTACTCTGAAGGCGTCATTTAAGAAGCGATTAGTCTATATTCCGTCCGTAAGGGGGTGAATTAGGGGATGAAACGTTTTTTTGAAAACACGTAGCTATTTAGGCAATTTTGAAGCTAGAACTACAAAATTTCGGATTTTAATTCAGGGTTCGAATTTAACAGACGCGTGTTTCGGCATTTTTTGAAATTCGACAAATAAGAGGGTAAAATAGGTGACGCAAAAAATTGATTTTCAAAAATATGTTGCTGTTAACTCAAATTTTAAGCTACAACTACGAAACTTCGGATATGGAATCTTGGTCATGATTAAAAATCCATGATTTTAAGTATTTTTGGAAATTCAACAAGTAAGAGGTTTAAATATAGGATCAAAAATTCTTTTTGAAAACACGTTGCTATTCATACAATTTTGAAGCTAGAGCTGCAAAAATTGATATTTGTATAGCTGGTTAGACGTTAAAAAAATATGTTTTTCGGTATTTTTGGAAATTCAACCATCAACGGGGGTAAATTGGAGAGGGGGTGTTTTTGGAAAATATGTTACTGTTTAGGAATTTTGAAGCTAGAATTACAAATTTTCGGATTTGGATTCGGGGTTCGAATTTAAAAGAAACGTCTTTCGGTATTTTTGGAAATTCGGCCAATAAGGGGGTGAATACGAGATGCAAAAATTGATTTTCAAAAATATGGTGCTGTTAACTCAAATTTCAAGCTATAACTACGAACCTTAAGATATGAATTCTTCATCAGGATTAAAAGGAAACAACTGGTGCAGACCAACCAGTCTACGCATGCGAAGAAGCGGGGGTTCAGCTAGTCGTTTATAAACACGAGGAAGAGTATGGGACCTATAACGCTTCCCTGGGGAACGCCAGATATCACTTCTGTTTTACTCGATGACTTACCGTCAATTATGAAGAACTGTCTCACTTCAGTGACAGCTGAACGATAAGCAGCAGGTGAAATGGCCGATTCGTCTTCAGTTGTTAGTGTGTCGAGCTTAGGGTTGACAGATTGAACTCGAGGCAGGCCCAGAGACCAGACGTGCCCCCTTGGCCAATGACTCACCCCCCCCCCCCCCCAAACTGCGACCAACTCACCCCCCCCCCCCCCTAACCAGGATTATCGTCCTCTGCAGAAAATTGTTTCGGCAAGAAATTAAGAAATGACTGATTCTTCTTTTGTGTGGTAATATTCGCTTTGTGTCTTTCTGATTGTAAATGTTTGTTCATAGCTTTCACTCCGTCATACATAACAGTAAATGAGATATTGCATATTCTGCACTTACACATACACTCATCAGTATCGACCTTTTGTAGCCACTCTTTATAATTTTCTTCCTGCAACCATTTTTCACGGAACGAAATTAGATATCGTCTCTTCATTTCACTTTTATTACTCACTAATCTGAGTTAATGTAAGCTTGTCTGTTCACACACGATCCGAGTATTCCAAAAATTGCCGGTAAACTGATAAAAAAAGAACGAACGAACACAAATAATAGACGTCGCCAACTGACACGTTGCCCCAACAGTGTTTGCTTAATAATGCGCTAGCCGTTTACTACCGACGCAACAATGAAAAGTTTTCAGAGGAAGAATAGAAAGGTAGCGTTTTGTTGCAATAAGAAATTGACATTTATAGAAAGTTATTCATAATTACTAGTGAGGAGCCGGCCGGGAATGGCCGTGCGCACTGAGGCGTCATGCCACAGTGCGCGAGGCTGCTCCCGCCAGAGGTTTCGAATGCCTCCTAGGGCATTAGAGATGGGATAATTGAAACATCTGACGGTTTCGAAACCAACGAAACTGTACCATCTGTGGTTTCGAAACACTGTTTCGAATCCATGAAACCGTGAAGCAATGTATGTTTTATCCTGAAATCTTCGTTCTAGGAGGGCAATATTTTTCACTATGTGGACAAGGGTACATACAAGAACCTGTCTACCATAGAGTATATATTTACTTCTTGGTCTGTACGAAAGATGTTGATAAAGATTTGCTCCCGTTTTGTTGATGTTGCCAACATAGTCACACGAGGTAGCCGGTTCCAAAATGTGCAAATGTTTGTCAAGCTTATGGGACTTAACTACGGGGTCTTCAGCCCCTAAACTTACAAACTACTTATGAACTACTTACGAACTAGGACGGCACAAACATCCATTCCCGAGGGGGGATTCGAACCCCCGACCGTAGTGGCCGTGCAGACCGTGACTGAAGCGCCTCAGTCTCCTCGGCCATCGCGGCCGGCGAGGCAACAGGTATGGTAGGTAAAAGTTTACCCCGCTAGGAACTCACAAACTGCAATACGGTACGCATATTACAGTGATGGATCGTAATTGCTACTTTCTATACATACTAAATAAATTATAGGGAATAAAGGGCACACTAAATAATCACAAATAACGCTATGGAATTACAAAAATAATAAAATAAGAGACAAGTTCACCACTTCTACGTCATGACCGTTACACCACCGACGCAATTCCATTAATACGACAGTCCAAAAAGTATGACGATTGGAGGTAACATTGTTTTCACTCGTAAGAAACTAACTCTTTAACACGAGATTAAATATGCGATGTACCCTTGTTCGTTGGAATGAATTTTCCGGGTCTACGGGCCAATGACTCTCATCTCCGGGCTTGAATGTAACCTTCATCTTAACTTCTTCTTCTTCTTCTTCTTCTTTTTTTTTTTTATTTTTTCATTTTTTTTTTATTTTTTTTTTTTATTTACGACCCTTTTTAAGTACTATGATCATGTAGCGACGATCTACATCGAACTTAACGTAACTTAAACTAAGGACGAACACAACATCCAAGACCTATAGAGTTGGCTACGGTTTCATGGTTTCGAAACCAGGTTTCGATACACAAAATAGTTTCAGTGTTTCAAAACCGGCATCTTTCACGGTTTCGAAACCATGCGGTTTCATTCCGTTCTGTTTCGGACCACATTCGCGGTCGATTGTCGATACACTGAAACCGTTTCTTCCTGTCGGTTTCACGGATTCGTGTCGGTTTCACGGTTTCGTGTCGGTTTCACAACACTGGTGTTTCAAACCACTAATGCAGAAAGGCGGAACAGACTAATGGTATCGAAATGTGGTGTTTCATTTTACTGAAGAGAGTGTCAAATAGTAGTTGACACTCGTGAGTATGCAGGTTATGATTACTGACATCAAGATTCGTTTGAAAGAGACTGCTGTACACCGAAATGACATAATGTCTGCTTTATAAATGTAAAAGAACAATAAAACAACATTCACTGTTTGCATTGAAATAACCACTTAAATTCTAGGTTTATCTACCATATTAAAAACACGAGAGAAACTACATTTAAAAAAAATAAGATACATGAAGCCTGAAATGACATTTTTTATACGAACAAGGGTACATCGCATATTTAATCTCGTGTTAAAGAGTTAGTTTCTTACGAATGAAAACGATGTTACCTCCAATCGTTATACTTTTTCGACTGTCATGTTAAAGGAATTGCGGCGGTGGTGTAACGGTCAAGACGTAGAAGTGGTGAACTTGTCTCTTATTTTATTATTTTTGTAATTCCATAGCATTATTTGTGATTATTAAGTGTGCCCTTTATTCCCTGTACTTTATTTAGTATGTCGAGCTGCGCTGTTTCGGCGTGGCTGCGAGATGGCCGGCGAGCAGCAGGGGCAAGGCGGCAGAGCACGTGTCCGCCGTCCGTCAGGCGCGCTTTATGAATAACTTAGCGGCCGCAATATTGGCGACGCGCTGGCGCCAGTCACCCATTCTCGCCGGCTGGCGCTCCGCACGCGCCGCTTATGAAATGGCCGGTCGATGCCGAAATATCGCCCCTCGGCCGCCTCGCCGCGTCCGTTCTGTTCCCGCTGCCGGCTCGCTCATTTGTCCGCTCCGTTGCCGGAATCCCCGCCCTCGCGTATTTTTACGAGAAAAATATCCCGGTCGCAATATGACACGCGCATCAGGTATTTTCTGGTTAAGCGATGCCTCTGAAAGTGTAGACTGCACCCCACCGCCATGTCTCTTTCTTGTCGAGTCTCCTTCTCTCCTTTGCAGTCATTCTTCTTTCTTGCCTTTCTGGTCTTCTTCCTTTTCTCACAATCTCTCTCTATTAGAGATGGAAAAACTGAAACATCTGACGGTTTCGAAACGAAGGAAACCGTACCATCGGTGGTTTCTTTTGTGTCCCAGCCTCGTCGCCGCTTTTGTGTCTCGTTTCCGTTGTAGGTGTCGGTAGCCGAGTGGAATGAGACCGACACAGGAATAAAGATAGCACGCTGGTGCAGGTACGGAGGGGAGCAGCCAGAAACTAGAAACACTAGAGTACATTAGAACGAGATATATATTGCACAGAATTTATACAATACTTAACTTTTAGATAGTTCAATATGGCAGAATGCTGATACATAGTTGAGGCCTGCCTAGTGCCTATCCGATAGCCAAGTCTTTACTGGTGCCTATCTGATTCCGAAGTGTTCGCTGGTTGCTATCTCAGTCCCAAGTGAACGATAACGTTCAGAGGTGGCCACGAGCGGAGTTGTCGCAGAGGGCGCTCGTGGCTGTCGTCGTAAGAACGCCGCGCCGTGCGTGCATGGCGGCGCGCGGCGAAAGTAGGTGGCGCGCACTTTGGACTTGTGCGACACCACAGTTTCGAAACCATGAAACCGTGAAGCAAAGTATGTTTTGTCGTGAAATCTTCGTTCTAGGAGGGCAATATTTTTCACTATGTTGACAAGGGTACATACAAGAACCTGTCAACCGTAGAGTATATATTTACTTCTTGGTCTGTACGGAATATGTTGATAAAGATTTTCTCCCGTGTTGTTGGTGTTGCCAACATAGTCACGCGAGGCAGCCAGTGTGGTAGGTAAAAGTTTACCCCGTTAGGAACTCAAAAACTGCAATACGGTACGCATATTACAGTCATAAATCATAAATGCTACTTTCTATATATACTAAATAAATTATAGGGAATAAAGGGCACACTAAATAATCACAAGTAATGCTACGGAATTACAAAAATAATAAAGAGGCAAGTTCACCACTTGTACATCTTGACCGTTTACACCAGCGCCGCAATTTTTTTAACATGACTGTCGAAAAATTATAACGACAGTAGGTAACTTCGTTTTCGCTCGTAAGAAACTATTTAACACGAGATTAAATATGCGATCTACCCCTTGTTAGTATAAAAAATGTCATTTCAGGCTTCATGTTGTATCTTATTTTAAAGAATGTAGTTTCACTCGTGTGTTTTTAATATGGTAGATAAACCTAGAATTTAACTGGTTATTTCAATGCGAATAGTGAAAGTTGTTTTATTGTTCTTTTACATTTATGAAGCAGACATTATGTCATTTCGCAATACAGCAGTCTCTTGCAAACGAATCTTGATATCAGTAATCATAAGCTGCAGACTCAAGAGTGTCAACTACTATTTGACACTCCCTAAATGGTTTATATACTAGTTAGTTATATGTGTATCTGTGTGGAGCTTCAGTATAATGAAACACCACATTTCGATACCATTAGTCTGTTCCGCGTTTCTGCATTAGTGGTTTGAAACACCGGTGTTGTGAAACCGATATGAAACCGTGAAACCGACACGATACCGTGAAACCGACAGGAAGACACGGTTTCAGTGTATCGACAATCGACCGCGAATATGATCTGAAACAGAAAGGAATGAAACCGCATGGTTTCGAAACCGTGAAAGATACCTGTTTTGAAACACTGAAACTGCTGTGTGCATCGAAACCTGGTTTCGAAACCATGAAACCGTAGCCAACTCTACTCTGTATTAGAGTTCTCTACGGTTTCATGGTTTCGAAACCAGGTTTCGATATACACAACAGATTCAGTGTTTCAAAACCGGTATCTTCACGGTTTCGAAACCGTGCGGTTTCATTCCGTTCTGTTTCGGGTCACATTCGCGGTCGATTGTCGATACACTGAAAACGTTTCTTCCTGTCGGTTTCACGGTATCGTGTCGGTTTCACGGTTTCGTGTCGGTTTCACGATTTAGTGCCGGGTTCACGATTTCATGTCGGTTTCACGATTTCATGTCGGTTTCACAACACCGGTGTTTCAAACCACTAATGCAGAAAGGCGGAACAGACCAATGGTATCGAAATGTGGTGTTTCATTTTACTGAAGCTCCAGACAGATACACATATAACTTACTAGTACAGGGCTGGGCAAATGCCGTTTCGCGAGCGCGAGCGCTCTCAGCGACTCACGCGGCCTGCTCGCGCCCCCCCCCCCCCCCCACTCCGCCAGCCATCAGTGCCCCACACTCATACTCGACTAGCCACGCACGTCAATGCATCACGCGGAACCACTCGTTCTGTATACTTGTGGAAATCGCGTCCGGTGTTCGTGATAAAGCAGAACTAGTGTCTGAAAAATGACTGAGGAGGACGTAAAATCTTTGAAAAGAAAGTCTTCTGAACACCCACAGTGGGAAGTACTTTTTTGTTGGAACGCAAAGCGGATCTCATTGTTTGTTTTGCAATTCAACATTGTCTTCATGGAAGAAGTACAATGTGCAGCGTTATTGTCAATCGCTTCACGAAAAAGATGTGGTTAGTTTTGAGTAAAGAAGAACGAAAAGGCAAATGAAGCAAAAAAAGAAGAAAGACGTAAGTATACTTGTAGATAATTATGTTATTAATTCACTTTACTGCTGTTATTAATATGTTGTGTGCATTTTTCGTCTATTTTAGCTTCTCCTGTACGTTTTTACAGGTAGAAAACCTAATCCACGACGCTGCAGCAATGAGAGTAAGCTGTCATGTAGCTCTTAAAATAGCTAAAAGTGTGCGGCCCTTCAGTGATGTTGAATTTGTCAAAGAATGTTTTGTTGCTGCCGCAACAATTTTGTGCCTAGCAAATCTTCCTCTTTTTGAAACCGTTCCTCTTTCACGGAGAACGGTTAGCAGGCGCATTGAAGAAATGACAAACGACGCGGAAGCTCAGTTGAGAGACAGGATCAAAGATTTAGTTTTCTTTTCTTTAACATTGGATGAAAGCACTGATGTATGTGCACTGTGCATCAGCAAGCGGCCAGCCACAGCGCACAGCCCTGCTACCCGCGCTGCTGGCTCTCAAGGCCGCTCAGCGCTGCTCTCGCTGCTCGCGGGCAGCCGCGCGAGCAGCTCTCGTGCCCACCGCTGTACTAGTATATAAACCATTTCAAAATGTTCAAATGTTTGTATAGTCTATGGGACTTAACTACGGGGTCATCAGTCCCTAAACTTACAAACTACCTATGAACTACTTACGAACTAGGACGGTACAAATATCCATGCCCGAGGGGGGATTCGAACCCCCGACCTTAGTGGCCGTGCAGATCGTGACTGGAGCGACTCAGTCCCCGCGGCCACCGCGGCCGGCTATAAACCATTTAGAGAGTGTCAAATAGTAGTTGACACTCTTGAGTCTGCAGCTTATGATTACTGATATCAAGATTCGTTTGCAAGAGACTGCTGTATTCCGAAATGACATAATGTCTGCTTTATAAATGTAAAAGAACAATAAAAAATGCTTGTTCAAATGTTTGTATAGCTTATGGGATTTAACTACGGGGTCATCAGTCCCTAAACTTACATACTACCTATGAACTACTTACGAACTAGGACGGCACAAATATCCATGCCCCAGGCGGGATTCGAACCCCCGAACGTAGTGGCCGTGCAGACCGTGACTGGAGCTCCTAAGTCCCCTCGGCCACCGCGGCCGGCGAACAATAAAACAACGTTCACTGTTTGCATTGAAATAACCAGTTAAATTCTAGGTTTATCTACCATATTAAAAACACACGAGTGAAACTACATTCTTTAAAATAAGGTACAACATGAGGCCTGAAATGACATTTTTTATACTAACAAGGGTATATCGCATATTTAATCTCGTGTTAAAGAGTTGGTTTATTATGAGCGAAAACGAAGTTACCTATTGTCGTTATAATTTTTCGACACTCATGTTAAAAGAATTGCGGCGGTGGTGTAACGGTCAAGACGTACATGCGGTGAACTTGCCTCTTACTTTATTATTTTTGTAATTCCATAGCGTTACTTGTGATTATTTAGTGTGCCCTTTATTCCCTATAATTTATTTAGTATGTATAGAAACTAGCATTTATGATCCATCACTGTAATATGCGTACCGTATTGTGAGGATACAGGGTTTTAGGTTAGTAACCTCTTTGGTAAGTTTTGGTCGAACGATAGTTATCGGTGGTGTGCAGCGAGAGCTGCTGGGCCGGCCGCGGTGGCCGAGGGGACTGAGGCGCTTCAGTCACGGTCTGCCCGGCCACTACGGTCGGGGGTTCGAATCCCCCCTCGGGCATGGATATTTGTGCCGTCCTTAGTTGTAGGTAGTTGATAAGTAGTTTGTAAGTTTAGGGACTGATGACCCCGTAGTTAAGTCCCTTAAGCTTCACGAACATTTGAGAGCTGCTGGCAACAATGCTTAGGTTGGAATGTTCTTTGTTTGTTGGCCGGTGTGCGGCAGTCTCCCGCCCAGGGTTGCCAGGTGTGGCGATTTTTTGCATTCTTGGCTATCTTTTTCTTATAATTGTAGCCATTCTAGCAGTCTGGCGACTGGCGATTAAATTTTGCTCTTAAAGGAATTGGTTGGCGACTTAATGGCTATTTTATTTTACTTCAAATACAACGAATGTAAAGCAATGACTCTTTAGACATTGCGTCAATGATACCGGCTAAACTTCGGTAGAATGCTCGGGAATGTAATCAACCTACACAAGTTAGCACAAATGTTTTAAAGTATCATCGATGTCTGGGAGAGTGTCACAGAGATGTAAACAAACTTAACTTACAGGCTCTTAAAGATAAACGTAAACTACCTCATGTACCCTACTTATGATGGTTCAAGAACAGGCTTTAAACGAGATCTTGAAGTATACTAAAACACCGTATGTATGACTCCCTCTGAGAACACGAGGATAACATTACATAAATTACAGCATGCAAGGAGGCATTTAACAGTATTTTTTCCGCATTCCTTACAACACAACAGAAATTCGTAACAACTGCTACCGTGAAGCGAGCCCTTTGCTACGCACTCAGTTGTTAACAATGGTTTACAGAGTATAAATGTCGATGGACCATACGTGGCGATTTTCCAGTCGTTCTCATGGCTGGTTTTTCAGTGTGTAATGACGCATTATTACGAATTAGTCCATCTCACCTCAAAGTATGAAATGCTTAGTGCGTTGGTATAAATTACCTCAAAATGTTGTAACGATTTTGTGTGTATTAAATGTTTGAAAGATTTAATAACTCTATTTAACATGTGTAAATATTTGTTTTTAAGAAGATGAAAGTGATTGGTAATGGAATCTATGCATGAGAATATCCCTTGTGTAAGTTTGATAGAATGATTCTTGAACAGTTTTGTTCGTAATTTTTATAAGTTATGAAATTAATAAATGTGATAACTAAATTTGGTAAATGTGGTAACTAAATTTCCGGAGTCTTTCTATTATATTTACAATGTGACAATATTTTGACTAGCCTCATTGTCAGTTGCTGGTGTCTGGGTTCTGATCTTGGATGGACTCAGATAAATGTTTCTGTGAAGTATGAGTTTCCTTGGAAAGTTAAGTCTGATGTCTGTGAATGTGAGAGAGCCACAGTTTGTTACTTTTTACTCGGTAACCAGCTTACTCCCTGAATTGCAGGATTATTATTGTCGAGTAACATGCCATAATTACCATAGCATAATAATGTTAACAGATTAAAGGTTGCGATATTTGGCTATTTTTACTGATTAAAAGACGGTTATATTTTGGTATTTTATTGATGAAAAGTTGGCTATACCTTGGCTACTTTCTGTTTAAAATTTGGCGACTGAGCAATAGAAAAACCTGGCAACTCTGCTCCCGCCGACCGCAGAGCGAGGCGGTAGCATGTCGGCAGTGAGTTCGTAACCTGCGTTTGTGGTGGCTAAAGTTTTTGCCATTCCGTCGTATCGCATATGCAGTTGCGTATGTTTCAGTGTGGACTTGTAGACATTTATCGTGGTGGCACGCAGTTATTTAATCAGTGTATTTAAAGGGAAGAGTTTTTAACATTTGTCGTTCCATAATAAAGGAAGTTAACAAAGTTTAATGTTATGGATCAACCTAGTAATTGTCCGCATCCCATACCGTCAAATCATTGGAACAATTATTAAATGATTAAGCGTAAAATAGAATGTAACGGCAACTTCGCCCATCGAGGATTAGGTGGACGCAGCTGTGACGTTACAGTATTGCAGCTTGTGAGTTCCTAAGGGGGTAAAGTTTTACCTACCATACCGGCGGCCTCGTGTGACTATGTTGGCAACATCAACAACACGGGAGAAGAACATGTTCCGTACAGACCAATAAGTAAATATATACTCTATGGTTGACAGATTCTTGTATGTACCCTTGTCTACATAATGAAAAATATTGCCCTCCTAGAACGAAGAATTCATGACAAAACATACATTGCTTCACGGTTTCATGGTTTCGAAACAGTCTTTCGAAACCACAGATGGTACGGCTTCATTCGTTTCGAAACCGTCAGATGTTTCAGTTTTCCCATCTCTACTCTCTATATCAGGGGTTGGCAACTGGTGGACCGCATCCTGACCCGGACCGCGGAAGGAAAAAACTGGACCGCAAAAAATATTTTGCAAGTTTAAGCTACATACTCAAATTTTAAAAAATTAAAAAACTTTCTGAAGATAACAATGCGTATGTGACCAAACTTTCTAAGTTTTTCTATAATTTTACAATTAACTGCTGAATAATTAGAAGCTTTAATTATTATTGTAGGTAGATTCAAATGTTCAAATGTTTGTGTAGCTTATGGGACTTAACTATGGGGTCATCAGTCCCTAAATTTACAAAAAACTTATGAACTAACTAATTCTAAGGACGGCACAAATATCCATGCCCGAGGGGGGATTCGAACCCCCGACCGTAGTGGCCCTGCAGACCGTGACTGGAGCGCCTCAGTCCCCTCGGCCACCGCGGCCGGCACAGGTAGATTAAATAAATTGTCATTGTCATGATGTGCAACGCTGGAGAGTACACTGAGGAGCGGCGGCAGAAGGGTGAAAGCTGGCCGGTGATCCGCATAATAGCTCTGTAGTACATAAGAGTGTAGCATAGACCTTAGATAATATAAAGGGTGTCCCAGCTATCGTGTCCACCCAAAATATCTCTGGAACAATAACAGCTATTGGAAAACGACTTTCACCGGTATCAATGTACGGCTGGGGCCCATGAATGTACATATTTGGAAACATTCTAAAATGAAAGCAAATGTGTTTTTCAACACAAACTTATGTTTTTTTAATAGAAACCCTACATTTTTTCTTCAGCAATCCATAGCATGAAAAATCACATAAACAATGGCGTTAATTGCATCGCAATATTTCAATTACATCCCGAGATATTGCGACGCGAAGTTGACGCTTGAAATACGCGAAACGCGCGGCTAGCGCACGTCCTGAGACTCAGGCGAGAGAACCCCATGCTGCTCAGGATATGCGCTAGCCGCGCGTTTCGCGTATTTCAAGCGTCAACTTCGCTTCGCAATATCTCGGGATGTAATTGGAATATTGCGATGCAATCAACGCCATTGTTTATGTGATTTGTCGTGCTATGGATTGCTGAAGACAAAATATCGGGTGTCCATTTAAAAAACATAAGTTTGTGTTAAAAAAACACATTTGCTTTCGTTTTAAAATGTTTCCAAATATATACATTCATGGGTCCCAGCCGTACATTGATACCGGTGAAAGTCGTTTTCCAATAGCTGTTATTGTTCCAGAGATATTTTGGGGGGACAAGACAGCTGGGACACCCTGTAGACTGTGCGTGACGTCATTATACTGAAACCAACATCTACGTCACATGACTCTGGGCAGGGGAACCCTGTTCATCATTACAAGCAATGTGAAGTGCAGCTGAGAGTCACAGTTCTTCTCCTCGCTGGTGCAAATTAAGCGTAGATTTCGACAATAAAACGTCTTATCGTTTTCTTATTACATATTCAGTAGTACAATGGGCGTTAGTTCTCCGTAATTTGCAATATTAATGCAACGGTTACAGTTTTTACTTGTGCCTAGATGAAATGTATTCAGTTATTTTTACAAGCAGCAGAACTGCAGTTATTAAGTGAATGCCTGTTTTTGTTGTACTGTGAATCTTTTAGTTTGTAGCTTACACTGGAGACGAAGTATTAGTTTGACAAGCAGCATCAGTTTTCATACGATTCCTCCAGAATACATGGAAATGTTTTGTCAAACTTTTATATATACCTGAAATCGGTTCGCACCCATAATGTCCGATTTTAATATAATACAAGCGTTTATATTTCATGACTTTTTCCACATACAGTGAAGTCAAAGCGTAAAACAAGAAAAATATTGGCTATTTACATTAAATAATAATGTGATCAAACAATTATTAATGTACGTCACAAGAACTTGTTTTATAGTCTGTATTCATCTTCAGCGTTGTGGAACGCTATTAATGGCAGATCTGCACCAGAAATTACTTACTTACTGACATGTATACTCAGTCAAGACACGCTGAAATAATCTTCCATTAAAAAATCACATTGCTCAGTTGGGAAAAAAGTAAAAAATTCATAGTTCAAGACAAACATTGAGGATCTGTAATTCGTTTGCTTGTAAACGCAACATACAATAATTTTTGCCTGACCACATGTAAAAACGATACTCACCGCATTAATGTCAGTAATACTTTTATATATTACATATGTAGTAGGAATACGAGAAGTAGTTTTATTGTTAAAATCAACGCTTGATACACCTGTAAAATAGAAACACTGTGGTTCGTGATGATGAAGCCTCAGTCACATGACTCGGGGCAATTAGATGTTGGTTTCAAACCACAACACAGCAGAGATAAGGACATGCGCAGTCTGTGTTATCTTTGGTCTATGGAATGTAGCACAAGAACTTCGTTTATTGAACAAGGAAATTCTATACTTCGACTTCATACTCTGACAATCTCTGAAACCTTTATTTAAGCTGCCGACAATAAAACCAGTTTGTTCGAACTTGTACAAAAGTCGCCTTGCTAAGCCATGGCACTCGATGAATCATGGGACTTAGTTGATGAAGAACAGATGTCCATTTCGGTCACATTTTTTATGTTCAAAGCAAAGAATTTAGGGAGGAATCACAAGAAAGGTAAGATTCGTGGAGTAGATTTATTCAATGCTTTTGATGATTTCATGACAAAATGAAGCATTAGTTACGGTAAAATGGTTTCCCTTTCAACTGACGGGGGGGGGGGGGGGGAGGGCACAACGATGATCGGCAAAGAAAAAGGACTAGTAAAGAAAATCAAAGACCAGAATATTGGGCTACTACCTTATCAGTGCATATTTCACGTGCTGTCCTTTGCGGTAAACTTAGTGTGACTTTGAAAACAGTGATGCTATCATGTTTGGCTCCACGTATATTTGTGAAATTTCATTTAAAAAATGAATTTCTACAAGAATAAGTACCGCCAAAGATTAACAACTGCCCGCCTTGAAGACACTATTCGCATAAGCTTCTCCGCACGGAAACTAACTTTAAGAAACTGATTCAAGACCGCAAATGTAATTTCTCTCATTCTTTTTTGAACACAAATTCGCACATTACATTCCGTTTCCTCATTTCATACTTTTTAGTGAAAATTATAATAAGAAATAGTACGTATAATGTATGATTTTTCAGTAAAAGTTTGACTATTAATTCTATATCGTACTTTTAGTGAGAGAAAATAAAAATAGCAGATTTTTTTTCTGGATTTTTAATAATTTTTTATTTCACATCTATTGCAATTCATCTTAGTCTTAGAGTGAAAATTAAATTCTGAAAAATTAGGAAATAATATGACTTTTTCTGGATTTTGGAAAACAAATATGCCTTTCTATTGCATTTCATATTATTTTGTGAGTGAAAATGTAAATAAAAAATTAAAAATCATTATGATGTTTTACTTCTGGACCTCGAAAACAATTTTCAGAAGTATTCGGACCCATGTAAGACTAGTTGCCCACCTCTGCTCTGTATCCTCACGCGCTCCAACCGATTTCCATCTCTCTCTCTCTCTCTCTCTCTCTCTCTCTCTCTCTCTCTGTGACAAAATATCAGTGGCGGCGCGCCCTATGTGTTCACTGGTTTAGTGCACCCCAGGAAAAAGCTCGTCGTTAAAAAAGTAAATAAATAAATTAAATAACGTGTTCTTACACTATCATTCTTCGTTTCGTTCTTCTATCACATCATTTTATATACCCATTCAAAGTCTTTTTATCGCATGAGAAACTTCTTATGTCACATGTCAGCTGACGATTTCCACTTCATGTGGTTACAATTTATTGGGGGACATAATAACTTTAATTCACAATAAACTTTGGGGGAGGACTCGTGTGGGCCTTCATCTTGGTCCGTAAGATACCCCAGATGATGTATTATAACTTTACAATTTCAAGTACATGCTACAATACAGTAATAATTTAAACATCGACATCGTCGAAAAAAGTTATTATTATTATTATTATTATTTTCATTTAATTAGTTAAGGATCGTGGCACTTTATATCTGTGCCAGGATAATGGAATGTTCCTTCCTAGTTTTTGAATGTTGTGGACGGTATGCCGAAGGTGGTCCACTTTGTTGTGAATCCTAGTCGCCCTCTTACGTATTGCTTCCATGATGGTATCCATACGAAGTGCTTCATGGATGTCTACATTCCTGGTGTAGCGGTCTGCCCTTAGAATGCAACGCAGGGTCTTGTTTTGGACTACTTGTATTCTTGCAACCTGTGTTGCACTAGTTAGGCCCCAAACGGAGCTGCCATATAATATTTTAGACAGTACTGTGGCCTTGTACAGTCGTAGCTTGGCGCCTGTGCTCAGCTCTGTACTCAAGAAGAGAAGCATTAAGCTCTTGGACATGCGTAAACCTCCGGTCTTAGGTTATCGATGTGTTTATGCAGGAAGAACTGCCTGTCTAGGGTAACTCCCAGATATCTAACTGTAGTTCCCCAGGGGATGTCTTGCCCATTGAGACGCAAGTTGGACGTCATTTGCGGTCGCTTCCTGGTAAAGTAAATCGCTATGGTTTTCGCTGGATTCAGCTTTACCTTGTTGGTCTTACACCATTCGGTGATTGCATCCATTTGTTGTTGTAGGCGTCTAATGTTGGCTCTGTTGTGTCTTCCGCTGATCATAAATGCCGTATCATCGGCGAATTGAGCAATCTGAACCCCTTCAACCGTCGGGATGTCGTTGGCATAGATGTTGAAGAGTATCGGGGACAGTACCGACCCCTGTGGCAGACCGACGACCACAGGTCGAGTGTCCGATGATTGGCCTTCTACCGTTACTGTCATCTTTCTGTCAGTTAAGTAGTTCGCAATTAGTTTGATGTAACAGTCCTGTACCGTGGTTTGTTCATGAAGTTTTCTGATTAGCTGCTCCCTCCACACCTTGTCATATGCCTTTTCAAAAAAAAATGTTCAAATGTTTGTTAAGCTTAAGGGACTTAACTGCGGGGTTATCAGTCCCTAAACTTACAAACTACTTATGAACTACTTACGAACTAGGACGGCACAAATATCCATGCCCGAGGGGGGATTCGAACCCCCGACCGTAGTGGCCGTGCAGACCGTGACTGGAGCGCCTCAGTCCCCGCGGCCACCGCGGCCGGCTATGCCTTTTCCACGTCTAAAAAGACGGCCGCTGTTGCCTTCGTGACGTTAAGATTCTTCGTGATGTGTTCAGCCAGACGAAGCAGTTGTAACTCAGCTGATAGTTTCCGTTGGAACCCATACTGTTCTGCTCGGATCGTTCCGTCTTCAATAAGTGGCTCCATTATCCTTTTTTGTACGACTTGTTCGAATTCTTTTCCCATTCCGCTGAGAAGACTGATGGGGCGGTGATTGGATGGTTGTGTTATATATTTGCCAGGTTTAGAGATTGTAACGACCTTGGCATATACGAGCCGTAGCGCGGCCGCTTAATATAGGCGGCAGTGGCCGCAGTGGTGCAATGCGCATGCGCGGCTGACGTTCAACTTTATCTCTGAACGCCTTGTAGGCAGCATATGCACAGTCTAACACATACAGTCACGACACTCCCACAGATTTTTGTTATACGCTGCGGCAGCAGCGCTCCAAGTGGCCGGAAAGCTGCATTTCTGCATACGATATGGGATCAGTGTGAATAGTGTCAGGGAATATTGATTTTAACATAGTTTTTTATTAGGGAACGTATGTAGTGCCAAGCATATAGGTAATAATTTAAAAATAGCTCCACATTTCTCTTCCTTAGGTTTCCTAAGATCTCTGACACCGTACGAAATGGTAGCATACAGGACAGTTTCTTTACAACTATCTTGTAACATACAGGATTTAACTGAATAATTTAATTTTATATTAAAAATAAAAAATGCTCGGAAGCACCAGAATTTAGCAAAGAGACGTCGCTTTTCTACGCAGAAACGTTAAGATTTCTTTCCAGAAAAATCGATGGAACGTAGAAAAAGTACATAGAATGCAAGAACTACAGCAATTAACGTACCAAGTAAGCTACCACAGTTGTAGCTGAAGGAAAAACGTTAGAGACGTAGTAACGAAACGACAAAAGCAATCAAACTTCCAACAAAGAACACCCCAATTCCATAATTGTTGGTACATATGAACCACAAACGTGTGGAATCATCAGAACATTGGCTTTTTAAACGAAAGTAATAACACTCAAAAGATAATGCACGTATGAGGAAGACGAGTGAGGTGTAACAAAGTGCGGATCATTAGACACCACACCGAATTGATACACGTAAAAAAAACTGCACGTCGTAGTAAGAAAAGACCACAATAGAAATTTAGAATTCGCTTATATTATATTCTACTTACTTTTAGCGAAATAAGCTGCAAATACACACATATTCGTAAGTATTTGTTCATGACGAAATTGTTCTGAATCAGTTAAATTCGACTGTTTTTACTTTAATTTCCGTATTATGTATGCCTTTTGATATTTTACTAATGACTGTAACGCAAAAATTATACCAACTAATTCTTTAATTACGCACAAAAACAATTATAAACAAACATCACTACGTCGGCGGCTTCCCCACCGCTAGGAGCGCTAGTGTCGCTGCAACTGTCAGTTGGTAACAACTTTTACAGCAGTGAGTGTCGCGACTGTATATGTTAGACTGTGGCATATGGACGTACCCGCGGCATGGCGGGGCAAGGAACCTATACTTAACCTTCTGAAGGCTACACCACAGATAACTTTTTCAACGTGAAAGTTATGTTAGGTATGGGTTAAACAAGGATTTTTATTTTTATTTTTTTATTTTTATTTATTTATTTCTTTTTTCTTTTTTTTTAGTGCGTGAGGGTGCGTAGCGTCCGAATCTCCGGTTAAGAAACTTGCAGCATCTCATTGGCTGACAGGTAGTGAGTTCTTTTTGGCCGGAGACAATTTCTGCATGTTGAAATAAGGGACTCGTCTCGCCTTGCGCATCGGCAGATCCTTCATTAAAGACAACATCCGCCCGTCATGATAATGAAGTCACTACTCTCCACCTTGCTTGAATAGCCCCGTGTAGTTAGCGGCATCACGTTGCGCCGTCGAAGGTAGTAGATTCGACACCGATATGAAACTTCCTGGCAGATTAAAATTGTGTGCCGGAACCGGGACTCGAACCTGGGACCTTTGCCTTTCGCGGGCAAGCGCACTACCGACTGTGCTATCCCGACACGACTCACGATGCCGCCCCACAACTCTACTTCCGCCAGTACCTCGCCTCGTGTCGGGATAGCACAGTCGGTAGTGCGCTTGCCCGCGAAAGGCAAAGGTCCCAGGTTCGTGTCCCAGTTCCGGCACACAATTTTAATCTGCCAGGAAGTTTCATATCAGCGCACACTCCGCTGCAGAGTGAAAGTTTCATTCTGGAAACATCCCTTAGGCTGTGGCGAAGCCATGTCTCCAACATATCCTTTCTTCCAGGTTCTCAGGAGAGCTTCTGTGAAGTTTGGAAAGTAGGAGGCGAGGTACTGGCGGAAGTAAAGTTGTGAGGCGGCATCGTGAGTCGTGTCGGGATAGCACACTCGGTAGTGCGCTTGCCCGCGAAAGGCAAAGGTCCCAGGTTCGAGTCCCGGTTCCGGCACACAATTTTAATCTCCCAGGAAGTTTCATATCAGCGCACACTCCGCTGCAGAGTGAAAGATTCATTCAGGTTCGACACCGACTACAAGCATTTTTTTTTTAAAACCCAATCTTCTTTCTAACAGATTCGGGAACAACAATGACTTTTGTATGTTACTTGCCACATATATTTCGAAGTTTTAGCATATGTGTCGCTATTTTGAGAGTAAATGACATTTATACTCTTCCTTGTAACAAATATTTAACTATTTGAATTGGGAGAGAGCAGCCTTTGCGCGTTTAGGAGGGGGTGCTGCTTATAGTGTCATGTGACCCGAAGGTAGCCTGTGTCTTCATCGTAGCAGATTAATTTTGTTACAGTCACTTAACATCAGGGCCGGATCTAGGACATTTGCCAAGGGGGACAAGCTTAAATTTGTCGCCCCTACTTTCACCCTCCCCCCCCCCCACTGTAAGAATCGACATTTTGACGCTAATTGGGTTACATATTTCTAAATAAATGTCACAATCTCACAACATGAACTTATTTTATTGACTGAATGAAGATCAAAGGAAAACAGAACAATTTTAATACATACAAAAATATTACAAGATTACTCATCGCACAAAAATCAATTCAAAATTTCGCTTTTAGAGCTTTTTTTGCTGCAAAACTGTTTTAATAACATCATAGTTTAGAGAAGCAGCTCGTTTGTGCTCTATGGATATTATACTCAGATTTGTTAAGCAGTCGTGCTCCTCAAGTGTATTTAATTAGTTTCAGCTTGCTGAAACTTCTTTCTCCAAACGAAGTGTGACAGGGCAACACTGAAGTCAGCAACCAGGAATTTTAGTTATATTACATGATTTCGGTATTTCTTGCAGTCATTTTACTTTTAATAATTCTGTGTCAGTTAATTTTATTAAATTATACCAGAAAGATACGGTCTGTAAAAAAAAGAGTCGGTCAAAATTTGCCGCCCTCTAAATTCTGCCGCCCGGGGCAACTGCCCCCTTTGTCCCCCCTAGATTCGACCCTGCTTAACAGTGTAATTACTTACTTACTTACGTACTGTGTTTTACTGTTCATGCACATGTGACGTACTGTAGGTACTTTTTTACTGAATAATGTTTTTAATAAATTTATCCTTCATATTCCTATCTCAAGCACAGTCAAGCATGTTATTTAAAAGTAATTTTCAAATATCATCGATTTGATGAAAGGGTAGTATCTATGTAAGAAGGTTTTCGAGATACTTTTTTAAAACACAATTCCTCTTATATTTTTCACTTTAAAAGCACACAGTTACAACATACACTGAACAAAGTCACACGTTATTTGAGACACAATTCTCAAAATATATTTCTTCACATTGATAGTTCATTATATCTCTGGTACAATCAAAGTTCAGAATATTGTCCCAAAGCCAAATTAAAGTTCCTTAATACACTCTATCCTT
The DNA here is from genome assembly GCA_026315105.1 of Locusta migratoria. Classification (NCBI taxonomy): domain Eukaryota; kingdom Metazoa; phylum Arthropoda; class Insecta; order Orthoptera; family Acrididae; genus Locusta; species Locusta migratoria. Next base: position 76,596,075 of record CM048748.1, on the reverse strand, counting down.
TCTCAATGAAATTGAGTGCCAGTTTTTTCTTTTAAAGTCCCCATGAATATTAACTATCTCGGCGGGAGGCAGAATTTTTCTACGTTCCGTAGCCTAATCCCGAATTAAAGTCCATAGATAATGTAACTACGCAATCGCGTAACCTTTAGATCATTCATTGTTAACTATCATACTCTTTAATATCTGTAGGAATAATTTAAACGCGAATTAAAAGGTTCCGAAACATTTCTGTACATGATTCCAGAATATTTTGCAAGACAATTACGCGAGACGCTTACAGAGAGATCTTTTTTACACACCGTAAAACAATGACATAGAGACAGCAATGCTACTGCGGTTACTAATTATACTATATTTACGACATATGATAACTGTGATTGCAGTGTTTTGACCCGGTTACTCTATGACTTTAACTATTCTGACTTTACGAAGATATAACAGATTTCTTTAAAATTTTGAAAAAAATACTTAAATTCTGCCTCTTACAAAAATTAATAAAAATTAAAATGTACTGAAATGGATATTCCAATGCGATGACTGCGATGTACTGTTACAGTTCTTGGTGTTTATTCAAAAAAATGTTCAAATGTTTGCAAAGCTTATGGGAGTTAACTGCGGAGTCATCAGTTCCTAAACTTACAAACTACTTATGAACTAACGTATGCTAAAGACAACACAAACATACGTGACCGGGGGAGGATTCGAAACTCCGACGCGGAAGGCCGCGCGATCCGCAACGTGACGCTCCAGACCGCTCGGATACTTCCGCGCGGCTTGGTGTTTATTATCAAAGAAAAGTGAACAACTTTTTGTATCTTTTAGAAGCAAAATACTCAGCTTTAAGCTTGGAAAAAAAAGTGTGAAATAAAGAAGCTTGTAGGCCGACGCCTCAGATCGAGTTGAAGCAAGTGCAAACAAGCCGAGGTGAGACATTCTGCAAATCACGTAATGAAAATATATCTAAAGGGGGGGGGGGGGTGGCAAACCGGGACGCTTTTCCCTGGCACACCTCGCAGAGATCGACGCGCGGAGCGGGAAGGAGGGGGGTTCCGGCACTCAAAGAAGTGAATCTCAGTCATCTGAAGCAATAGCAGCCAACGATATCGACACACAAAAAAGCCACCAGATAGCAATATTCTCTTATACGCACGCCCCTTTTATTTTTCTGTAGCCGGTATCTATTTTGTCCCCTAGTCATACATTCTTCTACAGTCTTGCATTTGTTTTCTAGCCAGTCCTGCTTAGCCAGTCTGCACTTCCTTCCAGCCACATTTTTCACCCACGTGTACTTCGTTTTACCTGCTTCACTTGATGCATTATCATGTTACCTCCTTTCATTAATTAAGTTGACTATTATAGTTTCCAAATGATAAGCCAAAATCGCAAACTACCAATTTATTAAGTGACGACCGGCTTCGGTGCACTATGTCATCATCATCTGATCATAATATATATATTATAATCTGGTCATCTTGTTATAAAATTGGATATAAAATAAGAAGTGCAACATTGCACTTAGTCACTATATAAAAAAATACTTAAGTTACAAACATGACAGCTTTGAGTATTTTGTAAGCTGTCATGTTTGTAACTGAAGTATTTTTTTATATAGTGACTAAGTGCAATGTTGCACTTCTTATTTTATATCCAATTTTATAACAAGATGACCAGATTATAATATATATATATATATATATATATATATATATATATATATATATATATATATATATATATATATAATGGTGACATAGTGCACCGAAACTGGTCGTCACTTAATAAATTGTTAGTATGCGATCTTGGCTTATCATTTGGAAACTATAAAACGAATTGTTCGCCTCCACACCAGACGATGTCAGGCAATCTTAAGTTGACTATCTCCTTTCTTATCCAGGGATTTCTATTAGACCCTGTTCTTCTACCTCTACGATCCTCTGCGGCCTTCACTATCCTTACCCATTCTTCTTTACTGTATTACATTTATCCTTTTCGGTAAAACCTCGCCTAATGCTCCCTCTGAAAATCTCAAGAACCTCAGTTCCTTCAGTTTGTCTAGGTTCCGTCTCCTAATTTTTCTACCTTTTTTCCAATTTAAGTTTTAATATACAGTTCATAACCAATACGTTATGGCCAGAGTTTATATCTGCCCCTCGATATGTCTTACAGTTTAAAACCTGGTTTCTAAGCCTATGTGTTACCATTATAAAGTACATCTGGTTCCTTCCAGTGTCTCTGCGGAAATACTAAGCTTCGAGAATGTGCAGTAGTGGACAGTGCACACTACAATCGTTACGCGCGAAAAGCTGAGAATTTGAGCAGAACGAGAAGCTTGCCCAGATAGCCTAAAATCGATTAAGCGACCGCTGCTTCAAAGCGGGAAATTGGGGTTCGAGTCCCAGTCTAGCACCAATTTTCTCCATTGAATTTAATTCAGTGCTCTGAAACAGCCAGTCAATATGTTAAAATATTTCTGATTCAGAAATGGCGAAGTGTGGAGACAGCTTCGTACAGTAAGAGAGAGAGCAGCATTGTGAAATGAGTAACCTCACGCAGATTGCGTTTTCGTTCGATCAGAATGATCCCTGTTTCTCACACATAAAAGTCCAGACATTTTGTTTAATGTTACTAATTGTTGATAATCGTCCATAACTTATTTAATTTAATACGCACATTAAAACTGAATAGTTTGTTGAAAAGAGTAGTGAAAATACTTTCAGAAATACACTAAACTCAAAAGACTGCATCGATAATTCATATGCAACGGGCAAAAACATATAAAAAGGGTGTGAAAAGCGTACTCGTTTAAAACCAATATTTTGGGGAAACAACTTCAAGTAGAAATTATTCTATCTGTTTGAATGCGAAATAAGCGCGCATCTAACGATGCCATAAAACCAATATTTTAATCTATCTGTTGTTGTTGTTGTTGTCTTCGGTCCGTAGACTTGTTTGATGCAGCTCTCCACGCTACCCGGTCCTGTGCAAGTCTCTTCATCTGAGAATACGTTCGGCAACCCACGTCCTTTTGAATCTGCTTTCTATATTCGTCCCTCGGTCTCCATCTACGATTTTTACCCCACACGCTTCCTTCTAATGCTAAGTTGATAATTCCTTGATGTGTCAGAATGTGTCCAACCAGACTATCCCTTCTCTTAGAATATGCCAGAAACTCCTTTTCTCCCCGATTCGGTTAAGCAACTCTTCATTAGTTACGTGATCTACCCATCTAATTTTCATCATTCGTCTGTAGCACCACATTTCAAAAGCTCCTATCATCTTTTTATCTGATCTCCTTATTGTCCACGTTTCACTCCCATACAATGCTACACTCCAGACAAATGCTTTCACAAAGGACTTTCTAACATTTACATTAATATTGGATGTTAACAAGTTTCGCTTCTTCAGAAACGCTTGTCTTCCCATAGCCATTCTGCATTTTGTATCTACTTTACTACGGCTATCATAAGTTATCTTGCTACCCAAATAACAAAATTCACCTACAACTTTTATTGTTTCATTACCTAATCTAATTCCTTCAGAATCGCCTGATTTTCTGACATTGCATTCCATTATTCTCGTTTTACTCTTATTAATGTTCATCTTATATCTTCCATCAAGACACTGTCCATTCCATTCAATTTCTCTTCGAGATCTTTTGCGATCTCTGACAGAATTACTATGTCATCAGAAGACCGCAATGTTTTTATTTCTTCTCGCAGCACTTTAATGCCCTCTCCAAATTTCTCCTTCCATTCCTTCACTGCCTGTTCAATGTACCGATTGAACAACATCGGGGAAAGGCTACAACCCTGTCTTACTCCCTTCCCAACCTGTGCGTCCCTTTCTTTCCCTTCGACTCTAATAACCGCTGTCTGGTTTTTGTATAAGTTGAATATAACTCTTCGCTGCCTATATTTTACCCCTGCTACCTTCAGAATTTTGAATAGTGTATTCCAGTCGACATTGTCAAAAGGTTTCTCCAAATCGACAAACGATAAAAACGCAGGTTTCTCTTTCTTTAGCCTATCTTCTAAGACAGGTCGTAATGTGAGTATTGCCTCCCGGGTTCTTACATTTCCCCTAAATCCAAACAGATCTCCCCCGAGGTCGGATTCCACAAGTTTTTCCATTCGTCTGTAAATAATTCTTGTTAGTATTTTGCAACCATTAAACTGATTCTACCAAGCGATCTCCTCTTTCATTCCTTTTCCCAGTCCATATTCACCTACTACATTTTCTACTCTTCCCTTTCCTACCACGCTTCAACCCGTAGAATGCCTGTTTTGTTTTTCTTGATGACGACATTCTCCTGAGTAGTCCCCGCCCGGAGATCCGAATGGGGGACCATTTTACCTCCAGAATATTTCACCCAAGAAGACGCCATCATCATATAAAGATGCATGTCCTCGGGAAAAGTAACGGCTGTAGATTCCCTTTGCTTTCAGCCGTTCGCTGTAAATTTGTGGCAAAGCCACATTAGCTGATGTTACAAGGCCAGCTCAGTCAACCATCCAGACTGTTGCCCCTGTAACTACTGAAAAGGCTGCTGCCCCTCTTCAGGTACCACACGTTTGTCTGGCATCTCCACAGATACCCCTCCACCTTGGTTGCACCTATGGCACGGCTATGTGCATCGTTGAGGCAGGCAAGCCACCCGACCTCGGCAATGTCTGTGGTTCACGGGGGTGGAACCTATCTGTAAAAAGTTATAAAATGTACTGGCTGTATCATTGAGCCATTAAGTGACGGAGCTTGAGATTTACGCCAGGGCGAGTATATAAGGAGTGCTACGAAGGGCCTCGGCATTTCAACGCCTCCGGCAATTCCAACGACAGGTTAAAAACCTGTTGACAACGAAAAGACGTCGGACGTGCGGGCAGACATGTACCCGTTCTAATGCCTCGCTCCCCATGAACTCCTACAAGTACTGGCAAGCCTTCCTCCGCTTTACTGGCAATCGCCCGGTTCTAGTTACCCTCTCCTTCACAACGACTATCCGTTTCACGACAGTGCCAGTAAGGCAGAACACTTCGCCACATACCTCACTGACTTGTTTTTCGTCCCCGACAATCCCAGATTTGACTACTCTCTCTTTCCAGATTTACGTGAGCGCACTGATACATCCGCCCCTCTGCTCGCCTCTGGCTTCATGGACCACATCTCCCCACCTCCCACCCCCTACAGAACTCACCGCCCTTGATATTCAACTCACACTACACCTAAACACAACATGGCTCCCGGCCAAAACCGCTTAATCTACAGGCATCTCTGTGCCTGCCCCCATTCCTTCCATGCCGCCCTCGCATCATTATGCAACGTTATCCTCTACACCGGTTTCTTCCCCAACATGTGGAAGACATCCCGTGTCCTAATGTTCCCCAAACCCGCCAAGCCTCCTCCTGAGACCTCTTCCTATCGCCCCATCAGCCTCATCTTGGCGTTTGTCAAGGTCCTGAAAACCATCCTTTCCCACCACATACACCAGCATTATTGTCAACACCAGCTCCTTCCTCTCTCCCAGTGTGGCTTCCTACCACCCGTATCTGCTGACAACCGGCTCCTCTGCCTCACCCACCTCCTCCCCGTCCAATTCACTCCTTTTGCGCCGCTATCTTTGTCTCCCTTGACATCAAGAAAGCCTACGACTACATATGGCATCCCAGTTTCCTAATCAAGCTCAAGACCTACACTTTTTTTAACTGTGTCCATTTCACTGCTTGCTCTCCCGCTGCCCCTCCAATGTGACTGTCAAGAATTCCTAATTCCGCTTGTTTGATCCCTCAATCGGGGTTTCCCAGAGCTCCGTCCTTTCGCCACTCCTCTACCATATTTACTCGGTGGACATGCCAGAACCCCAACCTCCTGTCCATCTCCTTCAGTATGCTGACGAAATCGCCTTCCTAGTCCTCACCCCTTCTCTCGCCCACTCCCAACACCTGCTCCAGTCTCACAATTCTCCACACCAATGGATCCTTTCTGTCAACCCCACCAAATCTCAGGCAATTATCATAAGTTTTACCACTCGCTAATTCTGCTACCACGATCTCTACCTTACTCTCCATGACCGTCCCATCCCTTAAACTTCCACCCTCAAATACCTTGGCTGGCCTCACCCTTGACTCCTTGCTGTCTCCATTAGACATTTGTGAGACCTGGCCATTTTGATGCACTTGGAATAAACTTTAGAGTCTTGACCACAAATCTCAATTTATTGAAGCCTTACGCGTTTCGACGTTTCGATATTATCGAAGGCTACAGCAAGACAATGGAATTAATATTCATCAAACATTTTGCTAAAACATAAATGAGAACACTATCTTCACACTCACCACATCTTTTAAAACTTATTAAAAAGTGGAACTAAAACAGATGGCTGATCTACCTTCCCAGCACTTTTATGTATGCCCCCTTTCATCCACCCCCCCCCCCCAATTTTCCTCACCTGAATACTGTATAGATACCATGATTTTGGTGACTGTCAGCAATGTGTGACTTAACACTATCTTTCCTAACGATGTCAAAATATACTATGACAAAAAATATTGGTGTAGCACTCATATAATTGTATAATCTAAAAGAAAATTTTTGTACACAGTGATTATAAAAGTTTTATAGTTATAAGTTTATAATTGTATAACTTATATATATATATATATATATATATATATATATATATATATATATATATATATATATATATACCACAGCGGGAATGAGTGCGCATATGTGTGAGAGAGAAGTAGAATGACAACATCGCCAACTGGCGGATTCTCCACTTAATAACTAACCGCTTTGCTAACCTGGGATGTTCTGGGGGGAATTTTAAATTTATTTTATGTTTGACAGTGATTATTTTAAAAGGAATGTTTTAGTTTCACTTTTAATAAGTTTTAAAAGATATGGTGAGTGTGAAGATAGTGTTCTCATTTATGTTTTATCAAAATATTTGATGAATATTAATTTCATTGTCTTGATGTAGCATTCGATAATGACGGAACGTCGAAACGCGTAAGGCCTCAATAAATTGAAATTTGTGGTCAAGACTCTACAGTTTATTTGAGGTCACCCTTGACTGCTCCTTCTCATGAACCCCCCACCTGAAGACCATCTGTAAAAACGCCCTCTCCTGTCTCAACCTCCTCAAACTTTTCTGCGGCTGGACATGGGGACTGAACACTTCCACCATCCTCTACACATACCGTTCCTTAAAGCATCTTGTCCTTTGCAGCTTCCACCCCGCCTAGATATCAGCCTCCCTGAGTATTACAAGTCCCTTCAAATCCTGGAGCGCTACGATCTCCGCCATGCTTACCACATCCGCCTCCCCTCTCATGTGAATTCTTTATGATCTCATCCCTTTTTCCGCACCTTCTCAATTTCCTAGGACATACCCGTATCCTGTATGTATCCCACAAGATAGAATCCTGTCACCCCCTTGTGTCTTGTCTACGCCTTCACACTCTCTACATCCTTTCCGAGGTAAAATGTTCGCCACCTTCTTGTTCCGTATGACGTCCTCCGTCGTGATATCTATCCCTCCTACCAACCTTAGTCCTTTCCTCTCCCCAGGTAAGATGCGCCCCTTCTTTCCCCCTTCTCCTCCCCCCTTACACCCCTCTTCGCTGGGGTTCACATTTCCCTTCCCTCCCGTCATTGAACTGTCTCGTTCTTCCACCGCTCTACGCCTCCTTTCCCTTCCTGTCCCCTTGCAGGATCTCTGTTCATCATTTTTAACCTGCACAATTTTAACCAATAGTGTCAGTGTTGTGCTATTGTGATCTGTCTAGACACTGTCTAGGCAATTTATTTATTTACAATTACAATAACAATTTAGCTGTGTTACCTGGATAACTAAAACAGACCTTTACAATCAATTATTATACATTACAAATTGTTTGCTTGTTAGTAATAAGTTAATGACAACACTAAGTATAATTCCCGCCTCTTAGCAAGCCTCCTGAAGGGAGGCCAGTAGCCATCCCTACGACGTGGACGTGGGTGGGGCCTACTTACTACTGCTACTCATATTAATTTATTAGATTGTTACATTTACAAAACAAAGTAAATTACACTACTTCTACTAGTGGTGCACTGATTTACACTACCCATCTCCTTTGCACCCCTGGATTTCTAGTCTAGATTGGGTTTGGAAGGTAGCGAGGCAACCAACACCAAAGAAGTTATTCCAGTGACTTCTCCCTTATACCTTGCTCACGCAAGGCGGGGAAGTCGTCCAGCTCTTCACTCCTTACCTCAACTAACCTTCCGGTCATATTCGGTTCCATCCGTGGTGCCAAACCGACGTTAGCCGGCAAGACGCCAGGGATGGTGATGTCAATCCGGTTTTACGTACGCAGTATATTGCTGCCTCATAGAGGCATGCACGGCTTTTCTCTCCTATTGTTTCGCAGCAGGCTATCCTCGATAGATCTGCTGCGCGTGGGTTGATACTTACTCATTAGTATAATGAGGAACTCATCGTTCCTTATTATTTCATAGATGTCCCTGGTGGGTATGGCTTGCCTCTCTACAGAGGCAACTCGTGCGTGTACTGGGCACTCGAAGATTACGTGTTCCGGGCTGCCTATCTCAGCACCACATTCACAAACTGCATCAGGCCGTTTCCCTATTCGGTACAAGTGCACCGGGTAGGGTCCGTGACCTGTCAAAAAGTGCACTAATCCTTTGGATGGAAGAAATTTTAACTTCATCCTTTCTCTCACTGATGGTAGGAAGGAGTGTACGCGCCTGGCTGTTTCAGATGAATCCCACTCCCGTTGCCAAATATCGTTAATGGCTTCGTTAATTTCTCTTTTATTTAACGAAGCCAAGGCGATCTAAAAAATTTTAGTGAACGGGGCCGCCATCACCGGCTGAACCAGTGTTGCGTGTGTCTCTTAAACAGTGTTTCCGTTTTTCATCGCCGTTTACTTGTTGTTTTAACCGTCAGTTTTTTTAGCCACCATGGCAAACATTTTATGCTGACTGTGTGTTTCCTGAGCTCTATTTTTAAAGTTCACATTCGCTGCATTTTTCGTCATTATATGTACCATTGTCACTGTTTATTGTCTCCATGTCTATATTTTATTCTTCTCCTCAGCAACGTAGGTTTCTTCCAGGTACTGACATCATTGCTAACGACATCAGCCAACACCTGCAGCTGGCTGCACCCCAATTGTGTGTATCTGACACATAAATCGCGCGGGGTTTGACAGTGTGTAGCATCATAGTCGCGAAGAAGGACAGGATAGCATAAAAAAGGACGAAGGAACCTTACAAGGGGACCATCAGAAGTTAAAATTACGGATTTTGATGGGTCTCGGATATATTGTTGAAGGACATACCCTGAGTATGAGGCTATCGCCCTTTTTTAGGGCGGCATTACACGGTCAAATTTTTGTTATAAAAATCAAAAGTTTGTAATATTCTTTTGATGCAAATCTTTGACGCTCCGCTAATAAGGGGTATTACACTGTCGTCAGATTTTTAATCATTTTTCAAGATGGCTGACAGTAAACACATGTTATCATGCGCTGTTGCTACTACGAAAACTACATTTTGAAGAAAAAAGACGGACTTTCTTGGGAGAAACTGTCAAAATCATTTTATTTTGCGGGAGCTGCAAGCGGAGGGCGCCAAGTCATATAAAAATTGCTGGAGAGTGGATGATACAGCGTATCGGTATTTACTCGGTAATGTGGCTCCACACATTAAAAATCGGTATACGCACGCGAGAAGACTATATCGACAGAAGACAGGTTTACAGTGACACAGAAATTTCTTGTCACTGGGGTTACGTCTTATTTACGGGCTGCAGCGTAACGTGCTCATCTTGGAACGAAGTGTTCGCTATACGAGAAGGATTAACTTACTGACCGGACAACCAATAGCAACGGTAATACTACCGATTACAGTACTGCTAAGGCTGAATTACTAAACACAGCTTTCCGAAATTCTTTCACCAAAGAAGACGAAGTGAACACTCCAGTATTCAATCCAAGAACAGCTGCCAGCATGCTAAACTTAGAAGTAGATGTTCCTGGAGTAGTAAAATAACTTAAGTCACTAAACAAAAATAAATCTCCCGGGCCAGATTGTATACCAACTAGATTCCTTTCAGAGTATGCTGATGCAATAGCTCCGTACTTAGCTATCATTTACAACCGATCACTCAGCGAAAGATCCGTACCCAAAGACTGGAAAGTTGCCCAAGTTATTCCAATATTCAAGAAAGGCAATAGGAGTGATCCCCAAAATTACAGGCCTATCTCATTGACGTCGATTTGCAGTAGGATTTTGGAACATATACTTTGTTCGAATATTATGAACTACCTCGAAGAGAACGACCTATGAACCAGTAGTCAACACGGATTCAGAAAGTATCACTCTTGCGAAACACAGCTTGCCCTTTATTCACATGAAGTATTAAGTGCCATCGACAAGGGATCTCAAATCGATTCCATTTTTCTGGATTTCAGGAAGGCTTTTGACACTGTACCCCACTAGCGGCTTCTTATGAAATTGCGTGCTTATGGAATATCTCCCCAATTGTGCGATTGGATTCACGATTTCCTATCAGAAAGAACACAGTTCGTTGTAATTGACGGTAAGTCATCGGTAAGTGATATCTGCCGTTCCACAGGGAAGCGTTATAGGTCCCCTACTCTTCCTCGTGTTTATAAACGATTTAAGAGACAATCTGAATAGCTCCCTTAGACTTTTCGCGGATGATGCTGTCGTTTATCGGTTAGTGCAGTCAATTGAGGATCAAAAGCAACTGCAAAGCGATTTAGACAAAATTTCTGCATGGTGCGAAAATTGGCAATTGACACTAAATAAAGAAAAGTGTGAAGTAATACACATGACCACTAAAAGAAATCCGCTGAACTTTAATTACGTGATAAATCAGTCAAACCTTAAGGTCGTAGATTCTACCAAATACCTAGGAGTTAAAATTACGAACAACTTTGACTGGAGAGAACACATAGAAAATATTGTGGGGAAGGCGAACCAAAGGTTACGTTTCATCGGCAGAACGCTTCGAAGATGAACGAGCTCCACCAAAGAGACTGCCTACATCACACTTGTGCGTCCTCTCCTGGAGTACTGTTGTCCATTGTGGGACCCTCACCAGTTGGGACTGACGGAAGACATTGAGAAGGTTCAGAGAAGGGCAGCTCGTTTTGTTTTATCACGTTACGGGGGAGGGGAAAGTGTCACGGAAATTTTGCAAGAATTGGGGTGGAAATCATTAAAAGAAATACATTATTCATTGCGGCGTGTTCTGTTTGCGAAGTTACAATCACCAACGTTTAGTTCTGAATGTGAAAATATTTTGCTAGCACCCACCTACTTAGGGAGACATGACCATCCCAATAAAATAAGAGAAAGCAGATCGATAACGGAACGATTTAGGTGTTCTTTTTCCCGCGCGCTATTAGAGAATGGAACGGTAGAGAAAAGTTATGAAAGTGGTCAGGCACTGTAATGTGATTTGCAGAGTATCTATGTAGATGTAGATATGTAGATGTAGACAAGAGCGCATACTAGAATCTACCAACAACGGAGCACGAACAGCGTCGATTATTATTAGATTGAGAAGAGTGGAAAGCTTAAAAAAATCTGCTTCATACATTTCTATTAATTTTGTGGTTGATGTAACACACGAGGCCATGAATCTTCTTCTTACACCCAGGTCGAATTTCTCCGTTCAGTGCCTCCAAAATCTCTTGTAACTTTCGAGTCTCCTTAATCTGTTATTGTTCAGGCTGTCTGGGATTATACAGTGATTTGTCTGCTTCAGAAAGTTCGACTGATTTTGTTGATGACGTCACACACCAACTAAACTTCAACGTCATGTTTCCAAACAAGGACGTTTGTTTTCAAATAAGCGCGGTCCAAGAGCTACAGCGATGCTAGCCCTCCAAACAGTAACATTTCGCATTGCAGTGAACAGTAGACAAACGACTTTTATGATCAAATCAACTGCGAGGCACTAGATATGATTATATTCTTTTGATGAAAGCAAAGATATTTCAAAGTTCCTTATTACACTATTGCATTTTTACGATGTAAATATATGTAAATTTTTGACAAAGAAATATGAATATTAGTGACGGCCCTCGGTTTTCGAGAAAATTGATGTTGAATTTCACTGCTCAGTGTAAGACGCGAAGCGTTAGCAATCTTCAAAATTCAATAAAGGAAAAGAAAAACATTGGTTGGAGGTAGTGAGCTCTAGTGATGTGCAACGTATGGAACATTGCCGAAGAAACGGTCGGGTTTAATTCAGAACATTATGTGATCTCAGACTATGTTTTTGAGCGGATGGCTTACCAGCAATAAACTTTATTAGTTGAAATACAAATATGTAGTAGCTCATTAGTGATTTACAGCTTCCCTAGTTCAAATCCCTTGGTAATTGATTATTAACTTTAATTAAGAGTAATGCGCAGCCGGCCGCGCTGGCCGAGCGGTCTGCGGCGTGCCAGTCAAAGTCTGCACGGCCACTACGGTCGGGAGTTCGAATCCCCCATCGGGTATGGATATTTGTGTCCTCTTTAGTATAAGGTAGTTCATAGCTAATTTGTAAGTTTAGGAACTGATGACCCCGCAGTTAACCCCTGAAGTTTTATTTTTCTAAAAAGTAATGCGCACGTTGACAGAATCAGAATTACAACTTTTTTTTCCATTATTGTATTTTGATGCCCCAGTGCTGGTAGCGGCCTCGGCGCTGCTCTTCAGCCGAACACATGTAAAGGTGGCGAGGAAGAACAAGTTATCTGTAAGGTGACTACATTATGGAGACATTGGAGAACAACAAAAGTTAAAAAACGGAGCAATATACAGATACAGTCAGTTTAAAATTATTGCCAAGGTGGCTAAAACACTGAAGATTTAAATCAACACTGAAAACGGAGGCGCAGGTTAAATACCACAAGCATCATTTGTTCTGCATGTAACGGCTGTTCCAGGCGCTTAAAAACATCGAGAACACGACACTGATAAAATCGGCGCAGATAAATAGCAGGCACAAGAAACCCGCATGGGATATGGAAAGGTGGGGAAGCGTGGAGGGGCGGGAAAAGGATGGGGAGGGGGAGAGAGGACGGAAGAACTCCTAGGGAAGGGGTGGGAGGGGAAGACCAAGTGTAGGACGGATGAGGAGGGGGAGAGAGGGGCACGTAAAATATGGGGGTGGGATGGGAGTAGGGCCGTTAGGAAGGTTAGATATCAGGGCGGAAGGCGTCATCCGGGAGGGGAAGGTGGCGAAAGTTACCCTGGGAGAGGACGTGGAGAGTGAAGGTGAAGGGTGGCAGGGATGCATTGGTACATGTTTGGTAGTTTCCCGGGGTTTAAGAGGAACCAGAGGATGACGGGATTCTATTTTGTGGGAGATATGCAGATGTGTTCCATAAATTTGAGATGGTGTGGAAAAAGAATGAGATTTTAAAGCAGTGTTTTCCAAACGTTCCCTCATGGCGACACCCTTTTATAGCTTACAGTTTTGCGCGGTACCCTTTCACTAATATAAATACATGTGATACAATTTAGATGCTTCTAGCGAGGGGTGGGGGTGGGGAGGGGGACGGAAATAAAGTATCGCTTAATTGTAGTTTGTAAACGAAACTGAAATCCTCGTACGCATTGACATGTTTAATGTTAATCCTAACTGCAGCAATTACCTACACTTGATCGCAAGAAAAGGAAAGGAACTAGGAGATGTACAACAGAGTAACACTGCAGAGAACAGTGCCTAACTCACACAGTAATACTTCCTTCTTCTACATGCCAACCCAACTTCCGAAACACGTAAACCCCAGTTTTAAGTAGTCTTCATTATACAGCCTCACCTTTGTGTACGTACTACTGCACGATGGAACGGAATAAACAGAGGTTGGAGACGCACCTTGTGATTGTTGTTCTGCATCTTGCGATGTTCCAGCTACATTTCTTGGCTGGTGCTCTTCATCTGAGGGTTCATAAACTGCCGAAGGCCTTTTTCTCACAATAAATTTATCCATTTTTATTGACGTCTGTAAACTGTATCACAATGAACGAAGTAAACTAATGGCATGTCACGAACGAAACATGGAATATTAATCCATTATTGCCACTCAAAAAGCTCGTTAAGATATTGGCCGCTAGAGTGCGACATTATACCACAGTACAAGAGAGACATCTAGTGCCATTACTGGACGTTAAATGAAACAAATACAATGAGACTTTATTAAGTGGACTTAGAAAACATTCGGATAATCGCAAATCCGGATAATTGAATCTATGCATAAAACCGTGAATTGTATTATTAACTCTACATGCGTTCTCATATTGTTACCTTTCTAGGATAAACAGGTAATGTTAGAACTTTATTTAAAACAACGGAACAGAAACAATATTGTGCTTTGATATTTTAAATCACATGTGGCACACGCCTTAGGCCGGCCACGGTGGCCGAGGGGACTGAGGCGCGCCAGTCACGGTCTGCACGGCCACTACGGTCGGGGGTTCGAATCCCCCCTCGGGCATTGATATTTGTGCCGTCCTTAGTGTTAGCTAGTTCATAAGTAGTTTGTAAGTTTAGGAATTGATGACCCTGTAGTTAAGTCTCATAAGCTATACAAACATTTGAACATTTTTGAACACGGCCTAACGGCTTAGCAATTGGCAACGGCCTAACTCAATTAACGATGAAACATTCGCTATCTACGCCTAATAATAAATGCTCGCTGTCTAACTCAAACAGTTATGAAACACGTGGAACACAGATGGTGTAGGATGTGGTGGGTAGTTCCAGCGGGTACTGTTGTACATGTTCGGACCAGACAACAAAGATATATACTCGCGGTTGACAAACCGGATAATCGCGAATCCCTATAACTGAGGTCCAGATAATAGAGTGAACGATCATTCCTTTAATGCGTGATCTGTGGTGCACTGAATGAAGAGAAAGATGACTAGCTGCAGGCGAGTCTCCAGGGTAGTATGAAGAGAAGAATATTTTGTGTTATTTTATGACAAGTTATTTTGTTTAGAGTCTAAATTTGTTAGTCTCGCGACACCCTTGATACTACTACGCGACACCCCAGGGTGTCGCGACACCCAGTTTGGAAAGCTCTGTAATGTAAAGGATCCATGTGGGGGAAGGAAGGCGGATGCTGTAAGCGAGGTGGAGTACGTGGCGCCACAGAGTAACACATACAGAGGAGTAGCCACCCCTAAACCACTGTCCTACGCTCCCCTCGTAGTTCTGAAAGATGCCAGCAGGTGTCAGGCGGATCGCTGACTTAGGGTGCCTCTCGCACGTCAGAGGGTTGCGTGGAGGGGAAGCTGAGGGGAGAGCTCGTGCCGCCTGCCATGAGGCCACGGCTGTGTCCAGCTTGCTGGCGTTTGAGGGGAGGTGGTGGTGGGGACAGCCGCTACCTGCCGACTGCTCTGGCCAGTTTAAAGAGCTGCTTCTGACCGCAGCGCCATCATGGGACATCTTACGGAACTGCTGGAAACCCTCCCTCCCCGTACCCCTGAGCGTAGGACCGGGCCCTTACGGAGGTATCCCGTCTGTATATATTTGTCTGTGCTGGCGCTCCAGGATCTGGGGGGTTTGTAATAGGCTGGGGGGGGGGGGGACGGAAATCCAGTTGGGATGGAAGGTGCAGAGGATGGGACACATCAGGGAATGGAATATGTAGAAGATGGGTGTACAGTCTTGAGGGAATGGTCGAGGGCGAAGCCAAGGTATTTGAGGGTGGGAGTTTGTGGGATGGAACGGGCATGGAGATGTAGCTATCAGAATTACAACAAGCCACAGACAAGTTTTAAGTTCAAATCGTCCCCTATATGAGACATGTAATATCACAGCCTGCATACATGTTTTGTGACCTTAGGATGCGCTACTGCGAACGGTAAGTTCGGGAGGTGGGCCGTGGATAGCAGGGATTGTGGAGAAGGCCTGCAACTGAAAGAAGCGATTAGTTCATACATACTTTGATTACCGAGGCAGGTAATACTCAATTACAGATCCTATCTAATACATAGCACACAGTTCTGCAATGATTTCTTCTATCAGTCAGTAGTAGTGTTCCAGCTTGTCGATGTAGATGGCTGGCTCGTTGTACTTGACCCCTCCGTCATCTTGACGTACTCGCTGGTAGAATGAGCTGTCCGCTATACTGCCTGTCGGGCTACGGTGCGCCGGCCCTCTTCTTCTGATTGGACGGCGCGCGGAGGAAAGCAGAGAGGTCACGAGACTTGCGGTTGCAGCACCATCGAGCGACTGATCGCCTCTTCACGAAGTGGCGCGGCGACATGTGCAGACCGCCGGCGTTGTGACGAATGGCGACGCTACAGCATATGTTTCCAGAAGAGACGCTTACACTCGTGTCGCAAAACCAGCCTTAACAGCAAGCGCCATACTGACGTCCATCGTGGGCTATGGATCTCCGATATTGGCCCACAGACTCACGAGGGTGACGCCTGCCATGGCCGTGAGAAGGGTGCAGCGCAACATCCTCCTGCGTTCAGCTGGAGCCTAAGGGGCCACTCCCGGCGGGGCCCTCTTGGTGTTGATGGGGCTATGCCCCCTTGACATCATGGTAAGAGAGCAGGGAGCTTGGTGCTGGGCCAGGAAAGGAAACGGAGGGAACGTAGAAAAAATTATGGGGGAACCAATTCTAAGTAAAACAGACATCAGACAGAAAGGGCTCCAACTTTGGCAGCAATCTTGGGACGAAGAGGAATCTGGGAGAGCTCACGCTCTCCTGCCAGATATCCAGGAAAGATTGGGTATGAAACATCTAGGGGGATGCTGCACTTCCTCACCGGACATGGACCCTATCCGACATATCTATGTCGTAGAGATGGGATAATTGAAACATCTGACGGTTTCGAAACCAATGAAACCGTACCATCTGTGGTTTCGAAACACTGTTTGGAAACCATGAAACCGTGAAGCAAAGTATGTTTTATCCTGAAATCTTCGTTCTAGGAGGGCAATATTTTTCACTATGTGGACAAGGGTACATACAAGAACCTGTCTACCATATAGTATATATTTACTTCTTGGTCTGTACGAAACATGTTTATAAAATTTGCTCCCGTGTTGTTGATGTTGCCAACATAGTCACACGAGGTAGCCGGTTCCAAAATGTGCAAATGTTTGTCAAGCTTATGGGACTTAACTACGGGGTCTTCAGTCCCTAAACTTACAAACTACGTATGAACTACTTACGAACTAGGACGGCACAAATATCCATGCCCGAGGGGGGATTCGAACCCCCGACCGTAGTGGCCGTGCAGACCGTGACTGAAGCGCCTCAGTCCCCTCGGCCATCGCGGCCTGGCGAGGCCGCCGGTATGGTAGGTAAAAGTTTACCCCGCTAGGAACTCACAAACTGCAATACGGTATGCATATTACAGTGATGGATCATAAATGCTACTTTCTATACATACTAAATAAAGTATAGGGAATAAAGGGCACACTTAATAATCACAAATAATGCTATGGAATTACAAAAATCATAAAATAAGAGACAAGTTCACCACTTCTACGTCTTGACCGTTACACCACCGCCGCAATTCCTTTAACATGACAGTCGAAAAAGTATAACGATTGGAGGTAACATCGTTTTCACTCGTAAGAAACTAACTCTTTAACACGATATTAAATATGCGATGTACCGTTGTTCGTATAAAAAATGTCATTTCAGGCTTCATGTTGTATCTTATTTTTAAAAAATGTAGTTTCTCTCGTGTTTTTAATATGGTATATAAACCTAGAATTTAAGTGGTTATTTCAATGCAAACAGTGAATGTTGTTTTTTTTTCTTTTACATTTATAAAGCGGACATTATGTCATTTCGGAATACAGCAGTCTCTTTCAAACGAATCTTGATTTCAGTGATCATAAGCTGCATAGTCACGAGTGTCAACTACTATTTGACACTCTCTTCAGTAAAATGAAACACCACATTTCGATACCATTAGTCTGTTCCGCCTTTCTGCATTAGTGGTTTGAAACACCGGTGTTGTGAAACCGACACGAAACCGTGAAACCGACAGGAAGAAACGGTTTCAGTGTATCGACAATCGACCGCGAATGTGATCCGAAACAGAACGGAATGAAACCGCACGGTTTCGAAACCGTGAAAGATACCGGTTTTGAAACACTGAAACTGTTGTGTGTATCGAAACCTGGTTTCGAAACCATGAAACCGTATCCAACTCTACTATGTCGGTTTAGGAGACAGGCTACGCCAGCTTGTGCCTGTGGTGCCGAGATAGGCACGCCAGAACACACCATTTATGAGTGTCCTACGTAAGACGACGTGGCTGCGGATCTCAGAAGGGCGCTGCCTAGTAATAACACCTTTGAGCTCATAAGAACCCCAGACACGTTCCGAGTACTCGACGAAATCGCCAATAATGTCTCGCGCAAAGTGCTTTGGGACTTTATCCTGAATCAATAACCGGATCTGACCCAATACCCGATTGATACAGCCACGTCTGCCATGCCGCCGGGGGATGGACTGGTCTCCAGCAATGGAAGAATCCGACATCCCCTGGATTCGGGGGTTAGATGTGGCAAACACCGAATTAGACCATAGACATAAGTTGTTCTTAAATAGTAGAATAAGACACACAGGGGAAAAATTTTTGCGGGGGGGCTGTTGTGACAAAAGAAATTGGCCGCCCAGTGCCAGGGGCATGCTCACTGGGATTCGCTCGGTGAGCTGGTCACCACAAGCAGGTTTGTAATGCTGGCACACATGTAACGCCACAGAAGTAGCATAAGACACAACATCATACACGTCACCCAGTATGAACATCAACAACCAGCATGATGTCCAGTGGTTTCTGCAGAATCATATAATGTAATGAAATGTAATGTCACTATTTAGCCGTAAGAAATTTATGTATTATACTATTGCCCATTTTAGTCTTAGGTAATGGGTTGTATTGTTTGATATTGTAATAAATTATAATTATTGAAAAAAAAGCGCCCATAAAAGTAACTAATACACAAATTATTATTATTATTATTATTATTATTATTATTATTATTATTTTTTTTTTTTTTTTTTTTTTTTTTTTTTACAGTTGTGTGTACTGGGAGGTTTACACGTTGCCACTAAGTTGTTTCACGGAATGTCAAATCACATAATTATTCTTTACCATAGTGGATATTAGATGTGCATGATGGACATACAGCACTATAGATTGTAATCCATACGTAACTTCAGATTTGGTCTTTTTGTAATAAGTCGTTGAACTGTTAACACGTAATATATGTGGAACAGATAAAGTTTGTTATTCAGGAGCCATTAAGTTCAGGTCTGTAACGAAGATTGATTTTGTTTTATTATTTGAAAACACAGTGACATAAAATATTATGCATTTAATTCAAGTATTTAGAATTAATCCCAGATTTTGAGCATTTTCAGTATATTTGGTGCCGCTGTTTAAAATCCATTGTTGGAGGGAGGCTGCCGTCATTATTATTCGAACCAACGGTGGACAAAACTAAACTGTTCTGACTATAATTACACTAAAGAGGAGAAATGAGAAACAAAAACTTGTATGAAAATTATTTTCTATGGTAATTTCAAATGATTACTGCATTGATCAGTTGCGTAAGTATTGGTGTGTTGATAAGATCTCCAGTGAGTAGTGAAATTGTCTGTATGACAGAAAGTGTCAAAATTTCAAAAGAAATCGCTTCTCATATTTATGACAGACCGATTCTTGAAAATTTCTGTGGTGTTAGAACTAGTTGTGTGTAGGTGGAAAACTCTACAATTACTAAAGAGCGTCAGAGCCCAGATTATATTATTTCAGAGCTAGCCATTGAAAGGAAATAATCCAGATATGTATTACGTGAATTTAGTCTCCATATTCCATGAACAGTGTTTAAATTGGATTTTGGTGGTCAATTTTTAGTTACATGTCACAGTTAAATATCAGCGATCATTCGATGAACTGCTTTTAAGTCAAAATACTTTAATGAAATACTAGACCTTTATGAATTTATGTTTGAGCAGATACACGTCAAGTACAGTAATACTTCTACACCAGTACAACAGTTTTATTCTTATGTACTAACACAAGCAACAGATAAAAAACCAAACACACGCACAGCATATACACACGGACATTACAGAGTTCAGCCCTCAGCCGCCAGAGTCGCTTTTGTGCAGCATAAGCGGTTTATTTATTCTCTTTTACGTGACTTACCGTCAAAGTGATACGTATTAGAACTTCTGTGGGAATAGAAATAAATCTCGAGTATCACAATTTCAGTGGTTAGTCTTACATTTTCTGCGTTCTGTGTTAGTAAATAATCTTTTTATGTGCTTGGTACATGAGTGTTTACATTTCCAGTGTTAATTCGGAAGTTTTGCCGGAACAAGCAAACGTAATTTTTTCGGACAGTTATTGCTTTAGCCACGTCGACAGTTTGCACGTACGGACGTTAATTCAGCGCAGCCAGACGCAAATTCTGCTCTCTGCATCATTTTAACTAATAATTGCGCATTCACTGGAGATTTGATTTGGGCTCTTACTTCAGATAATCTCACCTGATTCGAATTTCATATTCCTTGTGCATTCAGATTCGGGAGTGTGTGGCGTTGCACAGTGTAACAACATTCAATATTCACATCCCTGTAAGCAAAGAGCCACAAGTACTGCTAACCGAATTATGTCCTGAATGAAATTGTGAATCTACAATCTCCTCTCTTGTGTAACAACTGCATTCAGCCGATCCCATTCCTATAAATGCAAAACCGAGTCATTTACACCAAACATGGCATAAACAACCACAACCGTTCTGTCAGTAGACTGCCCAAAACTTTCTTTTCGTAAGTACATTTTCCCGATACATCTAGACCTATGAATTTACTTTTAGAAATTACACTAGCTGCCCGTTTCGTGTTTCACCAAAATTCCACAGCAACGTCCTTCTGTAACCCCTTCCTTCCTTATACCCTTGTCTAATTACAATCTTCTCCTGTGCAGCATACCTATCATCGTACATTCATTTCACACTATAAGCACATACAATTCCATTACTGCTACCCTCATAAAAGACTGACAATTTCAAATCCGATTTTCGGAATTCTGAATCATCCGCTGCAGGTGGCCGATCTGACAGGGGCAACAATAATTGATGCCAATATTATCGACTGAATTTAAACGTTTAAAATTCCTTCATCAGAAATAGAATCTGACATATTCCAAATTTAATCATCCGTTACTCGAAAATGAAACACTTACCTACTTCCAACACACTTCACACATAATTTCTAACTTTTACGAAACACTTTCTCGCTGATACCTTCCACAAAATCATGAAAGCGAAAATAATTATCGCTTATCACATTTTCTCTGTACAGTCGGTCAAACTAGAGCATCTGGTTTGCCTTTGTAAATTATATTTAGCTTCTGTCCGCAACACTCTCTGCAGGCAGTTCCTACAGACCGTATATCAGTGAATGCACCAGATAGATTATAGCACTGATAGTAGCCTAGTTCTGCAGATATGACGCGTAGACGCGTCACGAAATACCTCATAGTTACATCGGCGTGCAGTGAAACATCAGGAGTGACATTTTACATCATTATTTCTTTACTACTAATGGTATTCCCAAGGCATTTTGTAAATATCATATCAACATATAGAAGTGAATGCACTTGCAAAATTATATCCCTCTAGTGGAAATAATCAGGAGATATGACATTGTAAATAATGAGGTGCGTACATCTACATCTATGTATTTACTCTGCTGATCACATTTAAGTGCCTGGCAAAGGTTTTATCGAACCGCTGTCGTTATATTTCTCTACCGTCCTTATCTCAAATACCTCGCGGGAAAACATCTAAATCTTTCCATTTTCGATTTTATTCCTCTTACTTTAGCATGATCGTTTCTTCCTATGTAGGTGAGGCAAACACAATATGTTTGCATTGTGAGCAGAGAGTTGTTGAATGAATAAATTTCCCAAATAGATCTCGGCACAGCGAATGATTTACACCCCAACTAGTGCATTATTTCTGTGACACCTGAACCGTGCGGTTCGATTTTAGAGTTCCGCTCCGTGGAATTGCGATTATCGGTGCCATTTCCGCCGATATATCTCTGTTTCCCCGAGTGGGAAGTGGAGTGATTTTCGGGGCGGAGGCGTGTGGCGGTTAGAGACGTAGCACGCACCAGGGGGCAGTACCTTCCGTGGGCCGGGCGAGTCGGCATGCTCGCGCAGTGTGTCAGCAGACGGTGGATTTCGGCGACGGTTACATCTGTTGGCGGTTCTGTGCCCCATGGTTCTCTAGCAAGGGAATGTGGAAGTCAAGTTGGTATCGGAGTGTGACACTTACCAGCGGATGTTTGAGTGCTGTACTGTAATACATCTGTCTGTTTCAGAAGTGTTGTGTATTATTTAAGTCGCCAAGTGTCTCGCAAATAATTTGTATGTCGTGGATGGAGATGCCTGTTGTTATTGCCGTGTGATATTGTGTGGCTGGCATAGAACCGTGACGCCTCACCTGAATACGGCACCAGTTAGTTGGTGATGCACTTGGTAACAAACTGATTACAAGTTGGTAAGTTTATGCTCGGTGGACTTGAGGTAATATCATTTCCAGTAAGTTGTCACAAGATCTGTAGGGTTATTTGGTGATAATAGCGCTCTCGAACATTTAATTTGTGTAAAAATCTTCTCATCTTTTCCTTCCATGAGTGATATGTGTTCCACGTGGTTGGTTCATAGAACAAAGCCTTCAGCTTCCACTCTTGTTTGTTCCATGTCCATCAGGCAAGTAACTATACAGGTATCCTTCTGATTTCCTCTAAGATTTGTCAATCTTCTCTCCCCGCCTATTTTAATTTTGCTGTTTCCTCTCCGACTTGTAGTAGGCACTCTGTCTTTTTTAGTAATTCTCTATGAGCCTTGTTCAACCTCCTTCAATAGCTTCCTTATGTAATATATGGAAAAGACATGAAGTTGCAATGTCGAACAATGGCAAGGTAGGTGTTTCAACTGTAACAGTTTACTGATAAGAGCAAACTATTAATGACAGTAAAATGTTGCAGTAATTATTGAAAGGAATGAATGGGCACCTTGAGAAGGCGCTGTAGGTAAAATACAGTGGCAGAAA
This sequence comes from Locusta migratoria, assembly GCA_026315105.1. NCBI lineage: Eukaryota > Metazoa > Arthropoda > Insecta > Orthoptera > Acrididae > Locusta > Locusta migratoria. The sequence goes on along the minus strand of CM048748.1, from coordinate 76,572,926 downwards.
CGATTTTTATGAGAATATCGAGAAGCTGCTGCCGAACTGGTGGACAGCGACAGCGGTGTCAGAGAAGAGAAAATGGAAGCGACGCTTCTGAGCAGTCCGGCCGTCTGTCAGCGCCTGGACCAGCGGTGGCTGTCGCGGCGAGTGACGTGGACTCTCCCCACACTACACGCGGCAGGTAGAGGGGGCGCGCGGTTCATTTCAATACGAGACCCACTGGGCGCCCGGCTACCACACAGTATGCTTCATATCTCCCGAGTGCAGGCGAAGGCCCCAACAGGGGCAGTTTTGACGTTTGAAATTAAAACGTTACTAGGTTACTGAGTAAATTCAAACATATTAAATACGATACTCAGCTTTCTATCATTGTGATTTATGGGGGTTGTGCTCGCAGCAAAGTTATCCACCTGGGGCGTCGTGGTAGAAATAAATACTCATAGCTAAAATTTTCGCTTATTATTTAATTTGCAATCAAATTGCTTCTTGCTCCAGGAAACATTACAACTTCCATAACTTTCTTCGAATATTATGAACTACCTCGAAGATTAACCAGTAGTCAACACGGATTCAGAAAGTATCACTCTTGCGAAACACAGCTTGCCCTTTATTCACATGAAGTGTTAAGTGCCATCGACAAGGGATCTCAAATCGATTCCATATTTCTGGATTTCAGGAAGGCTTTTGATACTGTACACCACAAGCGGCTTCTTATGAAATTGCGTGCTTATGGAATATCTCCCCAATTGTGCGATTGGATTCACGATTTCCTATCAGAAAGAACACAGTTCGTTGTAATTGACGGTAAGTCATCGAGTAAAACAGATGTGATATCTGGCGTTCCACAGGGAAGCGTTATAGGTCCCCTACTCTTCCTCGTGTTTATAAACGATTTAGGGGACACTCTGAATAGCTCCCTTAGACTGTTCGCGGATGATGCTGTTGTTTATCGGTTAGTGAAGTCAATTGAGGATCAAAAGCAACTGCAAAGCGATTTAGACAAAATTTCTGCATGGTGCGAAAATTGGTAATTGACACTAAATAAAGAAAAGTGTGAAGTAATACACATGACCACTAAAAGAAATCCGCTGAACTTTAATTACGCGATAAATCAGTCAAACCTTAAGGTCGTAAATTCTACCAATTACCTAGGAGTTACAATTACGAACAACTTTGACTGGAGAGAACACATAGAAAATATTGTGGGGAAGGCGAACCAAAGGTTACGTTTCATCGGCAGAACGCTTCGAAGATGCACCAGCTCCACCAAAGAGACTGCCTACATCACACTTGTGCGTCCTCTCCTGGAGTACTGTTGTCCATTGTGGGACCCTCACCAGGTGGGACTGACAGAAGACATTGAGAAGGTTCAGAGAAGGGCAGCTCGTTTTGTTTTATCACGTTACGGGGGGGGGGGGGGGGAAGCGTCACGGAAATGTTGCAAGAATTGGGGTGGAAATCATTAAAAGAAAGACGTTATTCATTGCGGCGTGATCTGTTTCCGAAGTTTCAATCACCGACTTTTAGTTTTGAATATGAAAATATTTTGCTAGCACCCACCTACTTAGGGAGACATGACCAACCCAATAAAATAAGAGAAATCAGATCGTAAACGGAACGATTTAAGTGTTCTTTCTTCCCACGCGCTATTAGAGAATGGAATGGTAGAGAAAAGTTATGAAAGTGGTTAATGAACCCTCTGCCAGGCACTGTAATGTGATTTGCAGAGTAGCTATGTAGATGTAGATGTTGAACTTCCGTACACAATTCACCAGAACTTGACTGACAGTACTTCCATTTCAAAGCACTGCCTGACATAGCTTCAGAGCACTTTACAACCGCCAATGCCGAACCTCTCATGCAAGGCGGTGAGGCAAATTTATAACATTGACAATAATGACATTCCCATATGCATTGTTCATAACAATTAAATATACTAATTTACAATTAACGAACACACAAGTAAAACATTTTATGTACAAAAATATTCATAATATAAAATGAAAACTATTCATAAAATAAATTTAGATGGCGCATATTTTTCCAAGTCTTTTTGTTTGACGACAAAGCGCCATGTTAAATGTCAATTAATTAGTTATGAGTGCATCAAAAATATTCCTAACATATATTGACTTATCAAAGGTCTTGCCAATTCTCTGGTCAGTCAATATATACAGAGAATCACAATATTGAAATCTCGACTATTACATTAATTAACATAATTAACTGGTGAACACAACTTGTTTACGAGCCTAACATATATACAATGCTATCTATTTTCATGTCTTTTGGATTTACATGAAGTTTCTATAGATAATCTGTCTAGTTCTTGAAATAAAGTACAATGACAAAACTATTGTTTATAGAACTGTCTGGAAACACATATACTAGTCTCTTAATTAATGAAATCTATCACTTGTTAACTAATCACAGTATCACCGAGACACTGTTCTTATTATGTGCATTCCTAGACTGGATATTCCGTTTGTAACTAACTTCACACGAAGCATATATCACTACTAGACTAGGAGTCCGACGCAGACGGTATCGTAAGATAGAATTGAGATGAGAGGGCCAACAGTATCATCACAAAATGCACCTTTCTCTTTCTTCAATCTTTCTTTATGATAATTAAAATTGTGAAAGAAGTGAAACAATATAAAATCTTAAATAAATAAATGAATAATTTATCGTCATGTGTGCCTACAGAAGTTACTCCACAAGAATAAATACGAAGGGATGGAACTTAAATAGTGGCAAAACTGCAGTGCAGACTCTATGCAATGGAATTTACTATTGTCGCTGACGCGTTGGTGACATACCTACCTTACCTCCGAGCAAATGGACTCACCCGTCACACGTCACCGGCGAGCGCACAATCGAGGGAAACACAATCACTTGTGAGCCAGCGGTCTGTGTTTTCCAAACAAGAACAACGCATTTGGATCACGATGGAACGTGCCACAAGTCTACAGCACGACAGTCACCAAGGACTTCAAGAGGCGTGTGGGAAATCGTCATTGCCGACAAAACAGAGGCATGTTGGGTAAAAGCCCTCAACGAGGGTCAGCAAACTGTGGCAGACATGTATCGGGCAGGTCGTCCTAGCGTCTCTGAAGAAGAAATGCGTACTATTGCCACGTTGCTGGACGCTGATATGCGCAACCCACCCATAATTTTGCAAGACAATGCGCGGGTGCATACAGCGCAAACTGTGCCTGCACTCTTCGATCGATGGGACTGGGAAGTACTGCACCATCTACCATTGATTTGATTTGATTTGATTTTTCCAGGGAAGCCAAAACAGTCTAGGTCCAACCCGCCATACCCGTACCGAAACTAAGTTTATTGTGCGGTATCGCTTTATGTATATCTAGTAAAGCCAACCAATGCCCTTGAACAGTGCAAGGAGTCCCTTTACCAGTTCTTTATTAGACACAATTTCTTCGGGTCTGGTTGTCCCAAATGTTCTGTGCCTTTTACTCTCCAATGCAATGCATTCGAAGATTAGATGTGATGCAGTTTCATCACCGTCATCACAGATCCTACATTTAGGGTCCTCTTCTGTTATTCCCATTGTATGTAGGTGTTTTTTGACATTCCCATTGCCTGTCAGCAATCCAACCATGAGTCTAATCTCTCTCCTGTTCAGGCCCAGGATTGCAGAGCTTCTTTTAAAACATGGGTTTGGCATCATTACCTTGCCATGTTTTTGTTGATGGACTTTGGTCCAATATTCTACGTGCTGTCTTCTGAGCCAGTTACGTAGCTCCAATTTGATAATTGCCTTGGTGATTGTCAGGACAGGTTCCGGTCCAATAAATGGAGACTCTGCCCCCATCCTGGCTAATCTGTCGGCATGTTCGTTGCCACTGATCCCCGAGTGGCCAGGGACCCACAATAGGTTTACTCTATTGCTTTCCCCCTAGCTTCACCAGAACCCTGTGACATTCTGCAACAATTTTAGACCTTGTTGCCGGAGCTGCCAGTGATCTCAGGGCTGCCTGGCTGTCTGAATAGATATAGATGCTACGATCTTTGTTGCACCTACGCAAATTCTCCTCCACACATGCCCTGATGGCAGTGATTTCGGCCTGGAATACTGAGGCCAGTTTCCCTAGAGAGATGACGCCCTCCAGTCTTGGCTGCACCCCGTATACCCCGGCCCCAACGCCTTGGTCTGATTTCGACCCGTCAGTGAATCAGACAATATCCCCCATCCACCATACTCCCTGAAATTGTGACTTTGATTTCATTACGAAGATGAAGCAACCACTTCGTGGCATTCGCTTCAGAACTGTTCCAGAGATTCGACAGGCAGTAGACCGCCCCATTCGCACCATCAACAGAACAGGCTCTGCTAACGGTATACTACGCTTTCCACATCGCTGGCAGCGGGTTCTACACAACGCGGGTGACTACTTCGAAGGACAGCAACAATTGCTAACATGTAACGCTTTTGTATCGGTTGTGAAAAAATAGTTGCCACTACTTAACTCTTCCAGTCCCACATTTTGAAGCCAGCTTTGGAAAAATTAGAAAATCAGTGTTTTCTGTATTAATACAGTGCAGTAGACATCAAAATCTGTGTTTTAAAATTTTTGATTTTTTATGTCATGTATTTCATGCACGACGCAGACATTTGTATCGAGGTATTTTATTTCTTCGACGTTATTTTGTTCATAGTTAACACTTCCAGATCAATAATACTAGCATAATCTTCGCCACAGCATCAAAGACGAGACAGTTCACTGTTGGAATAAAATAAAAGGAACCACACTTACGCTCAGACTCACAGCTACATACAGACGGGAAAGTAACACACCTCAAAATGAATAGATTAATGCCTCAGAAGTGGCTACACGCCGTCTCAAGCGGCAAAAAGTCGAACTAGAGGCATGTTGTTCATCAAAAACAATGAAACTTTAAGGATTGATACACAAAATGCAGTATAAATCAACTTTTAATACGTTGCTGTCCAGAAACAACACTGGGAATGAAAGGGTTAAGTTCCAATCTTCGTATTAATTACAACCCAATTAAAAAGTTAGCTTTTAAACGCGAGACTGACTGCAAATAATTAATAGGCACAGAGTCGAAAAGATGTTAAGACAGATTATAATTTTGTGGTTGCTTGAATTGTACGTTAACTGTTGTGCCATGAGAAATTTATCTAAAAAATCCAAATAATCTGAAAAATAAAAGTCTTGAATGGCATTACTCAAAATAGGAAGCAACTAACCACCAAACAATTATGTCGTAGATGTTTCAATACTGTTGGTTGGCATCCGCTTGACAATATAACTGTTGGAGACAATGCTACCGATCAGTCATAAAATATCCGCGAAGCTCAAAACAATTAGTACAATTGAGTTTTTCAACAAACCGGCAATGAACTCAGGGACGTTACTGCGGATAATTTAATGAAGTATAAAAAAACTAAACAGAAGCTCTCCAGCGAACCTTGCAAGACTAACACTCCTGTAAGAATGGGTATGGTGGAGACATGGCTTAGCCACAGCCTAAGGTATGTTTCCAGAATGAAACTTTCACTCTGCAGCGGAGTGTGCGCTGAAATGAAACTTCCTGGTAGATTAAAATTGCCTGCCGGAACCGGAACTCGAACCTGGGACTTTTACCTTTCGCGGGCAAGCGCTCTACCGACTGAGCCATCCCAAAACGATTCACGATGACGCCTCACAACTTTACTTCCGCCAGTACCTCGCCTCTTACTTCCAGGAGTGCTAGTCTTGCAAGGTTCGCAGGAGAACGTCTGTGAAGTTTGGAAAGTAGGAGACGAGGTACTGGCGGAAGTAAAGTTGTGAGGCTGAATCGTGAGTCGTGTCGGGATAGCTCAGTCGGTAGAGCGCTTGCCCGCGAAAAGCACGAGTCCCAGGATTGAGTCCCGGTTCCGGCATGCAATTTTAATCTGCTAGGAAGTTTCATATCAGCGCACATTCGGCTGCAGAGTGAAAGTTTCATTCATTAATGAAGTATAGTTTGACATCTTCAGAGCGCGATCTGCTTTGATAAAGAAAAGATGCCAAACATCCTGTTTTGCCATTTTTTTTATTATTCCACAACTAGTTTCAGGAGTCTAACTGCCATCTTTAGATGCCACGGACATAAATTAACCACTAGCTTGTGGTCTCTTATGGAGTGAGCTGTAGTTTAAAAATGTCTTCTTTCATCTTACAGTTTAAATAAACATCACTAATCCGTGGATTACTCTACGATAAAGTTTCAAAATAACGTCATTTTGAAAATGTCTCATACAGAGACAGTACTGGGACAGTACTGTGAGTGCATTACATAGAAACCCTAGGATCGCCGAGCGCTTCGGAAAGTGTTGTGGCTTTAGAAAGGCAGTGCCTACCTACCTCATCTCTGTTCGGTAGTTAGACAAATGAAGAGAAAGTACGCCTGTTCTTTTATGAGATTGTGGTTACTGCACGGCCCTCCAATCATGTAAAATGTGAAAATCTGCAGAAAACTGCCACGATGCAATAGTATTCTCTGCAATTTCCCTACGCAGCCCTTACGGGATTACGAAAAGAGTTATTTTTAAGACGTTGCAAGTCGGTTTTATCGTCTGATTGCAGAAAAAAATTAACTGAATACAATAAATTCATTAATGTGATGTGGCGGTAAGTTTTGTTAGAAAATGAACTTTAGTAAGTATCATAAAAGTTGCATAGCAATTTATTCATTTCGTATTCTGTTTTACAACTTCCAACAGTACAAATCACTGTATGATTAGTAACGAACATAATTTTTCAGAAGAATTCAGACTGGAATGTCAACAAAATATATTTTTGTGACTATGTCTGGTGTTATTTTCTACCTTGTTGAACTTGTGGTATCGGTTTCTGGCTGTTAAATAGAAGCGGTGGAATCTATATTCATACTGAACACAGAAAAAGAGTGCCTTCATTGATGAAGACCAGGTCTAGATGTGGCAACAAGCCGGTCTTACAGAGACATTGGTCCTTTACTTAGCTTGCATTAATTGCGGATCTTTCATCCAGCGCAAAGTTCCAAGAGACTGGAAAAAAGTGCAGGTAACTCTCGTGCATAAGAAAGGCAAAAGAACGGACCCACGAAATTATAGATCTATATCATTAGCATCAGCTTGCTGTAGAATTTTTGAAAATATTCTCAGTTTTAGTAGATTTCCTTAAGACAACAAAACTTATGGTCATGCATCAGCACAGCTTTAGGAAGCATCGATCGTGTGAAACGCAGATTGCCCTTTTCTCTCGTGACATCTCGCATGGTATGGATGAAGGGCAACAGACTGCATATTTCTCGATTATACGAAAGGCGTTTGACACGGTACTGCACTACAGACTGATAACGAATGTACGAGCGTATGAACTGGTACCCAAATATGTGAGTGGCTCGAACACTACTTACAAAATAGGACACAGTACGTTGTTCTTGATGACGAGTATTCAGCAGAGACTAGGGTATCGTATGGGGTGCCCCAGGAGAGGTGTGATAGGACAGCTATTATTTTCTATTTATAAACATGATCTGACGGACAGAGTGAGTTGCAATCTGCGGCTGATTCCTGATGATGTTGTGGTGTACAGGAAGGTACTGACTTCCTTCTTGCTGAAGAGAGTAGATCTTAGCTGAGCACTCACTGCATTAGCTTTGCTGCACCTTGATTCTAGTCCTTTCACTATGTCGCCATCCTGTGAGAAAATACGTCCCAGGTACTTGAAACTGCCTACCAGTTCTATCTTTGTTCCTCCTATTTGGCACTCAATCTGTTTAAATCTCTTTCCCACAGACTTTACTTTCATTTTGGAGATGCTGATCTTCGTATCATAATCCTTGCACCTCTGATCCAGCTCTGAAATATTAGTTTGCAACCTTTCAATCGAATCGGCCATTACAACTAAGTCATCCGCATATCCGAGACTGCTTATTTTGTTTTCACCTATTCTAATCCCGCCCTGCCAGTCTACTATTTTCAACATATGATACATGAATAGTATGAACAACAGTGGTGACAGGTTACAGCCTTGTCTTACCCCTGAAACTACCCTGAACCATGAGCTTAATTTGCCATCTACTCTAACTGCTGCCTGACAGTCTACGTAGGGCCCTTTAATTGCCTGCAGACGTTTGCCTCCTATACCATAATCTTGTAGCACTAACTGTAGAAAAAAGTAAGGTGATGCAGGTGAGTAAGAGTAACAATCCCTTAACTCTTGCAGTCACACTTTTACAATAGGAACATAATTATCATTGTCTGTTCATTGAAGCGACTGTTACGACTGAAATATCACAGACAATAGAGGAATCATAATATAGGTATTCAGGCTTTCAAGGACTGAGGTTGTCACTAACGCTAACCACCATGAATATTGCTATAAATAATACTAGGATGATTGTGAACATTATTTATTAGACAAATCATCATTACAAATGTACAAAATTTACAAAAGCAAATTATTTTTTTGAAAATGTGCAAAACATGTTTTACCATTGCGTAAGCAAAGAGGCACTTTACATGTACTACACTGCCATTCAGTACGCACGGGAGATATTTTAGTGGAACAATTGCAGAATCTTCTTGATGTGCTTCTTTCAGGTTGATGGCGACTGGATTCTAGACGAATTTCCTGCGGGACTGTAGGTTTGTGGCGTTTTATAAATGCAGGTGCTGGAGATGAGGCCGCGGAATTACGGCTGCTGTTCACTGAATCCGGCCTATGTTTGACATATGCCGGTGCCAGTAGGCCCCAATATGCTTCTCTCCGGAAGTCTTTCAGAATCAGCTTGTCGAGGTCTGGGCGTGAAGAGGACTGCAGTTCCCAGTTTTCTTACATTCCCTATGTAACTACTAAGTGAAAACACAAAAGTAACCGTACCTGCATGCCAACACACATAAAGTAGGTCTATGAGAATACGTTCAATAAAATACATTACAGAAAACATGTTACGTACCCGTTGAATTGATGTTTTTATCAGACACTCGAGACAAGGTACGTTAGCGCTATATTCAATGCAACTGGTATGCACTGACATTCATGCAATGTACCCGGAATCTGTCATTTGTTTTCAAGCACAGTCCAAACGGACATACTAATTCAACCGTTTATCGCTAGATGGCGTGGAATAGAAGTACCGTCATCGAAAAGAGTGGTTAGTAACACTAACCACCAAGACTGAAAGAGGTAATGTTCGAACATTAGTTTTGTAGTGTGCTGATTGACAGAGTCGCGTCAGGCATAACGGTGCACAGCGATACTAAATGGAACGAGCATATAATGACAGTCTTGGAAAAAGCAAATGGTCGACTTCGCTTTATTGGGAGAATTTTTGGAAAGGTGTTATCCGTCTGTAAAGGAGACCGCATATAAAACGCTTGTACGACCCCGTCTTGAGTATTGCTCAAGTGTTTGGGATGCCCACCAGATCGGTTTAAAGGAGGACATAGAGGCAGTTCGGAGGCGGGCGACTACTTTTTGTAACTGGTAGATTTGTTCAATGCGCGTTCAATGCGCGAAATGCTTTGGAAACTCAACTGGGAGCCGCTGGAGGGAAGGCGACGTTCTTTTCGAGAAACACTCTTGAAGGAATTCAGAGGCCCCGAATTTGAGGCGGATTGCAGAACTATTCTCCTGACGCTAACTTACATTTTGCGTAAAGACCACAAAGATAAAAACAAAAATAAAAAAACAAAAAAACAAACAAAAAAAAAATAATCAAAATATCCACAGGTGTACTGCCAGTCTATAGTGTCCAACGGGCACAATATTTCGGCGATCATACATGTCGCCATCATCAGGTGAACTGACGGACTGAGCTCCTAGAAACGCGCCGGCATGGAGATCCGCACGCTACGGCTGCTCGGAGGGAACAGTTCCCTCCGAGCCGGCGTAGCGTGCGGATCTCCGTGCCGGCGCGTTTCCAGGAGCTCAGTCCGTCAGTTCACCTGATGATGGCGACATGTTTGATCGCCGAAATATTGTGCCCGTTGGACATTATAGACTAGCAGTACAAACGTGGATATTTGATTATCAAATACGCTGGGAGAAACTGAAGAATCACATAAAAAATGTTCAAATGTTTGTAGAGCTTATCTGACTTAACTATGGGGTGATCAGTCCCTAAACTTACAAACTACTTACGAAATAGCTAATCCTAAGGACGGCACAAATATGCATGCCCGAGGGGGGATTCGAACCCCAGACAATAATGGCCGTGTAGACCGCGACTTGCGCGCCGCAGTCCTCTCGGCCACCGTGGCCGGCCACAAGGGTAAGATCAGAGAGATTAGGGCTCGTTAGGATGCATACAAGCATTCGTGTTTCCCTCGTTCTGTATGGGAGTGGAACAGGAAAGGAAGTAACTAGTACTGAGTACCCTCCTCTACGCACCTTTGGCTGGATTGGGGAGTATGTATGTGTATGTAGATGAAGTATGTTTGCTTCATCTTTTAGATTACAAAGTAATGTACCTTCAAAAATATTTAATAGTAACTCTCTTTGATGCGACACGTTCCGTGTATTCGTTGTAATATTTAATTCCTGATGCACCATACTATATCAGACTCAAGGAATTTCCTCTATAAAAAGTTGCAAGTTTTGATGCTTGGCTCCTCAACCCTGAGAAGATGACATTAAGGGAACAAAGGAAAACGTGGTGTGTCTAGTAGAAATATCGAGAAAAACTGTTTCACCTTAGTTTGTGATCTCTCTTCGGAATCGCAGCGATATACAGTGTTCACTGTTTCTAACTCCCATACGGCTGTATGTTTATAGCCAATATACGTATACCTATAGACATGGTTACAAAGTTATTCGTGAGAAAATAAAGATAAATCGTTACTGTGCGTAAAATGTATCCGCCGAAAGCTATAACAATTTATCAAACACAGGCACCGGACGCTTAAATAAAAAAGGATCTCACGCGTGTTAACGGTGTTTGCGCTTGCAAACGTGCGGTATATTCTATTCGCGTACACTAACTACTGGGAAATTTCGAAAGACAACTATTTGTAGGTAAAGGTTTTGCTATTTGGATTTATTTTTTCTTTGAAAATTTATCAATAGCAGTTTATTGATCGGAAAAAATCTCAAATCATCTTAAATCGTTCAAATTGCATCCTCTTAAAGTTCCCCTCTCCAATTAATTCAATCACCGCAGCCAGGTTTTGCTGTCATTGTTTAAACTATGTTCACTAATCACATACATTATTGTTAGGTACAATTGCTTCATGGAATCCGAATAAAATCTTTGTCCACACGTTAACAATTCTCCGTACTATTCAGCATAATTTTCCGTTAAATACAAACTTTATACACGTGTATTCCTAGGTATGGACTGTAAGCATCAACCCCAATCTCTGACTGATGGCGCCTGCATGAACATGTACTTAATTTCTGGATCTCCCATTCATTTTCCCCGACATGGCAGTACCTAACACACGGAGCAGCCGTGAAGGAAAGGTACATCGCCTTGGCTGTGTGCTACCGAACACAGTTATTTACAAGTGCGAGCTACATGTGTTTGCGACATATGTCGACATATGGCAACAAACTTTTCTATCCTTCTTGAGTAGGGGGCAGCCATCTCCTTATGCAATTTGAGGCAAACGTTTCGTAACTGCGAAGTAGCTGTAGTCTTATCGCTTGCCTGACTATTTTGGGTGGAAAAAATAGGCCGTACTAAAGTAGTTTAAACTTTTTTCAATATAAGTAGTAATGAAACCTGCAGTTTATATGAACCGGTACTTTAAAGAAAAATGAAAAGAATTGCAATGGCCAAACTTTTAAAAGATTAGAGTATTTTGCAGAACAAGCAATCTACAGAATTCGACGAATAGTTACCTTTCACAGCGGCGTAGAAAATCTCGTTGATGAGCTGTAATAAAAGTTATTTGTAAACCGCGTAACTATTCGCCGACATTGGATGGAGGTTCGGAATATTTAGATTCGATCCCCGTGTAGCATAATTTTAATCAAAGTGATTTAATGAATGAAAGAATAGTAATAAATGATACGTACCAACGGTTTATCAGACTTCGGACCGAAGGTTCTATGCCAATAATTATTTAAAAAATTGAATTAATTCAAAGATGATCTTGTAAGCTAAACGAGATGCATAATTTCAATATATCTAATACCCGAACCATCCGAAGTCGTAATAGGTCGCTTTAACTGAAAACAGCATGATCATTGGGGGAAGGAACTGGTAAAGTAATTAAATGAATAAAAGAATGACTGAAATTAATTTTGACTGAGGGGATTTATTAATAAGAACAGAAAGCAGATAATGCGTACCTGAGTTTCCATTTTATCAGTAGATTTTGTGCATTTAATATAACAATAGTTAATGATGCTCAGTAGTAATAATTACGATCAGAACAAAGCCAGACGAGAGAAAGAGAGCGAGAACTCAGATAACATTCTTTATGTACTATTATCATTGCAAGGATAACTGAAGATAACATATTATTCTTTGAGCTTCCTAAGTATATCTGTTACGAAGCCTAAAGATTCCAACGAACATTAACAAAAAAATGAAGTGGTTATATTATATTACATATTGTTTGATTAAATTATTAATTTTATTTTAAAAGAAAATTATTCATGGGGGGGGGGGGTGTTTGGTATTTTGGTAATCTTAAATAGCGGTGTAATAAATAGGTTATATCAAGTACATAAGTTGGTATATCGACCTTCGTAGTAGTACTGCTGGCCTCAAAGGTAAGTACGAAAGGCTGCGCGGCAGTGGCCGTACGCTCTAAGGCGTCTTGCTGCAGAGTGCGCGTCTGCTCCCCGACGGAGGCTCGAGTCCTCCCTCGGGCACGTGTGTGTGTGTGTGTGTGTGTGTGTGTGCGTGCGTAGTTTAAGTAATTTGTAGTCTACGGACTGATGACCACTGCAATTTGCTCCCCCAGCACTAGCAAACATTAGAACAGTCTTGTAAATGAAATTATATTTGCGTATAAAATGCTGAAAATTCTGCATTGTGGATGTTATTGTGTGTTTCATGAACTTATCGAATGTGTGGATGGAGGAACCAGGCGACTTCCCTCCAAAGATTAACGATGGCTGGCGACGTGTTGCGGGTCAAGTTCTGACTGAGACATAAATGTGCTTTACATACGAGTATTTAACTTTTCTGTATCGAAACTTGCAGTATGCCATTTCGGCGCAAAGATGTGTTTCAGATTTATTAGAGAAACCTCAGCCTCGTTTGGTAAACAGAAGTCAACACCAACCCCCTGTGCAACAACTTTCAGTTATTACCACTGTCTCTGTTGCTGTAATACTGTTGTCTCCATTCCATACAACCGACAGAAAGACGTGGAACCATTTTAGCTCTTTCTGTCGATGACAATACTTGAGCACCTGGGTATCTCAACTGATTCCCTAATTGTTTTGACCAGTATATATTATTCAAATTGTGAAGCCATTTCCGGGATTAAAAACACCGAAATGCTGAATGTAAATTAGGAGGAAACGTGTTGTGAGGATACAGGGTTTCAGGTTAGTAACCTCTTTTGTGCGTTTTGGTCGAACGATAGTTACCGTTGGCGTGCAGCGAGAGCTGCTGGCAACAATGCTTAGGTTGGAATGTTCTTTGTTTGTTGGCCAGGGTGCGGCAGTCTCCCGCCGACCGCAGAGCGAGGCGGTGGCATGTCGGCAGTGAGTTCGTAACCTGCGTTTAGTGGTGGCTAAAGTTTTTGCCATTCCGTCGTATCGCATATCCAATTGCGTATGTTTCAGTGTGGACTTGTAGACATTTATCGTGGTGGCACGCAGTTATTTAATCAGTGTATTTAAAGGGAAGAGTTTTTAACATTTGTCGTTCCATAATAAAGGAAGTTAACAAAGTTTACTGTTATGGATCAACTTAGTAATTGTCCGGATCCCATACTGTCAAATCATTGGAACAATTATTAAATATTAAGCATAAAATAGAATGTAAGGGCAACTTCGCCCATCGAGGATTAGGTGGACGCAGCTGTGACGTTTCAGTGTCATGTGAAGTAAATAGTAGCCGCGAAGGAATTGGACAGTACTTCGGCCCCTAACCTACACCAGTTATCCAACTAGCAAAAGGGGATCTACAGTTTATCGAACCAAGTGTGATTTCTGGTGACTCTTCACATCGTTGGGAGGAAAGCTAGCTTAAGACCCAAAGCGAGTTTCTAACTCGCAACTTTTTTTTTTCAGATCAAATGTTTGTGAAGCTTAAGGGACTTAATTGCGGGGTCATTAGTCCCTAAACTTACAAACTGCGGGCTAAGGCGCTCCAGTCACGGTCTGCACGGCCGCTACGGTCGAGGGTTCGAATCCACCCTCGGACATGGATATTTGTACCGTCCTAGTTCGTAAGTAGTTCATACGTAGTTTGTAAGTTTAGGGACTGATGACCCCGTATTTAAGTCCCATAGACTGTACAAACATTTGAACATTTTTTGAACTAAAGACGACAAAAACATCCATGCCCGAGGGGGGATTCGAACCCCCGACGGGGAACGGCCTCGCGCTTCTCAGCATAGCGCCTCAATGCTCTCGGCCGCTCCACCGCGGCTCTTTCTTCAGATGGATCAGTTCTGTGCCGTCGTTCGCTCGTGTTCCTTCTACGTTCTTGGGTTGGATCTAAGGTCACTTTTCTATAACAGGTGGCGTCGACCTTCTGAAAGTGTGCGACGAGGCACCGAACCACCTGCCACTCAATCACCACCCGACAATTTTGCCACCAGCCCCGGACTTGAAGATGGCAAGATTAAGAACAAGGCCAATTGCTCGATAATTAACCTACCCATATAAAAAAACATTTAATTCGCGAAAAAGTAATTTTGAGGATATAATTAGAGATAATTTTTCAAGCTGCAGCAAATGACACACTGTACAAAATTTCTTTAAGATCAGTTGAGCAGTTCATCACCGACAGATGTCATGTCATGACAAGGGATATACGTTTTATAAACTTAGATGGACCGTTCTTATAATAAAAGTATGTGGGGGCACGGCATTTCTCGAAGCAGTAGACGCAACTTTCAACCCCCCTGTGTCTCAGTTGTGGATAAAGCTAGAAACCTGACTTTTCCGTTGCCACGAGAATCTACTACAACTAGCTATATTTTCAAATTATACTATTCCACACGTTATAGTTTACGAAATATTACCAGTCGAAAATCGATAATTCTGTCACTCACCGACTCATCGATCATCAAAATTCTAAGGTACTTCTAGCAGACATGCAAACGTCAAATTTTGCATTTAGATAGTGTTTAGCCTGTAATGTAAGAAAAATTCAAACATCCGTAAAAATTAATTCCGTTCCAGAAAACATTTTCGCTTGATAGGATTTCCAAACATGACCTTTTGAACATTGTGTTGCTGGTGGTCTTTTGGTAGCGCGTTAGGGTCACGTGCGGAGGATCGCCTTTTCGATTCCTCGTGCTGTAACTTTTTTTTATTTATTTTTTTTTTTTTACTTTCTTATTTTCATGTTGCCGTCACCTTTCTACTCAGTGAAGAGTCGTCAGAAATGACGTCAGGTACCTGATTAGAGAATGAAGAGTAACTGATGAGATATAGTGTAAATTGCTGCAAATGGAAATAGTACGAATGACACCTACATTCTACCTTGATTTCAGTTATAAACGAGAAAACTGTTGCTCGTAATGTCGAAAATTCCGTCACATGACCGCGGGGCAAGAACTTCAGACCGGGAGCAAAAACGTTAGATTATGGTTTCAAAGTGCAACACGGCAGAGATAGGGAGACGCCATTGATCTGGGAGACGCGCAGTCTTTGTTATCTACGGTCTGTGCCATAGAGTGGAAACCCTCTGGAGTGAGTACTGCGTCAGAGTCGAACATAAAGAGTCGCGAAACTCCCAGTGATTTTCTGCAACTTCGCGACTGCAGCGCTGCCAAGCGGCCGGGTCGTAAAATCACGCGGCGAAGCGATTAAGTAATGAATATGTATTTCGACTGAAGCAGAATTTTCAAAATAACTTGGTTTTTTACGAGATTTTGTAGTAACTGTCAAAAATATAATTCGGAAATCTCTCATTTGCAAATGATGCTCAGAAGTAACAGAATAATGTTATGAAGAACAGGTGTTCGTTTACTGTGGTTAGTTATACTTTTTGACATAGAAGTGAATCTTTAACAATTTATTCACGTCCAAACTTCTGCTGTTAATGAGAATCGCAAATACTTGACCACTGTTTCATAATATTACTGCTGAATAAAAGTAATGCATGAATCACTGCTTAGGCTCGTACCTCAGATTAACGAAAATGATAACCCTTTATACTAACTTATTTTGTCGGTTACCTACTAGATTGATAAAGTAAATAGGTAGCTACAAATAAATATATTCATATATAAGCTGTTAATATTAGCACGTCACATTCTTGAAGATATTCAGTTCGATACCTGCCAAGTAGCTAAAAAATTATGATAGTTACACGAAAGGCACAGAAGCAAGAACGAGACGAAAAGATGTTTTAAACGACGATGTAGAATGTAGTCCCCTACAATGTAAAACTCGCGTGTACTTTTCAAAACATTACAATGTCCGAAATTCGCTAAAACAAAACTCGTGCAACATGTCGATACACACCGAGAACGCGAACATAATCATAATCAGTTCCTTTTATATACTTCAGCACATCAGGTTGCAATTCATTTCTACTTTCAAAAGGTTTCAGACGATATTAATATGACTCGACTATTGTGAACTGTATGACTTACACTGCACTGATAGTTTGTTAAATTATAGACTGCCATTAACAGAAGGAGTGATATTACTTGACTGATGTTTTTGTATTTGTATTAGAAACTTCACAGCAACGTTCAGTGACCAGGAAATATGAAAGTGACATCATTAAAAACGGCATCTTCTCAGTTTGTATCACGCCATTCGACTGTTATTCCATACTGGCCGCTTGAAGCGCTAGTATCGCTTCAGCTGCAATTTTGTTTTCGTAGAGAGTTTCGCGACTGTCTGTGATAGACTGTGACTGCGTTCTGTCTTCTCTAGGAGGTGCTGGTTCTGCTCATGTTATCAACATTAAGCTAGGATTTTCACGCGATATCATTATATAAATACGCGAAGTTGAAAAATGAAGTGCCGATTGTCTACGACAATTTTATCAAGAGAACAATGAAACTTCTATAATTCGAAAGATGGTTTGCTGTAGATGTGAACCATACAATAATCATTAGTGTACACAATCGCTGAGAGTGCTAAAACGGCCGGCCGCGGTGGCCGAGGTGACTGAGGCGCTCCAGTCACGGTCAGCACGGCCACTACGGTCGGGGGTTCGAATCCCCCCTCGGGCATGGATATTTGTGCCGTCCTAGTTCGTAAGTAGTTCATAAGTAGTTTGTAAGTTTAGGGACTGATGACCCCGTAGTGAAGTCCCATAAGCTTAACAAACATTTGAACTTTTGAAGTGCTAAAAGGGAGTAGATGTTTTCAGCGCTATAGCTCGGATCACGATTTAAAATCTCCAACTCTAATAAAAAGTGAACGTCAAAAATTGAAGTTGTGACGTACCCTCTTATCTTAATTCTTTCGTTCTTGTTTGTACTTTACAGTTTAACCTTGTTTTTCTCTCACCACTGGGTGGGCCTACCTCAGCGCTGTTCAACTGACAGCAACGGCTTCCATACACAGTATGAAATGTGCTTGGTAATTTCGCGTAGGCTTTATCCTGAGCATGGATCTATACTGGTTCACACTTATTTCGGTCTATGTTCACATGAACATAACGGCTTGTTTAAACTTGACAAATGAAAATTGCGCGCAACGTATAACGCATTTTTTTGTTTAGAATTAACGGAACCAGTACACATCCACCTCAAGAAAGGGTACGTCTTGTTTTAAACCCCCAGGGTAAGTTCGAACAAATACCAATTTCAATCCTCATAATGATTGTGAGATCCCTTTGTTTCCCGTCGAAAATGGGGAGCATTGAAGGAGAAGCTGAGGGGTAAATCAGTTATTCTGACACAAAATTTAATCATAAAGGGTTTATTTTTTTAGACAATTTGCTATAAATATTGCTCAACTGGCCACCTACTGCTTTTAACTACTCTGTACACTATTCAATGTCACACATGGTGGGTGAGGAGAGGGGTAGGAAATCTGCACACAAACGGACATAAAATATGCAAATCACTCACTGCATGATTAGCGCAAGGCTCTATACATGTACTACTCAAACTAATCCTGCTGGTCGAACAGTAAGTGGGCTTGTGGACACAATATATAGAACAAAATTTACGATTTCTTTAAATTTACCTAAAGACATTTTATTAAATCAAATTCCACTTCTCCACTTATGACTTTAATTATCTCTTGTGCCGCGTTTCTTACCACATTCTGGAGAATTTTGCGCAGCAAGCAGCACCAGCGTCCGTACCTCTCGATGGTCTCCTTCCAACTCCCATAAAGATGGCTTCCCTCTACCTCAACCGTCCGCCAATTCGAACCACGCCAAGAGGACGCGCCCTGATTGGCGGAGGCAGGTGCAGCCAACTGGGCACCTTCCTTTTACTTGTTCGCGAATCCACTTCCTACCATCGACCAGCAGCAAAGCTTGCTAACCTCTTTGCAACAATAGCTGCCTACACAAAAAGCGAAAAACTCACAAACTACCGCCACCATCATGCTAAAGTACCCCTACTGGTTCAACTATGCTCAACCACTCCTTCGCTCACGCTGTGATGAGAAACATGGGAGTGTGACATGAATAAAAGGAAAAGGGAGTAAAATATAAGAAAATACAAACTCGCCATCTCTGCTTCTACTTCTTTGCCCTTGCCAGTCGGCCATGAAACCACATGATAATGCTCAAGTTAAATCAATTTATTGATAGAGCTGAAGCATTGAATTAAAATTTGTGGTGCGGCCGGGAATCGAACCCGGACCTCCATGCTTACTAGGCAGACGTCTTAACCGTTAGACTACCACACCATTAACGATTAAGGCGCCTCGGAATAGTCTATGTACGATTTCCCTCCACAACACAAACTTTAATTCAGCTTCTTTGTTCCAAAGATAATTGCCACTATTGCCAAGGCTCTCCATGCAGCGGAATAGCACCTCAGCAATGGACATGGTGGAACAATCCTGTTATGGTGATATAAATATCAATTAAATACAATGAAAGAATCCCTGAGACGGATTTTCGTCTCAAATATGTCAAAGACATTATTGATAGAGCTGAAGCATTGAATTAAAATTTGTGGTGCGGCCGGGAATCGAACCCGGACCTCCATGCTTACTAGGCAGACGTCTTAACCGTTTTTTTTTTTTTTTTTTTTTTTTTTTTTTTTTTTTTTTTTTTTTTTTTTTGTTCTATGGGTAGTTCTCTTTGTTGCGGACGCTGATCGTTTTTGTTCGTTGTTGTTGGCTCAGCTTTTTTATTACAGAGGGCGTTTAGCCCTCTGACCGGGCGCGCTGAGCCACGGCGCCCGGGTACCGTTAGACTACCACACCACTAACGATTAAGGCGCCTCGGAATAGTCTATGTACGATTTCCCTCCACAACACAAACTTTAATTCAGCTTCTTTGTTCCAAAGATAATTGCCACTATTGCCAAGGCTCTCCATGCAGCGGAATAGCACCTCAGCAATGGACATGGTGGAACAATCCTGTTATGGTGATATAAATATCAATTAAATACAATGAAAGAATCCCTGAGACGGATTTTCGTCTCAAATATGTCAAAGACATTATTGATAGAGCTGAAGCATTGAATTAAAATTTAATTGATATTTATATCACCATAACAGGATTGTTCCACCATGTCCATTGCTGAGGTGCTATTCCGCTGCATGGAGAGCCTTGGCAATAGTGGCAATTATCTTTGGAACAAAGAAGCTGAATTAAAGTTTGTGTTGTGGAGGGAAATCGTACATAGACTATTCCGAGGCGCCTTAATCGTTAGTGGTGTGGTAGTCTAACGGTTAAGACGTCTGCCTAGTAAGCATGGAGGTCCGGGTTCGATTCCCGGCCGCACCACAAATTTTAATTCAATGCTTCAGCTCTATCAATAATGTCTTTGACATATTTGAGACGAAAATCCGTCTCAGGGATTCTTTCATTGTATTTAAATCAATTTATATTGAAGATAGCAAACATTACTAATATAAGTAAGAAAAACATGAGCAAGGTAGGAGAAATTAGCAAAATCGATTAGGTGGAGCAATGAGGCGGTATGAAAGTAACGTCTCAAAGTGCTACCAACAACTGCCCAAGGAATGATCGATTATAGAGTAACATCGATGGTAACATTAATGTTCAATTCAAAGAAGTCGATGTACGATGAGCATCGGAAGGTAAACGTCCGGGAATACAGTGTTTCGGGGGCCGAAACAAACACTGTTCGGCAGAGCCACAGACACACGTTACTAGCCGGCCGCGGTGGCCAAGCTTTCTGAGGCGCGCCAGTCACGGTCTGCACGGCCACTACGGTCGGGGGTTCGAATCCCCCCTGGGGCATGGATATTTGTGCCGTTCTTACTGTTAGCTAGTTCATAACTAGTTTGTAAGTTTAGGGACGATGAACCTTCAGTGAAGTCCCATAAGCTGTACAAACATTTGAACATTTTTGAACACATTACTAGACGGGCACTACCGAATTCATTATTACTGGTCTTCCTGTCACTTTAATCAATGTATCAACATTGATTTGTGTACGGATATAACAGTCGTAACAAACAGGGATAAACTGATAAAATTTCGCCACATTTAGAGTTTTGATGTAAAGGCTAAATTTAACTTACGGCGGTATCGTAGTGTGCAGATGTTGGCAACAAAATGTTCGCTTTATGAGGGATATGTACAAAAACCTGTCCACTTCGCAGCAGGAACGGAATTAATTATTTACTTAATGGTCAAAACGAAAGATTATGCCCCTAATTCTACGTGACTGGTATCCGAATTGTCCCATTCGTCTGTCGCTGCCAACTTCAGCACACTACGCCACCACAACCGTAAGTAAAATTCTATCGTATACTAGACAAACTTGATGATATTTGTGTAATACTAATTCACTAATCCACAACTTCCGTGTATTATGAAGTTCACAAACTGATGCGAAATACAACACTAACTTGTTGATATTTGTATACTGATCCACCAAAGGTGGCAGTATTATACATGATGAAAGGATTCAACAATAACAATGTAATCGACTATCAGGACTTTCCAAATACTGTTAAACAAAACCAAACGAAACTAAAGAGGCAGGGAATGGATTTTAAGAAAATTCGTGGCTGATGTACAAAAAAATTTACAGAAAAGGACTACCTACAAAAATAATTGGTATCCCATCAAAAACATAAAATGTACAAAAAATGCAAGTCCTGCGACGAATTCCTTCCACCATAAAAAGTCGTGAGATCTTATGGGAAACCAAGTCGGTTATTTTAGTATTCATGGAATCACCGATTCAACAGTTTGTCATAATTTTTTTATCTAATTAGTTATCTGCCAACATCTGTAGTAACAATATAAAAATTATACATCTTTATTTCTATAATAAATATAATGACTTGGCAATCGCATAGCAACGTAAACTAATATTTAAAATACTTTACGCAAATGTAAGGTATTTCATTCCTACGCAATTACGTTTGGAGACATAGTGGAATAAAAATTATTTTTATATGTCGATGTGTAAATGCCCAAGCATTATATACAGCTATTCTGATGTCATTATATTATGGTGAGATTGCGAAGTTATTATATGTATTATAAAACCAAAGATGTGTCATACTAATACAGTAGCTATAAATGTTGGTAGATAACAAATAAGTGGTAGATAAAAAATATGTGGTTGTGTAAACACTAACTAATATAACCGACTTAGTTTCCCATGAGATTTCACGACTGTTTATGGTGGAAGGAATTTGTCGCGAGACTTGCATTTTTTGTACATTTTATGTTTTTGATGGGATGAAGTTTGTCCTCAGTTATTTAATGTTATTTGTATTTCTATCTCAATAGAAAACGGTTGCAATAAATATTTCTGAGCATGTGCATATTTAACGAATGTGGTGACGCTTCACAATAGACAGCAGTTATTAATAAAATAGTGTCCCATAAGCAAGCTAGTGTAGTAAGTTTCTCACAACAAATGGTTAATGTGCCAGAGCCAGCTACACCAACAAGGAGAAACAGATGTTCCGTCAGTAACGACCACGCTGTCGACGGGTCGTTGAGCCCTACACTTCCCTTCTTCTAGGAGGGAACACTTCCGAATAGGAGACATGATTACATGCAGTTCCCATGGTGGGGTGTTTAATAAGCAGATGCGACATGATTATGAAAGCTGTGGTCAGGCAGGAACCTAAGAGCAGAGCTTGAATGTAAGACACCAGCATTCTAGCTTGTTAGATGTACTGTGATTTTTTTTCTCGCGAATTTGTCGTGATTTTCAACGGCTTGTATAGGAAGGAAATTAAGAGTACACTGGAAACTGCTGCGAGTGATAGGAGCAGTAATGACAATTATTCGGTCTTGCTTAAAGTTCTACACTGTTCTTTAATAAATGCTTTGATGTGAAAAGACTTTGCCGCGTGCTGAACGGTCGCTGAAATAATTACTAGCCGCGGCGGAGTGGCCGAGCGAATTGAGGCGCTGTGCTCCGATGCGCAAGGCCGCTGCCCGTCGGAGGTTGGAATCCCCCCTCGGGCATGGATGTTTGTGCTGTCTTTACTGTAAGGTAGTTCATAAGTTTAGCGACTGATGACCCCGCAGTTGAGTCCCATAAGCTTTCTGAACATTTACTTGGCATGTTAAGCCAGAAGGGAGCCATCTGTTTAAATGTTAATGAAATAAAATCAAATATATTTGTTACTTTTTATCGGCTTCGATGATTTGAATCATCACCTTCAGGTGGGTTACAACGACTTCACTTAGGAGAACAGATCAAATAAAGAGTTTCTCCTTGAAATGTAAAATGAATAAAAATGGATGGTCAACTTGTCAAATTATATGTCACCAAAATTGATCGTCATATTAGATTAAAAGATAAAATATGCCTGTTTCTTACGTAAGTATAAGAAAGATTTACCAGTCAGTCTTTCTCACGTCAATCTGTCAGTCTTTCTTATACTTACGTGAGAAAGTCATGTTTTATTTTTTTACCTAATATGACGTTCCATTTTGCTGACGTATATTTTGACAAGTTGACCATCCATTTTTATTCATTTTACATTTCGACTAGAAACCCTTTATTTGACATGTTCTCCAAAGTGAAGACCTTGTAAACGCTTTTGAAAATGATGATTTCATTCATTCAAACAGGTGAAGAGTAACAAATATATTTTATCAGCATCTTGGTATTTTTATTAACAATCACTGAAGAGGTAGATCGATGTGCCCACGCATATATCCTATTTATATCAGCACTACGCCAGGATGATGAAACGCTGTCTTGACTTTCTCACTAAGAAGAAACGACCAGTATCATTACAGACACAGTGTCGCAGTTGTTGGTAACCAGGAAGTTCAGACAATGAACAACTGTCTAGAAAGAGTGTACTACCATAATATTTTTCCGTCTATCAACCAGATGTAAGGCCACTTATAAAGTGGTGACTCACGGACAGCCCAAGTTGTGATTGTGGAGCACCTGAGCAGACGCTGGACCACATCATAAGAGTGTGTCCAAAAAGAAAATGTAGTGACTCTGCTGAGGACTTTATAGAAGACACACCTCAGGATATGAAGTGGATTCAAGATCTGGACATTGACGTGTAGTCAAAAGCTTGTCTCACATGACACATGTCATAATTCCAAGTGTTCTGTCATAATATATCATTGATCACTCACATCATCATCATCATCATCATTTTCCATCTCCAGTTTCCCGGGTGTGGCTAACAAGCGCTCTCCATCTCATCCGATCTTGATATAACATTTGGTCTTGAACATCATCCCAGTTAAAACCATTCTTCTCTATGTCTGATTTTACTGCCTCTGTCCATCGTCTTCTTGGCCTTCCTCTTGGTCTTCTTCCTCCCACTTCCATTCTGAAGTATTTTTAGCTGTTCTTGTGCTATCCATTCTCATTACATGGCCGTACCATTGCAGTCTCCGTTTCCCCAAGATGTTCGCAATAGAGACCCTGATACCAGCTGTTTCCCTGTGTACCTCATTTCTGATCTTGTCTCTCCTGGTACTTTGATTCATAGTCCTGATACACCTCATTTCTGTTGCTTGGATTCTGCTGTAATCCTTTTTTAACAATGTACATGTTTCCATGCCATATATAAGGATTGGAGTGAAGTAAGTGTTACACAGAGTTAACTTTGCTGCCTGGGGTACTTTTTTGTCCCAGAGTAGATTCCGAACTTGCATGTAGAAATTTGATGCTTTTTGTGTCCTGTTGAGGATTTCTTGCCGGATGGTGTTGTCCTTGGAGAAAATACTTCCAAGGTACTGAAAGAGGGAAACTGATTTAATTTTTGTTCCCTCCAAGTAGATGTTCCCTCTCTGTTTATGGTCATATCAACCGTCTTGGTCTTGCTGATTTTCAGGTTAAATTCTTTAAATTTATTGTTCCAGACAGTCAGGCTCTTCTGCACTTCCGTTTCTGTTTCTCCCCATATTACAACATCATCTGCAAATACCAGTGATCTCGACTCATTTGCAGTTTCCTTAATAGATTTTAGCATTCTGTCCATTACAATAATAAACAAGAGTGGTGATAGAGCACTTCCCTGCTGGACTCCCCTCTTCGTCTCAAAGCATTCAGAGAGACCATTTCCTATTTGGACACTACTCTTGCAATTTTGATACAGCATCTTTACTCTGTCAATCAGGTAATTGGGCACTTTTAGATCTTCCAGGCATTTCCATATTTTATTGCGAGGGACACAATCATATGCCTTCTCCAGGTCTAAGAACACCATCACAAAGTTCTTTCCATGTTCCCAGTATTTCTCTGCCAAAATACACCGCAAAGTTGAGGTCTATAGTACTTCGCCCTTTCCTGAAGCCATGTTGTTCTTCTTCTAATAAGGGTTCAACTATCTTCCTAAGTCTGGTTTCTACAATTTTTTCCAGCAGCTTTAGGGTATGTGAAAGTAGGGTGATACCTCTATAGTTTCCACACTTCTTTCGGTCTCCTTTTTTAAACAGTGGTATGATGATTCCTTTTGTGCAATCATCTGGAATTTTGTTGTTTGTCCAGATGATCACTCACATGTACCGAAAATGTGCTCTTGTACAATCTTTTACTGACACACACACACACACACACACACACACACACACACACACACACACACACATATATATATATATATATATATATATATATATATATATATATATATATATATATATATATATATATATATATATTCTTGTTCTTTGTTTAATTAGATTTGTATATATGCTGCTGTCATATGCCATACGATAAATAAATAAATAATTTGTAAACAACGTCATGAGACTTTTCCACGCCACTCTTCCACGATAGAAAGATGTGCGTAATATCATAACATTATTGCCTCCCACACAGAGGTTTCATTAGGTCCACCCGTGCTAAGTACCTGACGCCAGAGGAGTTGGTCTTTAGGGCTACTCTGTGCTGAAGCCATTACTGCTACTTTGTCCGGAGCGCGGCCTTTGCGCACTAACTCGCTGCAGCAACACAAGTGATTCTCCGGTAATTAGATTCCGGCGAGATTAGGGCGGTAAGGAAGCTGGCTCGACGTGCCGTGGCTAACAGCCCCCGGCCAATATGCAGTACGTCGCCGCGCGCCCCGCTTAACGGCAACCCGGCCGGCGGCGCTGCAGCGCGGGTTGCGTCTGATAAGGCGCTCGCTGCCTCTCCTTTTAGTGCGCAGTTCTTTCCAGATGCATTCTCGTTCTTTCTACCGGGAGATACGGTAGGGCGTGTTGACTCTAATGAACGGCAGCCTGAAAACACATCGTGTGTTACTATCTCAGCCCATTTACGAAAACAATGGACACAGTGGTTGTTAGAAAGGACACGGTGCGTAGTAATCGCCTAAAAGTCATTAAAACGGAAATGTAGTGTTTGAGGCCCCATAGTGTTCCATGTCATTATGAACGACTTAGGAGGCAACCTGAACAACTCTATTAGACGGTTCGTGGTTGATGCTGTCGTTTATCGCTTAGTAAAGCCACCAGAAGACTAAAAGCACCTGCAAATCAAGTTACAAAAAATCTAATATACGAGGCGCGTCCAGAAAGTAAGTTCCGTTTTGTTATATAAAACGAACGGGTACAGATACCCAAAAAATATTGATTGCAAAAATCTACAACTGTTAAACTACTTTTCTACGTAGCTTCCGAAATATTGTAGGCAATGGTCATAGCATGGCACAAGGTTTTGTGTGCCTTTTTCATAGAATGTTGCCGCCTGTATATTCAACCATGAGGTAACATGTTCTTTCAGCTCGTCATCATCGTTGAAGTTTTGTCCATCAAGGACAGACTTTAGGTGTAAGAAGAGGATTACTGTCAAAAGATTTTTTTTTCACGATAATGTCTGACCTCACACACCGAATGTGACCAACAATTCTTACGGACATTTCAATGGGACCCGTTTGATCATCCTTCATACAGCTCGGACCTCTCTCCTAGCGACTTTCATCTCTTCTTACACCTAAAATCTGTCATCCTGAAATGATAAAGAGCTGTTACCACATGGTTCAATACACAGGCGGCAACCTTCTGTGAAGGATGCATGCAAAATATTGTGGCACGCTACGACAAGTGCCTACAAATTTTCGGCAGTTATGTGGAAAAGTAGTTTACGAGTTGTAGAATTCTGTGCAATAAAAATTTCTTCTGTATCTATGTACAGTTTTATTTTATTACCAAACGGAACTTACTTTCTGGACGCGCCTCGTATAAAGCAGAGTGTCCGTATGTTTGTACGTGTTGCATACAAATCTACAGTTTTGTTCCAATCTTTATGAAATATTGTACACATAAGGACGGACGCCGTAAATGTAAGAATCACATACGATATATAGTTCACGAGATATGACGTCATAAACAATGAGATCCGCGAAAAACTGCTGCATTTTGCGACAATGCTGCTCATTTTATCCTAAACCACTGGACCGATTTCGACCAAATTTGGTACACACATTCCTTACCGTGAGGTAACAATTACTGCAGGGTTAAGAATCACATACGGTACATGGTTCAAAAGATATTACGTCATAAACAATAAGAATCGCAAAAACACTGCCACATAATGCGGCGAGATTTTATAATTACGCTATATGAGAATGAGAGTACTTAGTGACTTGGAGCAAACTTTAAACATAATTCCAAACCTTTAATAAACTTTTTCTCGCTGACAACCATAGCAAAATGATGAAAGGAAAAAAGTTTCTCGCTTACTACTTTTCCGCTGTTTATGGAGTAAAACTATGGCATTCGATATAACGTTACAGTTTATAATCTGTACACTACAAATTGTAGCCGCAGGAAATTTTACAGGCAGTATACACGCAAATAGTTGAATGTACCTTCTAAATTGTATCATAGTACCATACGTAGTTCATGGGTTATGAGCACATAAACAGTAACGTTCCTTCAAAATCGCGCTATCACGCACCAAGTTTAAATCTATTATTTATTTACTACTAATTGTATTCCCAAGAGAGTTTACAGACATACAGTCCTTAAACAAATGAATATATACCTGAAAAATGGCAGGAATAAATCAATAAATACCCGGGCAACGCCGGGTTTTCAGGTAGTATCTAAATAAAGAAAACTGCGAAGTCATCCTTAAGAGCACTAAGAGAAATACGTTGAACTACATTTACACGATAAATCGGTAGAATCCAAACCAAAGGCCATAAATTCAAATACATACCAATAAATTATAATTACGAGGAACTTCAATTGGAAAGAACACACAGAAAATATCGTCATACAGGCGAACGAAAGGCTACATTTAATGCAAGAAGACTTAAAAGCAAAATTCCCCATTGCACACATCTCAGATTTATTGGCAAGTCAAAAACTGAACACAAATCGTGCACGTAAACAAGAAGAAGTTGTAAGTCACTGTGAAAAAAGCTATAAATGTAAACATTAATTGAATTTTCCGTCGGTGCTTGACAGAACAGGATTACATTATCAAAATGGGAAAATTCCTGATGTTCTGCAGAATTATTTATTAAGTTACTAGCCGACTTTCGGTTTCTTAGGCCATCAACGGCTTACAACTGAAGGACTTACTAAGGTGTTATTAAATTACAGAAGATACAAATTCACATGTTCACAGGGAAGTGTTACATTTTTATGGCAATGAATTGCAATTACTAAAATATAAAAATATATAAAAAGCCGATTTTATAAGTAGAAGTTCAAAGCATGAATATTATCTCTGAAAGCAGGGGGGGGGGGGGGGAGAGAGAAAGATTCGTGTTGTTACATTATGATTGACAATATACTACATAGGAATAAAATGAGAAAATTATACCATTTTTGTATTCTGGCCAACAAGAGCAAGTCAATAGTCAGAAAAGCTGGTTGTCATGCCATATTTAGCCGCGTCGGAGCGGCCGAGCGCATTGAGGCGCTATGCTATGATACGCGAGGCCGTTCCCCGTCGGGGGTTCGAATCCCCCCTCGAGCATGGTAGTTTGTGCCGTCTTTAGTTAAGGTAGTTCATAATTAGTTTGTAAGTTTATGGACTGATGACCCCCGTAGTTAAGTCCCATAAGCTCTACAAACATTTGAACCTTTGAACATCACATATTTAGGCAAAATTTCAGATCACCTAGCTAAAAAGTTAAATTCTCGAATTTACAGCAATGCATTTTAGCACATAAATAGAATGTATTAATATTTATTTACCACCAAAGAAAAAATTGCAACCTCTAGCACACAGTGTTGTCTATAAGAACACATGTAGAAATTGTGGAAAATTGTATATTTGTCAGTCTGACAGGGCTGTAGCACTTAGATTATCAGAACATCAGAGAAACTGGACGTAAAAAAAGAAAGATTCAACCTTTGCCGAACATCTGCTCACAGAAAACCATACTTATGATGTAGACTGTAAAATTCTAGTCTTTCATGAAAAGCAGAAGCATGACACTATTGGAAATACAGGAAATCAATAAACCTATGGCAAAGAATGCCAGTATAGTACTAAACGATCAAAGCAAGTTTACCTTTTCACCTCTACTAAAATAAGTTTCAGTTATCAGTTTGTTAAATGTATCCAATGTTACCATTTCAGTAATGTTTCAAAATTCTAGCAACATGTGACTTCGTAGTTCCACCCGTGCACCGCTAAATGTCTCGCCCGGCGTATCATCATTTATATCGGCGTTCTCGGCTTTGTAGTTCCACCCGAGCACCGCTAGATGTCTCTCCCGGCGCATCATCCTTTATATCGGCATTGATATGGAAACATACATTTCCTTTAACCACTCTTAATCACTGCGAAAATGAAGTATTTGAACGGCACAAGAAAGTGAGTTAGGAGCACTCCATGTTTCGATATTCAATTATTATAAAACTGCAGATGAGATGCATTACAGCGTCTTTGGTCGAGGCGAATAGCCAACAGTGAGCTGATTTTTGGATAATGTAGAACTTGATCCAAGCTGTAAACATTTCTACTTCCTTTTACCACTCTTTCATGGCTAAATGCACACATAATATTTATATTCGTGAAATCTACGACAAACAATCTTTCGAATTATGTAACTTTCATTGGCCTTCTTGTACGAATAAATTAGTAATCTGTACCACAATTTTCGTGTTAGCGTATTTATACAATGATGACCAACCCACAAATGAACAGACGGGACGGTTCATATATGCCGATGATGCTGCGGTGGCAACTATAGGCAGAACTTTCAACGAAGTGGAGGTTAAACTGGCAAGCGCCCTCGATAACGTAGCGGACTTTTATAAGATAAATCATCTCAAAACCTAACCCTATCAAGACACAGGTGTGTGCCTTCCATCTCAGAAATAAAGAATGACAAAGGAAGCTGAAAATAACATGGCAGGGTCAAGAGTTGGAACACTGCGACTCACCGAGCTACTTAGGTGTGCGACTGGACCGAATTTTGACCTACCGAAAACATTGCCAGGACGTCAAAGAAAAATATGTGCGAGAAACAATACCATCCGGAATCTCACGAATATGAAACGGGGAGCACAACCTCATGTCCTCAGAAATTCGGCGTTAGCGCTGTGTACCTCCGCTGCAGAATACACAGCACCATTCTGGACCAACTCTTCTTGCACCAGACATGTCGACGTGGGTGAATCAGGTTGTCCGTATTGTATCTGGTTGCTTGAAGCCGATACCAATCTACCCAACAGTCGGTATTGCCCCACCTCCAATCAGGAGACGTGTTGCTTCGAACTTAGAACGAAAAAAAAAAAAAAAAAAAAAAAAAAAAAAACACCAAGACGACAATAGTCATTCCTCTTAAGGACACCATTAGCTCTATGGACAACTCCCCCTTAGACCAGGCTTGAAGTATTTAAAAAATCAAATGTTTGTATATCTATCTGACTCAACTGCGTGGTCATCAGTCTGTAGCTTACAAACTACTCAACTAAGGTAAAATAATCTAAGTACAACACAGACACCCATGTCCGAGGGGGACTCGAACCCCTGACGGCGAACGGCAGCTCGAACCGCAGCACTGCGCCTCAGTACGCACGGCTAATGAAGTATGTCGATTAAATCTGAGGCGTGAGTCCAGCAACCATGAGTGGATCGATATAAAAGAAGAACTGTGCTTTGGACACCATATACGAACCCAACATGCAGGACGCTCAATAGACTTAGAACTGGAGTCTACAAATGCTACAGTAACCAAGAAGATGTGTAATAAGAAAGAAGTTAAGAAGCACCATTTAAGGAACATTAACGATGGTTTGACAATTCTGCATGTTAGTAATAAGGGTATTTCATTGGATATCTTGGAAGAGGTTGAGATTTATATTAGCCACCAGAGTTGCCCGGACCTATTAATTAATGGTGGGGCCTCGCAATTGGTTCTTTGATTTTTTTTTCATAAATATTTGATGAATGGCAATGTATAAAGTTGTCGGTCATGTGGATGGACTGGCGCCCCGTTTTTCTTGTCTCACTGTACCCCTGTACCTGATTGCCTTTTCGAGTTTCAAAATCAGGTTTATAAATTTCGTTCCGCCACTCACCAGCAGCTGCTCTCTGGCGCATGGCTCTCATTTATGTTATGACCTGATTCGATGAAATTCTTAATTTTGTCCATGTTAATATTATGCAAATGTCTGTACAAGACGAAATATTTTATTTTGTTTGTATATATGGACTGTTATATTCACATATCTTTATGACGTCTTATCTGAGGTGGTGCCCTCACGTTGTTTGTTTTCACTGATTTCAGTTAACTTTTACCTTTCGACGAATGTACCAAGTTCTGTGCTCACATATTAATGTTACCAGTATTTGATGAGAGGCCAGCCTCTACTGGCTATTGCGTGTTGTCTTTACTTAAATGGGTAATGTTATGGTATGTATAAATTCTATTTTGTGTCCTTTCTCTTTTTGTATCACATTTAATTTTGTTTGAATGTTCATGTATTGCTTTAGTTTTTACGCTTACCAGGTACTCTGAATATGGGCTACGCCCGAAACGCGTCAGTACAAATGGAATAAAAATTTTATCGTCACCTTCATGGCTTATTCTTAGCAGCCAATAAGCTTTTTTAACTTCTTTCTTATTACATTGATAATTATGGCTGCACACCTCCATCGAGGCTTCAAGTCTGACCAGCAACAAGAAGCTGTGGTAATAGCGAGGATGATACATGTGAATGCGGCGCTATTAAGGACAATCAGCATATCACTGTATGCCCAAACATGAGAGAAACTTGCACACGCGAAGACCATGTATATGCAAATGACAAAGCCACGCTTGTGGCCGATTTTTGGAAGTACAGGATTCACAATGGTGACCCTGACACGGAGAGTAAGTATTTAACGGCCTGCTCCGTGGTGAGGAGTACATGATTTTATTTTTGTGCATGGAATATTTATCGTTTCCGATCTCTGGATAAGCTCGACGATTGCTGGACAGTGGTTGGTGTTGCAGTCCCTAGAAATTGTAAGAAGCTGTTAATTTCAGTTACCTCCACGAACAGTTTAGCTCACGTAGAGTTTTCTCCGTGATCTGAATTAGTTACCATCATCTCCCATTTTAGAAACATATTTACCGACAACACGTGGCTCACACGTAATTCAGTAGAAGAAACTGCCTTATACAACAAATTTTAATGTGATAGTGGCGTAACTACAATTAGTGCTAATGAGTGGGTAAGCGTGTTGTTCTCACCTGACGATGCTGAGATTTCATTGATTTTTTGTTTTTGTTTAACTGCTAGTAAAAAAGTGGCGGAGATTCCTTGAGTTTTATTTCATTTTTTATGTATTGTGCAGTTAGTGGAATTATATTTGTTTGCTACTTACTCATTTCCAATTTAAGTTTTGAGTTCTAATATTGAATTTAATAAACCAGAACAAAATATAGGAAGAGAATTCTCATTGAATAAACGGAAAGCCGGCCGCGGTGGCCGAGGGGACTAAGGCGCTCCAGTCACGGTCTGCACGGCCACTACGATCGGGGGTTCGAATCCCCCCTCGGGCATGGATATTTGTGCCGTCCTAGTTCGTAAGTAGTTCATAAGTAGTTTGTAAGTTTAGGGACTGATGACCCCGTAGTTAAGTCCCATAGAAAATAAATAAATAAATAAATAAATAAATAAATAAACGGAAAAGTGAGTGAGTGTTCATATTTTAGCTATGGCAACTAGCAGATAGCATATTATCAGTGAATCCAATGATTTTACAATTTTACAGTGTTTAACATTGCTCTCTATAACATCTGGACGTTGAACTTGAGCTGTCTTAGCGTACCAAATAAATAAAATAATAATAAAATAAAATAAATTCAAATATTTGTCAATCTGTTGGACTCAGCTGCGTGGTCATTAGTCCGTAGCTTACATACTGCTTAAGCTAAGGTAAACTAACGTAAGGACAACACAGACACCCATGCCCGAGGGGGGACTCGAACCCCCGACGGCGAACGGGCGCGCGCCCCAGTACGGACGGCTAATTCGCCGTGGCTAAGCGTGCCAGTCAAAGACGTTCACATTCAAATAGGACTGCTAAGAAGTATTACAAGAAGACGACTAGAAAATACGCTTCGATTACACTTCCACATTAGCCTATTATATCGCGTATTGACATAAATTTCGAATTAAGAGGTAAGCAAGCAATTCGTTCACACGTAATCAATATACATATATAAATATGGAACGTGCTACGTGTGTCCGTATATTTCACTTTATAGCCAAAATTATTCACTGCAGACCAATGGAGGTTATGCATGAGAGTAGCCTTTAGGTTCGCGGTGTGCACTATGGTGTTTTGGTCGCGGTGTGTGGCGGTGGGTGAGTGTGGCGAACAAAAATCCGTAAAATGTGGAGCAATACGACGATCATCAGATGCTCAAAGGTAAAAGACTCAAAGAAAAAATACCGGGATACACAGACATACATTAACTGAGCATTAACTACATTGGCAATGTAGTACACCAATGATCTCAATACAAATACTGGAAAGGCAACTGTAGTGCTTAGGATCAAAATACTGACAACTGGATTAGAGAGACAAATCTAGGTACACATACGTTAATGTATGTCTGTGAAAAAAATGTTTCAAATGTTTGTAAATCTATCGGACCAAACTGCGTGGTCGTCAGTCCGTAGCTTACAAACTACTTATACGTAGGTAAACTAACCTGAGGACAAACACAGACACACACACCCATGCCCCAGGGAGGACTCGAACCTCCAGGGCGAGCAACCGAGCGCTCCGCAGCGAGACGCTTTAGACCGCTCGGCTACTCCACCGCGGCTGAATGTCTGTGACGGAAAGTTTGTAAGTCATAGGTTACTTTGGTTTAGCGGACAGTATCGCGTTACAGACAGATTTATACCATTCAGTTAGGTATGTAATTAACATATGTGTTTGTATTCTTTATTTTAGTTTTTCTATAGTAATAAATAAATGGTTGAACTGCATTTAATCGGGCCCGGCTCGCTAGGTGGCGTCGCGTGTATCGATTCGAAGGGAATGAGAAGATTACTAATTTACTAACCGGACAAGGGTACATCGAGAACTTACCAACCATAGAGCAGGAACAGAAAACCGATTCACAGGGAATGAGAGGAATTGTCTTTACGCCACCTAGCGAGCAGTAGCCGGGACGCATTAAATGCAGTTGTACCAAATACTTTTAGGAAAAGCTGCATACTCCGAGACTTGCGAATTTTATCGTGCATGTGAAAATACGGTTATCGTATAATTCTTAAATCGAGATAAATTCAAAGGAAAACACAGACATACATTAACTACACAGGCAATACACAGACTGTAGACATACGTTAATGTATGTCTGTAATGCAAAGTTCGTAAGTCATATGTAAGCATATGCTGCTCAAGTGGTAAAATTGCATTGCCAGTTCCAAAATTATCTCCATATGAATTCTTTTAATATATTTACATAAGAATTCTTTGCAAGAAAAATCGAATTTAACTAGTTTCCTTTTTGATTTCGGTGTAGGCCTATCCTCATTAAATTTTGAGTTACGTTTAGGAAAGCGTAGATACCGCCATAGTATAGGAAAGGACACCAAATAACTAACATATGCCGATGCTTCGTTTATTATTATTTTTTTTTTTCAGTCTCACAACTGTGGTGTAATACACTACAACAAGGGGCACAATTTTACTTACGGAATCGGCATAGTTTGCTGATGTTGGCAACGGCCGTTCAATGCTTTTTGAAAAATCAGTCACGTAGATTGAGGGGCATAATTCATTGTTGGTAATGAAATAAATAATTAGAGCTGTTCCGGTCAGTAAATTAATGATCCTCCTAAAGCGAATATTTCGTTGCCAACGATAGCACACTAAACTGCCGGCACTGCGAGTGAAATTTAATTACTAAACGCAAAGTCTCACTGCAGTTTTTTCCCCTTCAATATTACATTTATAATACTACTGATATGAAACTTTAACCCAGCGAAGCGGGTATTCATAAGCTAGTATCTGATATAAATTCGTATGCCAAATGTAAACATGGCGCACAATGCGAAAAGTGTAGAAAACATCTGAATGTGCAGGCACGCTGTGGTTCTATGATCAGACACCAGAGTTATACACCGAGTTTGTATAGAGATCACTGGTGTGTAGATGACGCTACGATCGAATGTCATATGGCAATAAAGTGATAGGTTGTCGTTATTTTAGAGATACTAGTATTTACTTTATGTTATTAAAGTAATCCAAAATGTTGCCGCACAAGAGAGACCATTGACCCCCTATACTACCTGGACACTGTCTAATATATGCAGTCGCTACACTCACTGCTGGGGATGTTGTTAGCAATTGACAGGTGCAACGACACCAGCGCTCCTAGCCGTGGGCAAGCCGCTGAAGGAGTAATATTTGTTTATATTTTCCGTCATTAAGGAAATAGTTACTATAATTTTTTCGTTACAAAGATTAGTAAAATATTAAGATAAGATAATTGGGAAATTAATGTAAAACAGGCGAATTTCGCTGATTCACGGATATGAAGAAAAACTTCGTCACGAAACATACTTAAGTATATGCATATACTTGCAGCTTATTCCGCTAAAAGTAAGTGGAATATAATCGTAAGAGAACTATAAATTCCTGTTATGGTCTGTTTTTACAATGGCAGATTTGATATTGATTCGTTATGGAGTCAGAGACGATTCGCAGATTTTTACACTTCACTCGTCTTTATTATACGCTCATATGCTTTTGAGTGTAATTACTTTATTAGTTTCTCCATGACTGGATTTTAAAAATTAAAAAAAAAAAATTTAAAAAATGCTTAAAAAGCCAATGTTTTGAAAAACAAATTTCCGTTTTGAGGTTCAGATGTAGCAATATTTGTGCAACTTTCTTCTTTGTTGGGAAACAGCGTGATTGCTTTTTGCCGTTTTATTTGCACGGATGTGATGTTTTTCCTTCAGTTGTGGAGGCTGATTTGGTACGTTAAATACTGTACTTATTGCATTCTATATACGTTTCCTAAATGCCATTCCCATCGATGTTACTGGAATTGGAGTGGGAAAAAAAAAGAACCATAACGTTCCTGAGTAGAAAAGCGACGTACTTCTGCGAAAAGGGCAGGTCTCCTGATTTTTCCTAGCCATTTTTATTTTTAATAGAAAATCAAAATTTTTGTAAAAACCTGTAGGCTGCAAGAAAATTGTAAATAAACTGTCCTGTAACGTACCGTTTCTATCTTGTCAGCGATTTTAGCAAACCTCAGAAATATTAGTGTTGAGCTATTTCTAAGTTATTGCCAATTTTTATGGCACTACATACGTTTCCTAATCTAAAAACTGTGTTAAATCGATATAAACGATATTATCAAAAGTCTGACAGATAGCCAACTAGTATTTAAAAAGAAATTAAAGGAATTTCTGAATGGCAACAATGTAGATGAATTTTTAGATTAAACTTAAAAAAAATTAATAATAATAAAAAAAATCCTTAAAATATTGATTGTCAACTATGGACAACATTTACTAAACTGACACGTTCCACATCAATACGAAATGTCGTATATATGATCTATGGAACAAGTATTAATCTAATCTAATCTATTCGCACTCATCCAACATCGCACTTGCCGGACACTTGGTGCGCTGCTGTCGCAGTGTATAACAAGAGTCAAATGTTTGTAGAGCTTATGGGACTTAACTACGGGGTCATCAGTCCCTAAACTTACAAACTACTTATGAACTAGCTACAACTAAGGGCGGCACAAATATCCATGCCCGAGGGGGGATTCGAACCACCGACCGTAGTGGCCGTGTCGAACGTGACTGGCGCGCAGCAGACAGCCCGGCCACCATAACAAGAGTCAGTGGGAATGTTGTGTTCAAATTCAAATGTTTGTTAAGCTTAAGGGACTTAACTGCGGGGTCATCAGACCCTAAACTTACAAACTACTTATGAACTACCTTAAACTAAAGACGTCACATACATCCATGCCCGAGGGGGGATTCGCACCCCCGATCGTAGCGGCCGTCCAGACTGTGACTGGCGCGCCGCAGACCGCTCGGCCGCTATAGGAGTGTTGTGACTGTATATGTTAGACTGTGACCTGGATGTGGACCTTCTGCTGTTTGAGCGTGACAGCCAAAGAGCTTAAATTTTAAAGAGTTGCGATAGGTCCGCCACGTTCGAGGTAAATTGAACTGGCGTCTGCAGGACCAAGAAATGTAAGATACAGGCGCGTGAGATTAGGTATGCAGACAATACAGCAAGAACGAGAACTAAGAGATGGTTTGTTAGTAGAAGAGGAAGAATATTCAGTACACCTAAATACAGCAATGTTTGGGGACATACATGAGAAGCCTTGAAAAAATAGATATTCATCTCACATTCTGATCAGTTTAAACTGATTCAGACCTGCTAATTAGAAAAAAAAAAAAAAGAAACGTACTTCGGATACAGCAGAATTACTATCCGCCACGTAACGTTAACTGTTGAACTTGATAATATTAAGTAAGCAATGCAGCAACGTAACGAGTGAGTTACGTCGTTAAGGTACGTGGACAACGGATTGTAAACACTGCACCATGTTATTTGGAGTATCGGCTGATAGCTCATATGCCACACCCACTGTACAATTTTACCTACTTATAGTTCCACGTTTTAAATAAAGAATGACTACTGAATTCGGACGAGCATCAAGTTACATCAGAATTTGTAGAAGCTGCGAATTGAGGAGACTGGTAGTATATTTTCTAAAATTGCGGCAATGAAATATCACGAACCCGTCAGTAATACAGTTTCAGTACGAAGTATTACAGATAGCTGAGGTCTGAATAACAACGAAAGTGCCACTGTGAAAATATTTGTGTTGATTTTAATGCAAGTGCATGGTCTAAACGAGCTGCGAAACATAGCCTACAGTGAACAGTAATTATTGTGACGAACAATCATGATCATGGATTTGCATCTGTTGTTAATGTGTTATAACAACAGTTTTCATGAAGTCTAGTATACATTTATCCGCTGTTTACCCAAAGTATTAAGTCTACAAACTTGTAAATTGCTGCCAAAGGGCTTGTTTGTGAACTTTGGTGGACGAAATTTGAGTACTATCTTGTCTAGTAGAGGTAATAGACTGTGTATTGACCTCTTCCACACGTTAAAGTCTTCTCCTATTTGGGCTCTGAGCTCCTCTAAATCTCTTTTGAGTGGATTGTCTTCCGAATCTAAAGATAAGGACAACATTGCAGACTTTACTCCTTCGTCAATTACTTTCCCCACTTTCTGTTTCTTAGAGTTTGCCCAATCATTTACTTCCTGTAATCTGACTTTTTGTCCTACAGATAGATCCTTAAGCTGGCAAGTAATCTCTTCTATTTTTGTATATAGTATTTTGATGATCTCTTACCTGATTTATACGTCTTCCTAAAGTATTTATTTGCCCTGAAAAGGTCTCATGAACTAGTTTAACTACGTTAATCTCAGCGGAAAGTTTGACGTGATTCTAATAACTCACACACTTGCCTACGTAATTCACTCTGAGTGCGGACTATAGGTGGTATACGTTCCATTTGTTCTTTCCCTTTGGCTTGAATCTGAGCAATCTGCGGTACGAGTTCATCTCGTGCAGCCAAATCAGTTTTCATATCAACCTGTACTTTAGCCAAATTGGGATAAATTTTCTAATAACTGAGATAATTATTTCATGATTGCTGAAAAAGGGTCCAATACCGTGGTTACGGGTAGCTGCTGCTGTGTTTCTTTCTGTGTTTGTGCAGCGTTCGCGCTAACAGCTGACTCGGACTACATAGATATTACATTCATGTTGTCAGTTTTAGTTGAAACAGAGGACGACTGGTTTGCGCTTAACCGTCGCTGTGACATTTTATAAGCAGCTCTTGTCGTACAAATACACACACACACACACACACACACACACACACACACACACACACACATATATATATATATATATATATATATATATATATATATATATAGTACTCACTACACAGGACAGATTTAAAGCCTAGTCTCATAATTATGTGGAAGGCTAACAGTTTTACTAAGCATTGTGCGAGAAGTGAAAAAAATATAGGCGTAAGTTCTTTTAAGCTTTATAGTTTAGGTCGACTCTCCGGCGAAAGGATCCAGGTCGATCTGCTCACTCTCTCTCACCTCGGTCTGGTTAGTACATGAAACATATAAGCAAGCATAGATTAAACACAGTTCTTGAGGTCCTGTCACATTGGAAGCCAATTTAATTTTAAAAAATCATTCCTTCTACCAATGATTAAAACTGGTATGATTGTGAAAGTAATAATTAATTTTGTTATTGTAATTTCATTGGCAGGCTGAAAGAGAACGGGATTATAATTTCTTACAGCTACTCACTTCCTCGACGTGTGTATTGATGCGCTGAGCAAACTACAGCAGTAAGGCAGTGCTGCTGACTGGTCTACCTCGTTCAGAGACTTGTAAGTGAACTCTATCAAATATGGAAGCAGCACTCAGAACCGTATTTGTAGTCGAAATATTGATTCTGAATTAAAGTTTCTGAAAAGAATTGACCGTTTTTCCAGGTTCGTACCGCTCCAGTTTGATAGATCCCTCCGTTATACGACATTCAATTCCAAGTTATTTAAACATCAAAATAAATTTTTAAAGAAGAAGATGGACTTACTTTTCGTTGTCAGTATGACT
This sequence comes from Locusta migratoria, assembly GCA_026315105.1. NCBI lineage: Eukaryota > Metazoa > Arthropoda > Insecta > Orthoptera > Acrididae > Locusta > Locusta migratoria. The sequence continues at coordinate 76,533,088 of CM048748.1, read as the reverse complement.
ATCACTTCTTCTAGTAATTAAAATTGTGGACTTCTAAGACTCGTAACTGTCTAAACATTCGTAAGTCTTTGCAACAGTCAGCTGGAACATCCAAAACCATCCATATAATGACGATATAATAATCTCTTTGGTTTCTATTTTCCCTGGAGTATTTATAACAACAAAGAGTATCTATTATTAAGTCGCTACTTTGCTTTGAAGTGTAATAATATTAAATATTCTTTTAATTCTAAACATCTAGAAATCAAATAAATTACAATTAGTTGACTGGAAATACACAATTTTTAACCAGAAATATTACACACACAAATAATAATAATAATAAATATCTGAGTAAAATACGTTACCATATGTATACTTTGTGTGATATCTCACCTGTTCCACTGGACTCGTATTCGGAAGGGTGGTTCAAATCCACCTCTGGCCATCTAGATTTAGGTTTTCCGTGATTTCCCTAAATCACTCCAGGCAAATGCCGGGATGGTTCCTTTCAAAGGGCACGGCCGATTTCCGTCCCCCATCTTCACCCAAAATCCGAGCGTTAGCTCCGTCTCTAATGACCACGCTGTCGATGGGACGTTAAACCCTAAAATTCATTCCTTCCTTCACCTGATACCCTAATTGTTTTGTGCAGTGTATATCAGCGACTTTTCACGAGTGGACAGCAATTCCGCAATGCAATCAGGTCTCGAGGGGGCTGCAAGCCATCTTTTCGAAGTAACACTGTGTGGGCATGCCTTCATCCTAATGTTCCATTGCATATAGTGTCGTATTGCATCTCATGAGAAATACTGTGCTGGATGACATTATTCTGTGTGACATGGTATACAGCAGTGTTTTTCAGGCTTTTCGAACATGCGACCCCCTCCCAAGAAAAATGTTCCGGTGATCCCCCTTGCTCATGAACCATAAGTAAATCGTTATCTCATAGGAGACTAATTTAATCCCCTTTCTGTTGCTACAGACCTCTTTTAAACTGTTGGACGAAGTTTATTTTGTGCGTATTTTCGGAATGGAACACGTTAACCTATTTTTTTTTTCGAATTGTTCAGAATTGCTTATTCTACCATGTTCTTTTACCTATAGATTGACTCGTGAAAACAGTTTACAGACTTTTTACTAATTCATCATTAGAACAATTGATCAATTCAATTAATAATGAATGTTACACAAGTAACTCAGTAATTACTGAACCTCTAGTTATTTTATGGTGCCACTACTTCTTCGTGTGATGGCAAAATGTTCAAATATTTTTAAATCTATCGGACTCAAGTTCGTGGTTATGAGTCCTTAGCATACAAACTACTTAAACTAAGGTAAACTAACCTAAGGACAACATAAACGCCCATGTCCGAGGGGGGACTCGAAGCCTCGACTGCGAACGACCGCGCGCACCGTGTAACCTTCCCACTCGACACTATCGGCAATGCTGAACAATTAATTCAACCCGTGTGCCTAACATTCTCCAATTGTCCGGGTAAAGCTATCGGAAATGAATCTGCTAGTGTGGTGAAAGTTACAACTGAGAAGGGGATTTGAAGAATAACTGAATACGAGGCGCGTCCACAAAGTAAGTTACGTTTGGTTATATAAAACGAACGGGTACAGATACAGAAAAAATATTGATTGTACAAAAATCTACAGCTGCTAAACTACTTTTCTACATAGCTTCCGAAATTTTGTAGGCAATTGTCATAGTATGGCACAAGGTTTTGTGTGCCTTTTTCATAGAATGTTGCCACCTGTGTATTCAACCATGTGGTAACATGTTCTTTCAGCTCGTCTTCATCGTTGAAGTGTTGTCCATCAAGGACAGATTTTAGATGTAAGAAGAGGATTACTGTCAAAAGATTTTTCTTTTTTCACGATAATGCCTGACCTCACACACCGAATGTGACCAAACAAATCTTACGGAAATTTCAATGGGACCTGTTTGATCATCCTCCAAACAGCTCGGACCTCTCTCCTAGCGACTTTCATCTCTTCTTACACCTAAAATCTATCCTTGGTGGTCAACACTTCAACGATGATAAAGAGCTGTTACCACGTGGTTGAATACACAGGCGGCAACCTTCTGTGAAGGATGCATGCAAAATCGTGTGGCACGCTATGACAAGTGCCTACAAAATTTCGGCAGTTATGTGGAAAAGTAGTTTAAGAGGTGTAGAATTTTGTGCAATAAAAATTTCTTCTGTATCTGTGTACAATTTTATTTTATTAACAAACTGAACTTACTTTCTGGACGCGCCTCATATTAGTAAAATGGGGGAGATGTATGAATGTTATAGAGCTTTCAATAAAGCAGGTAAGCAAATATACGGTCGCCAGCTCGCAAAACGAGCAACAGAAAGAATAACAACAAAGGTAATTAATGAATGTCAGATTACTAACATAACAAATCACTAAAGCACAAAATTCTGTTAACGACGAGCCATGGAACACATACAACTACGAACAACAAGGCAAGGCGGCAAAAGACACTCAGGTATAAAACAACAAAATTACATATGAAAAGTTCAACAGCAAATTGGCGGCAAGCAACAATTATCAAAGAGCGATAGCAAATGGAACTCAAGTACTCATCAAACTGCAAATACTTCACTTTAAAGCTTGATTGATTGCTGATAGATTCATTAACTTCGTGTATAGTTATTATTAAACCTGTTATTAAGCAGCTGCAATGGTCTAACTATTTCACTGCGTGGTTTAGCACAAGTTTACGTAAGCAAATTTCATTAAGATTCGAACCAAAATTTTGATTTAATATTACTAATAATTGACCTTTTCTTATGATAGTCTGATTTCTCTGATGAAATTTTAATTGAACTTCTGTTGTGAGACAAACAGAGCCTACAATTACTCAGTTGTTAAACTTTGCAAAACTTGTAAAATATTTACTGCTCACTAACACATGGAATTTAACTATGTCCGATAACGTCGAAATACACAAATATTTAACTGAACAAACACTGCTGCTGCACTCTTTATGGGGGCATAGAAGCAATCATGCAGTCTGTAATTAAACAGGACTTGTCTCGGAATAATAATGAATAGGACAAGGATCCTGCGTGGTTGATGACTTCGGATAGAGACGATGTGCCGTCGTGCAGGCATTGTTGGCATACAATAGCAAATTCTTCTTGGCGTCGGACAAACTCTTTGTGCCCACAGCTTTGCTCTTGACTTTTACAACTTGCTGGGAAAATGCTGTGGCCTTATTCTTTGCGAATTACCCAGTCCCCGTAACTTTTGTGCCAGATCAATGTATTCCTCCATAGGCCCCACGTACTGTAGCCACGCCGCCCAACACAGACCGGACGCTTCGAGCAACACTCTCCAGTAACTCTTTCGCTGCGCGCCATTGCGCTGCCTGAGAGCTCCCTACTCCAAACATGACTCTATACCAGTGGTCGGCAAGTAATCTTACATGGGGTCCGGATACTTTTCAAAATTTTTATCGAGGTCCAGGAGTACTTTAATTAATTTTCACTCACAAAATAGTATGAAACACAACAGAGAGGCATATTTGTATTCCAAAATACAGAATAACTCATATTCCTTACATTTTTTTTAAATTTTCACTCTCAAGCTAATACAAAATACAAAAAGTTGTGAAATAAAAATGTGTAATAATCCAGAAAAACTTATATTACTTGCTATTTATTTCTTTTTATTTTCACTCACAAAAATATGAAATAAAATTTGTAGTCAAACTTCTATTGAAAAATCCAGTAACAGATCATACATTAAACATACTATTTTTGGTTTAATTTGCAATAAAAAAATTTAAATACAAGTTACTGTACGTATTTGTGTTATAAAATCTATGCAAGAAATTACATTTGTGGTCTTCAGCCAATTTCTTAAAGTTGGGTTTACATGCGGAACAGCTTATGCTAATAGTGTTTTCAAGGTGGGCGACAAGGAAATGTCCTGCAAGTCTATTGTATCGATTTGGAGTAAAGGCTTTGAAACATGGAATAACGTCGCAGCCATATACGTCCGTTCTGCTGATGGAGAAACCTCAAAATGTGTTTCTTAAGAGAAGAAGAAACAGAAATTGTGTTTAAATGGTTATGCCCTTGCCGCTTAAATAGAGGTTTCAGAGACTGTCAGAGTATGAAGTCTATTTATGGAATTTCTTCGTTCGTTAGATGAAATTATTCTACTGCATTCATGTGTACAGGACTTGAATGCAGCTTACATACGAATTGTGTGTGTGTTTTTTTAAATAAATGGATTATGTAACTTATACTTTCAAAATATTTTTACCGGTCCAGCTTTTGGCCTTCCACGGTCTGGACGTGGACCGCGGTCCGCCAATTGCCGACCTCTGCTTTATACAATAGCAACGACCTTGACTAGCCCAGCGTGTTTACTACATCCATCGTACAATATTTGATTTCGTATTCGTATTAAATACATGAATCATGACATTACCTCATTCCACGTCACAATTACCAAAACAAATAAATACATAAGTGATGATTACGTAACATATGACAATTAATAATCAAACCAATGATATTTACACCTGAGTGACACGTAGCTGATTTACACATGGCGTCACTAGATAGTAGACTTGCCCATAATAGTTCGCGAACTAGTTAGTTCTTTTAGTTCGTCCGCTTCCAGTGACAGCCGATCGACGTAGCCTGCGCATGCAGTTGGAGGAAGAAGTTCCCCCACCTAGATGATTCATGCGCTTGCTGCGTGAGCCGCTAACTATATAATGCAAACCAAAAGAAACAGTTTGTGGATAATTTCTCACGTTTAAGTTTACAGTTATCTCTATATCTTGGCATTATAGAATTTATTAGTCAGATATTGCAGAGTGCAAAATACTTCAAAACAGATATTTTGTAGCACTGAAATATGTAATTTAGCAAGCAGACGCTCACATCGAAACGGCTCTCATCAGCAGAAGGCCAACACGTGATTTTTAATTATGCAGCGCGCCCTCTCGCTATTGCCCGTCTGTCTTCGGAAAAGAATCCAACGAATCAAGAAGCTAAGTACCTTTGGTGTAATAGTTCGCGACCGGTAACGCATATTTTAGTTCCCGACCGATTGCACATATTTTAGTTCGCGGCCGATCGCGGATATTTTAGTTCGCGACCCGTAGCTCCTGTTTTAGTTCGCAGCTCGGCCGCGATGTAGATCGCTCTTTTTAGTTCGTTCGCTCTTTTTGGCTTTTGCTACCGCTACTAAAAGAGTCTTTCTTTTGTTATGACAGCTTTTTTTATAGAATGATCAGTGTTACCCAAGCGTGTGTTATTACCCGTATTTTTGGGCAATCAGACATCAGATACTTAAGCAAATAAACCAGTTATTTACACGAATGGGTGACACAATGATATTCAACTACTGTGCATACAGAGTACTCGTAGTATTTTATTTTTAAAATGGATTTATTTATTTACTAGGTCATTGAAGGAACATTAGCTAAAAAAATGCTAAATGCGTCTATTTTCGTGAATAAAAATACACTCAGGTCGAAATGACGGTAACTGGCAGAAGGGAATCACGCGATTCTGCGCGCTCTCGTGTCCTCTCGCTGTTCCCCGTCAGTCTTCGGAATAGGAGCGGACGAACTAAGAGGCGAGGGATCTGCGAAATAATTCGAGTAGTTCGCCTGTGGGAACGCTCTTCAGAACTAGTTCGTTCGCGAACTATACAAGACTACTAGATAGTTGTCACTGTGTTGTTGTGTCACGACCGCAGCACAGCGCCCCAGTGCGCACGGCTAATCCGCTGCGGCCGGCCGCGGTGGCCGAGGGAACTGAGGCGCTCCAGTCACGGTCTGCACGGCCACTACGGTCGGGGGTTCGAATCCCCCTCGGGCATGGATATTTGTGCCGTCCTTAGTATTAGTTAGTTCATAAGCAGTTTGTAAGTTTAGGGACTGATGACCCCGTAGTTACGTCCCATAAACTATACAAACATTTGAATTGTTTTTTAATCCGCCGTGTCCTGTGATGGTGAACCCCCGAGCAAGACTATTCGATACTCCTGCTGTACAGCGTGATATTAGATACCATAAATGCACGAATAAGTCAAAAGTTTTCGATTTGAACGATTTTGGAGATGCGAGATGAGTCAGAAGCTAGTTCTGCTTCCTTACGCCCTCGGCCGTGAGCGGGGCAGATCTGCGGTGTGGTGCGCGGTGCCAGCAGCATTTTTCCCGGCGGCCAGACGCAGACGTGATAAATGTTCGTGAGTGTGGCCTGCGCGCGCGGCCGCCTTCCGCACAGCGCGCAGTGGGCTGGTGAGCTGCCGTGGCGCGGCCTCCGCGCTGCGCTCATACATAATGCAGCCCGCCGTAATCCACAGCGCAGGCGGATTAGGCGCGCCGCGGCTAATTTTGCGTGAAATGTGAACAAGAGCGCCGGCCGCCGACGCCGACCGCCGCCGCCGTCATTACTCTCCCGCGGGCAGAGCGGGGCAGAGCAGAGGACAGGGCGTTCCGTTTCAGCCGGCAGCGTCTCCGTCCAAGTCCACACCCTCTGCCTGGGCGCTCAGCCGGGCCGCGCCACGCTTCTCGACGGCCCGTTACTGCGGAGTGCAGAGCGGAGAGAATGCCGAGGTGGAAAACCCGTGCGCGCTGTTCACCGTCGGAGTTTTAGGGCCGATTTGTCAAAAAAAAAAAAAAAAAAAAAGAAAAAAAAAAAAAAAAAAAAAAATAATAAGTTCAAATGTTTGTATAGTCTATGGGACTTAACTACGGGGTCATCAGTCCCTAAACTTACAAACTACTTATGAACTACTTACGAACTAGGACGGCACAACTATCCATGACCGAGGAGGGATTCGAACCGTGACTGAAGCGCCTCAGTCCCCTCGGCCACCGCGGCCGGCGCCGGTTTGTCAATGTCTCGTTAAGTTCCGGTTAAGATTTTAACTTATCGTTAGTGGAGAATTGCATTTGTCAATGTTTCGTTACGAGTCAACCTGAGGTTAAAGGACGTCAAACTGGCCGTTAAGTTAACGAGTAAAATTCTGCTCGATTTTGACAAAATTTCTACTTGGTGCGAAAATTGGCAATTGACACTAAATAAAGAAAAGTGTGAAGTAATACACATGACCACTAAAAGAAAATCCGCTGAACTTCAATTACACGATAAATCAGTCAAACCTTAAGATCGTAAATTCTACCAAATACCTAGGAGTTACAATTACGAACAACTTTGACTGGAGAGAACACATAGAAAATATTTTGGGGAAGGCGAACCAAAGGTTACGTTTCATCGGCAGAACGCTTCGAAGATGCACCAGTTCCACCAAAGAGACTGGCTACATCACACTTGTGCGTCCTCTCCTGGAGTACTGTTGCCCCTTGTGGGACCCTCACCAGATGGGACTGACGGAAGATATTGAGAAGGTTCAGAGAAGGGCAGCTCGTTTTGTTTTATCACGTTACAGGGGGAAAGCGTCACGGAAATGTTGCGCGAATTGGGGTGGAAATCATTAAAAGGAAGACGTTATTCATTACGGCGTGATCTGTTTGCTAAGTTTCAATCGCCGACTTTTACTTCTGAAAGTGAAAATATTTTGCTAGCACCCACCTACTTAGGGAGACATGACCATCCCAATAAAATAAGAGAAATCAGATCGAAAACGGAACGATTTAGGTGTTCTTTCTTCCCGCGCGCTGTTAGAGAATGGAACGGTAGAGAAAAGTTATGAAAGTGGTTAATGAACCCTCTGCCAGGCACTTGAATGTGATTTGCAGAGTATCTATGTAGATGTAGATGTACACGGCTAACGACCAGTTAAGTGAGAATCTGTATCAAAATAGCAAGATTCCAAAGCGCTAAAATACATCAATATATTCACGTGAAAAAGATCGATTTGTCGAACAAAATAATAGAAGCTCTACATGTATGAAAAACTAGTGTGGAAAGCAGCTATATTGGTAAATTGTATCGTCATATTTCTCGCCCTATCCATTTCAGTAGCGGTTAGATGAGTTTGATTCATTGCAGATACGCAACATAACCTTAAAATATTGTTACGATATCAAAATACAAACATACGGGTAACGACTAGTTAAATGAGAATAAGTATGATGAAAATGGCTGGAATAAGATTTCGTTGACAATTACCACGATGTCATTTTTTTTTTCTTTTTTTTTTTTCTTTTTTTTTTTTTACATTCCAATGTGTCATATTTCTCTATTAAGGGCACAAGACTCTCGCACTAATTTCTTGTAAAATTTGACCTTCTTTCACGATTGTTTGCCATAACACCAAATAACAACTGTCTGCTAACCTCTTTCCTGATAGTCAAATATGGGGAACAGCTGTTTATTCAGACTGCACTCTCATTTGTCTCTATTGCCAACATAGTCGAAATATACCGTACCTTCTCGTTTACTCCAGGTTAGCAAACGAGAGGTGTATCTGGCAATGACAAACGCAGTGCACTTAACGAGCACATTTAACGAGCCGTTAAAGGCATCTTCTCGTTTACTAATGACAAGATTAACAAGAGACGGACGAACCGGCCCTTAGTTCTCCCACTCGCATGAGTGTGTCTTGTTCGTAGGTTAGTTAGTTAAAGTAGTTTATCACAAAAGGCTCTTTCCAGAACCAACACTGACAATTATCTCATTCAATACAGAAGGTTTGTCCAATGCAAAACAAGAGCTCATTACAAATATGTGCAAGGATTATAGATGCGATGTTCTGTTCCTTCAGGAAACGCACAGAGGCCCGGACTCCGTAAGGCCAAGAATACCTGGTATGCAGCTAATAAAAGAGATTCCTCATAACCAATATGGAAGTGCAATTTTCGTGAAGAATGGCATCAAAGTAACAGAAGGTAGAACTAGTTATCATAATGGTGTGGAAATTGTTTCCGTAATTCTGGGTAACATAAACATCCACTCTGTATATAAGCTCCCCAGCATACCATATCAGTTCAGTCCACCCCTGGGGAAGAGCAAGGAGATATCAGACATAATAATGGGAGACTTCAACAGTCAGAATGTGGCCTGGAGATATACGCAAACTAACAGAGATGGAGAACTAGTGGAACAGTGTGCTGAAAACAACCAGCTTCATCTGATACACGATCCAAAACGGCCTCCATTGTTTAACAGTGGCAGATGTAAAAGAGGTTATAATCCAGATCTACGTTTCACTAGCAACAGCCTGGCAAACATAAGCCAAAAGCTAGTCCTGAATCCCATCCCAAAGTCCCAGCACCGACCAATACTCTGCAAAATGAACCCCGTGATTCAACCAACAGAATTTCATCTCCGAAACAGATTAATTTCCAAAAAGCTAACTGAGAAGCGTTCTCTAAAGGAATTGACAACAAACTTTCATCACTGCTACCTCTTTCAGAAAACTACAGTGGTTTTGTTAATGCCTTAAAGTACCGTGCACGGCAGAGTATACCGAGAGGATGCAGAAAATCATACGTCTCAGGCTACAAAAAAGATACAAAAGAGAAGTACGAAATGTATTGTGATCTCTATGATGCCAACCCGTTCGCCCCAGAAACAATTGATGCCGGTGAAGAAGTCATAACAACAATGATTGAAAGTAGAAGACAGAAGTGGCAACACACTGTAGAAAACATTAACATGACCCACAGTAGCAGGAAAGCATGGAGACTACTCAAAAAGCTAGATGGTGCATCTACACGTACACCAGACTTTGTAGCCGTTACAGCAAACCAAATAGCCTCTCAGTTGCTGAAAAATGGTAAAATAGAACACAGATTAAAGGGGGGGGGCATTCAAACAAACTAAATATTTCCCAAGAAGAAAATAATACATCACAAGATCACCCATTTCCATTATCAGAACAGGACGAAGCGATGAAAAGTCTGAAGATCGGGAAGTCTGCAGATATAGACGATATTAAAAACGAACAGCTCATACATCTTGGCATTCACGCTAAACTATGGTTGCTGGAGTTTATGAACAGCTGTTGGACAACTGGTCAAATCCCTAAGATCTGGAGGCAGGCAAAAGTAATTGCAATACTTAAGCCTGGTAAGGACCCAGAAGATCCTAAGAGCTATCGGCCGATCTCTGTGTTGTGTACAACCTATAAGCTCTTTGAAAGACTTATACTAAACAGATTTAGTGACCTGATTGAGGGCACCCTAATAAAAGAGCAAGCAGGATTTCGACCTGGCAAATCTTGTACCAGCCACGCTCTCAACCTAACTCAGTTCATTGAAGATGGGTTTGAGGAACGACTAGCGACAGGAGCTGTGTTTATAGATTTGACGGCAGCATATGATACCATCAACCTCAGAAACCTTATTACGAAGGTGCGAAGAACAACAAAAAGTCCTCGACTTACTGCAGTACTCAAATCAATTCTGTTCGACAGAAGATATTTTGTTGAATTTCAGGGTAACAAGAGCAGATGGCAGCTACAGAAAAATGGGCTTCCCCAGGGCAGTGTCCTTGCCCCAGTTCTATTCAATATCTATACGAATTACCAGTCTATTAGTCCACGGTCAAGATTTTTCATATATGCTGACGATAGGGCAATAGCTGTTCAGGCATCAAACTACGAGGATATTGAGGAAACACTAAATGAAAACCTAGAAAATCTGACAAACTATTACAATAAGAATCAGCTGAAGCCCAATCCAAGTAAGACCCAGACTTGCCTATTCCATCTTAACAATAGAGAGGCAAAGAGGGAACTGAATGTTTGGTGGAATGGCACAAGATTAGAACACTACCCTTCCCCAGTGTACTTGGAAATTACCCTTGATAGGACACTATCATTTAAGCGCCACATTGAGAAGAGCAAGGCAAAAGTCCAAACACGAAATAACTTACTCGGCAAACTAACAACGTCAAAATGGGGAGCTAATGCAAAAGTTTTACGCACGACAGCAATGACGCTTTGTTACTCTGCTGCTGAGTTTGCAAGTCCTGTGTGGGAACAATCATGTCATGCAAACGAACTGGACCCTGTCCTTAATCAGACCTGTAGGCTTATCACTGGCTGTCTCAAACCTACAAGAGTTGAACACGTATACTCATTATCAGGAATCGCTCCACCAAAGGTCCGACGATCGGTACAGAGCAGCATCAAACGATCAAAAGAGCTTAAAGACCAACGTCACCCATTACAGGGTACCAAACTGTACCAAAACGCCTTAAATCAAGAAACAGTTTTCTACATTCAACGAAACCACTCGCAGACCCACCAAGAACTACCAGAATAAAATTGTGGCGGGAGCAACAAGGACATGCCAACTATGCCGAGGAGGCGCTGCCACCAGGCGCAGAACTTGACTGGCAGAGATGGAAGACTCTGAACAGACTGCGGTCTGGAATGGGTAGATGCAACAAGAATTTGCACAAGTGGGGAATCGGTGAAAGTGTTTTGTGTTCGTGCGGAAACATACATACCATGGACCACCTGCTGGAATGTCCGGAAGTAAATCACCCAAGAGCGTGCACAGCCCAAGACTTGATGACATGCAGCAGTACAGCAATGGCATATATAGACTTCTGGAAGAACGAGATATGAAGTTGTTCATACTATTCTTGTACATAATTTTCATGTATTATGTTATTGTAAAAATGTGTAGACATTATTATTATTTTACAATTTTTTAATTTATTATATACTGTTTGTAGCTCGCATATGAAATATATTTAAAGTAGTTCGTCCCATAGATTTATTTATTTAAAAATTTATTTTATTTATTTATTTCTTTGAGCGAATAGAAGGGCGGGCAGTGGAACTGTGGTTCAACGCGTAACTATCATCTTTCCAACCTCCTTGCCTTTATAAATTACTAGCTGAAAACCTGGCGTTCCCCGGGTATTTATTTATTTATTCGTACCTCGAGTTAGTACTTTTCCTATTCACTCTCTCTCTCTGTCCATCTCCTTTTTTCTAAAAACATGTTACAGTTATCAGAGAATATATAAGAAATCACAAATAAAAATGCACTAGTTTCGAAGAATCCAATCACGAAATTCAACAATAATTATTGTAATAATATCACAGATGGATCACTTGATGTAATACACGAAACTTCAAATCGATTTTTTAAAGAGATGTATTAAAAGAAATTTCTATTTTAATGCTTTATTTATTTATTCGTATGATTATCCTTACAGAGAAAGAGCTGAAGACATTGTAGCATGCATAGACCAAATATATGGTCTCTGGCTTCACGTTTCGCTGTACGTAACCTCCTTGCTATAGATTCGCAAACGTCATCGCTGGCCTTCAGTCCGAATATATTTTATAATTTGACGACTTTCAACCACAAGATCTTCCACCTCCTTATAGCTGTCGGCGTGGAACTGCTTTGGTGTACAACGGAAGACTTCGGACAACAATTACACACACACCATTCGTTTTCGTTCTGTAGTTTTCGCTGCAAAGCAAAACATTAACACACACACACGTCGAATTTCATATACACCTATAACTCTTCATCCCAATATATTCCACCCTTTTATCATTATAAACCCTCAAGAAGCAATGCAACTAATAAAACCATTTTCAAAGAGTAAATATAATTTTCAAAGAATCGTTATTGTTCCGCATTTCGCGTTATATTCTTCAAATTACTAAGTATCTATCAGATCACTATAAAACCGTGCCTAAAACCTTCCTCAGGTATAAATTAGTAACTGTACAAATATTTAAGTCTATGCGTTTCGTCGTTCGTACGTGATAAGCGTACAACGAACAGACATCCACATTAATATATATAGATAAATAGCTATCCGATCGCCATAAAACCGTGCCTAAAACCTTCCCCGGTTAGACATTAGTAACAGTACACATTTTTAGCTCTTTATGTCTTGTGGTTCAGACGTGATAAACGTACACCGAACACACATTCACATTTATATATATAGACTAGATTGTCCTACAACTTCGCTCACATTCATATTTTCGTCGTTATAATTGTTAGAAACAATATATGTCTACATTAGACTTTGGTGAGTCGTAGTGGCCATTTGGACGCACAGGAAAATAATGTAACAGTCTTGACCATTATGCCTTCGCTACGCGTTTCGACATTTCGTCGTTTCCCAAGGCAAAGCTCTGTTAAAAATTTGTGTCAAGGACATACGGCATTTTAAATAAAAAAGATGTTTCAATTACATTTCGCTGGACCATCTGATTCTTGTACGTGCAACAAAGAGATTTTCTGGGGATATACATTTTAAATATCTGTTTTATATATTTAATAATGATTATGCAGCCAAGATCGCATTTTTCATTTATTATGTGACCGGTTTCGGCGTACTCGACGCCATCTTCAGACCTGTCGTAATTTACATACTTTCACGACTTTTTATATTCGTTAAACATAAAATTAGTAGTCACAAGTAAAACATATATATCCATCTTCTAACGGTTTTGAAGTACCTCATTGACCGAAACGTCTGGTCAATGGCGGCCGAGCAACTGGCTCGTCATAATACGCCAGTCACTACTCTTGATGAACTGTGGTATCGTGTTGAAGCTGCATGGGCATCTGTACCTTAGACGCCATCCAAGCTCTGTTTGACTCAATGCTCAGGCGTATCAAAGCCGTTATTACTGCCAGAGGTGGTTGTTCTGGGTACTGATTTCTCACGATCTATGCATCCAAATTGCGTGAAAATGTAATCAAATTTTAGTTCTAGTAAAATATATGAGTCCAATGAATAACCGTTTATCATTTGCATTTCTTCTTCGTGTAGCAATTTTAATGGCTAGTGGTGTACATTTGGCATCAGAAAATGAAACGAGTTTACATTTAATTTTCAATTAGTTTTGCTCCATTTATCACTATTTTGGATGGTTTTGATTAATTTGCAAATTGGAGTTGACTTCATTATACGATCTAGAACTACTAACATTCATTTGCTTTCTCCCACGTACTACCGTCCTCCCTATGTCCTTCCACACTGCCCGTATTTTCCACACGCATCTTTCATTTGACGAAACCCACCAGGAACCGTCCTCCCCTCGCCATTTTTTACCCCCTTCACACCTTTAAACTTCAAAGGAAAGGACTCTATACGTAGTATTTGTCGGCAAGTCATCAACTAAACGGAAGTGACAACTGTTGTTCCTCAGGCAAGTGTTACATGGCTGCTACTGACCCGATTTTTATACGCGATTCGGGGGACGATTTGAGCAAATCTCTGAGACTGTTCGTGGATGATGTTGTAGATCTTTGGTTAGTAAAGTCATCGAAGATCAAACGCAGCTACAAAACGATTTAGTTAACTGCATAATGTAAAACAGTCAGGTGTTCCTAAATAATCAAAAGTGTGATGTTATCCATACGAGTTCTAAAAGAAATCCTTGTACTGCATTTACAGGATAAGTTAACTTGAATATTAAGGCAGTACGTTAAACTAAATACCTAGGAATTACAACTGGGAACACCGTTAATTGGAAAGAGCACATACCAAATATCGTCGGAAAGGCGAAATAAAGGCTACGTATCATTGGCAGAATACTGCAACATTCCTACTAAACTGACTACACTACACTTGTTCGACCAGTATTGGTGTTTTGCTGCGCGTTCTGAGATCCTCACCAATCAGGACTTGGGGACGATTAGAAGAACAGAGAATGGCAGCTGCCTTTGTATTATCACGATACAGGGGAGACAGTGTCACAGAAGTGTTGCACGAGTTGGGGTGGAAAACATTAAAAGAAGAGCATTATTTCTCACGTCGAGGTTTATTTGCGAAATTTCTGTTGCTAATTGTCACCTTTGAATCGGAACATACTTTATTAACATCCACCTACATAGCAAACATGATCATGTAATATTGCACTTTCTTTCTTCCCATCAGACTTTGGAGTAGTACTTACTGTTCCTAGCTGCTATTAAAGTTCACTAACGTTACAATATTACAGGAAAATAATTTGGTGGATCTGACACATTTAGGTAACTTTATAAATAGAAGACTCAAAAAAAAGGAGGCAGAACCTGTCTTTAAAGTTTAGCGACAGTTGTAATTTAGAATGAAAGCAACACCTGAGCACAATATTACACAAAGAAACTAGCAGATTCCGCTATGACCTTTCTTACCATGAAGATTACGTTAAGTTGACTGGATGTAGCAGATGAAGCTGTAAAAACTCTTGATGCATTGTGTAAAATGATGCTTGGTTGGCTTGGAGCAGATTGTAATAACTCAATGACCGTGAAGAAAAAATATTGAATTATCTTTTGTGACGAAAGAATGTTTAGATCGATCGGATTTCGATTAATTCCGAAGATTTCCTTGCAGGCATTACTATCAAGTCGCTTTCATAAAAGTTACATATAATGGCATCTAGAAGTATCTAGTAAATTATAGATACAAGTCCAAAAATGGCTCCAAGCATCATATTGCGTAATTAAGATTACTGCTGGAAAAATAGAATCACTTCATGAATTATTAAAGGTGGGTCATTTGAAATAAGTAACTAAATATACGTAACTAAATATATTTTCACCACACATCATAAGAAAAACGATCTCACACACACTTACAATTAATAGTGGAGAAGTCCCTGACGTGCGATTGTTCTCAATGAAGTAGGAAACATGAAAGACGAAGTTCACAACCGTGTTCTGGGCAGCTCGTAAGAAATAGATGAACATCAAAAATATATGAAGAGCGTAATTAGCTGCCACAGAAAGCTGTGGTCAGCGATAAGCATCGTAAATAAATTATTTATCGAATGAAAATTTTTAATGTAATACTACAATCATAATAATAAAATACGACAAATGAAAGCTAAAATAAAAAGATTTAGGTGTTCATTTTCCCCGCTCGCAATTAGAATATGGTACAATAGATACGAGGCGCGTCCAGAAAGTTAGTTCCGTTTGGTTATATAAAACGAACGGGTACAGATACAGAAAAAATATTGATTGTACAAAAATCTACAACTGTTGAACTACTTTTCTACATAGGTTCCGAAATTTTGTAGGCAATTGTCATAGCATGGCACAAGGTTTTGTGTACCTTTTTCATAGAATGTGTAACACCACATCGCGACCATAGCATTAGAATCACGGTATTCCAGCATTTTTCTTCGTTACGTGATTTTAATAATTTGTTAAGTGGCAGAATTTTGTCATTTTTTCAAAATTTTTGGTAAATTCAAATTATATCAGCGTATTTCAGAGTAATAGTATCCAGGGAATACTTAGGTCAAAACATCTCGTATATCAGAGATCATTTGTCAGATTGCTATTATAAATAGTACCCGCAGTTGAGTTAATCTCTCTCTATGTGTTTAGCTCTCTATGTGTTTAGCTCTCGATGTGCGTAGCTTTCTATATGTGTTAAGCTCTCTATGTAACGAGCTGTCAGTGCTTAGCTAAAATATTATACGCGGTTGAATTCCAAGATAGGAAAAACCCGAAAACGTATTTAAACTTTCATATCGTGATCATACGCGAAAGCGAACATTATCTTTGGACTTTGATCGGGATGGAAGAAGGACGGAAGAATTAGAAACCTCTGTCTCCCTTAATAAACTGATGAACATTCCAGAGAGATTAATACAATCAACTTCGACGAAAATAATAACGAATTGTGAACTTATAAAGTGTGTACAGTGGAAGTGTAGTGAATGTAACTATTGATTTCAGAATAGAGAATCTATGAAGCTTATTATCTTAAACAGTTATTCGAGTATTTAGTTCCCTAATATTGTCCTAGCATATTCTAAAAGTGAAGGAATATATCTAACACTTTTGGTCAGGAGAATCTTATGGTGAAATTTCTAAAGAATGATTCTATAAATAAAAAGGATCAAGCAAAAACATTATCTTTGTGATAGGCGTCAAATTATCTGAACTACCGGGACTCAATGATTCGAATTTTTATTCTGTGGTTTATTAAATATCAGCCCCTGAGAAACGGATTATCATGCTCAAACATTAACGAAACGTTTTAAGATTTAAATAAAATCCTGAATCAATATTTACAGTGAAAAATTCAACAAATATATAAATTTTATTAACTGCGAAGAAGTACCAGGTCTACTAACTTAATTTTCATACTGAGATGACAAATAGAATTTTGAACCTATACATACAATACAACGGTGGAAATTAAGACGTAATCTACAGCTTAAAAGTCGCAAGTTAAAACCCTAATATAAAACGAAGTCAACACAACTGTCGCCCCAGTTACAAACCAAACCATGTCGCCGCCCAACCACAAATGTTGCCGCCTGTGTATTCAACAATGTGGTAACGTGTTCTTTCAGCTCGTCATCATCGTTGAAGTGTTGTCCACCAAGGGCAGATTTTAGGTGTAAGAAGAGGATTACTGTCAAAAGAGTTTTTATTCACGATAATGCCTAACCTCACACACCGAATGTGACCAAACATTTCTTACGGAAATTTCAATAGGACCTGTTTGATCATCCTCCATACAGCTCGGACCTCTCTCCTAGCGACTTTCATCTGTTCTTACACCTAAAATCTGTCCTTGGTGGTCAACACTTCAACGATGATAAACAGCTGTTACCACATGGTTGAAGACACAGGCGGCAACCTTCTGTGAAGGATGCATGCAAAAACTTGTGGCACGCTATGACGAGTGCCTACAAAATTTCGGCAGTTATGTGGAAAAGTAGTTTAAGAGTTGTAGAATTTTGTGCAATAAAAATTTCTTCTGTATATGTGTACAATTTCATTTTATTACCAAATCAGCGTTTTGCTGGTGACATTGTAATTCTGTCAGAGACAGCAAAGGACCTGGAAGAGCAGTTGAATGGAATGGACAGTGTGTTGAAGAGAGCGTATAAAATGAACATTAACAAGAGCAAAACAAAAATAATGGAATGAGGTCTTAGAAAATCAGGTGATGCTGAAGGAATTAGATTAGGTAACGAAACAGTGAAGGTGGTAGATGAGTTTTGTTACTTGGGTAGTAAAATAACATGCGATGGTCGCTGTGCAGAGGATATAAAATGCAGAATGGCAATGGGAAGAAAAGCATTTTTGAAAAAGAGAAATTTGCTAACATCGAATATTAATTTAAGTGTAAGGAAGTCTTTTCTGAAGGCATTTGTGTGGAGTGTTGCCATGTACGGGAGTGAAACATGGACGATAAGCAGTGCGGACAGGAAGAGGATTGGGGCTTTTGAAATGTGGTGTTACAGAAGAATTCTGAAGATTAGGTGGGTAGATCGCATAACTATTGAAGAGGTACTGAACAGAATTGGCGAGAAAAGGAATTTTTGGCAGACCCTAGCTAAAAGAATGGATCGCTTGGTAGGACACATTCTTAGACATCGGGGAATCGTAAATTTAGCATTGGAGGGAAGTGTGTGGGGTAAAAATCGCAGAGGGAGACCAAGAGAAGCGGATAGTAAGCAGATTCAAGTGGATGTGGGTTGCCGTTCTTATGAGGAGATGAAAAGTCTCGCTCAGGATAGATTAGGGTGGAGAGCTGCATCAAACCAGTCTCCGGACTGAAGACCATAACAACAAACCAAACGGAACTTACTTTCTGGACGCGCCTCGTATTGTGAAAGTGATTCTAGGAAACCTCAGTCATACAGTAAAATGTGATTTTCAGAGTTCCTATGTAGATGTAGACGTGCAGATTATTGATCTGGTGAAGTGAGAATAGTTCGTCAGCCCTAGAGAATGTCGCTACACAAAAGCTTGTTAGCTTAATGTATGCCAGAAAACGTGTCATTTCTTAACAATAGCCGACGGACAATGCAGCGGGATCCTTTCAAGGCGGTGTAATAATATCCCCAATTCTGTACGTTTCCGCAGGAGACGTCACGGCGGCGACCTTGCGGTATGCGCGTGTACGGAATTGTGTCGAGGCGGCTAGCGCACAAACACGGCTGCGTCCCAACACCGACTGCCGCTTCCGCCGCCGCTGCTGCACTTCTTTTTTTTACTTTTTTCCCCTTATTTTTTTTCGCCGGCTTTCATTGGCTGCCGTTTCCACGATCGCGCTGAATTGACGCCGGCTGCGCAGCGTCCCATTGTCGTCTCGGGCGCGCTCCTCTTTCCCTCTTTTTCTCTCTCTCTCTTTCTCTGTCTCTCTTCCCCCCTCTCCGTGCCTTCGTTCTTTTTCCCGCCGTTCCGTCAGACCGACAATAGGATTAGCTCCGCGCTTCCATCGGCGGAATATTCGTATCTGCGGAAATGTAGTCCGGAACGGCGGGCGCGGCTATCTGTGTTGCTTCAGCCCAGCGACAGCTGCGCGCCGGGATTCGGCGAGAAGTCTGCGGAAAGCTCCGCCCGCTACGGCTTATACGGCCGCGCGCCAAATTCTGCCGGTAATAAATACCAGGACAGCTGAATACCTGGCGCCGAACGAGACTGCGCGGTTGTTGCTCTTTCCCACAAAAGCTGGTTTTGACGAAGTTCTCCGGACTTGTCACTTGCCCGCTATAATCGCCGTATCGAGAACGACCTCCAGCCACCACCCTGAGCTACTGTACGACGGCATTTCTAAACGAATGAGAGACATTTTCTTTTACCTGTTAATTTTATTCAAAACTACCTGGTGCCCGGTGCAGAAGAAATGTGTTGTTGTTATAGTCTTCAGTCCGGAGACTGGTTTGATGCAGCTCTCCACCCTACTCTATCCTGAGCAAGCCTTTTCACCTCCTCATAAGAACGGCAACCCACATCCACTTGAAACTGCTTACTATACGCGTCTCTTGGTATCTCTCTGCGATTTTTACCCCACAAACTCTCCTCCAATGCTAAATTTGCGATTCCTCGATGTCTAGGAATGTGTCCTACCAAGCGATCCCTTCTTTTAGTCAGGGTATGCCAAAAATTCCTTTTCACACCAATTCTGTTCAGTACCTCTTCATTAGTTACGCGATCTACCCACCTAATCTTCAGCATTCTTCTGTAGCACTACATTTCAAAAGCCTCTATCCTCTTCCTGTCCGCACTGCTGATCGACCATGTTTCACTTCCGTACAAGGCAACACTCTTCACAAATGCCTTCAGAAAAGACTTCCCTACACTTAAATTAATATTCGATGTTAGCAAATTTCCCTTTTTCAAAAATGCTTTTCTTCCCATTGCCATTCTGCATTTTATATCCTCTGTACTGCGACCATCGCATGTTATTTTACTACCCAAGTAACAAAACTCATCTACCACCTTCATTGTTTCGTTACCTAATCTAATTCCTTCAGCATCGCCTGATTTTCTAAGACCGCATTCCATTATTTTTGTTTTGCTCTTGTTAATGTTCATCTTATACGCCTTCTTCAACACACTGTCCATTCCATTCAACTGCTCTTCCAGGTCCTTTGCTGTCTCTGACAGAATTGCAATGTCAGCAGCAAAACGCAATGTTTTTATTTCTTCCTTCTGAACTTTAATCCCTATTCCAAATTTTTCCTTGCTTTGCTTCACCACCTGCTCGATGTACAAATTGAATAACATCAGAGATAATCGTGCAAAATAAACGATTGCAATTTGAAAGTGTAAGGGCCGGTTTGTCAATGTCTCGTTAAGTTCCGGTTAAGATTTTAACTTGTCGTTAGCGGAGAAATGCGTTTGTCAATGTTTCGTTATGAGTTAACCAGACGGTAAGAGACCTCAAACTGGCCGTTAAGTTAACGAGTAGAATTCTACTCGTTACACGGCTAACTATCAGTTAAGTGAGAATCTGTATGAAAATAGAAAGATTCCAAAGAGCTAAAGTTCCGCAATATATTCACATGATAAGACAAAATAACAGAAGCACTACATGTATGAAAAACTAGTATGGAAAGCAGCTTCATTGAAAAATTTTATCATCATACTTATCGCCCCATTCATGTCAATAGCTAGCCGATGAGTTTGATATATTGCAGATACGCAACATAACCTTAAAGTTATTGTTGCGATATCAAAATACAAACTTATGGGTAACGACTAGTTCAGTGAGAATCGATATGATGAAAATGGTTAGAATAAGAGATTTGGTTGACAATGAAGACAATGTCAATATTTTAGACGATCTAGAGGCCATTGCTCCTATAATGCAACCTAGACGTATTTATGTTCGCCCAAATCATTTTGAATGCTGAGATGCTGCAGAATTTTTTACGCTGTTTCGTCTTGGAAACACTACATGAAAAACTCCATGACCATTTCAAGTGTTCAACAGATAGTTACGTATTTTGAAAGTTATCTGTCATAATAGAAAACAGAATACATTATTTATGCCTGTAAGCTTATTCAGTAAATGGTTAAATTTTACCACGCTTCTCACCGGACTGCAGTGGTTATATTGGCACCAATGGTAATGACGGCAACCCAGACGACTAATAAATGTTTTCGTGACAACTTCAATTAAAACGAAACTTATTTTTTTCTGAACGGACAAGGGTACATACAAGAACCTGTCAACCATAGAGCAGGTACAGTATTAATTTTGGTGCGAGTGAATCGAGCAGCAATAACATTTACTCTGTAGCTCGTGAAAAATATTAACAAAATTCTACACTTTAACTGTTGCCAACATAAGCACTGGAGTCCGGCGAGAAGCGTCGTAAAATTTTACCCAGTATTTACTTATGCTTGTTGCGCCTAGTGTGAGGCCTAAAATGTGATTTCTTCCTCCGATCTACAGGAACAGTCTACTTTTGTCTATGTGCAAGTTATTGCTTGTACTAAATACTACGCAATTGGCATTTATCGTATTAAGCTCTAAGCATTTTTACTGTCCTGCATTTTCCGTGGAAAGCACTGAATTCATTTCCCACACGCGATCATGTCGCTTATCTCGTCTCCTTCCATGTAGTGGCGTCCGTTTTTTTACATTCCAATGCACCCTAATATTATTGAGGACGCAACACAATTGCACTAACTTCTTATAAAATTCGAGCTTCTTTCACATTTGTTTTCCATAACGCCAATTAACAACTGACTACTAACCTCTTCCATGATAGTTAAATAAGGGAAACAGCTGTTATTCAGACTGCACTTTCATTTGTTTCTATTGCCAACCTAGTCGAAATGTATTGTACATTCTCGTTTTCTCCTAGTTAGCAAACGAGAGGTGTATCTGGCAATGACAAACGCAATGCACTTAACGAGCACATTTAACTGGACGTTAAAGGCATCTTCTCGTTTCCTAACGAGAAGATTAACGAGAGATGGACGAACCGGCCCTAAGCATGTTTAATTACGAATGAGAAAAATAAATACTCATTTTGTAGTCAATAATTAGTACATTTATTGAAACTAGTAACGCCTGTGGTCCAAATTCGACCAGTTGTGTTTGCAAATTCATAAAAATGAATTTTTTAAATATAATTTCATTTATTGAGCATTGCCCATTTATAGGTTTTATGTGAATGCTATGAGAACAGGTGAAAGAAATGGCAAAGAGGAAACATGAGAGAATGAACAGTACAAACGAGGGAATTAATTGCTTTATATCACAATTTAGCATTAAAAGTCTTCAGTAAAAACAACATTTTTTTTGTAAAAATCCTATGGCCTATGGGGTACTCAATACCCAACACGCCCCCTCGACGGTTAAGTCTTCATTCAAATTTGTACATGCGATGTTTCCAAGACTCACTCCACTATTAGAAAATCTTTGTTGGGTTACCATTCTTCAGTAAATAAATCTCCTTATGGAAAATCAACGGAGACACTTGAAACATATTATTTAAAACAATTGCTCTTATAAACACATTAATTGAAATTATTGTAATGAATCTGAATATATTAATACTGCGTTCATAAACTTAATTGTTTAATTATATTTAACAACTATGTTTAAAAGTAAAGATTTAAACATTACGAAGAATTAAAGAAATGGGGGTAGTGGGAATCGAATCTGCGAGCTTAAGATTGTAACTCCAGGCGCTATCTGATTGAGCTAATTTTACCTGAAACAATATGCCACTTATAGCGGGTTGTAATATTGTGGCAAAGTTATAGAGAATTTGAGGTATCATCTTAAAATTTCTTTTTCTTGTTACTACTCTTATCAGCTCTGTGCAAACAGCGTTTGAAGTTTATTTGCACAATGGCAATATAAGATGTATCTAACTCTCCACGACGAACATCAAATTAATTCTATTTGTCTGGATTGTAGCTTTGTACAGGGATGAAACATGGACGAAAAAGAGTTCAGACAAACAAATGTTAGATTCTTTTGAAATTTGGTGCCATTGGAGAATACCAAAGATTAGATGGGTAGTTTACGTAATTAATGAGGATGTGCTAAACAGAACAGGAGAGAAAAGAAGCTTCTGGAATTACGTGACTAAGAGAAGGAACGATTGGTGGGACACATTCTGTGACATCAAGGAATCGTCAATTTAGCTTTGGAGGGAAGTGTCTGCGGTAAAAATCGTAGAGGGAGACCGAGGGACGATTCAAAAGGATGTAGGTTGCCGAACTTAGATGAAGAGACTTGCACAGGACAGGGTAGCCTGTAAAGCTGCGTCAAACCAGTCTTTGCACTGAAAACCTCAACAATAACACTAGTAAATCCGGGTTTAATAAAAACCCAGTGAAAGATCTCCTAATTTTCGGAGTTACAGCTTAGCGTTACTACAATCATGGTGACAAATCAGGACAATAAACGTAGACTGTGTGCGGTAGACCGTGTCTAAGAAAGTGTTGTCGTTTCTGTTTCCCTGAATAAATCAAATCAAATCATTGCCTCTATCCTTATCATTGGTATATTGCATTATTTTTTATTTCCGAATAACACCAATAATTCTTCTTCTTGTTAAACAGCAGTCACTTCTGTTGAAACAATTTCATATTGAAAACGTTCGCCTGTTTACTGCTGTTATTTATATATGAGGTGGCTCTCTTTTCAGATAGCCGGCCGCGGTGGCCGAGGGGACTGAGGCGCTTCAGTCACTGTCTGCACGGCCACTGCGGTCTGGGGTTCGAATCCCCCCTCGGGCATGGATATTTGTGCCGTCCTTAGTATTAGCTGGTTCAGAAGTAGTTTGTAAGTTTAGGGACTGAGGACCCCGTAGTTAAGTCCCTTAAGCTATAGAAATATTTGAACATTTTGATTTTCTTTTCAGATATTTTATCTGTTGTGGCTAAACATTGGTATGAAAAATGCTGCTCACTCGTGAAAACTGTACAGTGAATTACAAAAACGAAGCTAACATCAGAAAGAGGACTAAGAAGTTGTAAAATCCATTACTGCAGTATGAGTGAGATCCTCGAGAAATTATTAACTTCCGATGTCAGCAGCTGGCGCCAACAATCCGCCTTCCTTTGCGTTTGCCTGGTCTGAAGCATACTCAAGTTTTCAGAACTCCACATTTGGCACAGTCAGATGACCAGTGACGTCACCATCCCACTCGCGACACGGTTGGCTGCTGATTTATTACTCGAGCAAGTGACGCGAGTCGACGACGAATAATCGATTCCGGCGAAAAAATCAGTTGCCGAAAGCGGGTTTTAGCTGCTTCTCTACCTGAACGCGGTTTATATTTAAACAAAGACACAAAGGAAATTACAGGTACATTAACTGCTAAAGACAAGGCGTTCCGACATAAACATTCAAGTCATCCCACTGGTACAATTAAATGATTTTGTGTTTCGGCCTGTTTACCAATTTGATGTACGACCAAAATATCTTTGGATTTTCTGCCAAGTTGGTACACAAAACATTGCTCTCAAAGTCGTTGAACTCCTCACGCATGACAGCCCTTACGCTAATTTTGACATTCTTTTACTTTTGCTTGATTGCAAGACTTTGGCTACATTTACTTTCGTAACAGTTTCCTAACTCGGTTGTTGTAGCTCGGTGTTTCTTTTCTATCTCTCATAATTTTCCCTGGCATTCCACAGTTGCACAACACTGTCAGTGTTAGAGACGAAACTATCTTGTTAAGCTGTTACTATTCTGAAATCTGATCCTTTTCACTTTTGCTAATTTAAGATCTTCCTACCGCTTTTGATATTTTATTTACAACCTTATGTGAGCCGATTCCTTGATCTATGCTATCTGAAATGAAAAAATCGGGTATATTTGTCATCAGCAAGTCTGACACGTATTATCCACTAGTCGGCTCTCTGTTTCAGTGCTCGAGGTAATTTTCGGATACACCATTTATAACAATGTTGCTCGATTCTTTATCTTCCAGTCTGTATACCGTAAGTATTTACCAAAAACTATAAAATGACTAGAAATCCTAAAGGAAATATTTTCTATGTTTTCCCGCCGATGTTCTGCCGCTACTGCTGCTGAGCCAGGTGGTCTATAAAATCTTCCAATAACCACGTTTGAGCCACATTTCACGCTGACTTTGTCGTCCATTAGTATGAAGTCTGCGCCGTCAACCACATACGAGGTCCCCAGATGTAGCTACGATACTTGATAGTCGTTAAACCTTGCTGATTCACATGCACAATTTCATGATGAAATGTTTAATTATACGACATAATCCCTGCCAACACTATTACAGATCCTCTTCAATATCTGTCACTTTCCACACTGTTTGGGTCCCGAAATCTTGCTCCGCGTTTCCTACATATGCGAATTCTCAGGCATCGCTCGACGAAATTAGGACTCATCTGTTTGACAAAGGTAAAATGTTGAAAACTCCGCTTGGTACATTCCCGTCTATGAATACGCGTCAGGGGTACATACAGAGCAGATCTCTGACAATAAACGCCACTCCACAGAAGCCAACTGTACGCTGTTTGCCTCGATACACTTCTTCCAGAGGATTTTTGTTTTAACTTAAATTCCTCTGGTAACTCGATTTCTCCCATGAACCACAGACATTGCCGGGGTGGGGTGGTTTGCGGGCCTCAACGATACAGATAGCCGTACCGTAGGTGCAACCACAGCGGAGGGGTATCTATGGAGAGGCCAGACAAACGTGTGGTTCTTGAAGAGGGGCAGCAGCGTTTTCAGTATTTACAGGGGCAACAGTCTGGATGATTGACTGAGCTGGCCTTGTAACATCAGCTAATGTGGCTTTGTCACACAGTTACTGCGAACGGCTGAAAGCAAGGGGAAACTACAGCCGTTACTTTTCCCGAGGACATGCAGCTCTACTGTATGAACATATGATGATGGCATCCTCTCGGGTAAAATATTCCGGGGGTAAAATAGTCCCCCATTCGGATCTCCGGGCGGGGAATACTCAGGAGGATGTGATCATCAGGAAAGACAATACTGGCATTCTACGGGTCGGAGCGTGGAATGTTAGATCCCTTAATCGAGTAGGAAAATTAGAAAATTTAAAAAGGGAAATGGATAGGTTGAAGTTAGATATAGTGGTGATTAGTGAAGTTCGGTGGCAGGATGAACAGGATTTCTGGTCTGGTGAGTACAGGATTATAAATACAAAATCAGTTGGGGTATCACAGGAGTAGAATTGATAATGAATAAGAAAATAGGAATGCGGGTAAACTACTATGACCAGCACAGTGATCGCATTATCATTGTCAAGATAGATACGAAGCCAACACCGACAACAGTAGTACAGGTTTATATGCCAACTAGCTCTGCTGATGATGAGGAAATCGAAGAAATGTATGAGGAGCTAAAGGAAATTATTCATACAATTAAGGGAGAGGAAAACCTAATTGTTATGGGAGACTGGAATTCGGTACTAGGACAAGGAATGGAAGGGCAGATTGTAGGTGAATATGGTCTGGGCAAAAGGAATGAAAGAGGAAGCCGCCTGGTAGAATTTTGCACAGAACGTTATTTAGTTATAACAAACACCTGGTTTAAGAATAAAAAAAGAAGGTTGTATACGCGGAAGAGACCAGGAGACACCGGGAGATACCAGATAGATTTCATAATGGTAAGACATAGATTTCGGAACCAGTTTTTACAGTGTAAGACATACCCAGGGGCAGATATAGACTCTGACCATAACTTGTTGCTTATGAACTGTAGGTTGAAACTGAAGAAACTACAAAAAGGTAGGAAAATAAGGAGATGGGACCTGGATAAATTGAAGGAACCTGAAGTTCTTACGAAATTCAGAGGAAGCTTTAGGCAACAATTGACAGAAACGGGGGGAAATAAAACAGTAGAGGAGGAATAGGTAGCATTGAAAGATGAAATAGTGAAGGCAGCAGAGGACAAAATAGCCAGCGAACAAGTCTCATTATTATGTCTATCCAAATACTACGAAAGGTGCGTACGTTCCATAGCACAATAATTACTTTAACCCTGTTCATTTGTGGAGTATCCTTAATCACAAAACTCACTCTTGCTGTACATAATAGTGTGACATTCACTTCAGTCTGACGAACACTGAGAGTACCACATATATAGTTCACATGGTACTGTTATATAAAGAGTCCAAACTAACAAGAAGTGTACATCCAACCATGGCTGAAAACAGACTAGCCCACATGGTGCGAAACCACCAGCATTTATACATTCAGAACAATGACCTGGAAAATTACATATTGTTAAATATACCCTTCACGTTAATTACAATCAGAAAGTAAACTGTTTTAACAATATAGATACAGGAAAATTTAGTGTGTATTCTGCTGTTCAAACAGGAATATGAACCTGTTCCTACTAAACATGATTGGTGGCGAAATATAATACATTTAAAAAAAATGCTTTCTGTTGAAATTTTAATTACTCCGAAATTAATTAATATCACATGTTCCTAACATAAATTGAAAATCGAAGTGATAATTACTTTATTATTGTGCTGATTGATCTTACCTAACTTAGTCAGAAACATCAATGTTAATATTACCTATAGTGTAACAACCCAATTATAACGTGGCATAATTAACAACTTTTAATTGGACTAATCAATATTCAGAAATATGAATACACTCAACTTCAAAAAATACATTAGCAAAACAGAATGATGAAATTTTGGTAATAAACTTTTTCATATGAGTTACACTTTACCTACTATTACGTAACCCTGGTATCGGGAGATAGAGTAATGAAAGCAAATGTGAATAAATTCCAGCATGCTTTGTTACATGTACAGTGGTGCTAGTCCGCTCATTTCGACTGGGAAACTTATGTAACATGAGGCGTTTAAAAAACGTAACAGGAAACAGCCTTACTACAAGCTCAAGTGTCGACACAGAGATACACTGCAGGAAAGACGACCATGGCTCTGTGGGAAAATAGCCCACTGTTTCAATATACTGTGTTTCAAGTGGATTTAGGGTTATCAGACGTACATATTTATGTGAACATATACGTATTTATGCGGACATGTCTTCATTTTCAACATGTAATCTGGCGTCCGGGTACATTTTTACGAATTCTGCTAATTTAATTTTTTTTAGTTTTGGGAAATGATGTTTTTATTTCTGTTTTCATCATGTAACTTCAGCCATGTATATTCCTTTTATTTTGGCTTTTGAATTACATAATTTATTATTTGCTTATAATTGATCTGTTAGGCCTCTAAAACTACAATTCGACGTGTAAAACGAAAAATACATATGGCTCACAGTCGATGTATCAGCCTGAATATCGGAATATGTGTATGCAACTTGATTTTCAAGATGTATCCTGGACTTAAGTAGAACAAAATGTAAAAGTTCTACTTGATTGAAATACTGCAATTTAATCTCGTGTTTTGTAGAACTTCCAAATTAAAAAAAAGTCATAGTAACATACGATGGAAAATCTGAAACAAACGAAAAGAAATGTGCACAGTTCAGGGAACTAGTTAAAGCTGCATATTTGTCTGAGTGCCAGTCGATAACGTTTCTGTTAAGGGGCTATTCTCAATAAGACAAGCACAATGGTCAATGGAAAAAATAGAGACAGTACTGTGACTCCGTAAGAAGGACTGGAAATGGTAAATATTATTTTAGACATTTGATTAGACAACAAAAACATTTTAAAAGGATTCAATACCGTGAAAAATATACAGAGATCATACAGATCCTGAAGTAAGGTAGGTATGTGTGATTTGTAGAATATTGTTCTTTTTTTATTCTTATGTAATAAATTTAAATATCGAAAGTGCCCCCATTTTTCATCGTTAAATATAAAAAGCATCCTCATTTTTGCTTTTCAAAATTTGGTAAACCTAAGTGGATTAGACCCTTAGCTGCACCGTACCCTATTATCAATTTCCTGTACACTACTATGGCGGTAATGACATCCCCTCTACAAACAAATAATGGTCCTCTGTGATGGCACACATATTTGACCCAGCCATGGCCTTTGGCATACAGGTACAACAATACTGTTCACACTGAGACATTAGTCTACACCTTTTTCAAAGTGTCACGCTTCCATTGTTTATGTAGCCCTCCACCTCAGTGAGCTGGTAGACCTATTTGTTTGTGCTGTACTGCACTGTCTGTGAATTGTGTTCACAGCAATGGATATTGGAGTACCCAGCAAAGACTACCCCATTTGACAGGTGTCCTGATGGCATCCTTGGCATGACACTGATCAGAATGGAATCTTCTGTGCATAACATGATCATACAGACAAAGTTTCCGAATATGCGACCCACTTCCAAGTAAAAATTCCTTCCAAATAAAAATATTATGCACCCCCTCCTCACAAACCACAATAAAACTGTCATCTAAAAGAAAAAAATCTTTCTTTAGCTTTAGCTTTCTTCATTGTGTGAATTTTTCGGAATGGAACACATATTCCATTTTTCACGATTTCCGACAGAAAAAATATATTTTGCTGTACGAGTATTTCGCTTTTCAGGTGAGACTCCGAAGCGAATTATGCCATTAGGAAAAGTCCCACTGGATGGACAATTTGTGAAGAAGTAAATCTTTTTTCTGATTAACTTATTATATCATGATCTTTTATCAATATATTTTGTGGAAACAATTTTTAGTTTTTGCTCTTATTCATCATTAACACAGTGTATTATAAAACAATATACAATCTATTCAACTCATAATTAATGACTGCCTTAAAACACGTCTCCCTCAACATCATATACTTTAATTCTGCCTCATGTTTCCTGTGAAATGCATATCAAATTACCAGGGTTCTCCTTATGTTTAATACCTTTGGTATAATGAGACAATGTTGTCTCAAGGGATTGTATTATATAGTTTCTATTTGCGTTCTTTGCTGGGGTGCTATTCCAATGTAGGAGAGCCCCGGCAATTTGATACGAATTTCACAGGGAATATGAGGCAGAATTAAAGTCATAATTAATGTTATACAAGCATGTGCGTAGTTTTAACAGTGAATAAATTTCACTTAGGCGCATGTTTTTATATTACTGAACCAAACCCCTAGTTATTTTATAGTGCAAGTATTTTCTCCTCTGGCGGTGACACTCCCGAGCAAGACTTAGTGACCCCTTCGGGGGAGGGGCGCAATACACAGGTTGAGAAACACTGATTTATAGGTTTCCTTTTAATTCTAAAAAGTATTTGTTCTCAAACAAATGTTAAACATAAATATCAACTACTCAGTTGCAATTGAGGCCTTTTTAAGCTTAATTAAGGAACAAGAATGGCAGGATGTTTATAGTGCTGATAATGCTTTTCTGAACACATTTCTTATGCTGTTTGAAAGTTGCTAGAACGCTCAAATTTTCGTTTCTCTGTGAGGCACTTGATGGGTTAAATAAGAGACTACGGACATTAGGCGTCTTCTTTGATTTAACAAAAGCGTTTGATTGTGTTGATCACAAAATATTGTTGCAGAAGTTGGAACATTATGGAATATGGGGAGCAGCCCACAACTGGTTCACCTCTTACATCAATAATAGACAACAGAAGGTAATTCTCCGGAGTGTAGGAAATGTCTATGACGTGCAATTCCAATGGGACACAATTAAGTATGGGGTGCCCCAGGGGTCTGTTTTGGGACCATTGTTGTTTCTTATTTATATAAATGATATGCCTTCGAGTATAACAGGTGACTGTAAAATATTTTAGTTTGCTGATGATACCAGCTTGGTAGTGAAGGATGTTGCTCGTAATATTGACACAGTATCAAATAATGCAGTTCAAGAGATAAGTTCATGGCTTGTAGAAATCAAGTTGATGTTCAATCACAGTAAAACTCAGTTTTTACAATTTCTAAAACATAATTTTACGAAATCTGACATTCTGATTACACATAATGGGCATGTGATAATTTAGACTGAACAGTTCATATTGTGTTCATATAAACAGTAAGCTGTCATGGAAAGCCCATGTTCAGGATCTTGTTCCAAAACTAAATTCTGCTATATTTACCATTAGAACAATATCTGTGATAAGTGATTTTTCAACAGGAAAAGTAGTCTATTACGCTTACTTTCACTCACTTATGACTGACGGAATTGTTTTTTGGGGTAACTCGCTGGGTAAAAAACGGGCAGTTCGAGCAATATCTGGTGCCAGTTCGCAAACGTCATGTCAACCCTTTTTCAGTATTCTGGGAATTTTGACTCTGGCGTCACAATACGTTTTTTCTTTAATGTCGTTTGTTGTTAATAATATCAGCTTATTCCCACGAGATAGTAACTTTCACTCGGTGAATACTAGACAGAAGTCGAATCTACATTTGCATCACGCCACCTTGATACTTGTGCAGAAAGGTGTACAGTATTCTGCAGCATCCATTTTCAATAAGCTGCCACAAGAACTAAAGAATCTTAGCACTAATTCACACGCTTTCAAATCTAAATTGATGAGTTACCTCATGGCTCACTCCGTTTATTCTGTCGAGGAAGTCCTAGAAAAGTTAAACAATTAAGCTAATTCATTTTTTTTCTTTATTGATTCTTTTCAGTTTGTCTTAAGATTGTTGTGTGCAAAGAACTACTTAAAAATTTTCTATTACCATACTGTTGTGTTGTGTGGTCTTCAGTCCGGAAACTGCTTTGATGCAGCTCTCCACAATACCCTATCCTGAGCAAGCCTCTTCATCTCCACATAAGAACGGCAACCTACATCTCTCTGAATCTGCCTACTGTATCCATCCCTTGGTCTTCCTCTGCGGTTTTTACCCCACACACTTCCCCCCAAC
The DNA here is from genome assembly GCA_026315105.1 of Locusta migratoria. Classification (NCBI taxonomy): domain Eukaryota; kingdom Metazoa; phylum Arthropoda; class Insecta; order Orthoptera; family Acrididae; genus Locusta; species Locusta migratoria. Next base: position 76,501,187 of record CM048748.1, on the reverse strand, counting down.
GCTAAATTCGCAATCCCTTGATATCTAAGAATGTGTCCTACCAATCTGTCCCTTCTTTTAGTCAAGGTATGCCAGAAATTTCTTTTCTCCCCAATTCTGTTCAGTACCTCCTCATTAGTTACGCGATCCACCCACCTAATCTTCAGCATTCTTCTGTAGCGCCATATTTCAAAAGCCTCAATCCTCTTGCTGTCCGCACTGTTTATCGTCAATGTCTCACTCCCATACAAGGCAACACTCCATACAAATACCTTCAGAAAGGACTTCATTAGTCTTAAATCAATATTCGATGTTAACAGATTTCTCTTTTTCAAGAACACTTTTCTACCCATTGCCAATCTGAATTTTATATCCTCTGTACTGCGACGATCATTTGTTATTTTACTGCCCAAGTGACGAAACTCATCTACCTCCTTTATTGCTTCGTTTCCAAATCTAATTCCTTCAGCATCACCTGATTTTCTTAGACTGCACTCAATTACCCTAGTTTTGCTCTTGTTAATGTTCATCTTATAGGCACCTTTCAGCACACTGTCCATTCCGCTCAATTGCTCCTCCAGGTCCTTTGCTGTATCTGACAGAATTACTATGTCGTCGGCATAACGCAATGTTTTTAATTCTTCACCCTGAACTTTAATTCCTTCTCCAAATTTCTCCTTGCTTTCCTTTATAGCTTGCTCAATGTACAAATTGAATAACAATGGAGAAAAGCTACAACCCTGTCTTACTCCCTTTCCAACCACTGCATCCCTTTCATGCCCTTCAATTCTGACAACCACTGTCTGGTTTTTGTACAAGTTGTAAATAACCTTACGCTCCCTATATTTTACTCCTGATTGCTTCAGAACTTGAGAGAGTTTATTCCAATCAACATTGTCAAAAGCCTTCTCCATATCTACAAAAGCTAGAAATGTAGGTTTTCCTTTTCTTAATCTATTTTCTAGGATAAGCCGTAAAGTGAGTATTGCCTCACGTGTTCCTACATTTCTCCTGAACCCAAACTGATCTTCCCCGAGGTCGGCTTCTACCAGCTTGTCCATCCTTCTACCATTCTTGTGTAGCAATTAATGTATTGACTTGTTCCATGACCGTGGAGACTCACTCCTCAATTGGGTACTATGGAACAGAAAAAAACCAATAAATAACTAAATAAATACTCTGTCACTGACAGTGGTGAGGAACTGTAGACGAAATTTAATTGTAGTGCGCGATATGTGTTAGATGAGTATGTGTTAAGTAAAATGAATTCGAAATGGGAAAGGAAATAATTTATTGTTGCTTTAATTAAGAAAACAAAGCTGAAGTTCTAAATTTAACCTTTAAGAAATCTTTCACGCAGGAGGACCGCACAAATGTACCAATATTTGATCAACGTACAAATTCCGAAATGGGGGACATAGCAATAGGTATTTCCGGTGTAGAGAAGCAGCTGAGAGAGCTAAATACGAAAAAGTCTGGTGGTCCGGAGGGAATACCAGTTCGGTTTTACAAAGACTATTCTGCGGCGTTGGCCCCCTACTTAGCTTGCATTTATCGCCAATCTTTAATTCAGCGCAAATTCCTAGTGATTGGAAAAAAGCGCAGGTGACTCTCATTTATAAGAAAGGAAAGAGAACTGACCCACACAATTACAGGCCAATATTGGTGACATCAGTTTCATGTAGAATTTTGGAGCATATTCTCAGTTGGAATATAGTAAATTTCCTTGAAACGAAAACCCTCTTCCCATGAATCAGCACGGGTTTAGGAAACATCGTTCATGTGAAACTCAGCTTGCCCTTTTCTCACATGACATCTTGCGAGCCATGGACGAAGGGCAACAGGCGGATTGTGTTTTTCTCAACTTCAAAAAGGCGTTCGACGCGGTGTCACACTGCAGACTGCTAACGAAGATACGAGCTTATGGAATAGGTTCACAGATTTGTGACTGGCTGGAAGACTTCCTAAGTAATACAACGCAGTACGTTGTTCTCGACAGCGAGTGTTCATCAGGCGTGCCCCAGGGGAGTGTGATAGGACCGCTATTATTTTCTATCTATATAAATGATCTGATGGACAGAGTAAGTTGTAATATGCGGCTGTTTGCTGATGATGCTGTGGTGTATAGGAAGGTGTCATCTGTAACTGACTGTAATAGCATACAGGATGACTTAGACAAAATTTCTAGTTGGTGCGAAGATTGGCAGCTAGCTCTCAATGTGGAAAACTGTAAGGTGATGCGCATGAGTAGGAAAAACAATCCTCTAATGTTCGAATACAGCATTAGTAGTGAGCTTCTTGATGCTGTCGCGTCGTTCAAATATCTAGGCGTAACATTGCAGAGCGATATGAAATGGAACGAGCATGTAAGGACAGTTGTGAGTAGGGCGGTCAGCCGACTTCGGTTTATTGGGAGACTTTTGGGAAGATGTACTTCACCTGTAAAGGAGACTGCGTATAAGACGCTTGTACGAGCACGGCTTGAGTATTGCTCAAGTGTTTGGGACCCGCAGCAGATAGGTTTGAAGGAAGACATAGAGGCGGTTCAGAGACGAGCAGCTAGATTTGTTACCGGTAGGTTCGACCAATGCGCGAGTGTCACGGAAATGCTCCCGGCAACTCAATTGGGGATCGCTGGAAGAAAGACGACGTTCTTTTGGTGAATTTCTGTTGAATAAATTTAGGGGGCCGAAATTTGAAGCTGAGTGTACTACGATCTTGCTGCCGCCTACTTACATTTCGCGTAAAGATCAGAAAGACAAGATAAGAGAAATTAGGGCTCATACGGAGGCATATAGGCATTCTTGTTTTCCTCATTCTATTTGGGAGTGGAATAGGAAAGGCATATAGGCATTCTTTTTTTCCTCATTCTATTGGGGGTGGAATAGGAAAGGTAATGCCTAGTAGTGGTACAGTGTATCCTCCGCCACGCGCCTTACGGTGAATTGCGGAGTATGTATGTAGATGTAGATATAATTCATTTTTTTTCTTTATTGATTCTTTTCAGTTTGTCTTAAGATTGTTGTGTGCAAAGGACTACTTAAAAATTTTCTATTACCATTCTTGTGTAGCAATTAATGTATTGACTTGTTCCATGACCGTGGAGTCTCACTCCTCAATTGGGTCCTATGGAACAGAAAAAACCAATAAATAAATACTCTGTCACTGTCAGTGGTGAGGAACTGTAGACGAAGTTCAATTGTGGTGCACGATACGTGTTAGATGAGTATGTGTTAAGTAAAATGAATTCGAAATAGGAAAGGAAATAATTGAAACTTCCTGGCAGATTACAATTGTGTGCCGGAACCGGGACTCGAACCTGGGACCCTTGCCTTTCGCGGGCAAGCGCACTACCGACTGTGCTATCCCGACACGACTCACGATGCTGCCTCACAACTTTACTTCCGCCAGTACTTTGGCCCCTACTTTCCAAACTTCACAGAAGCTCTCCTGCGAAACTTGCAAGACTAGCACTCCTGTAAGAAAGGATATGGTGGAGACATGGCTTAGCCACAGCCTAAGGGATGTTTCCAGAATGAAACTTTCACTCTGCAGCGGAGTGTGCGCTGATATGAAACTTCCTGGCAGATTAAATTTGTGTGCCGGAACCGGGACTCGAACCTGGGACCTTTGCCTTTCGCGGGCAAGCGCACTACCGACTGTGCTATCCCGACACGACTCACGATGCCGCCTCACAACTTTACTTCCATTCTGGAAACATCCCTTAGGCTGTGGCTAAGCCACCATATCCTTTCTTCCAGGAGTGCTAGTCTTGCGTGTTTGCAGGAGAGCTTCTGTGAAGTTTCGAAAGTAGGAGGCGAGGTACTGGCGGAAGTAAAGTTGTGAGGTGGCATCGTGAGTCGTGTCGGGATAGCACAGTCGGTAGTGCGCTTGCCCGCGAAAGGCAAAGGTCCCAGGTTCGAGTCCCGGTTCCGGCACACAATCTTAATCTTCCAGGAAGTTTCAATAAATAAATAAATAAATACTCTGTCAGTGACAGTGGTGAGGAACTGTAGACGAAGTTCAATTGTAGTGCACGATATGTGTTAGATGAGTATGTGTTAAGTAAAATGAATTCGAAATAGGAAAGGAAATAATTAATTGTTGCTTTAATTAAGAAAACAAGTGTACACAGAACTGTGTGACTTATGCGCTGAAAGGTGATTGGTGTAGAAAACGTAGTGTGTATGTGCCCGGCACAGCGCCAGAAGTGCCACACCGGCCGCGCTCCTTTTCCTTGAGCTTGGAAGTTAATCAGGCGCAGCCCGGCGGGGGACTTTTCCGGACCTTGGCGGGATGCCACAGCGCGGCCCGGCGCTTCATTCGGCCAAGTTGTGGACAGGGCCGCCACCACCAGCGCCGGTGATTTCCCAGGCGACCGCCGCCTGGCTGATGACCGGCGGTCAGAGGGCGCCGCAAATTATTCCATCAGACGACGGCGGACGCCGAGGCCGAGGCCGCCAAACACTCCTCGGGGCGCCGGGCGCCTCTCAGGGTGTAGCAATTAGTCCTACCTACCGGCAGCAGGAAGGCGGCTCACCCCTCCACACGGGAATTTTAGCACTAGATAAGTTCACCGATCAAAATATCCGTAATTCAGGCTGGATGAGTGAGATATCATGGTGAGTTTTGACGTCGTTTCGTTGTTTACGAGGGTGCCCCTTCGAGAGTCACTAGATTTGATTGGTCAAAAAAGCTTTTCAACTGAAAATGCTATATATACCTTCACTGATGAAATATTAAATGCTTTCAATAACCGGACATCACCAGTAGGCATTTTTTGTGAGCTCTCAAAGGCTTTTGATTGTGTAAATCATGGGATTCTTCTAGATAAGCTTAAGTATTGTGGTATGAGTAGGACAGTGCACAAATGGTTTAAATCATACTTAACTGGAAGAGTGGAGAAAGTTGAAATAAGCAGTTCACATGATGCAGGTGAGACAATTAATTCTTCTAACTGGGGAGTTATCAAAAATGGGGTCCCACAAGGTTCGGTCTTCCGTCCTTTGCTGTTCTTAATATATATTCATGACTTGCCATTCTACATACACGAAGATGCTAAGCTAGTACTTTTTCCTGATGATACAAGTATAGCTATCACACCTGACAAACAGGAATTAACTGATGAAATTGTAAATGATATCTTCCAGAAAGTCATTAAGTGGTTCTCTACAAATGGACCCTCATTAAACTTTGATAAAACCCAGTATATACAGTTTCATACAGTAAATGGCATGACACCATTAATAAATTTAGACTCTGAACATAAATCTGTAACTAAGGTAGAATATTCCAAATTTTTAGGTGTTTGCATTGACGAGGAACTGAATTGGATGAAACATATTGAAGATCTCCTGAAACGTCTGAGTTCAGCTACTTATGCTATCAGAGTCATTGCAAAATTTGGTGATATAAATCTCAGTAAATTAGCTTACTACGCCTATTTTCATTCACTGCTTTCATATGGGATCATATTCTGGGGCAATTCAACATTGAGTAAAAAAGTATTCATTGCACAAAAGCGTGTAATCAGAATAATTGCTGGAGCCCACCCAAGAGCATCCTGCAGACATTTATTTAGGGATCTAGGGATACTCACTGTAGCTTCACAATATATATATTCACTTATGAAATTTGTTATTAACAATCCGACCCAATTCAAAAGTAATAGCAGTGTGCATAGCTACAACACTAGGAGAAAGGATGATATTCACTATTCAAGGTTAAATCTAACTTTGGCTCAGAAAGGGGTGAATTATGCTGCCACAAAAGTCTTTGGTCACATACCAAGCAGCATCAAAAGTGTGACAGATAGCCAACTAGTATTTAAAAAGAAGTTAAAGGAATTTCTAAATGGCAACTCCTTCTACAATGTAGATGAATTTTTAGATAAAACTTAAAAATAATAATAAAATAAAATAAAAAATAATAATAAAAAAATCCCTAAATTATTGATTGTCAAGTATAGACAACATTTACTAAACTGACACGGTCCACATCACTACGAAATGTCGAATATATATGATCTATGGAACAAGTATTAATCTAATCTAATCTAATCAGAAATTTGACGAGAAAACCACCGAACTTTTTAGGCATGTCTTACCTCCACGTATTTTCTTTTCAATGGCGAATACTACGAACAAACGGAGGGAGTCGCCATGGGTAGCCCACTCTCCCCTGTGCTCGCAAATTTGTACATGGAGAATTTCGAGGAGGAAGCCCTGGCATCATCTGAATGGAAACCGACTTGCTTTTTTCGTTACGTGGACAACACTTTCGTCATCTGGCCACATGGTAGGGATAAACTCCTTGAATTCCTTGCATATCTGAACTCTGAACTCCATACACCCCAACATCAAAAATTCACTATGGAGACTGAAACGGAGGGTAAATTACCGTTCCTTGACGTCTTGGTCAAGAGAAGAGCTGATGGCATCCTGGGTCATAGTGTATATCGGAAGACAACGCACACTGATCTGTATTTCCACGCAGACAGCTGTCACCACCCTTCACAGAGGAATGGGGTAATTAAAACTCTAGCACATAGGGCGCGCACTATCTCCGACGCAGAGAGTCTCCCCTAGGAACTGGAACACCTGAGAACTGCATTTAGAAAAAATGGGTACTCAGAGTGGCAGATTCAGCGGGCTCTCCTCCCAACCACTACAACGCAACCTGTGGAAACGGATGAAAACACGAGGGAGGATGTAGGCACTGCGTTCGTTCCATATACCGGCACACTCTCGGGGAAGATCGTCCGCATTTTGAAAAAACACCAGGTTGGAACTGTTTTTTGTTCGCCGAATAAAATTCATGCACTGGTGGGGAGCGCTAAAGATGATCTCGGTTTGAGGAAGGCCGGCGTGTACCAGGTCCTTGTCAGTGTGGAAAGTCATATATTGGATAGACGATGCGTACCGTCGAGGATCGATGCGTTGAACACCAGAGGCACACACGATTGATGTATCCGAGCAAGTCGGCGGTCGCTGAACATAGTTTGTCGGAGAATCATGCGATGGAGTATGAAGGCACTAGGATTCTGGTACAGACGTCGAGATACTGGGACTGCGTCGTTAGTGAGGCCATTGAAATTCGCACAAGTGACGACCTCATAAACCGTGACTGTGGCTATAATCTTAGCAAAGCTTGGGAACCAGCGATTGGGTTAATTAAGAATAAATCTAGCAAACGTAACGAAGTGACGACCACGGCGGACAGAGCCCTCACACCGACGTCATCTCAGACGCCGGCGCAATCGGTTCCACTGCGCGGCCGCGGCGCGGGGCGCGGACCGCGGAGGGGTCGCTCCGCGAGCCGAGGGTATTTAAATCGCCCGCTACCGGGCTAGAACCCAGGCAGTTCCGCTTGGGCAGCGGTGGCGAGCGGACCACTATTGTGGAGCGCTCGCTGTTGAAGGTTGTTCAGAAGCCGTCCGGTACGCGCGATTTGCAAAATGGTCGTCTTGCGAGTAGTTGCTGTTTTCATAGCGACGAAGCAAAGTTGTTGTTGTTGCGCTCACCATGGGCAGGAACAGAGGAAGCGGCAGGAAGACGCAGAAGAAGAGGCAGCAAACATCTGCTTCGACTCAGCACAAGCCTGTGCTCGAGGCGGAGCCGATCGACGACGGAAGCGTCGCCGAGCATGAAGCTGAAGATGTCGAATCACCGATTCTCCCATTCTACATCCGTTACATGGGTGAAGGATGGGAAGAGCTCATAATGGACCTCAAATTTGAGGAACAATATGCCATGAAGATCAGGACCGCAGGCGATGGCAACGTACTGGAAGTGCTTGCTGGCAACAACCACGACCTGGAGGGCCTAATGAAGGCCTTCAAAAAGCACATCGTCCAAGAACCTAAGAAGACGATACCTACAAGGAAGAAGAAGTCGACGATTGTCAAGGCGCTCCTCAGGGGGCTGCCCTGGCAATCAGCGAGAAGACGATCAAGAAAGGCTTTGAGTGCTGGGGATACGAGGATGTAGCGTTACAACTGCATAGTCGGACAACCAAAACCAAGCCACCGCTATACATAATAGCGGTTGAACCCGCTATGCACTGGTGGGACAACGCACCAGACCACATCTTCAAAGTGGACGAAATTCATGGCACTGAAGTGAAGATCGAGCCCCTGCCGGCGGAACTCGACAGAGTTGTTATAGTCAGTGGGTGGAGCAGTTCGTATTGTTGTAACTACGATTTTGCCATGTATTTTTTCATTGCAATTGTGATGGTGTTTGAATATTATTAATAATAATGATCACAAATTTATAATTTTGTTTCACTTCAAATTACAAGATAGCTTCATTTCCGTTTAGAACTCAGCATTATTTGCAAGCTGTCTTACACATAATTCCGATTCATAATCATAAGCTTTGTTTTGTTTAAACATATATGTTACACTTCATGACATCCTCATATTACGCTCTTGGTATGTTCTACATATTATTGTAGTAAGACATTGTCTACCCCCTTTGATTTTGTAATTTGTTCAAAAAAAAAAAGTTCAAATGTTTGTACAGCTTATGGGACTTCACTACGGGGTCATCAGTCCCTAAACTTACAAACTACTTATGAACTACTTACGAACTAGGACGGCACAAATATCCATGCCCGATGGGGGATTCGAACCTCCGACCGTAGTGGCCGTGCAGACCGTGACTGAAGCGCCTCAGTCCCCTCGGCCACCGCGGCCGGCTTTGTAATTTGTCTAAACTGTTTCACTGTCCGGTTGTATAAATACATTTCTACATTTCTCTAAACTGATTTTCGTTCGGCCTTCCCATGATTTATTTTTGACATTTTATTACCTACCGATTTGGGTATATGGTAAAGCACTGGATTGTAAGTCGTTATTTTAACTTTGGTAAATCAATGTTTTTTTTCATACTATGACTTAAAAGATACCATCTGATTATTTTTGAGATATTTTGTTAATTATAATGATTTTTTAATATTTGTTTAATTCTGTTATTGGCTTACTTCGTTCGCTTTAGCTTCTGCTTTCTTTGTTATGTCACTGTAAAAGTTGTACTACGTGACTTTTCGTCCGAAACCTTCATTATTGTGTTTGTGTCATTATATTGTGCTTCATTGTATTTCACGAACTTGTCTGTGTCGTACTATAACCGCGTTAACGATCTGCTAATTAGCACTGATTATTTAACAAACATTTCTTTGCTGCGATGCCTTTTAGCAGACTTAACACACGATTACATAGTAAAATTTTTACACAGAAGAAAATTCTCAAATTTCTGATTCTGTTGAAAAGATATTTCTGAATCAACAATTAACGTTGACAGTTTAACGCTAAAGTCTGTCACGACGGCTTCCAGTACATTCAGACTAATAAATTCTGACAATATTGCATCTTCCGTAGATTACGACCCAGAAAATTCTACGTCTCACGATTCTGGCGATTTTTCTGGAATTTCTGTACCATTAGAACAGTTTTCCACCTGGGAATCGCAACTTCTGTCTAACACCGCGTCTGTACTGGACAGTAATACAACAAAAAACACGACTCCTTCTCTCGTAGTAAAATCTCATTTGCTAGAAAATAATATTGAACAGATGCTACAACTTATTATTTAACAAAAAAATGTTCAAATGTTTGTAAAGCTTAAGGGACTTAACTGCGGGGTCATCAGTCCCTAAACTTACAAACTACTTACGAACTACTTTATACTAAAGACGACACAAAAATCCATGCCCGAGGGGGGATTCGAACCCCCGACGGAGGACGCTCCAGCACGCGCGGCTAATCCGCCGCCGCTATTATTTAACAACAAGCAGAAGTGTCAAAAATATTCAGTTTCAGTTGAGAAAATACAAGCTGAACTTGCCAAACAACTAACCGAATCATTTAATCAGCAAGCTGAGTTCGTTAAGCAACAGGAAGAAATCTCTAAACAAAATTCCATTAAGAAACTTAAAAAAAACCGTAATCATCACTGAATCACAAGCCAAGCAACATTGCGAATCCGCTACGCACCAGAATCAATTAATTGAATACTTTCCCATAAAATTAACAATATAAGCGAATCTTTTCAAAGAAAACTTTCACAAAGTATCTTGAACGGAAACTTTCACAAGACATTGCTAATACCACCGACTGTCTTGATCGAAATCTCTCACAGAGATTGCTACCACCAATAAGGCCATTTAAAGTCAAGCAGAAATTTACAAAACAATCGGACTCTCTTGCTCAGTCTGTTAATCGTAATCTTCGACAGCAAACAGAGTTTATTGAACATAAATTTTCGCAGGACATTACTTTACTGATATAAATAACTCGTTAGAACAACAGTAATAACTCGTTAGAACAGCACGCAAACATTTGAAAACAACAATACGATTCTCTTTCACAATATTTTAGTCAGAAATTTGAACTTCTTTCCCAATATAACCGTTAAATCTCCAATGAAATTACGCAGTTTAAAACTACTATCCAACAATATAAACAGCAGCTTAGTGAGAGAGATGCAGACATTGACCACAGTTTAAAGACTAGCTGACACACACCGAAAACACGTAGATAGCATTTTCGCTAAAATAACAGATATTGTCTCAAAGCATACTATTAAAGCTTTGTAGTTGCAAACAGAATCACAAAAAGAAAAGCTTCAAATGTTACAGACAAAAACAGAGTCCCTCGTAGATCATCCAGACAAGCGAAACACCCGTCTTTACGACAAACAAACCGCCCTAACTTCTCGCATAGATGAACTGACCGATAAATGTAATAATCTAGAAGCACCAATAGAAGGTCAGAACGAAGTCACAAATCCGGTGCATTTTTCGGACGTAACAGAACATCAAGTGCTGCCTTCTTATAAATATAAACACACGCCAATAAATGAAAGTAGACATCAAAATGTTCAAATGTCTGTAAATCTATCGGACCAAACTGCGTGGTCATCAGTCCGTAGCTTACAAACTACTTAAACCTAGGTAAACTAAACTACGGACAAACACACACACACACACACACACACACACCCATGCCCCAGGGAGGACTCGAACCTCCACGGCGAGCAACCGCGCGTTCCGCAGCGAGACGCTTTAGACCGCTCGGCTACTCCACCGCGGCGAACGCAGAAATCGCGATATAAATTATTTTCATGCTCAGTCCTCCGATAGGCAACGACAAGGTTCTCCATTGGTATTTCCAGGGCATTTCAATGTCAATAATCAGCCAGCTTTCAATTTTAATCAGCCGCTGCAATCACTACCAGGATCACACGATACGCAATACATGCAACACGATGAACCTCAAGTGCAATTTTTTTACAGCCAAGAATTTTTGCCTTTTCAACGAAATGATACTTTCGTTTTCAGACACTTTCCATCGATTAAAAAGTTTAAAGTTTTCAGGAATAGCGATAATGATCTATACCCTATTGATTGAAATCAACAAGTTATCTTTGTGTTACCACCGCACTGGCCCGTTTAGATGCAATTAAATTTTAAGCGGCGAATCTGCCATACGGATGAGACCCATTGCACGAAAATGCTTTTAATTTAATGAGTTTCAACAAGCGTTTCTAGACGCAAACTGGAACAATACAACCCAACAAGCTATCAAAAACAAACTCATGTATTTTCCAAATTTTCTGAATTCACAGTTTCAAACGATCACTCAGTTTGTTTTTAATATTCATAGAATATATGACATCAACTGCGATTGGGCAAAGCTGAAAATGTGTACCCAGCCGGGGAGTCCTTGCAGGTGCGGTGATCGCTGTGTCCCCAGTGGTGTAGGGGTCAGCGCAACTGCCTAGAAAGCAGGAGACCCGGGTTCGAATCCCGGCTGGGTACACATTTTCAGCTTTGCCCAATCGCAGTTGATGTCATATATTCTATGAATATTAAATAATAACAGCTGCAGGATTAGAAGTGACGTCTATTCTTTCGGAACAGACGCCACATGTATATATATAATATGCCGGTGACGGGCAAAGGTCCTATCGTTAGTGGGGAGGTGTGGGCAAGTTTGAAGCCCTTACTCTTACGGGAATTAGTTAAACTACCAGTTTGAGTACTATGGGCAGGGCGAAGCTGGGAATTTGTATCTGACGGGAGGCGTGCATGGGGAGTCCTTGCAGGTGCGGTGATCACTGTGTCCCCAGTGGTGTAGGGGTCAGCGCAACTGCCTAGAAAGCAGGAGACCCGGGTTCGAATCCCGGCTGGGTACACATTTTCAGCTTTGCCCAATCGCAGTTGATGTCATATATTCTATGAATATTAAATAATAACAGCTGCAGGATTAGAAGTGACGTCTATTCTTTCGGAACAGACGCCACATGTATATACAGTTTGTTTTTATTATCTCGTACAACAAAAGCAACATCTTACTGAGCCGTACAGTCCTTCTACTCTGATTCAGTTACGTAGGCCTATAACAAAACTTCCCAAATCGCTTTGTATTTCGTTACTGACAGGTCATATTACTGAAAACAATCATGTATATTCTTCTGCTCTTCATGTATCCATCTATAATAACAATCCTAATAATGGGCAACAAAATCGTGTTCTCAATAATAAACAAAAAGGTATTCTAATGAGGTCGCTTCTCGAAAGTATCTAATAACTACTCGTCATTTCAGTCATCATTTCTTACCAGCAATGTTTACAGCCACAATATGACTTTAATTATCAGGATTCTCGTCGTCCAGACAGCAATAATGAATGGTATCAACACGCCTGAAACCAGCCGAAAAAAATACGTTTTACACATTTTTAACTATAATATTTCAAGGTTCAGAAAACGAGAATTTATATCCAAACCAGACGTTACCACAAAACTGGAATCAAACGTACCACAATTATCATGACAATGATACAGAATGAAATTCCTATAATTATGGTGTTGTTGTTGCTGTGGTCTTCAGTACGGAGAGTGGTTTGATGCAGCTCTCCACAATACCCTATCCTGAGCAAGCCTCTTCATCTCCACATAACGACGTCAACCTACATCTGTCTGAATCTGCTTACTGTATCCATCTCTTGGTCTTCCTCTGCGGCTTTTACCCCAAACACTTCCCTCCAACGCTAAATTCACAAATCCTTGATGTCTAAGAATGTGTGCTACCAATCTATCCCTTCTTTTAGTCAAGGTATGCCAGAAATTTCTTTTCTCCCAAATTCTGTTCAGTACATCCTCATTAGTTACGCAATCCATCCACCTAATCTTCAGCATTCTTCTGTAGCGCCACATCTCAAAAGCCTCAATCCTCTTCCTGTCCGCACTGTTTATCGTCCATGTTTCACTCCCATACAAGGCAACAATCCATACAAATGCCTTCAGAAAGGACTTTCTTAGGCTTAAATCAATATTCCATGTTAACAAAGTTCTCTTTTTCAAGAACGCTTTTCTACCCATTGCCATTCTGCATTTTATATCCTCTGTACTACGTCCATCGTTTGTTATTTTACTGACCAAGTAACAAAACTCATCTACCTCCTTCATAGCTTCGTTACCTAATGTAATTCCTTCAGCATCAACTGATTTTCTTAGACTGCATTCCATTACCATAGTTTTGCTCTCGTTAATGTTCATCTTATATGCACCTTGCAGCACACTGTCCATTCCGTTCAATTGCTCTCCCAAGTCCTTTGCTGTATCTGTCAGAATTACTATGTCGTCGGCAAAATGCAATGTTTTTAATTCTTCCCCCTGAACTGTAATTACTTCTCCAAATTTCCCCTTGCTTTTCTTTATAGCTTGCTCAATGTACAAATTGAATAACATTGGAGAAAGGCTACAACCCTGTCTTACTCCCTTTGCAACCACTGCATCCCTTTCATGCCCTTCAACTTTGACAACCGCTGTCTGGTTTTTGTACAAGTTATAAATAACCTTACGCACCCTATATTTTACTCCTGCTTGCTTCAGAACATGAAAGAGTTTATTCCAATCAATATTGTCAAAAGCCTGCTCCAAATCTACAATGGCTAGAAATGAAGGTTTGCCTTTTCTTAATCTATCTTCTAGGATAAGCCGTAAAGTGAGTATTGCCTCCCGTGTTCCTGCATTTCTCCTGAACCCAAACTGATCTTCCCCGAGGTCGGCTTCTACCAGCTTTTCCATCCTTCTGTAAATAATTCGTGTTAATATTTTGCAACCATGACTTATTAAACTGATGGTTCTGTAGTTTTCACACCTGTCTGCACCTGCTTTCTTTGGAATGGGGATTATAACATTTTCTTTAAAGTCAGAGGGTACTTCACCTGTCTCATACATCTTACACACCAGGTGATACAATTTTGTCATGGCTGATTCTCCCAGAGACTTCAGTAGCTCTGAGGGAATATCAGCTACGCCAGGGGCCTTGTTTTGACTTAGGTCTTTCAGTGCTCTGTCAAATTCATCTCTCAGTATGGTATCTCCTATTTCACCCTCATCTACTTCTTCTCCCCTTTCTACAATATTGCCGCTAAGTTCATTTCCTTCATAGAGCCTCTTTATATACTCTTTCCACCTTTCAGCTTTCCCTTCTTTGGTGAGAACTGGTTTTCCATCAGTGTCCTTGATAGTCATAGAGCTGTTTTTCTTATCTCCAAATGTTTCTTTTATTTTCCTGAAGGCTGTATCTATTTTTCCCCTATTTATACATTTGCATTTGCCTTCTAGCCACTCCTGATTAGCCATTTTGCACTTCAAGTCAATCTCATTTCTTAGTCGTCTGTACTCCATTTTGCCTGTTCATTTACTGTATTTTTATATTTTCTCCTTTCCTCGATTAAATTTAGTATCTCCTGTGATATCCAAGGATTTTTTTTAGGTCTTGCCTTCCTACCTATTTTGTCCTTTGCTGCCTTCACTATTTCATCTCTCAATGCTGCCCATTCCTCCTCTACTGTTTTATTTTACCCCGTTTCTGTTAGTTGTTGCCTAACGCTGCCTCTGAAATTCTTAAGAACTTCAGGTTCCTTCAATTTATCCAGGTTCCATCTTCTTATTTTCCTACCTTTTTGTAGTTTCTTCAGTTTCAGCCTACAGTTAATAACCAACAAGTTATGGTCATAGTCTATATCTGCCCCTGGGTATGTCTACAGTTTAATACCTGGTTCCGAAATCTATGTCTTACCAACATAAAATCTATCTGGTATCTCCCGGTGTCTCCTGGTCTCTTCCACGAATACAACATTCTTTTGTGATTCTTAAACCACGTGTTTGTTATAACTAAATTATGTTCGTGCAAAATTCTACCAGGCGGCTTCCTCTTTCATTCCTTTTACCCAAACCGTATTCACCTACTATCTTCCCTTCCCTTCCTTGTCCTACTACTGAATTCCAGTCTCCCATAACAATTAAGTTTTCCTCTCCCTTAATTATCTGAATAATTTCCTTTAGCTCGTCATATATTTCTTCGATCTCCTCATCATCGGCAGAGCTAGTTGGCATATAAAACTGTACTACTGCGGTCGGTGTTGGCTTCGTATCTATCTTGACTACGATAATGCGATCACTGTGTTGCTGATAGGAGTTTACCCGAATTCCTATTTTCTTATTCATTATCAGACCTACTCCTGTAATACCCCCAACTGATTTTGTATTTATAATTTTGGACTCGCCTGACCAGAAATCCTGTTCCTCTTTCCACCGAACTTCACTAATCCCCACTATACCTAACTTCAACCTATCCATTTCTCTTTTTAAATTTTCTAGCTTCCCTACCCGATTAAGGGATGTAACATTCCACGCTCCGATCCGTAGAATGCCAATGTTGTCTTTCCTGACGATCACATCCTCCTGAGTAATCCCCGCCCGGAGATCCGAATGGGGGACTATTTTACCTCCGGAATATTTTATCCGAGAGGATGCCTTCATCATATGTTCATACAGCAGAGCTGCATGTCCTCGGGAAAAGTAACGGCTGTAGTTTCCCCTTGCTTTCAGCCGCTCGCAGTAACTGTGTGGCAAAGCCACATTAGCTGATGTTACAAGGCCAGCTCAGTCAATCATCCAGACTGTTGCCCCTGTAACTACTGAAAACGCTGCTGCCCCTCTTCAGGAACACACGTTTGTCTGGCCTCTCCACAGATACCCCTCCGCTGTGTCACGATGATCGGAATGATACCAGAGGCCATCGACAAAGACACAATAATCAACAGTACAATAATTAACAACAGTTTAACCAGCAACAACCATTCGATAACCAGTAGCAACAGTTTTATCAGCAATAACCCTTCCATAACCAGCAACAACAATTTAATCTGTAACAATCTTTTTGTAGTCAGCAACAACCGTTTCATCAGCAACAGCCTTGTATTAATCAGCAACAAATGAATAGTGGTCAACAGCAAATACTTTTAAATCGTCCTGATAAGAGATTTTCACCCTTCACGTCATTATAGTAATAATTGCGGACCCGTGAACAACAATAGTTCACAAGGTCCACAGACACTCAACAATCTGCCTCTCTACTCGGAATACATATAACAGATAAATTTAAATCCACTCACCTCTTTACCGTAGACAGCAGCTTGGCCACTTGCAGTACGTTAATGATGGAATATAAATAAAGTCCAAACTTGTATCTATCCTACCGTTACTGTGAAAACTCACAGCCTAAGACTGCTTCCCAATAATTCTGAGTTTAAAAAGGAAATGACGCTATCATCTAACTTATTCAACAATTGAAACAAAATTATAAATAAAATAATAATAATAAATAATAATAATAATTATTATTATTTTTCAAACATAATTCCATTAAAAATACATACCACCATATTGTCTACAACAACTCTCTGCCTTCCACTCATCACCAACTACCGTCTTTGTCTGTGTAGCTCCACTCTCAGAATCCTTCTGGCCGCTAATACTCGCCACCGCGGACTCACATTTCACAGCAAGCAACCTCTCGGACCAGAGAGTGACAATTAAACAGTGTACTGTTGCCACCTTTCAATATATAATCCAGAGTGTCGGTATGTTTGTGGCTTTGTATGTACGTATTGCATACACATATACAATTTTATTCCAATCTTTATGAAATTTTGCACACGCAAGCTTCAGTCCAGGAGGACGGTCGCCGTGTAAGGATCACGTACAACACACAGTTCATGAGATATGACACCATAAACAGTGAGATGCGCCAAAAACGGCTGCATCAAGCGACAATGTTCTGTATTTTCTTCTAGACTACTGGACCGATTTCAACCGAATTTGATACACATATTCCTCATCGTGAGGTACTAGTTCTGTAATGGTAAGAATCACTTAAGACACATGGTTCAGGAGATATAACGTCATAAACAATACGAGTTGTAAGAAACTGCCACATAATGCGACGAGACTTTAATAGAGTATATGAGGACGAGCTTACTTAGCGACTTGCAACAAACTTTAAACATAATTTCAAAGCTTTATTACACTTTTTATCGCTGAAAGCCACCGCAAAATGATGAAAGGAAAAAAGTTTCTCGCTTACTACTTTTCCGCTACTCATGAAGTAAAACTACGACATTCAGTATAATGCTACAATTTATAATTTCTACAGTACAGTACTCGCAGGAAATTTTACAGACAGTTTACAAGCTTACAGCTGAATGTACCTTCGAAATTTCATTACAATATGTAGTGTTCCCTGAAGAAACAATACTAATAGTAGGTGACGCCCTATTGAATTCTAATCACGACGTAACTTGATCGGTGGTGGAATAAATCGTAGTGATTCTGATCTTAATGAAATTTACATAAGTAGGTCTACGGACCAAACTAAAGGGATGCATAGAAGTGTTTCTTCTGTATTGTGGCGCCGACAGATCTTGATTTAACAACAATTATAATACTGATATACAATTCTCATGTTTAAAATTATTACAGACTGAGTCTAGCCAGTGATTAGTGAAACTTTTCATTTTATTATTTTTCCATATAGTGTTTCATCGACTTTTTACGTAGTAATACTTACGAAAACATAGAGCCTTAAATATTTAATTAAAATCAGTTCTTTGTCTAATGCACTCTGTTAGCAATAAAAATATCATAATTCAGTATTTAATAGTTCAGCAAATTTTAGTTCAAGCACGGTTGATTTGATTTGATTTTTCCAGGGAAGCCAAAACAGTCTTGGTCAAACCCGCCACTGCCCGCACCGAAACTTAGTTTATTGTGCGGTATCGCTCCCTGTATATCTAGTAAAGCCAACCAATGCCCTTGAACAGTGCAAGGAGTCCCTTTTCTTCGGGTCTAGTTGTCCCAAATGTTCTGTGCCTTTTACTCTCCAATGCAATGCATTCGAAGATTAGATGTGATGCAGTTTCATCACCGTCATCACAGATCCTACATTTAGGGTCCTTTTCTGTTATTCCCATTGTATGTAGGTGTTTTTGAAATTCCCATGGCCTGTCAGCAATCTAACCATGAGTCTAATCTCTCTCCTGTTCAGGCCCAGGATTGCAGATCTTCTTTTAAAACATGGCTTCGGCATCATTACCTTGCCATGTTTTTGTTGGTAGACTTTGGTCCAATATTCTACGTTCTGTCTTCTGAGCCAGTTACGTAGCTCCAATTTGATCATTGCCTTGGTGATTGTCAGGACAGGTTCCGGTCCAATAAATGGAGTCTCTGCCCCCATCCTGGCATGTTCGTTGCCACTGATACCCGAGTGGCCAGGAACCCACAATAGGTTTACTCTATTGCTTTGCCCTAGATCCACCAGAACCCTATGACATTCTGAAACAATTTTAGACCTTGTTGCAGGAGCTGCCAGTGATCTCAGGGCTGCCTGGCTGTCTGAATAGATATAGATGCTACGGTCTTTGTAGCACCTACGCAAATTCTCCTCCACACATGCCATGATGGCAGTGATTTCGGCCTGGAATACGGAGGCCAGTTTCCCTAGAGAGATGACGCCCTCCAGTCTTGACTGCACCCCGTATACCCCGGCCCCAACGCCTTGGTCTGATTTTGACCCGTCAGTGAACCAGACAGTATCCCCCGTATGGTGTCTAACTATTTTCTCCCACTTCTCCCTACTTCCAATTGTTATACTGAAAGGCTTGTTGAAGCAGTATGGGGTTATAATATAGTCGGCTGGCATTTCCCCAACCTTTCCTATATTTACCTCACTCACTATTTTAGTGTTTGATTCTGGATATCCCAAAGAGTTCCAGTTGTTGCCAGTTTTGAGTCTGTATGCACCAGCTGCTGCCTCCATCTTGACCCAAAGGTGTAATGGGGGCATATCCAGCATGGTTTCCATCCCAGCAGTTGGTGTGCTGCTAATTCCGCCTGTTATGGCTAAGCAGGCTAGTCTCTGCAACTTACCAAGCTCCTTAGCAGCAACCTGCTTCCATCACACGACCGCCCCATCGGTGATCCTGGGTCTAATCACTGTGGTGTATATCCAGTGCATACCCTTGGGGCTCAGGCCCCAATTTTTGCCACAAGCTCTCCTGGTACTTACCAGAGTACCTTTTGCCTTGGAGCAAATATTCCTAATGTGAGGGCTCCATGTCAGTTTCTCAACTAGGGTAACCCCTAGATATTTCACTATCCCCTTGTGAGATTACCGCCCAATAGAAATACTGGTAATTAATAGCATTTGATAATTAAACAGTATGAAGTTCACTGCAAACATTGACCATGCCAATGCACTAAATGTTACACCATTTTAATCTTATTAATTATAGTAGCAACGTATGTACGCAGTTGGGTGACAACATTTATAGTTAGGCCAAATGTAGACATTTTCCACGTTGAGATTTGGTGTGTGCTTGTAGCTGACGGGAGGTCAGCGAGCAGGCCGACGTTGGTGGCTTGTTCCAGCTTAGGATTTTCCAGTTTTCGTTTCTGGTGAGGGGAGAGAGGGACAATGGCGAGTGCCAGGCACAGTGCAGTGAACAGCGTGAAATAACATATTCTAATACTACTTGCATTTGAAGTTATACGATGCAGTTAGGAACCTTTAAGGCCCTCATTACAAAATAGCCTGTTGACAAATAAACAATACATTAGCTGATATATTCACATCTGACGTAATATGTTTAATTGACAATGAAAAGTAATAAATTACCAATGAATACAAGACAGTTACACAACTAGCATGGCAATGTTTGTTTATAAAAATAATACATTAACTATTTCTCATTTTATTTTCAATTAATCTTGTGTATTTTATTTTGAAGAATTCAGTTAAATCACTTATCTGTGATATAAGAAATTTCACGATTATGATAAATAGTACAAAGGATTTTTATACCAATATAAAAACCTAAGAAGACATTTAGTTAATGTGTAGTGTAATTATTTTGATTTTAAGTAAAGTTTTGGAAACGTATTGGCTGAGGGCTGTACGTTGGAAGTCGGTTAGAACAGCTCACATGGGGAAGTTGATGACGTATGGGAAAAACCCGGCGGTTGAGCTTTAGGCGCGCGCGCGCGCGCGCGCGCGAGGGCAGGAAGTGACGAGGAGTCGGGAGCGAGTGGTGTAGTTGGCCAGGCAGCGTCGCTCTGCAGCAGTCGGCATGTGTATCTCCAGGTGGAGACTTTAGATTTGTGTGTGGCAATCGCCACGTGTGGTTGCTCGTTGTAGACTGCACCAAGTTGAATCGAGTGCTACTGTGTATTGTGAATATTTAGCCGGTGGAACATTGTGTGCATCGCATTGAATTAAAGTGACTGTGATTTGTTAATGTAACACGTGTAGTCGCATAGGCACGAGCATAAACGGTGTTTGAGGCGGTCACATGGTGTGAAAACAATTTGCGACAAATATTCATTTTTGTCTGGGGGCTCACGAGCTATAACTTTATTTGATAAATGTTTCGACATACAGACGTATCAGCCACAGGGTTCTAATATTGTGAAATAAACATTAATTTTCATGTGTTTTCAAAAATAGTAGTTAGTACACCCTTTTCTCTCATGAACTTGATTTTATTATGAATTTGTTTTGTTAATCATATGCAGAGAAGGAAAGCTGCGAACATGTGATATCATCCCCTAGAAAACGAGTCAAACAGTCGCAATCACAGTTCCAGTGTTTTTGCATGTTTAGGAATATGGTTCGCAGTTGGTGGTTGTGAGTTTTAAAAAAATTAAACTTTCCTTATTTTAAAACTCTCATCCCGACCTTCACACTCGCACCCTTCACAGGTAGCGCTTCATTGAAAAGCTTTTGATTCCAACTTGAGTGTTGGATACGATTCCTTGTGAATGGTACAACAACAGTCTTCTTAGGACTAACCCCCAGATCCTGTTTTCTGCACCAGTCTTGCACAATGTCCAATGCACCTTGTGCCATATTCTTCACTGTGTCAGCAAATTTGCCAAGTATTGCTATGATAAGATCATCTGCATATCCTTGGCAAAAGTACTGCCTAGAGTTTAATTCTCGAATGAGATCATTCACCACTAGATTCCACAATAAAGGGGAAAGAACTCCTCCTTGCGGGCAACCCCTAGTGGTGTTGATTACCATTTTTTCATTCATCATGGTAGCCTCTACCTTTCTTCCACTGAGCATGGCCTTAGTCCACCTACATATAGTGGACCCTAGGTCATGCACCTCTGCTGCCCTAATCATGGAATCGAAGGTCGTGTTGCTAAAAGCCCCCTCGATGTCCAGGAAGATACAGAGGGCTATTTTCTGAAAGTGTAGTGCTTTCTCCACCTTCCCAACGAGTTGGTGGAGAGCTGTCTCACATGATTTACCTAGTTTATATGCATGTTGGTTTGAATGTAGAGGAGCCCTACTTAACCTCCTCTCTCCAACATGCATTTTAACCAGCTGTTCCAATGTCTTAAGAATGAAGGATGACAGGCTGATTGGTCTCATATCCTTGGCCTTGGTATGATCAATTCTCCCTGGTTCTGGAATGAAGACAACCTTCACTGTCCTCCAGGCATTGGGAATGATTCCTGCTGCTAGGCAAACCCTGAATAACCTGCATAGGAATCTAATAAGATTTTCTCCCGCTTGTTGCAAGAGAGCTTGAAAGATTCCATTGGGGCCAGGTGACTTGAACGGTTGAAATGTTCCCACCGCCCATCGGACCTTACTGAAATCGACACACTCCTTGGCCAGATCCCAGTTCTCTTTGCGAATACCTGACAACCGTTCTCTCTCAGGAATCACATTCTGGTCTGAGTTATCCCCCAGAGTATATTGAGAAAAGTGAGTCTTGAGGAGCAGTTCCAGCGTTTCCTGTGCTGTCTTTGTACACTCCCCAGCCTCCTTCCTCAATGTTCCTCCTGGATTAGTTGGTACCCTAGTGAGGATTTTATGAAGTCTTGCTTGAGCAGCCGTGCCCTCCTCTTCCTCACAGAATACCTCCTTTGCCCGTCTGATGGCAAGGTTGTAATTGACAAGGGTCTCACGATACTTTGCCCATTGTCCTTTGCGCCTTGCAAGGTTAAACAGTCTTCGTACCTGTTTCCTTTGCATTTCCAAGTTATTATTCCACCAAGGCACACTCCTATTTGTGCACTTCTTGGTGATTGAGCAGTTGTCCTGGTATGAGGTCACTATAGCAGAGGTTACGGCCTCTACTACTTCCTCAAATTCTGCTGGATTCCTTATCGAAGTTTTAATTTCCGATAGGCTGAAGTCAAGGTCTCTCCTTTATGTCTCCCAGTCCGTTTTCCTGGGATTCCTATTGGCTATGGTCTGTCTGGTTCCCATTTCAACCTTGAATTTAATATATATGTGATCTGTGGAGGATGGCTCCAGGACCACATGCCACTGTTTGACGTAACTTCCCATCATCATGGAACCAAAAGTTATGTCAATTACTTCATCCCTTCTACTATTCCTGAATGTAGGTTCATCACCCCTATTCAGGATCTCAAAGTTGTTAGATAGGAGAAATTCAAGAAGGTGCTCACCTCTACTGTAGGTGCCCTTGCTGCCCCACGATAGATTGTGGGCATTTCGTCACCTTGTCGATGGCAGGCTTTCGTCAGTCTCCTCACTTCCAACGGAGGAGGAGAGCTGTCTTCGTAAGGAAGGTATGCTGAGGCCAAACCAATTTCCCTCGTGATACCTTCCTCACGTTGCTGCATCCTGATGGTCACCAAGTCCCTGGAACAAAAATCCATCATTGGTATGAAAGATGTTCCATTTCTAACAAAAATGCATGTTCTCGAGTTTTTTTAGATTTCTAGCATAAATCAGCATACCTGCAGTACAACCGAGGCCCAATACACCCCCTTTGTATAAATAGGGTTCTTGTATCAGGCGACGGCTCAGGGCAGCAGTGGCTCCTGTACTGTGCTGCAGGTTTATTTGCAGCACTTCCAGTTCCCATCTTGCTGCCATTATTGCCTTTAAGGTCTTTGATTACCCTGACGACGACCTGCGAGAACCCTAAAAACAGTTTCAGGCCTTGCTCTCGCATTGCCTTCAGGGACTTCTCTCCGATCTCCACCACCAGGGTTCGTCCTTCCGGAAAGACCTTTTGGTTAATTACCCTCTAATCCTCTGTTGAGGCTATTGGGTTCTGGACCCTTATTTTCTCGAACAGAGTCTTTGGAGGGGTGTCCTTAAGGATCTTTGGTACCCATATTGATACCTTTGCGGTCTTCAGGAGTTAGGTTGCTGTCTTGACCAGTTACTTTGCATCCTCCCACGGGGATATCATGGGCACCTTGTCCTTAAGCTATTCTGCTGAGTGCTCCCCCTCGCAGACAAAAATGACCCTCCTGAATTTGGGTCCTGGACCAGCGTCCCCCCAATCTCTTCAAAGAGGGCCATTTGCACGAGCTCCTCCTGCTGCGAGGTGATGCTCACCAGTGGGTATCCTTCTTGGACAACCGGCATTCTAAAGACCGAGAATGCAGTACTATAGGTCTGTTTCCCTATTTCCTGCATCAGCCTTTTAGAATCACGCTTGTCCAGAGAGGAGGGAGTCTTAGATTCCTCCCTAACCCTCTTGCCACCTGTCTTTGATGTATCGACCTGAGGCAGTTTCTTTTTGGAGGTCTTGGACTCAAGCCTTTTGATTCCCTCCACATATGCTTAGGAAGCCATTCTTTTCCTTCCTTTTGCTTCTGTTCCTTGATAAGTTTCCTCCTCTGAGCCCCAGACAAGGCCTTAATCCTAATCTGGTCCAACTTCTCTGTTATAGTTCCCACTTCTTGCTCAAGTCTAGACCCTGATTCAGAAGTAGGAGTGCACTCCATTGGTCCTGATCCCGGTGTCTGAGTATCTGAGGTCTCAGATTGCCCCTCAGAGTCTTTTAAAATACTTTCTTTTTCTGTGTCCATCTTAGCCCCACGAGATTTTGGGATTTATATGGTCCACACCACGATAACCCCGCGCGGTGCAAGGCTACTTACTCAGGGAGGTCGCCCGGTATATCTGAAGTCCGTTCGAGACACATCCACCCATGTGCCATGCACCCCACGGCACGGATCGCATCACACCTTGGGTTGGGAGAGGAATTGGGAAAGGACTGGGAGAGGATAAGGAAGACAGGTCGTTGTGGGACACGCTTCGTCTGATCCATCAGCTGAGGCCTTTCCGGCAGTAGGTTCTCTACTTTCGGTATAGACCTCAGCTTCACACGGATACGCAAGCCTCTCCACCCGCACGGACAGTGCTTCTTCAAGGTGGTGTCCCCCGGAGAGGTCAAACACAGTTAGTATTTTTTTTTTAATTTTATTTACTAGAACGCCACAAGTAAAACACGTTGTTCATGAGGTAGGACATAAACAATAACATTCATGGAAATCCGCCCAATCAAGCATCAAATTTTGATTTATTAGTTCTTTACTACTAAGTAAATTTCAGGACCTGGACGCAATTTCAGACAACAGGAACCGTTTAAAGAAAGCAAGGGCAAAGTTGTCCATGAGTAACATCAGCAAGAGATGAGCGTTACCTCCGATTAGCAGCCCGACGAGACTGGAGGCTGAATGCAACTCAGCTGCAACGCACCATCGAGGCAGCAGCAGAAGGGTCAATATCAAGACAAACAGTCCGAAATCGCCTTCGGGAATGTGACCTCTACCAACGGAAGCCTATGGTGTGTGTGCGATTAAAACCACGACACCGTTTAGCTGGCAGAAACTGGGCGGTTGAACATCAGGATAGGAGTCGTAACGAATGGCACATGGTTCTGTTCACAGACGAGTCAAATTTTGTGTTCAGCCGGACAATCGTCGTTCCCTCACCTGTAGAGAACGTAGTACTCGGAGAATGCTTCTGATGTGCAGGAAACATCACCATATCATGGTCGTGCACCAATGGTGCGGGCAGGAGTCAGTATACTCAGTGTTGGTGGACGTACAGAACTGTATGTCGTTCAGAATGGTGCTTTAACTGCTCTGAGGTACAGAAACGACATCCTTCGAACGTTTATCGTGCTACACGTTGGTGCCATAGGTGGTGGGAACCTCCTGGTGTGCCGGCCGCGGTGGCCGAGGGGACTGAGGCGCTCCAGTCACGGTCTGCACGGCCACTACGGTCGGGGGTTCGAATCCCCCCTCGGGCAAGGATATTTGTGCCGTCCTTAGTCTTAGCTAGTTCGTAAATAGTTTGTAAGCTTAGTGACTGATGACCCCGTAGTTAAGCCCCATAAGTTTTACAACCATTTGAACATTTTGAACCTCCTGGTGGACGAAAACGCTCGTCTTCACAGAGCCCCACTGCTTAACGCTGTGGGAATGTACGAGTGGAGTGGCCAGCTTGTTCACAGGTCTTAACACTAGAAGTACCATGGGGATGTTTCGTGTGTCCCCCTCCCCTCCCTCCATATTCATAGTGGGACCAAACATTAAACATTTACAAGTTTACGGAGTTGTACAACTCACGAAAGTTTCATCCCGCTAGGCCAACTAATAGCATGAATAATATATCTGTTACACCAGTAGTACTACGGGAGTCATTTTTGACCCATACACAGTTTAACAGAATTTCATATCAGCAACGCCAGTTTGTAGACACAATAATTTTTGGGTCTGCCTCGTCATTATTCATGAGGTGTTGAAGTATATTACGACATTTTAGTCCAAGAACAACATGGAATACAAAAAATTCGGTTCGCGGCTTTCTGTTTATTGCGACATATATATATCTACATAGATACTCTGCAAATCAAGTGCCTGACAGAAGGTTCATTAACCACTTTCATAACCTTTCTCTACCGTTCCATTCTCTAATAGCGTGCGGGAAGAAAGAACACCTAAGTCGTTCAGTTTTCGATCTGATTTCTCTTATTTTATTGGGATGGTCATGTCTCCATAAGTAGGTGGGTGCTAGCAAAATATTTTCACATTAAGAAGTAAAAGTCGGTGATTTAAATTTCGCAAATAGATCTCGCCGCAACGAATAACGTCTTTTTTTAAAAATGATTTCCACCTCAAATAGTGCGACATTTCCGTGACGCTCTCCACCCTGTAACGTGATAAAACAAAACGAGCTGCCCTTCTCTGAACCTTCGCAATGTCTTCCGTCAGTCCCACCTGGTGAGGGTCTCACACTTGTCAACAGTACTCCAGGAGAGGACGCACAAGTGTGATGTAGGCAGTCTCTTTGGTGGAGCTGTCGCATCTTCGAAGCGTTCTGCCAGTGAAATGTAACCTTCGGTTCGCTTTCCCCACTACATTTTCTACATGTTCTCTCCAGTCTAAGTTGTTCGTAAATGTAACGTAGAATTTACAACCTTAAGGTTGGCCTGATTTATCGCGTAATTGAAGTTCAGAGGATTTCTTTCAGTGCTCATGCATATTACTTCACACTTTTCATTATTTAGTGCTAATTGCCAATTTTCACACCGTGTAGAAATTTTGTCTAAATCGCTTTACAGTCGCTTTTGATCCTCTGTTGACTTCACTAACCGATAAATAACAGCATCATTCGCGAACAGTCTAAGTGAGCTATTTAGATTGTCTCCTAAATCGTTTATAAACACAAGGAATAGTAGGGGACTATAACGGTTCCCTGCGGAACGCCAGATATCACATTTGTTTCTGTTTTACATGTAAACCTGCGACACGACACTAGGAAGCCAAAGAATGAACCACACCTCTGTCTGTGGCACTGCTAATAGTTCTATGACACGACAGCAGATGTCATTTACGTCACCATTACGGAAGTATCCTTTCTGCTATTATTGATGAAGCTGAGTGGTTTGAGGCATTATTTGTAACAGAGATACTAGTTTGAATTTATTTTCGCAATATTTCGTCATTGAAGGTACCATGACAAGACGAAGCCGGTTTACGAGTGTCGATACTCTCTACTATCTATGTTTCACCCATGCAGTCGAGTTATGAATCTGGTAGTGGGATAAGCGCATAGTACGACGACTATTCAGTTTAGTGGAAATTGCCAAGTCAGGTAATTCAGATGCATCAAATGAACGACAAACAAAATCTGAAACATCTGCCGTGAGTTACCTCTTGTAAAACATAAGCATGTACCGTTGTACCTCAGTTTTCGAACCAATAAGTGCGCAATCCACTGCCTGTCTTTGTTCTACTCTTCAGCTATGGGATTTATAATGTGATAAAAGTTCTAGTCGATATAGTTGACGAAATGGCATGGCCCTACAGTGACCTACTAGCTGACATCTACTGATGGACGGTGCATGTCTTATAGATCTTGCGATGATCAGTGCTACAACTAAGAAAATTACATAGCGATATTTTCACTCAGAGAAGCAAATAAGCTTGCTGCATCTCATAAATTGCAGAGAGGAGCCAATTTCCACTCTGCACCGCTGTTGACCAATATAGAAATAGTAGGAATTGTCAAATGCAGATTTTCTGCAAAGAAAACAGGGGAGTAAAACGTGAAATGTATGTTTCAAGTAGTACGTGCGCGAAAGCTAAAAATATAAAAAAATATTGTCCAACGTCTGAAGGATGAGCCCACACCGGCTTAGACATTACTGTCAACGATTTGTTCCTAAATATTTCCAGACAGTTATAGACTAAAATTGCTGTTTCTATGTTTTGTCCCTGGATTGCAACAATAAAAGACACAATTGCAGTTTAGAACCTTTAACAAATACTTGGTACTTGTCAAAGTAAAACTACTGACATTATTTGTATAAAAATGTTTTGACTGCATTTCAATATTTTTATAAAGATAAAATTTTTAAAACTGTTTTAATTATTTTAACGATGTTTGATGTAAGACTGTAGAATTTGTTCTTTAAAATTTAAAATGGCTATAACATTTAGTCCTGAATTATTATTTATTTTTTACTTTATGCTATTAATTTTAGAGAACAAATGTGAACATTATGAAACCCAAATCATCACAAAAATACCAATAAAATAGTGGTGTTCTACTGTGGGTAAAAAATGATCCACGTGGTACTATTCGGGGTACGGAAAAGCCCGGTACTTTTAGTCTTAAACGGACTGAGCGTGTCTGGGATGCACTTGGCAGAACCATGCAGCCAGTCCAGCACCGCCTACAACGGTTGCAGAGGTGGATATTGCACTCTGTGAGTTCTTGTCACGCAGTTATGCAACTGTAGTAGCCATCCGAGATGATCACACGCCACATTACAGGGCAACGAGATGACGTTTTCAGTATCATGGTAGCCCAATGGTGTCTCGTTTTAGGTAAAGAGTTGAGACAGCAAAATATGGCACTTCATCACAGGCAAATTAGCTTTGGAACCAATTTCTGAGTAAAAAAACGTTACGATATATTTATTATGAATGATATCTCACCTATTCCTTACATTTTTTTACCAGTGTATTTAGGGAGAAATCATTAGGCACCATTAAACTCCATTAAACTAAATGGCAACGTAATGAGAAGTAGTACATGTTTTTCAGTCCATTTGTTGCAAGTCTTCCTTGGCACGATAACAAAAATAAGGGGGAATTGTGTAACACTGTCAGGTGCATACGTGCTTGAACAAAGCGGCAAAGCTGTCCTGCAACAACACCCACTGCAACAACACCCACTGCTCCACCGGCGCTCTGCTGTGAGCCCTTTAAAGATGCACCAGTTGACTGTTCACAAGTCCTGCTCTTGCGCAAAACTGTTGTCATGAAAAATCTACAGGGTCGCGCGCTACATCAGCATTGCTGGTCATGCAGCTGAAGAGATGCCCCAATCTCTGTAAAATTACACTTTTAAAACGCTCGGCAAAGTTGTTCGTGTGGCACTGTGGATGTTGTGGAAATGGCGCATCCTAGAGGGACCCTTTATTTACGTTTGAGTTAATGCTACACTCTCCCGCGGTAGTAGCAGAGGAAAACGAGAATCGGAAGAGATGAAGAGGCATAAAAGTTCTGTACACCGCTTAAAAGTTTTATTATGTTTACTTTTTCCGGAAGCACAGTCATGTAAAATGTTGCAAATGTTTTTTTTCGCCGTGACTGTTTTGTTGGTTTTATTTATTTCACAATCCGGATTTCTGACTTAGCCCATTGTCGAGTGGTTCAGTCTATGAAACTTACTGGCAGATTAAAATTGCGTGCCGGAACCGGGACTCGAACCTGGGACCTTTGCCTTTCGCGGGCAAGCGCACTACCGACTGTGCTCTCCCGACATGACTCACGATGCCGCCTCACAACTTTACTTCCGGCAGTAGCTCGCCTCCTACAGCGCACACTCCGCTGCAGACTGAAAGTTTCTTTCTGGTTCAGTCTAGGTTGCCAGACGTTATTACTGTCCGTATTCAGATTTCACGGTCATTTAGAATTCTTATTTACTGTAGATACCACTTACTAGCTATACACTCGTGCTTCACAAAGGTGTTGAAGAAGGGCCTCCGTATACCACCGCATTCTTGGAATCCTTCTTGGATCACTCGTTCGCAAAACCTAGACAAGAGAGCTTTGTAGCTGCTTTTGAGTATTGGGAAATATTCGAAATTTTGCTAGGTATGTTCATTGGTAACCACAATCGATTCAAAGTCTAGTATGCAACAAAATCACAAACCAAACTACATAAATTCCATTTACCTTGGAAAGAACAGGTGTGGAAATGAAACTTGTCGATAATGGAATGGCGTTACGTGTTAATGCAAATGAAAGCTGTCGGAAGCAGCTAAGAAAGGTAGTTCAGTTTTTAATACACAAAGCGAAATCAGTGCAATTGGCGCACGTCCTGAACTCAGACCTTGACCTCTCGCTGCCAGCTGTCATGACTAGCTGCGCGCTTCACGCATTTCAAGCGTCAAATTCGCTTTTGAATACCTCGCGATGTAACTGACGTACTGTGATGTGAAGAGCGCCATTCATTTTGCGATTTTTCATGCTACCGATTATATAAGAAACTAGCTTATACGCCCGTGCTTCGCAACGCTTTTTAAAGAGGGACCTGTGTATATCATGGTTTTTTAGAGTTCCGGACCTAGGCCATCAAAAAAGAATCCTTGTAAGATCGCTCTGTCAATAAACTCAGTTTTCCTAGCCAAGATGTCAAATTTAAGTAGAAGTCATTGTCGAAAACGATTAATTTTCTTAAGGTTTTTCATACAAAAAGTGAAATTAATTCAAGTCCATACTCCGGAACGATGTAAATTCAATGTTAGGTTGTTTTCATAAAGTTGAGACTGCGGTGTGTACTTGTCTGTTTGATGTAAACTTCTGAAATCACTTCTAACTTTGAGATGAGAAATAGTAATAATAATAACAGCGCCATGTATTGGTCCTGTGTTGTAGTACTAAACTGTTTATCTCTCAACGTAAGTGTATGCTGAAGTGTTAGTATGTTGCAGTGTTGCACTGGGGACAATGTAGTTATTCTGTATGCAGTGCTCCCTATTACCTAAAACTTGACGAATGCTGAAAGTCTGGTAATTCAATCAGCAGAGCAGTTCATGTGTGTTTAAATAAGACGTTATGGTGGAGTCAATATGCGATAAAGTAAGTCTGGGTAATCGTTGAAGGAATGGCGTCAGCTGATCGTCGGGATAGAAATTTCCATTACATATAGTATTTCCAGAGAATTGTCTTGACTGAGTTTGAAGTATCGCCCACTTTTTCAGCTAATACATGTCCCCACGTCCTTCAGTGATTACTTCGTAAAGCACGAAGTTGAAATCTCTGCAAAAGAAGACGTCCTTCTCTATCTTAATGTAGTCCACACCAAAAGTAATTAATTACAAATTTTAATCACAATATTGTACCCAACGAGCTTGAATTTCATAGAGTGGCTGACACACGAGTAACAGCGTTCTTTGCGGCAACCTGTGTAAACTCGGCCACCATGTTTTTGGTGGTCAGTAGAGGAGTCAGAAGAGTCGGTCTCTCGCATATTCTCGTTGAGCTTGAAGTGTTGTAGTTGTATTTACCCTATATTGTCTGTGCCCTTTTTGCTGCGGAAATACGCCTAAAGTGTGTTCACCATTTAAATAGACGAATCAAAGTAATTAAATGACAAGTACTTCGTGCAGAAACACCAAATGTTGTGCCTTGTTTGATCTCAGTCTGTCTATAATCCAACGAAATTCCTGACTAACGGCACTTACCTGTCCTAACAGTGGAGCTTCAGATGACCTATTCTGCAATTCCTTTGAATGCTCAGTTTTCTTCCTACTGTTGGTGTGTTTTTGAGATATTTCTTCTTCTGTGGCTCCTGTGGTTGATGAAACCACACCTTTGAGTGTCTACACTTGCTTTAAACATGTTTTCATTTGTTGTTGACAGCAGTTGATCGAACTAGGTTGACATGTAAGCAGTGCAAAGTGTGGAAGTAGTAGTAACAGCCAGAATTTTTTCACTTGTATTTATCTATGTTCTTTGCAACAAATATGTACTTATTCCAGCATGGCAACAACGAAAGTAATTAATGACACGTTATTACGATATGGAATGATTTTGTGGCAGCTGACTCAGCCACATTTTTATTGCAGTATTCTGTTATCACTTTCGTCTTTGAACTGAAATTTCACATACCAAACGTCACTTGTTTCAGCATGGCAACAATTATTAACGATACCTTATTTCGATGTGGAATGCTTTTGTGGCAGATAACTTAAGCGCATTTTTAGCTGCATTACTTTGTGGTCAGTTTCTTCTTTGCACTCGAATTTCGTCCACCAGAGTTCACAACCAAACCCTTTTACAGCAATTTTACATGTTTGTAGAGTTAATACGTTTAGTAAACGCAAGATAAATGTACAGTAGAATTTATGAAAGCAGTTTTTACTACACATTAATAACAGATGCAAATTTATTGGCATGATTGTTCGTCATAACAATTACTGTTCACTGTATGTTTTGCAGCTCGTTTGGACCATATACTTGCATTAAAATTAACACAAATATTTTCATAGCGGCACTTTCGTATTTATTACAAATCTCAGCTAACCGTTATACTTCGAACTGGAATTGTATTACAGACAGGTCCATGATAATTCATTATCGCATTTTTAGGGAATATACTACCAGGCCCGTCAATTCGCAGCTTCGATAAGTCTGATGGAACTTGATGCACATCCGTATTCAATAGTCAATCTTATTTAAAACGTAGAACTGTAAACAGGTAAAATTCTCGTGTGGGTGTTGCATACCAGCTGTCAGGCGATACCCCAAAAAACATGGCGGACGCCAGTTCAATTTGCCTCAAACATGGCGAACCTATCGCCACTCTATGAAATTCAAGCTCGTTGATTGCACCGAACAATTATGAAAGCAGAGAGGTTTCTGATGAGTTTGTCGCTCGCGTGTGTATATTATCTCTAGTGGCAGGCAAAGAGCAGAAATATCTCTGGAGTGAGCATTCAGATGCACAGAACAGATTTTTTGTCCTCAACATTAAGGAAGAAATGTTACGTGATATTGGGAAATATCTACTAAACGCTGACTTCATCTTGGTCTTTTTTTGTTTGGTTAAGACGGACGCCTATGTGTAAATTGCCCTTTTAGCGACGCTTCCTCAACTTTCTTTTTGCTTCTGTGACATTTATTTAGATTATATTTCATGTTACGTGGTTACTTTACGAAAAGGTGGCGCTTCTTTGCAGCCAATGAGGTACAAACCAAACTTAAGAGGAAATAAATGTGTGGAAATAGTGGATTTGTCTCAATATCACGTGGTAATTCCAGCTTAATGTTGAGAAGATGCACAGAACACAATGCTCACAACATATATATTTCTACTCTATGTGTAATTTAGTGGTTATACCCGTCGAAAGATGCACTTCTTTCCTTTCCATGACATTGCACAGCATATGAAATACAGCTAGGAAGGAAAAAAATGTTTTGGCCTACCTGGCTTAAATTTTACTTGAAGTAGCAAAGTTTTAGTTTGCTATCGTTGGCAACGAACTATTCGCTTTAGGAGGATGGTTAATTTGCTGAACAGAAGTGCATAAATTATTTATTTCATCGTTAACATAAAGAATTATTACCCTCATTCTAAATGACATTTTTGAAAGAGCATTCAACGGCCGTTGCCAACATCAGCACACAACGCCGCCGCCGTAAGTGAAATTGTACCCTACTTGTAGTGTATTACACCATATATATGAGAGAAAAAATAAATAAATAAAAAAAGGTAGCAACGCTATAATCAGTTATTTGGTGTACTATGTAACTAACGTCGCCTCACTCTGTCCTTTTCTGTGTGTGGCGTATCCGAGGCATCCCTAAACAGAACACACTCAAAATGTAATGAGGCTACACCGAAATCAGAAAGAAAACTACATAAATTCGATTTTCCTTGCGAAGAATTCTTATGTAAATTAGAGCATCGATAGACTCGAAGGAATGTCGTTATTTTAAATTCAAATAATCGCCGTAAAAAAGAAGCAAAGAAATGTCGTTAAGCTGTGAATATACAAAGTGTAAGCAGCAAGTCGCTGTTCAATGTTAGTTGGTATTTGCAGAGATAAAATTGCGGCTCTTAATTCAAAATACATCGGTTACTTAGTAAATACGCACAACACGATCATGTATTGTTTCTTTGCAGCTCTACAAAACCAACAGCACCTTTAGTGGTTTGTTGCTGTTCTATGGCATAATCATCGAAAAGAAATAAAATATATATATATTAAAAAAAAAAAAAATTCAGCAGCGGCAATTATTACTTCTTTGGTGCCCTACATAACTAACAGGACTTCTATTTGTCCGGTACTGTGCTACATCGTTTTCTAGGCATTCATATACAGAATAGACTCAATATGTAATAAGTAAGCACCGAAATCAGAAAGGAAACTACATAAATTCGTGTTTCCTTGCAAAGAATTCTTAGGAAATGAAAACATCGATAGAGGTGAAGGAACGTCGTTATGTTTCAAATTCAAATGATACCCGTGGAAAGAAGCACTTCTTCTCTTTCCAAGGCATTGCAAGGTATGCGGAATACAGCTAGTATTTTTTTTTTTTTCGTCGTACCTGGGTTAAATTTTACTTGCAGTGGCAGCAGTTTAGTATGTTAAAGTTGCCAAAGAAATATTCGCTTTAGAGGGAGCATTACTTTACTGATGGAACAATATTAATTATTTCTTTCAGTAACAACACAAAGAATTATTCCTCTCATTGTAGGTGACTGATTTTTCAAAAAGGATTCTAACGCAGCATCACTATCTATTAGGTATTTAGTATACTATGTAAATAACAGCGTCTCTATCGGATCTTTGCTATACTAGCTGCAATTCAAACATACCGTACACCAGAAATGACAAATTCCGATATCTTTTCTTCCCCTGATCCGATTTTGATGAAATGAAGCTTATATGTTTCAGTTGACCTATGAAACCCCATGAAATTTTGTATAGTACTCTCGGAGATTTGCTGTACTATACCATACTTATAAGCATAGTACACACATAAAACTTCAAATTACGATATCTTTCCTTCCTCTGATCCGATTTTGATGAAATGAAGCCTATGTTACTCTCCAAACTATTCTCAATTTACCTGTGGAAACCCATGAAAGTTCGTGTAGTACTTTTGGAGATTATCCTAAACAAATAGACATATATGATGGCTTTTAAACAAATGATTTATGATATCTTTATTTTCTATGATCCGATTTTAATTATTGAAGCTTTTATGTAACCACATGATATACTAAAGTTACATGTGAAAACCCCATGAAAATTCGTCAAGTTGTTTTGGAGATAAACATGTTCAAAGAGACAGACAGACATGACGGTCGTAGATAAAGAATTTCAAATTACGATATTTTTTTCCGTGATCCGATTTTTATGAAACGAAGTCTATATGTTGTCCAGAGTTACGCTGAAGTTACCAGTGAAAACGCCATGGAAATTCGTGAAGTAGTTTTGGAGATACGAGGATTTTAACTGTTGAACAAACACTTAAAATTACGATATCGCTTCTTTCCGTGAGCCGATTTTGATAAAATATCGCCTATATGTTGACTCAAACTTTTCTCAAGGTTCCTATGAAAACGGTATGAAGATTCGTCCAGTAGTTTTGAAGACTGAAGTCAACAGAGACAGGCCTACATTTACAGATTTATTATTAGTATAGATAATGTGGGGTAACCAAATAAATAAACGAAAGTATTTAAAATATCTGTTTG
Organism: Locusta migratoria; assembly: GCA_026315105.1. NCBI lineage: Eukaryota > Metazoa > Arthropoda > Insecta > Orthoptera > Acrididae > Locusta > Locusta migratoria. The sequence goes on along the minus strand of CM048748.1, from coordinate 76,465,776 downwards.
TGTCTCAGAATGTCTCACAGTGTTTACTTTAATAAGTCCCTACAGTAAGCTTATGCATGTGAAAGTCCTATTTCGGAGGGCGGAGTGTGAGGCTGCTCCCCGTCGGAGGTTTGAGTCTTTGGACTAAAGACCGCAACAACAACAGGCTGACAAGCTAAAATATAATCATCATAATTATTAGCAGTAGCATCACCATCATGAGTGAAACACGAGATGCTTCGTGAAATTGTATTGTTTGTAATGATGTGTCAGAGAGGAAAATTATGATGGATCATAGGTCCACAACAGTAATCTGACAGAGAAGATGATATTGGTTGACAACAATTAAGGTGATCTGGCAGATCTCAACATATGCAGCTTAGTATTGTTCTTATTAGCAGCCTCAGGAAAACACAAAAAGGATTTCACACACAAACGGTACAGGTCACAGATAGGACGAACACAGATCTGAAAACCATTTGTCTAACGATTGTAGTTTGTCGTAGCTATGTGGGGAAAGTACCAGGTCGCCAAGCGCTAATAGAAAGTACTTATCACAAATAACTATGAGTAGTGGAAGCTGGCTAAAACAGGAGATAGGTTCAGCTGAAATGTTTCCAAAGAGACAAATGGTGTTCTGAAAGAATAGATTGAAAAACAGATGGTGGTTTATTTATTGCTGTCACAAGCGGTTTATCTGTACTGAAAATGAAGTAGATAGTTTCTGTGAGTTGATACGGGTAGAGGTTATACATGGCCACCGGAATAAATTAATAACTACTTCTTTTTATCGACCCCTTGATTATACAATCTGATTGCAGAAATGTTAAAAGAAAGCTTGAATTCAATTTCAACAACGTACCCAAACCATACAACTTTAATTAGTGCTGACATTAACTTAACCTCGACAGTTTGGCAAAATACATGTTCAAAACCGAAGGCAAGCATAAAAACGTCGTCCGAAATTGTACTTAACACATTCTCCGAACAATTGATTCATGAAGCCACTGCAATAGTAAATGGTTGTGAAAATATACTGACTTCTTAGCAACAAATAATCTGGAGCACCAAAACATACACAGGGAGTAGTGAACACAGAGTTGTCGCAGCGAGGCTGAATATCAAAATTCCCAAAACCACCAAAATTAAAGAAAAATATGCTTATTCAAAAAAGCAGATAAAAATTCGATTACTGCTTTCTTGAGTGAGGATTTCCATTCTTCCGATACTAACAATCTGACTGTCGATCAGACGTGGCATGCATTCAAAGAAGTAATATCGACAGGTATTGGGAGATTTGTACCAAATAAATTAATAAACGAGGGGGCTGACCGTCCATGGTACAAAAAGGACATTAGATCAATCTTGGAGATGCAAAGAAAAAAGCATTCCAAATTTAAACAGACACAGAGTTCTCAAGACTGGCAACCTTTCAATGAAACTCGAAATTTAGCTTGAACGTCAAAGCGAAAAGCTTATAATAGTTTCCACGACGAAACCGTGTCATGTAACTTGGTATAAAATGCAAAGAAATTCTGGTCGTATGTAATAATATACTAGCGGAGAAACACAATCAAAACCTTCACTACGCTATAGTAATGGTGATGTTACGGATGACAGTTGTGCTAAAGTAGCGATCCCATATCTTTTGACACTATAATCACAAGCGTCTTCTAATCCTATTGCGTACTTATGGAATTTAGCTACAATTGTGTGGTTGGATTCGCGATTTCGTGTCAGAAAGAACGCAGTACGTTGTAATTGACGAAAGTCATCGAGCAAAGTGGAAGTGGTATCTGGCATCCCCCATGGAAATGTTGTAGGGCCCTGCTGTTACCTACTTTTATAAACGTTTTAGGACACAATGTGACCAGCTGTCTTAGACTGTTTGCGGATGATTCTGTCATTTATTGGTTAGTAAAGTCACCCGAAGATCGAAAGCAACTGCAAAATGATTTAGATATGTGCATGGTGACAAAAATACCAATTGACCCTTAATTACGAACAGACTCAAGTCATCCATATGACCACTAAAAGAAATTCGTTAAACTTCAATTACACAATAAATGTCAAATCTAAAGGCCGCAAATTAAACTAAATAGCTAGGAATTACAATTAAGACTGACTTAAATTGTAAAGAGCATATAGAAAATATTGTAGGGAAAGCGAAGCAAAGGCTGTGTTTTATTGGCAGAAAACTTAGAAGATTCAGCAATTCTGCTAAGGAAACTGCCTACACTACACTTGTGCGTCCTGTTTTGTAGTATTGCTGCCCTTTGTGGGATCCTCACCAAGTGAGACTGACGGATGATATAGAGAAAGTTCAGAGAAGGGCAGCTCGTTTCGTGTTATGATATAAAGGATAACAGTGGCGTATGCTGGGTTTGTAACTTGGGCTATCACTACTATCTCACTTTCTAAGGTTATACCGAGAAGGAAACACCAAGGAAAAAAAATCTATATATGTATCCGAGATATTGATATTGACCGTGTCAAAAATCTCAAGAAATTATCAGCAAACGAGGAAACGGTTACCGACAAATGGTAAAGCATTGAGGTGGGGGGGGGGGGGGGAGGACATCCAATGACACTACACTCACCAACCCCCACCCCCTACCGAAACCAGTGATGGATGGTGGGAGGCAAGTTTGAAATACGTTATAGGAACGCCTACATTTTATTGCAGACTTGGATTCGTCGTGAAAAAAATATGTAACTTTCGTATTAAACCTTTCTTTTTCGTTTCATGTTAAATGGAACTGTAATCGGAAAAATGAAAGTGTAGCATACCTGCGACGAGATTCTTCAGCATTTCTGTTGGCCTCATAGTACCAGGAAATGATATCTACCGTCTCTCTGCAGTCGTTAACATCGGTGAACAATTGGGTAGAGGTGGTTACAGTCCGAATCTTTGAAATACAACAAACTGTCTGCCCGCAGATTGATAGCATAATCATAGCTTGTGTTTCATTCGATTGTGGTAGATGTCACGAGATAGCACTAACAAAACATGAAAAACTGTACTCCTATTTTCCTGATATGATCTGAAACAACAAAGTTGCACATTTTTAGTTTTGCCTATTACAGCGCCATCTATCATGAAACGACAAAAATTATTTAGTAAGAGGTTTTCAGCCAAGGTCGCTTTCTTCTTTTAATTAGATGACCGGTTTCGGCGTGCTAGATGCCATCTTCAGACCTGTCGTAATTTTTTTACATCAGGTCTGAAGATGGCATGTAGCACGCCGAAACCGGTGATATATTGAATAGAAAAAGCGATCTTGGCTGAAAACCTGTTACTAAACAATTTTAGATCGCCCCAACAATGTGTTCCTTATACAAAAGTTACATATTTATGCACGGAGAATCCAAATAACTGTATAATTACACACTGCCCATCCATTTTGAAGAATTAGCACTAAGAACTGTCAAAGTACAGTGCACCTATGAAATAAATAACACCAATACAGCTGTTGTGAAACTTAAACACGTTGTTTGTTGCTTTAAACTGATGCGGAGTTCGCCAAGAGCGAGTCGTGTCCGTTCGACACATTTCGGAAGCTCTCGTGCTCCTGTTGCGACGAGGGATTCCGAAGCCTTGGCGCACTGTTGGCCGCACTACCCCACCCCACCCCTCCCTTCCCCAGACCTTTGCGAAGGTTGCAGCAGTGAGCGTCCGAAGCTCTGTTCTCCCGCTGTTGGAATGAAGCGAACGAGACATATTCCACACTACCTGCTAATGTTCCATGACGGAAACAGCCTTCTGTTGCCATTTTTTGTTAATATTGGTTCTTAATTTGTGGTTTGCTTTAGATATAGGCTTCGGTGATAGCTTTGATAGCCCACAATATACGCCACTAGAAGAGAGAGTGTCACAGAAATGATGCACGAGTTGGGGTGCATCAGTTTAAAGCAACAAACAACGTGTATAAGTTTCACAACAGCTGTATTGGTGTTATTTATTTCATAGTGTGCAGTGCACTTTGACAGTTATTAGTGCTCATTCTTCAAAAAGGATGGGCAATGTGTAATTAAACAGTTATTTGGATTCTCCGTGCATAAATATGTAACTTTTGTATAAGGAACACATTGTTGGGGCGATCTAAAATTGTTTGTTAACAGGTTTTCTTTTAATAGAAAGGCGTTATTCATTGCGGCGTGATTTTTTTCAGAACTTTCTGTCATCACATTTCTCTTCCGAATGAGAATATATTTTGTTAGCACCCACCTACATAGGCAGACACGATCATCATAATAAAATAAGAGAAATCTTATCGAAAACAGAAAGATTCAGGTGTTCCTTTTTCCCGCGGGCTATCGGAGAATGGAACGGTAGAGAAATATTTTAAAAGCGGTTTGATGAACCCTCTGCCATTCACTGAAAAGTGATTAGCCGATTATTTATATAGCAGTAGCTACTGGTGTAGATGTAGATTGCGTACTTGTGGAATATCGCCCCAATTGTGCGATTGGATTCCCAATTCCAGAAACGACACAATTCGTAATAATTGACGGTAACTCATCGAGTATAACAGAAGTGATATCTGGCATTCCCCAAGGAAGCGTTATAGGTCACCTACTCTTCCTTGTGTTGATAAACGATTTAGAACGATTTAGAAGACGATCTGAATAGCTCCCTTAGACTGTTCGCGGAAGATGCTGTAGTTTATCGGTTAGTGAAGTCAAAAATGTTCAAATGATTGTCAAGCTTAAGGGACTTAACTGCGGGGTCATCAGTCCCTAAACTTACAAACCACTTATGAACTACCTTAATTAAGACGGCACAAACATCCATGCCCGAGGACGGATTCCAACCCCGACGGGGAACAGCCTCGCGCATCGCAGCATACCACCTAAATGCGCTTGGCCGCTCCGCCGCAGCTAGTGAAGTCAACAGAGGATCAAAAGCAACTGCAAAGCGATTTAGACAATAAATCTACATGGTGCGAAAATTGGCAATTAACACTAAATAAAGAAAAGTGTGAACTAATACACATGACCACTAAAAGAAATCAGTTTACTTCAATTACGTGATAAAACAGTCAAACCTTAAGGTCGTAAATTCTATCAAATACCTAGGAGTTACAATTACGAACAACTTAGATTGGAGAAAACACACAAAAAATATTGTGTGGAAGGCGAAAAAAGGTTACGTTCCATTGGCAGAACGCTTCGAAGATGAAACAGCTCCACCAAAAATGAGAAAGAAAAAGAAGAAAAAAGAAAATAAAGATAAAAAAAATTAAAAAAAAGGAGACTGCCTACATCACACTTGTGCTTCCTCTCCTGGAGTACTATTGCCCATTGTGGGACCCTCGCCAGGTGGGACTGACGGAAGACATTGAGAAGGTTCATAGAAGGGCACCTCGTTTTGTTTTATCACGTTACACGGAGGAAAGCGTCACGGAAATGTTACACGATTTGAGGTGGAAATCATTAAAAGAATGACGTTATTCATTGCGGCGAGATCTATTTGCGGAACTTCAAACACCGACTTTTACTTCTGAATGTGAAAATATTTTGCTAGGGAGACACGAGCATCCCAATAAAATAAGAGAAATCAGATTGAAAACGTAACGATTTAGGTGTTGCGAGGGTGAAGGTCGGGGTGAGAGTTTTAATAGGGAAAGTTTAATTTTTAAAACTCAACCGCCAACTGCGAACCAAATTCCTAAACATGCAAAAACACTGGAACTATGATTGCTACTGTTTGACTCGTTTTCTAGGGGATGATATCACACGTTCGCAGCTTTCTTTCCCTGCATATGATTAAAAAAAATCATAATAAAGTAAGTTCATGTGAGAAAAGGGTGTACTAACTACTATTTTTGAAAACACGTGAAAGTTCACTTTATGTTGTTTATTACACCATATTAAAACCCCGTGGCTGATACGTCTGTACGTCGACACATATATCAAATAAAGTTATAGCTCGTGAGCCCCAGACAAAATGAATATTTGTCGCAAATTGTTTTCACACCATGTGCCTGTCTCAAACACCGTTTATGTTCATGCCTATGCAACGACACGTGTTACATTAACAAAGCACAGTCACTTTAATTCAGTGCGATGCACACCTTGTTCCACCGGCTAAATATTCACAACACACAGTAGCACTCGATACAACTTGGTGCAGTCTACGACGAGCAACCACACCTGGCCATTGCCACACAAAAATCTATAGTCTCCACCTGGAGATCCACATGCCGACCGTGCAGAGCGACGCTGCCCGGCCAGCTTCACCACTCGCTCCCGACTCGTCACTTCCTGCCCACGCGCACGCTCGCGCCAAAAGCCCAACTGCCGGGTTTTTTTCCTACGTCATCAACTTCCCCATGTGAGCTGTTCTAACCGACTTGCCAACGTACAGCGCACAGCCAATACATTTCTAAAACTTTACTTAAAATCAAAATAATTACACTACACATTAAACAAATGTCTTCTTAGTTTTTTTAATTGGTATAAACATCCTTTGTACTATTTTCTATAATCGTGCAATTTATTATATCACAGATAAGTGATTTAACTGAATACTTCAAGATAAAATACACAAGATTAATTGAAAATAAAATGAGAAATAGTTAATATATTATTTTTATAAACAAAACATTGCCATGCTAGTTCTGTAACTGTCTTGTATTCATTGATAATTTATTACTTTTCATTGTCAATTAAACATATTACGTCAGATGTGAATATATCAGCTAATGTATTGTTTATTTGTCAACAGGCTATTTTGTAATGAGGGCCTTAAAGGTTCCTAACAGCATCGTATTACTTCAAATGCAAGTAGTATTAGAATATGTTATTTCACGCTGTTCACTGCACTGTGCCTGGCACTCGCCATTGTCCCTCTCTCCCCTCACCGGAAACGAACCTGGAAAATCCTAAGCTGGAACAATCCACCAACGTCGGCCTGCTCGCTGGCCTCCCGTCAGCTACAAGCACACAGCAAATCTCAACGTGGAGAATTTCTACCTATGGCCTAACTATAAATGTTGTCACCCAACTGTGTACATACATTGCTACCATAATTAATAAGATTAAAATTGTGCAACATTTAGTGCATTGGCATGGTCAATGTTTGCAGTGAACTTCATACTGTTTAATTATCAAATGCTATTAATTACCAATATTTCTATTGGGCGGTAATCTCACAGTGTTCTTTCTCCCCGCGCGCTATTAGAGAATGGAACGGTAGAGAAAAGTTATGAAAGTGGCTAATGAACCCTCTGCTAGGCACTTAAATGTGATTTGCAGAGTATCTATATAGATGTAGTACTGTCAATATTTTGCCGGTTTCATTTGCTCTTCTATAGCCATTTTTTCTATTTACTCGTTTAATATCTGTCATATCTCTTCATCCACCACTTTGTCCTGACCACATACATCCTTCAAAACGGTTTGCTTGTGGCTTTGGTCCCTATTTTTCACTCTTTCTCAATTTAATATCCTACTTTCTCCTATGCCCCCACTAGTTTCAGCTTTCCTATCAGTGTCTCTCACCAACCGTCATCCTTTATTCTCTCTCTGGCTTTCACTCTATTGCCTTGGTCCATCTGTATTTCTCATTCTCTACCACATATTCTGTCCTGCCATCAGTGCATCCTCTTCATTTCCATCCAACTGACTTTGCCTCCTCTCAGTTGCAACGTATGTTTATTTGTTTTGCCCCCTTTCGGGCCACAAAATTGAATACTTAACGTGCCAAAATACTTCGTGAGGAAGGCCAAACGAAGACAATCAGCTGGTTTCGAACTTTATGTCAGAGTATTTGAAAGAGAAGGAGATTTTTCTTTTTGTGATTTGACAGGAGCCTTTATCAACTCCTCAACTTTCCTATGCTACAACAACACGTGTTGCTAATTTTAAACGAATTATGTGTTTCCGATAAGTACTGACAATTTATTCTTGAACTTCGCGACTTTTATGTAACTTGCTTCATACGAACAACAAATAAGAACACAAAATTTGAATTCATATTCTTTCTAACGCAAATTTATTTTAAGCTACTTTACAAAAATTCTCAACCGTTTTACAACTAGCCTAAATCTAAATTATTCACAAATTGTTTTTCAAGTACAATGATACGACAAAATAAAATTTTATAACCTGCCGGAGATTCCAGCCCATTGACACCCTATAAAAGGCGTGAAGTGCCGTTATAAAATCAAATTTTATTGGTGAAAAATGTAGAGTAAAAACATATTCTGGAGAAAGAACTCTGGTGCTGTCCCCATAACACTTTCACTGTGTGAAATAACACTGTATTTAGCTGCAGATAATATATTACGTTGAAAATTACAGAGGCGGCCGTCCCCAAAAGTGTTATTTATGGTAGGTGTTCTGAAATCATGATGATTCGAGTGTATACAGAGGGCATAAGAAGATTTTCGAAGAGAGAAAAATACTTTTTTAGATGAATGTATAAATAATGTACAGTTAAATTTTCAGACAGTTTCTGTCGTTAGTTATTCACACATTGCGCTTGAATTTACACTTAATTAGGGAAACGTTGAATCTCTGGATTTCTGTAAAAGATAATTATTTTGGAAATAGTTTAAGAGTTCCCTCAGAGCACCGTCAGGAGCACGGACGTATCATAAAATTTCGACTGTTTGCTGTGGATAGAATTTGTAGAAGTTGTCTTGTCCACGAATGGTACTTTTGGTATTCAAAAATCGCACTGACGTGTTTTACGGCCCACTTTAGATTTGTAGTTTTATAATTTCTTGCAAACATTTTGGACCAAAATAATAATCTAAATAATAAAAAATTAATTAATAAGTGTCTGAAACCGTTTTAGGAAAAAATGAATTTAAGCACCAGCGAGTTTTGAACCACTGACCTCCAGCGTCACAGTCGAACGCATTGCCCACTACGCTACAGCTGACAGTTATATGTTCTCAAATGTTATACTGTTGATAGTCGTTGTTAACTGTTGCTAATGTGACATTTGTAGACACTAGATTATCATTTATCGTACGAAAGACGACGTGTTTTTGTTAATTCTTCAGTGCGCTATTGCTTTGAAATGACAACGTCTAAGTTACAATAAGAAAATCATCAAATATGCAACGTAAGATGGCGTATGCCACAGAGAGTTCTGGGCGAGGAATGTCACGTGACATCTGCGAACGGCTGGTTTTCGAAAATTCAATGAAAGGTGTCAAAACACCGTTATTTTTGCAAATATCTCTCAAACGATACGAGATATGAAAAAAACATATGGGAACAAAGTTGTAGAGAATTTTCTCATCTACAAATTCGTTTATTCAATTTTCGCGTCAGATGAACGGTTTATTTGCAATTAAAATTACATTACAAACGGCTTTTTTTTGTATTACTAACGTATTTCTTGTCCGAAATATTTGAAAAAGCGAGGTTCTGGTATCTGGTAGCCAACAATTATATCTGTAAAATTTTGTGCTGATCGGTTGAACGGTTCGACCTAACAAGTAGGGACACGTTACAGCCAGAAAGACATGGACAAATCGCCGTTATTTTTGCAAATATCTCTGCAACGATGCAAGATATGAAAAATAAAATAAATAAATAAACATAATAGGGCGAAGTTGTAGAGAATTTTTCCCTCTATCAATTAGGTTATTCAATTTTCGTGTCAGATGAACGGTTCGTTTGCAATTACAATTATATTACAAACGGCTTTTTTTGGTATTACTACCGTATTTTTCATCAGAAAATTTTTAAAAAGGGAGGTTCTAGTATCTGGCGGCCTACAATTATGTGTGCAAAATTTGGTGCTGATCGGTTGAACGGTTCGTCTTAAAAACAGGGAATACGTTACGGACAGACAGACAAACAGACAGACATACATCCCGAAATCGCCGTTATTTTTGCAAATATCTCTGAAACGATACGAGATATGAAAGAAACATAAGAGAGCAAAGCTGTAGAGAATTTTTGCCTCTACAAATTCGGTAATTCAATTTTCGTGTCAGATGCATGGTTAAGCCGTCATTTGGCCGAGGGGACTGAGGACCTCATGTCACGGACTGCACGGCCACTAAGGTCGGTTGTTCGAATCCCCCCTAGGGCATGAATATTTGTGCCGTCCTTAGTGTTAGCTAGTTCATAAGTAGTTTGTAAGTTTAGGGACTGATGGCCCCGCAGTTAAGTCCCATAAACTATACGAACATTTGAACATTTAAGCCGTTATTTTCATTTAAATTTCGAGCTGTCAAAAGACGATCGCAAAGGCCCGCTTTTATTGTTAGTACCGTAACCTAAAGTGGGCCAAAAAAGCTAGGTTAGTTTTTCGGGATTAGCCCATGAGCAAATGGTACATCGTTAAACCGCTTAAGGACTACCCTACGCCAGACTCAATGCAAAAGAACCACCCGTAATTCGCTCAATGACGCTAATTTGCAGGACATGTGCAACGTTTATTATTTGAACCTGTGAGGTAGGATAGTAAGGTTCTTATGTTCTTCTGAAAGACATAAAAATGTTTGTTTCCAAAATCGCTTGTTCCCTTACATGTATGTACAGCACAATCCGAAAACTGACCATGTGAAGAATCGCAAGTTCGCGCGCACACATATTGGTACCGTGCACTCCGTAGCGATAACATTATCTCATAACGGATCGTAGAAAAAATCAAACCATGACTACAAGGTTGTAATTTTGGTAGAACACAGGAAGGTTCTTTTATAAACAATAGCAAGACAATGACACATTATCAGTCAACGTACTTATGATGGCAGTCAAATTAACTCAACACGTCTTGTTTTCCCAGCAAGTCCATGTTTCACAAGCCTATCAGAATTACGAACGCTATTATCCGGCAAATAACGTAAAAGTGCTTACCCCACGGCTGGTATTTCCATCAGAGGGACATTTTAGAGATCACAGTTGTATCATCCATTCAAGGTCGTCACAGAAACATTTGTCAAAAACAACGCCACAACTCACGTTCTCCACAATACACCGGGTCTTCTCTCTGCAGCGTGCCTCATACGGCCTTTGACCGTCTTACAGATTGTGAGGTTTCGAGGTATCCCAGTGCCTGAAGAAATAATATACTTCACAAATAGTAAATTATGTTGACGCTGCGTGAATCCTCGTGTTACTTTTTGTACAAATGAAAAAAACTATATGGAACAAAATTTATAATTCTGGTATTGGGAAAAAGAGTTAAAAAGCAAAGAGCTTTTTATGTATAAAGAACAGTCTAGAGTGCAGAAAAAAAAATTCCCGGCTAGTTTCGGAGCTATATTTCCTGAAGATGGTCTAAAAGAAGACCGAAACTAGTCGGAAATTTTTTTTTGCACTGTAGACTGTTCTTTTATAGGGTAAGGTGGTACAATTTCGACCATTTCGGACAAATGTAATTGTAACTGCAAATATATTGAGAAAAGAAATAATTTTAACTATGGCATTTGTTCTTGAATGTTTAATGAATATATATGAATGTTAGACAATTACAAATGTTGGTATGAAAAAAAAAAAAAAAAAAAGGTTAGAGATTTGAGAAAAATCGATCGGAAATTTACCACACTAGGTACAACTATGATCACTTTCTCGTACAATTTTGTTCACTGACTTTTTCCACATAAAAAGCACTTTTTCCTTCGGGCACCAGCACATACTTCGCGGTACCAAACGATGCACAATAATGAATTTACAAGCGCGTGGAAACTAGAAAATTTATAAGAGCGGGTTCTACGAAGTAGCTCCACGTCCATCCTAACAGGAAGAAATTCATATCTCCGTGGCACAAAGTGGTGTATTCTTGGAAAAGACAGGAGCAGCTGTCGAAACCTGTTACACTACAACGCCACACAAAGGCAAGTGCTACGAGTTAAAAATAGCGCGAAAACCTATGTTGATCGGAATAGTACCTATATCGAATTTGTACCACATTACCCTATATAAATTTAAATAAGAGTACTGTTGCCCAATAAATGAAAAAAAAAAAGTTTCCAAAAATATGTGAAAGAATTTTTTGTCTATTACGTAACAAATATTATTCCGGAACAAATCCTTATGGGTAATTTAATTATTTTTTGGTGACATGCCATACAAAATCAAGACCAGCAGCACAAAAAAAGTGACTTGAATTTAAGATATTATAGAGGTTTGTATTTAATAAAATTGTAATCCTAAATTCAAAGCAAAATTAAAAAAAAAATTATAGTCGAACAGAGTCACTTACGAAATTTCTTGACGATTAATTTACTTTTCTGAAGAAAGAAGAATTGCAATGCGAACGAATCGGGAGTCGGAAGACGTTTTCTGGGCATAATTTTCATATATATCCCGAAAGTGTAGCAAGAATAAGATAGTAAGACTACCAAATTCATGTCAAATTCACTTTTACTTTATTGGTTCCGTCGGATTCAGGACTTCCAAATCCAAAACATCCTTTTAAAGAAAGGTACGTAAATTTCTAAATTACATACGTATGGTTATCGGCTTGTGACATATTCTTGGGAACTATTTGTTTTATTATTTTTTATCAGTAGTTGTCGAGAACAAATTATGTTAACTCCTCGTCTCTAATTTTTAACTCATGTGAAAGTAGTATTTTCTCCTTGTTATAAAAATCTTTTTGGAATGTCTGACAAGTTCAACATTTCGTCCGTTGTAGTAAGTGAATTCTAATCAGGTTATAACCTATTATTTCTTTCTGTCATACTCATCAGCTAAACAAATACAGCCGTAACTCCACATGCGATCGTTACCGCCGTTGGATCAAAACTGTAAAACATATTACAAAAATACTCCATTTTAACAAATACAAATAAGAATTTAGCGAGGCGTAGGACAGGACTGTAGACCCACCCTGTTAACATTTACATTTACTTAATTCTCCGTTAAAAAAGGTAAACGAAGAAATGACGCTAGAGAATGTGCAGTATTTGAATGTGAATAAATAAATAAAATGAAATTTAACAGCAGAGTTCAGGTTCTTTGGAGGGTGACTGGATACACAAGAAGAGACATGATTTCGAAACTAGGTATGAAGAGAGATTTAAACATTGTCAGTGCGAATGAAAAAGAAATCAAAAGCTATTTGAATATGGATGAATGTCCCGGTTACAAGATATCCAAGAAGACACTAAACTACAAACCGTAAGGGAAAAGTGGTATTCGAAGACTTCGGTGAATAAGGGAATGTTTCCGAATTAGGAACTGGCAAATAGCCTAATCCTTGAATGGACGATGATTTTTTCGAAAATGGAGATTTGGTCGTTGATAAAATAAGGACAACATCTTATTGCGCTATTATACAGAAAGAGGATTCCCGAAGCTAAGATATCCAAAGATATCACTTAAAGTTCCTTAAGTGGTAAGAGATGAAAACTCTCTTATACTGATGTCTCATCGGTTCGATATCCCTGTAAGCAACTGGTAATAAATTCAAAGACGGATTCCTCATCAAACAAAAGGCCATACGATCATCACAGATCGCATGTGTAAGCAACTGAAAAGCGAAGAAATCTATTCAAAAGGTACGTAATATGAAAATAATCATTAAATTCGACAAAACACGATTCCAAATTATGAAAACCACCACGTACTCAATAATAATCTCTGACATATCTGTTTAAAGAACCCGCCTTTTGAAATTATGTTTCAAATTTAAATTATGCGCTGGAATCTTGTTTCACATGTAATCCTGTTACTAAGTAAAAGCAACAAATTCCTTTTGCGCTCCACCGTTACTTCTCCAGAATATACATTTTCAAGAGGAAGCGAATGTGCTATAATGCACATAGTGTTGAAAGGTAAATAGGTTGCTGATAAATACCTGGGGACTATGTTTTTCGCTCCAAAGTTGGCACTTTCGCCCCATGAAAAGCTTTCTTTAGTTCCACAAGAACGTTCGAACATTTCCTCTGATCTACAATAAACACCAAAATCGATGATTCTGCGAAGAGCTAAAACAAGAAGCTTCTTCTGTATGAAATGTCGAAATTATTGGTACTTGATACTCGTGTAAACAGTTGATAAAATGTCGAATAATTGCTATGCAACGGTGCACATCATTTCGGGGGACTTAGGATCGTTGATCGTATCCCAGGCCATTTACAATAAAACAGCACGTCAGCGACAGAAAAAATATCTCCGATTAGCTACGTCAGCAGTAGTGGCTGAAGGAACACTGCATTATATTTTTAAAAAATTTCACGGAGTGTTGCATTGTGTTATTATGCCTTCATGCGCTGTACCCGTTCTCTGGGAAACAAGCTGTCGTGCCTCTGTTGATATATTCTTATATTAATATCAAGTAAAACACATCATAATCTCCAAATATTTGCGTAAAAAGTTTTACAGAATGTTGCAACTCATTTCATACATTTTAAGTACCCACTGATAACGCAGCTGGTGTATGTGAAATACATAGGAAGCATTATAAAAACTTGAATGTTTATCTGTGCAACACTGTTCATCTCTGAGAACACTTGACCGATTGCTTTGGAATAATTTTGACATATTGTTGTATTTTAACACAGGATTTTTATATGACTATTTATTTAACATATTATACATAGAATGAATATCTTGGCTACTGCAACAACTATGCTTTATAGATTAAAAGAGCAAACTGCTACCAGTTGCAAGGTCGTAGATGTATTAAGAACCAGTTTCAGACAATTACTGCCCTGCTTCAGGTAACTGCACATTGAATAGTTAGAGAATATTATAGAAAAGATAATATTTGAACTTGTATATTATTCTGTAACTGTTTCCTGTAAAGATATCTGAGGAAAGACAATAATTGTCTGCAACCGGTTGTTAATAAATCTACGATCCTGCGCGTTGTGTCAAAATTTTAAAGCATTCGGTCAAAAGTGTTTGTAGATATATAATTTGTTTAATACAGCACTAAATTGACTGGGTTAGAAATTAGTCCATTCTCTTTTCTTTATTTTCCATTTAATCTTTAATAAGCCACAGGTATATATAGAGGGCCTATACAAAGGAAATAAACTTGAAGGCAGTAGTCTAGAAATGGAAGACGAAGTGAAGGAAGATGAGATGGGAGATATGATACTGCGAGAAGAATTTGACAGAGCGCTGAAGGACTTGAGTCGCAACAAGGCCCCTGGAGTAGATGATATTCCGTCTGAACTGCTGATGTCGTTAGCAGAGTCAGTCGTGGAAAAATTGTATCACCTGGTATGCAAGATATATGAGACAGGGGAAATACCCTCCGACTTCAAGAAGAATATCGTAATTCCAATTCCAAAGAAAGCAAGTGCAGACAAGTGTGAAAATTACAGAACCATCAGTTTGATAAGCCATGGTTGCAAAATTACACGAATTATCTACAGGAGAATGGAAAAGCTAGAAGAAGCTGACTTCGGGAAAGATCAGTTCGGATTTAGGAGACATGTAGGAACACGGGAGGCAATACTCACACTACGACTTATCTTAGAAGATAGGCTAAGGAAAGGGAAGCCTACGTTTTTAGCGTTTGTCGATTTGGAGAAAGCTTTTGACAATGTCGACTGGAATACACTATTCCAAATTCTGAAGGTAGCAGGGGTAAAATATAGGGAGCGAAGAGTTATATTCAACCTACACAAAAACCAGACAGCGGTTATTTGAGTCGAAGGGCAAGAAAGGGACGCAGAGGTTGGGCAGGGAGTAAGACAGGGTTGTAGCCTGTCCCCAATGTTGTTCAATCTGTACATTGAGCAGGCAGTGAAGGTATGGAAGAAGAAATTTGGAGAGGGCATTAAAGTGCAGAGAGCAGAAATAAAAACATTGCGGTTTTCCGCAAAAGATCTGGAAGAGCAATTGAATGGAATGAACAGTGTCTTGAAAGTAAGATATAAGATGAACATTAATAAGAGTAAAACAAAGGTAACGGAATGCAATGTCAGAAAATCAGGCGATGCTGAAGGAATTAGATTAGGTAATGAGACAATAAAAGCAGTAGATGAATTTTGTTATTTGGGTAGCAAGATAACCTCTGATGGCCGAAGTAAAGAAGATATAAAATGCAGAATGGCTACGGGAAGAAAAGCGTTTCTAAAGAAGCGAAACTTGTTAACATCCAATATTAATTTAAATGGTAGAAAGTCCTTTCTGAAAGCATTTGTCTGGAGTGTAGCATTGTATGGGAGTGAAACGTGGACGACAAGGAGTTCAGATAAAAAGATGATAGCTTTTGAAATGTGGTGCCTCAGACGAATGATGAAAATTAGATGGGTAGATCACGTAACTAATGCGGAGGTGCTTAAACGAATCGGGGAGAAAAGGAGTTTCTGGCATATCCTGGCTAAGAGAAGGGATTGATTGGTTAGACAGCCATGCGGGTAACAGTCGCGGTGTAATGGCCGAGAGCTCTAAGGCGCCTTGCTGCGGAGCGTGCGGTTGCTCCCCGTCGGAAATTCGAGTCCTCCCTTGGACATGGGTCCGTGTATTGTCCTTAGGTTAGTTTAAGTAGTTTGTTAGCCTAGGGGCGGATAATCGCAGTAGTTAGGTCCCATAGATTTAGAAACATTTGAACATATTTAAGTTGATAATAAAATTGGGTAGCCGATCTGTTTCGTTGAATTTTATTTTCAACGAATGATAAGCCCCAGCAGAATCCGACTTCTTGAACAAAAGTCTGGAGCATCGAAACATTCCACTGACAGTGAACTAACACTCGACTGCGGCTAACTGTAAAGCTTTGAACGTTCTGGCCAAAGACGCGAGATATGCGAGTAATGCTGCTGCTCCGTCAGTTGTGAAGTGGGGAACTTCGAAGTGCCGTCTGCTCACCAGCCGCCAGCTACCGTAGTCAGACGATCCTCTGCTACGGCGTCTCATGCCAAAATCGAACACTTCATCTCCTCAGTTCTGACCATAGGGCCAAAGACGCAATAAAACTGCTTTCTACGGCAGTGGGCAGCTCAACTAATCTGTTTGCCAGTGCCCTTCTAACCTCGTGAACCGTGACAAGAGACTCACAATTTCATCATACGAAAATCTGAACGTTTCTGTGCTATTTGAGAATCACTTTTCTACTGCATGTTTTCTCCATCCACGATACTTCCATTTTTTTACAAGCAAAATTACATCCAATGGGAGCTTTTGCCGCTGAAAAGTGTGATAGCTTTGCGATTTCTCCTAGCCTCACGAAGCGCTGAGCTAATGAAAACTGACCTCACGGCTTCAAGAGGGAAACGTGGGATTCGCGAAAATAATGTAGAAAAAAAATCGCACTGACGTGTTTTACAGCCCACTTTAGATTCGTCGTTTTATAAGTTTTTGCAAACATTTTGGACCAAAATAATAATATAAATAATAAAAAAATTAATTAATAAGAATGTCTGAAACCCTTTTAGGGGGAAAAAAAATTAGACAGTGGCGGGTTTCAAACCACTTACCTCCAGCGCCACAGTTCAATGTATTGCCCACTATCCTACAGCTGACCGTTGGAAGTTGTATTCTTTAATTTCATATTATTCATGGTCGTTGTTAACTGATGCTAATATGGCATTTGTAGACACTAGATTATCATTTATCGTACAAAGAACGAACGTGCTTTTGTTAATTCCTCAGTGCGCCATTGCTTTGAAATGACAACGTGTAAGTTACAATAAGCAAATCATCAAATACGCAACGCAAGATGGCGTATGCGTATGCGTATGCGTATGCGCTCAGTTTTGGGCGAGGAATGTCAAGTGACTTCTGCGAACGGCTGGTTTTCGTTAATTCAAAGGAAGGTGTCAGAACTCCGTTATTTTATTTTTGCAAATATCTCTCAAATGATAAGAGATGTGGGAAAAAAAAAAAAAAAAAAAAAAAAAAAAAAAAAAAAAAAAAAAAAAAAAAAAAACATAAGGGAACAAAGTTGTAGAGAATTTTCTCCTGTACAAATTCGTTTATTCAATTTTCGCGTCAGATAAACGGTTTATTTGCAATTAAAATTACATTACAAACGGCTTTTTTATATTACTAACGTATTTGTTGTCCAAAATATTTCTAAAAGTGAGGTTCTGGTCTCTGGTAGCCAACAATTATGTCTGTAACATTTGGTGCCGATCGGTTGTACGGTTCGACCTAAAAAGTGGGAACACGTTACAGCCAGACAGACATCGTCAAATCGCCGTTATTTTTCCAAATATCTCTGCAACGATGCAAGATATGAAAAAAAAACCATAATAGAGCGAAGTTGTAGAGAATTTTCCCCTCTACCAATTAGGTTATTCAATTTTCGTGTCAGATGAACGGTTCGTTTGCAATTACAATTATATTACAAACGGCTTTTTTTGGCGTTACTATCGTATTTTTTGTATTTCTCTCATTTATTGGAGAACTCCATGTCAGCAGCTGTTGACAGAATTGTCATTCAACTTCATTATTTACATCTTGCCGCGGAATCAGTATCTATGCTTTCAGTAGTGTGTAAATTTGTATTAGAATGAAAGGTTGAATCTAATTTATGCATTGATTTCTGCTAAAATGCATTGTTTTTAGTACCTTTCTGATGAAAACGCATGAACACTTTTGCGTGACGACTGCTGTATCGTTTGCATTTGCAAGCTAGAAATCCGTAGTTACTAAGTATATTCACTGGCGAGAAGCGACACCATTCACAGCAGAATTACATTCTCATTCTGTGAGAAGATGTAATAAAGTACAAAACCAATTCTGGTAAATGTCTTTAATGTAGATTACTAATATAGTAAGGACAGTTTACAACTCACCGCAAAGACGTGGCGACGAGCTGCGACAGGCACATACAAAAGACACACACAGTGCGGCAGCCGGAGGTGATGGTTGTATGACTGTGTTGTGTGCCTGTGCGATTGCGTGAGTGTTCTATTTTCTGAAGAAGGCCATGGCCGATAGCTGAAAGTGTTGTATCTGTGTGTCGTTTGTATGTGGTTGTCACAGCTCGTCGTCACGTCTTTGCGGTGAGTTGTAAACTGTCCTTACTATATTATTAATTCCTACCTGGAGTTTCCATTATTATCTTTAATGCCGATCCTTCACAATAAGGGAGAAGACAAAGGAAACGTTTTCAAATTAAATAGAAAGAACAGGAATACTGTGTTTGCAATGCATTTTAATGGAACAGTTTACAAGATCGCATGCGAGAACAAAAATGCACATGACACAAATCAGTATGTAACGAAACCAGCTAGTGTTTTATATGAAAGAATGGAATAATTTAATCCACACATTATGTGTTCTTGCAAACATAAGTCATAGTAAGAGAAAGATATTGACAATGCAATTCAGAGAGTGCATTACACACAAGATGCCATAATCTTTATCACAATTCTATGAAACCAGCTTCTGTGTCACGTAATTTGAAGTTTTGACGTTTATAGGGCACAAGTATGATCATTTAATAAATAACTTGTTGGTGTAGAACAGCAACCAGCCACAACTGGTTTTATTATACTTTATTTATAAAGTACCATTACTGGTTTTTGAATATTATATATTGATCTTCAGATGGTATATGCTTTCTAGATATCTAGTGTTAGTTTAGTGTTGAATTGTCCTAGGATATACAGAATTTATGGTTATACATGTGTAAAAAACATTGATTGTGTTCTTTGCTTGCTTTAGGACGATGCTTACTTGTAATGTTCACCTGGAGTACTTGTTATTTGTATCCAGCGAAACCCATTCTTAATGGTCACAAGATAGGGTTTCGCTGGATACAAATAACAAGTGAACATTAAAAGTAACTCGAGTCCTAAAGAACACTATCAATGATTTTTTACACACGTATATAAATTCGGTATATACTAGGATCATTCAACACTAACACCAGATGTCGAGAAAGCATATACCATCTGA
This sequence comes from Locusta migratoria, assembly GCA_026315105.1. Taxonomy (NCBI): domain Eukaryota; kingdom Metazoa; phylum Arthropoda; class Insecta; order Orthoptera; family Acrididae; genus Locusta; species Locusta migratoria. Next base: position 76,446,012 of record CM048748.1, on the reverse strand, counting down.
AGATTAATATATAAAATTCGAAACAGGTAATGGTACTTTATAAATAAAGTATAATAAAACCAATTGTGTTATACAGCGACAAGTTATTTCACATAACAGCCACGCTCTCAAAAATGTCTGTTTATGACAAAATTGCATTAAATAATTGACACACAGTCGAAATTACAATATTTCCTCTTACGAATAAATAATTTTGGAATCAAAAGCTACGAAAAGTCAATAGTAACTTTTAACTCACATTTCTCGAATAGATCTCAAAAACCTTTGTTTCCAGATACCTACTACTACTGGCCCATGATAAAAGGTATAAATGAAATTATAAAGGTATAAACAGGGTACCGTATTTCTAATCAATAACATGGTTTTTTTTTTACATTTTTTTTCGTAATGGATGTTCACTTCCCTCTTACTTGGAGTTCTGCTCATTCTATGTTTCCGTATCTTAATTCGCGCCTTATATACGGATGTTCTGTGGATGCTGGCGCGGAGATGTAATGCCAACTGCAGATAGCACTGCCCGTTGGTAGTTGCATATGCAGGTCATTTGTGAGGACAATGTTTGAGCCTGTGTAATGTAATTCTCAGAAAATCAGACTCTTCTGCCCTACTAACCAGCCACAAACAGCTTGTTTTCAACAACATTCAGCACATCCCACGGCTTGCAGACAGAAATTACTCCTGTCTAGAATCATTATCCGATGCAGATATGGCACTTCTCTTATATTAATGTAAATCAACTTCATACACAAACGTGCTCCATAAAATGACTCCAGCAATAGTTCTCTCCGTTTTTTCAACAACAAAATCATAGGAATGTTATGTTCTGTCTTTTTATGTGTCGCCTTTGAGGTCCTTGAGGTCACAGGAGAGTGTTAGATTCTTTGCATTTTATGTCCATATTCCTTATAAAAATCAAATGACGACATAACATCAGCCTTCTACAACATTTCCTGAACAGTTACACTTTTCTGCCCTAGAATACTAGCACCTAATATTTCAACCATTGGTTCTCCCAAAAGTTCATAGCTTACATTTGACGTTAAAAGGTAGCAACCTAGCCCTGTCGCTACCCTTTCACTAGTTATTTACACTACTGGCCATTAAAATTGTTACACCAAGAATAAAAGAAGATGATGAACGGGTATTCATTGGACAAATATATTATACTAGAACGGACATGTGATTACATTTTCATGCAATTTGGGTGCATAGATCCTGAGAAATCAGTACCCAGAACAACTCTGGCCGTAATAACGGCCTCGATGCTCCTGGGCATTGAGTCAAACAGAGTTTGGATGGCGTGTACAGGTACACAGATGCCCATGCAGCTTCAACACGATACCACTGTTCATCAAAATTAGTGACTGGCGGATTGTGACGAGTCAGTTGCTCGGCTACCATAGACCAGACGTTTTCAAGTGGTGAGAGACCTGGAGAATGTGCTGGCCAGGACAGCAGTCGAACATTTTCCGTATACAGGACCTGCAACATGCGGCCGTGCATTATCCTGCTGAAATGTATAGTTTCTCAGGGATCGCATGGAGGGTAGAGCCACGGGTCGTAACGCATCTGAAATGTAACGGCCACGGTTCAAAGTGCCGTCGATGCGAACAAGAGGTGACCGAGACGTGTAAGCAATGGCGCCCCATACCATCACGCCGGGTGATAACGCCAGTATGGCGATGACGAATACACGCTTCCAGTGTGCGTTCAAAGCGATGTCGCCAAACACGGATGCGACCATCATGATGCTGTAAACAGAACCTGGATTCATCCGAAAATATGACGTTTTGCAATTAGTGCACCCAGGTTAATCGTTGCGTACACCATTGCAGGCGCTCCTGTCTGTGATGCAGCATGAGGGGTAACCGCATCCATGGTCTCCGAGGTGGTAGTCCATGCTGCTACAAACGTCGTCGAACTGTTCGTGCAGATGGTTGTTGTGTCTGCTGACTCAGGGATCGAGACGTGGCTGCTCGATCAGTTACAGTCATACGGATGAGTTGTCTGTCAACTCGACTGCTAGTGATACGAGGCCGTTGGGATGCAGCACGGCGTTCCGTATTGCCCTCCTGAACCCATTGATTCCATATTCTGCTAACAGTCATTGGAGCGCTACCAACGCGAGCAGCAATGTCGCGATACGATAAACAGCAATCGCTATAGGCTACAATGCGACCTTTATCAAAGTCGGAAACATGATGGTACGCATTTCTGCTCCTTACACGAGGTATCACAACAACGTTTCACCAGGCAACGCCGGTCAACTGCTGTTTGTGTATGAGAAATCGGTTGGAAACTTCTCATGTCAGCACGTTCTAGGTGTCGCCACCGGCGCCAACCTTGTGTGAATGAAACGCTAATCATTTGCATATGGCAGCATCTTCCTGTCGGCTAAATTTCGCCTCAGTAGCACGTCATCTTCGTGGTGTAGCAATTGTAATGGCCAGGAGTGTGTTGTTGTTCATATATGACGGGGAATGTGTGATTTCTAGTGTAATTACAATTTTTTTCTTAATATTATGTGGTTTTGACGTTTTTATTTGTTACTGGTTTGGGATTTATATCAGGTCTTGCAGTTGTGACGTTAAGGGATTGTAATTAAATGCCGCATGTCGCTGGAAATTTCCTGTGAGTTCTTGCGGGCCCGGGTAGGCAGCGCGGCCATGTTCGCTCGTTCTGCAAGGGCTTATGCGAGGCCAGATTCTTGGAATTTCGGCACGTGCACCGCTGGAGCTCAAAGGGTAGCCGACGCCAGCTAACGGCCTATCAGCGAGGCGATTTCTGCGCGCTCGCCATGGAGAGCAGCGATTTCCTCTCCCACTTCTCTGGCACCAGACGTTTCGTCACGGAGTTGTGACCATTGATTGGACGAAGTGCCGTGTACGTTAGCTCTCGGGGTGTGGCTTAATTTCATATCCTTTGCTGGCATTGGTGAAACAAACATTTCGCGGATTTTCGGGGCGGAAATTTAGAAAGACGTGGCATCTGATATGAGTGGAGAGCTTGGTATTGTCGAGGGCAGACCATAGATTATTTCCTTTCTGAGTTCTACATCTACATACATAATCCGCAATCCACCGTAAAGTGCGTGGCGGAGGGTACACTGTACAACTACTAGGCATTTCCTTTCCCATTCCACTCCCAAATAGAACGAGGAGAAAAAGAATGCCTACATTCCTCCGTACGAACACTAACTTCTCTCATCTTTGTGATCAGTGCCCACCCATCCGTCCTACCCATCATTCTTCAATGATGCCCTCTATCGCCAATATGGGCTGACTGCTACTGACTTTTCCCCTCCCGGAGTTCGCTTTCTTCGCCTTCTACAGCAACTCGAGCTTACTTTCCCTACCATCTTTCGAATGCATGAAAGCCCAACACCACCGTGGCTCCAGCCTCAGGTTAGGATTCCTTTTTAACTCTGCTTGCTCCCGAAGGATAGTACTCCGGATTCGGTATATCGCTCGAGGTTTGTTGAACTTCGCTCGCGGCTTGATACTGCCATTTTTATCTATAAAGATGGCTCAAAGACCACTGATGGTGTCGGATCTGCCTTTCTCGTTGGAGACCACAGGTTTCAATATACGCTTCCTGCCAGCTGAGCTTTTTGCTCTCTGTCAAGCTGTTGTGAATATCCGTCGCCACCGCCATCCTTCCTATGTCATTTGCTCTGACTCCATCAGTGCCATTCAAAGTCTTAGAGACCCGTATCCGATCCACCCTGTCGTACACAGAATTCATCACTCCCTTCAGTTGTTAGCGAACGACGGTTCACACGTTCGCTTCCTGTGGGTACCTGGCCACATAGGTGTGCCTGGGAACGAGGCTGCCGATGCTGCGGCCAAGGCTGCATCCCTCCTACCTCGGACAGCTACCTTCTGTGTCCCATCCAGTGACATTCAAGGGGCTATTTGCCGACACATTTTATTGTCATGGCATAGTTTGTGGTCCTCGCTTCATGCTGTAAGAAAATTGCCCGTTGGAGGTCGTCAAAAAATCTCAAAATTCAGAATGCGTAATGATATGCTCTAGTAATAATAATTTTGTTATTGAATGTTGCAGCAAATCACAACTAATGGGTCGCAACAACACTTTCGCAGTGTAAGTTAAAATTTTGAATAAATAAAAAAATGATATTAATTTACTTAAAACAGTCACTGTGGTAATTAATTAAGCTTGGCCCTATCTGACTTAGCATTGACTACAGCCTCCAACTAGCACCTCTTACGATTCACGAACAGCACAACTTCACTAATAAATGTGTCAGAATACACGTAGTGGTGATGGCGTGTTCGTGTTATAATCAAAATCGTAATATCTGATAGACTCTGATTGCAATGATAATAGCTGAGTACTGTGAAACTGCGTGGTGCAATGAGCTTCACAAATACTACAGTCAAAGTTCCCAATTATTTTGATAATATTGTTAAATGCATTCAACTTCCTTATAAAACTTTGCATGAACTATTTTTTTGGTAAATTGGTTCCAGGCTCTGGTAGCGTACGCGTGTAACTGGCTGAGCAGAGTCTGGCATTTAACGTATTTCATAAAAATTACTTTCTTCAAGTCTGGTTAATCAACTATAATACTTTGACTACTGTTAGCCTGGTTACTTTCTCTACAAATGAAACCAACTTTACGTGGAAACTCTCTTACAAGTTAAAATCTTTGGCTTAGAAATTGATTGCAAAACTTAGAACAGCACTGCACTTTAATTACTAGTCTCTGTGTTGTAACACGTTTAGCAACTCTTTAACTCTAGCAATTTTTTTAAAACTGATCGTAATTACTTTGAAAATGATTGAACTTGTTAGTCAATGTCCAGGCTTGCATGATCAACATAATCTAATAATGGTGATAATGGGGTGACTACAACTACTTACAAAATTAAGACTGGTTTCAAGATAAGTCATATATAATTGAACCAAAATTCTGATTGGGTTGACACTACTATTACATACATACAAAATAAAATGTTACAAAAGTACTCATCTGTTTTCGTCGTCTTCGTCGTGATGTCCATACAAGACAGATATGATTACAATAGGTACTCTTACTTCTGGTTCAAAAATATTTTTATCGACAACTCTTTGTTCAGCTCGTCTGGCTGAAATCTCCATGCATTGATATCACCTCGATACACCTTCTAATCTCCGTAATTACAGCAACGATGTGAGATTACCGCCCAATAGAAATACTGGTAATTAATAGCATTTGATAATTAAACAGTATGAAGTTCACTGCAAACATTGACCATGCCAATGCACTAAATGTTACACGATTTTAATCTTATTAATTATGGTAGCAATGTATGTACACAGTTGGGTGACAACATTTATAGTTAGGCCATAGGTAGAAATTCTCCACGTTGAGATTTGCTGTGTGCTTGTAGCTGACGGGAGGCCAGCGAGCAGGCCGATGTTGGTGGCTTGTTCCAACTTAGGATTTTACAGTTCGTTTCCGGTGAGGGGAGAGAGGGACAATGGCGAGTGCCAGGCACAGTGCAGTGCACAAATATTGTAATACTACTGGCATTTGAAGTAATACGATGCAGTTAGGAACCTTTAAGGCCCCCATTACAAAATAGCCTGTTGATAAATAAACAATACATTAGCTGATATAGTCACAGCTAACGTAATATGTTTAATTGACAATGAAAAGTAATACATTACCAACGAAGACAAGACAGTTACACACAACTAGCATGGCAATGTTTGTTTATAAAAATAATATATTAACTATTTTCATTTTATTTTATTTTACCTTGAAATATTCAGTTAAATCAGTTATCTGTGATATAAGAAATTGCACGATTATGATAAACAGTACAAAGGATGTTTATACTAATATAAAAACGTAAGAAAATATTTGTTTAATGTGTAGTGTAATTATTTTGATTTTAAGTAAAGTTTTAGAAATGTATTGGCTGACCGCTGTACGTTGGCAAATCGGTTAGAACAGTTCACATGGGGAAGTTGATGACGTAGGGGAAAAAACCCGGCAGTTGAGCTTTTGGCGCGCGCGCACGCCTGGGCAGGAAGTGGGGACTCGGGACCACGTGGTGTGGCTGGCCGGGCGGCGTCGCTCTCCATTTCGGTCGGCATGTGGATCTCGAGGTGGTGACTTGAGTTTTGTGTGTGGCAACTGCCACGTGTGGTTGCTCGTCGTAGACTGCACCAAGTTAAATCGAGTGCTACTGTGTGTTTGTGAATATTTAGCCGGTGCAACAAGGTGTGCATCGCATTGAATTAAAGTGACTGTGATTTGTTAATGTAACACGTGTCGTCGCATAGGCATGAACATAAACGGTGTTTGAGTCAGCCACGTGGTGTGAAATCAATTCGCGACAAATATTCATTTTGTCTGGGGGCTCACGAGCTATAACTTTATTTGGTACATTTACCGACGTACAGACGCGACAGCCACAGGGTTCAAGTATTGTGAAATAAACAATATAAAGTGAACTTTCACGTGTTTTTAAAAATAGTAGTTGGTACACCCTTTTCTCTCATGAACTTGAATTTATTATGAATTTGTTTTGTTAATCATATGAAGGGAAGGAAAGCTGCGAACGTGTGATATCATCCCCTAGAAAACGAGTCAAACAGTCGCAATAACAGTTCCAGTGTTTTTTCATGTTTAGGAATTTAGTTCGCAGCTGGTGGTTGTGAGTTTCAAAAATTAAAGTTTCCATATTTTTAAACTCTCACCCCGACCTTCACCCTCGCATCTGGGGGCTCGTCCGGGATAAGTTCACCTTGGACTTGCTCGGACGGAGAGATTAGGGTGTGTATAGGACAGTGAACAGTTGCAAACAAGTGCGCGGACGCGACGGACAATTTCAAGTGTGTGTGGCGGCTGGCAGCAGAGAGCGGGATAAATTCACACTGGTCTTGCTCGGACAGAGAGGTAGGGTGTGCTTAGGACAGTGATAGTGGACAAAACAGTTAGCATAATCGGACGATACGTAAACGCGTCGCGCGGTTAACGACGGTTGGTGACTGGCAGAGTTCGGGCGCGGGCATCCGTAACAGGCGATCGACGGCGCATCGGCCCGGCAGCAGTGAGTGGCGGCGCGCGGGATCCACGCACTCAAATTTCATCTTCTGCAACGGACGGCAGTGATCGTGGGGACTTCGCAAGTCGCCAACGGAGCGTCGGGGCCCAGCAGCTTCGATTCTACAAAGGATAAGGGATGCAGTGAGGACATATTCCAGCCCCAGCTTCTACAACAGACGGCAGCGAGCGTTGGGGACGTCGCAGCTCGTTGCAGCAACTTCTGGCTTAAAAGATAAGTAAAGCAGCTGGTGCTATAAATTCTTGTGTGTTAATCAAGCTTTCTTGTGGCACACAAAATGGAGCAGGTTTTTAAGAGGTCGCCAAGCGACGTAAATTCAGAGAGTAGCATACCAGAAAGTCCAGAGAGGGTAAATACTTGGGGGAATGTTGTTGACACCGGAGATGTTAGCAGCCATGTTAGCTAGTTTTAGCTCAAATTTAGAATCAAATTTAGAATCAAAAATAGGATCAAAAATAGAAAACTCACACTCGAATTTAGAATCAAAAATAGAAAATTCAAACTCAAATTTAAAATCAGAAATAGGAACTGTAAAATCAGAATTGAAAGCAGACTTTAAGGCAGACATTGGGGCACTACAAGATTCAATGTGTGCATTAAAGGCAGAAATAATCACAGACATTGACAAAAAGATAGGAAGTCTAACAGAATGGTTTGATAATAGGAAAAAGGAGATACATACCAGAATTGGTGCTATTGAGACTGAGGTAGGAGACAAGTTAGATGCTGTGAAACAAATATGTGATCACAGGATTGAGGGCACTATGCAGGCGTTGGCTGAGGTTGACAAGAGGATGGTGGCAGGTATTGAGGAAACAAAAACTTTGTTGTCAGGAAAATTAGAGAATACAGAATGTAACTTTAGGAAAAAGATAGAACAAGTAGTGACAGTAAACAATACTGAGATTGAGAAGGTGAACACTAGAATAAATAATCTAGAATTGTGTACTGCATCAGGAAACACTAATTGGTCCACGGTGCAGACTCCTAATGGCAAAAAGTTTTCAGGAGTGGGTAATTATCATCCAGTAGATTTTTTGGCTGCATGCAAGGACCAATTTGTGCCTGGTATGTCAGACCAGTGTAAAGTGAAGTTAGCAAAGAGAATGCTTGACTGTTCTGCTCAAACTTGGGCAAATCAGTGTGCTGATAAATTTGTTACTTTTGAGGCGTTTGAAAAATTGTTTTTAAATAAGTATTGGGGGGAGGCCAAGCAAGCTAAGATACAAAATGAATTCTTGAACGGGCCAAACTATGTGAAAGGGGAACAGAGCATGAAGGAATTTTGTTAGGAGGAACTTGAGAAACTAGTGCATTTAGATACACCTTTGAGTCTTTTAGCAGTAATTTCCACGTTGTGTAGGAGGTTACCTGCAGATTTGCATTGGCAGTTAATTCATCATCCCACAGATTCAGCTGAGAATTTCATTGAATTTGTAGAAAAGATAGACCAGGGTTTAGTTATGGAACGACAGCTCAGGGGAACACAGCATGTGAACCACAATGAAAACAGAGGCAGTAGAAATGTGGGTCACAACCAGGGAAACCACAATAGAGAGAGGAATTTAAATGAAAATTGGAGAGGTAACAATAACAGAGGAGACAACTGGGATAATAGAAACCAGAGGGAAATATGGGAAAATGATAGGAGAAATCAAAGGCGGGAAGGTGGAAATAGGAACGGGGATAACAGTAGGAGAGAAAATCAGAGACAGAATCAGGGAAACTAAGATTTGTTCCAAATGAGGTCCGTTTTGGGACAAGGAGCTATTCTAATAACAGGACCAGAAGATGGGATATCAGGGGATCTAATGACCATAATTACAGTAGGATTAGAGATGGGGAGAGAAGGGAGGAAAAACTATGTCACATGGACAGAGATGATGATAGGAAAGAGGAAGTAGGAGTTCACAAAGGCAAGGATAAAGAAAAGAGGGAAGAAAACATAAATAGAGTAAACAAGGAAAGGGAGAAAAGAGAGGAAAGTATGTGTCAGATGGATGCTGTTATAGGTAGTGAGGAAATTTTTGGGGATTGGTTTATGCAGCATGACAAAAGAAAGGCAAACAGGAGGAGAAATGATAGAAACAAGGACAATAAAGGAGAGTATGATGTGGGAAGTTTATTTGATAACAATATTAAAGAGGATAAAAACAGTGTTGGGTTAGCCATAATTTTGAATAGGTCAGAGGCACAAGTGTTGACTGAATGTGAAAGTATGAATGTGAATATTGATGATACTCTAGCCAGCATAGATGTTGTGGAATGTATGAATGAGAGTGAATGTTTTTCTAAATTAAATGTAAATAAATGTGGTCCAGTAGAGACAATAAATGACAATGAACCTAATGTAAATGAAGGCCAAGTTGACAGTGTGGATGCACAAACCAGAAATTTAATTGGGAAAATAAACTGGATTAGGAAGTGGGCACCAGATGATTGGGTATTGCACAAATATGATTACTTGGACAGACTAGGCACACAATATAATAGGGACCAGACTTATTACAATGTGTTGAAAGAGTTTGTGAATGGGGACAATGAGTATGATCAATTAAGGGGATTAGGCATGTGTACCTTAGATCATGATGAGATAAGTGAGGTACATGAACTTATACAGGAGGGGTCAGGTGATAAGGAGAAAAAGATACAATCCTCTGTCATTTATAATAGTGAACAACATACATGCATGGATGAAGATGGGTTGAATGTAGGTTGGATTAACAAAGAAATGCATGACTATGGGACTGATGATTGGATCAGGTTTTTAAAAAGTTTAAAGATTGTAGAACCAGGGGCAAGGGAAAAAGAAAAGTGTACATTTGCAAGAAAAATAGAAGTGTTAAATGCAGGGAACCCAGAATTTGAAGTAACCATTAAGGAGGAGCTGTTTATTCAAGATTTATTAGTCATAAAGGGACTTTGTTTAAATCTAATGTTAGGAAGTGGTTTCCTGTGCAAATATGAAGCTCAGTTGGAGTATAAAGATGAAGTGTTAGAATTAAGTCTGGAGGGATGCATGAAGAGGGTGAAATTCAAAAATGTTGTAAATGATAAAGATTTAATGGCATGTTTACACATGTAACTGCCATAAACCAGTGTAAATTATGAAATATGAGATTCAATGCATTGTAGATAGTAGGTTAAGAATTTGTGTATATTTGTTCTGTGGTCTGTGTTAATATCTACTTGTGTGTTTAGATTTAAGCATTGGGGTCAAGTTTACAAGTGTTCTTGGTAAATGTTTTTCTTTTGTTGTTTGTGTTAAAACATGTGCTTGTATCAGATTTGCAGTTCAACAGTGGTACATGAGGTAAATATATATGTATGTATGCCAACACCAAAGGATAGAGGAAGTGGGAGTGTACTGTTTATGTGTGTGTATATGTGAGCAGGGCTGGATATGTGATGTGAGTCGTGGGGTGACTCGGAGAATGAGAAAGTGGTGGACATTGATGCAGGCAGTGTGGTCTGTGGCTTAGATAAATTGTGATGAAAATGTTAGCTGACAGTGTTGTATATGTGGATGTGACTGACCATATGGGTCAGAAGTGAGGAATGTATGTTTGTTGTGGCTGTTTTGGCTAAAGATGGGTTGGATTGAGAAATGTTTCAATGGGAGAAAGTGTCTGCTCTTTAATGTCTGTCTCTTTGAGTGTTTGGTAGGTAACGTGTCTAATAGGGAATGCTCTGTATTGTTATATTAAACTTATTCTGAAAACACATTTTGGTTTCTTTAATGGTGCTCAACTGTTGACTGAACAATTTCTGCAACAACAGTTGACGAGAACTATTTTTCTGTCTAGCCTGAGTATCAATAGTGTTTGGTGATACTTTATTTAAAAAATGTAGATGTTTTGTGAGAAACTAATTTTGAAATTAGACTTTAAACTTAGATATTTTATTGTGTGGAGTACTTGTGGAAAGCACATGAGGCTGATGACAGGGATCCAAATTTAATCTCACACCAGCAAAAATAATTTTTTTTGGTGTGAGGGGGTAGGATTTGCATTTATGTTTGTAATTGTCATTATGATGGAAGAGAAAATTCTCTATGATAACATTCTTTTGGTAGTATTATTTGAGCCTTAAGATATATTTTTGACATGGGGAGGTTATTTTTTTATTTTTATTTGATGGAGTAATACTCCAAGTAGGCCACATATTCTCTTGTCTGTTTCATCTGAAGCTATGGCTGATGAGAGTGCAGGCATGGTGGTTTGGGTTAATCTGATAATGACTAACAACAGCCACTTTCAGTTCTTAATTCTGTTGATTTACATGTTACTGTACATGTCTCAATGCTTAGTTTCAATTGCACCAAGTCTGGATGGCAGGGGGGTGGGATACAAATCCAACCGAATCCTGGTGTCCAGACAAACTTTTGTCTATGTTGATTCATGAGTGCCTTCTGCTCTTCCTGTTCCATGTAGGGTGCATATGACGTGTGTGAACAAGAACGCTTGATCCAGTGCCATGAATCTAAGCTGCAACAGCATGTTGGTTGAAATGACGGAGACATAGGACCGTACACCATGGACCAGAGTTGCTGCAACGATGACTCTGGGGTTCTCTGTGTCAAAGTGGTGAGAGATTTCCTTCAAACAAGTGGACTGTACACCGTCAAAAGTTTTTATAGTGACAATTCTAGTTTTTCCATGTAGGACAAGGTTCTCTAAAGACTAAAGTTTAATAATATTATAAATTTGGTGCCAATTCTGTATATAAACAACAGGCACACTTAAAATTCATGGATGTAATTAGTTATAAGGATCCTTTTCTTAAAAATATGCACACACTATAAGTGGTCTTAATGGTACAAATATTGGGAAATTATCTCACTGCCCTGTTTATTTTTTTTTCATTTATCTATTTATTTATTTTTTGCATTAGTTGAGGTCATAATTGGCATAGTGTTTGAGCCAATCCGATTCAATAATTTTGTAATTTAAAAATTTTGTTCATTTGAATGTATTAATTTCGGTGCTACTTGCGCCATCCTGCACATGGTTTGGAAATATTGGTAATTAATAGCATTTGATGTGATTCTTCAGTTTCTCCCGGCGTATTTGATGATCAAAATATCCACGGGTGTACTGCCGGTCTGTAGTGTCCAACGGGCACAATATTTCGGCGATCATACGTGTCGCCATCATCAGGTGAACTGACGGACTGAGCTCCTGGAAACGCGCCGGCACGGAGATCCGCACGCTACGGCTGCTCGAAGGGAACTGGGTTCTAGCCCGGTAGCGGGCCATTTAAATACCCTCGGCCCGCGGAGCACATGTCGTGCATTGACGAAATCCAAGCCCATGAAGTCGAACATCACTAGTAAAGAGAGGGCGGCCATTCGTGACCTGAGGGAGCGCCCTGATATTGTTGTCTTACCGGCTGACAAAGGCAATGCTACGGTTGTTGTCTCCCATAAGGACTACACTGAAAAGATGCAGAGCCTGCTAAATGACGATTCCTACCGGAAGATCAGCGTTGACCCCACAAAGAAGGTGGAAAACAAGACGCGGGCGCTTCTCAAGGATGCGGATTTACCGGAGGGTGTCGGCAAGAAACTGCTACCTCAAGGTCCAGTACCGCCAAGACTTTATGGACTCCCTAAGGTTCACAAAGATGGGGTGCCGTTACGTCCCATTGTCAGTAACATCAGAGCACCTACATATTTGTTGGCCAAATACTTGACGGGAATATTAAATCCTTATGTGGGTAAATACCCTCATCACATCCGTAATTCCGTGGATTTTGTGAAACGCCTTAACAACTTCAGGCTGGATGAGTCAGATATCATGGTGAGTTTTGACGTCGTTTCGTTGTTTACGAGGGTGCCCCTTCGAGAGTCTCTAGATTTGATTGGTCAGAAATTTGACGAGAAGACCACCGAACTTTTTAGGAATGTCTTGACCTCCATGTATTTTCTTTTCAATGGCGAATACTACGAACAAACGGAGGGAGTCGCCATGGGTAGCCCACTCTCCCCTGTGGTCGCAAATTTGTATATGGAGAATTTCGAGGAGGAAGCCCTGGCATCATCTGAATGGAAACCCAATTGCTTTTCCGTTACGTGGACGACACTTTCGTCATCTGGCCACATGGTATGGATAAACTCCTTGACTTCCTTACACATCTGAACTCCATACACCCCAACATCAAATTCACTATGGAGACTGAAACGGAGGGTAAATTGCCGTTCCTTGACGTCTTGGTCAAGAGAAGAGCTGATGGCACCCTGGGTCATAGTGTATATCGGAAGACAACGCACACTGATCTGTATTTACACGCAGACAGCTGTCACCACCCTTCACAGAGGAAAGGGGTACTTAAAACTCTAGTACATAGGGCGCGCACTATCTCCGACGCAGAGTGTCTACCCCAGGAATTGGAACACCTGAGAACTGTATTTCGAAAGAATGGGTACTCAGAGTGGCAGATTCAGCGGGCTCTCCGCCCAACCACTACAACACAACCTGTGGAAACGGATGAAAACGCAAGGGAGGATGTAGGCACTGCGTTCGTTCCATATACCGGCGCACTCTCAGGGAAGAACGCCCGCATTTTGAGAAAACACCAGGTTGGAACTGTTTTTTGTCCGCCGAATAAAATTCGTGCACTGGTGGGGAGCGCTAAAGATGATCTCGGTTTGAGGAAGGCGGGCGTGTACCAGATTCCGTGTCAGTGTGGAAAGTCATATATTGGACAGACGGTGCGTACCGTCGAGGATCGATGCGTTGAACACCAGAGGCACACACGATTGATGTATCCGAGCAAGTCGGCGGTCGCTGAACATTGTTTGTCGGAAAATCACGCCATGGAGTATGAACACACTAGGATTCTGGTACAGACGTCGAGATACTGGGACTGCGTCGTTAGAGAGGCCATTGAAATTCGCACAAGTGACGACCTCATAAACCGTGACTCTGACTATAATTTTAGCAAAGCTTGGGAACCAGCGATTGGGTTAATTAAGAGTAAATCTAGCAAACGTAACGAAGTGACGACCACGGCGGACAGAGCCCTCACACCGACGTCATCTCAGACGCCGGCGCAATCGGTTCCACTGCGCGGCCGCGGCGCGGGGCGCGGACCGCGGAGGGGTCGCTCCGTGGGCTGAGGGTATTTAAATGGCCCGCTACCGGGCTAGAACCCAGTTCCCTTCGAGCAGCCGTAGCGTGCGGATCTCCGTGCCGGCGCGTTTCCAGGAGCTCAGTCCGTCAGTTCACCTGATGATGGCGACATGTATGATCGCCGAAATATTGTGCCCGTTGGACACTACAGACCGGCAGTACACCCGTGGATATTTTGATCAATAGCATTTGATAATTAAACAGTATGAAGTTCACTGCAAACATTGACCATGCCAATGCGCTAAATGTTACACGATTTTAATCTTATTAATTATGGTAGCAATGTATGTACACAGTTGGGTGACAACATTTATAGTTAGGCCATAGGTAGAAATTCTCCACGTTGAGATTTGCTGTGTGCTTGTAGCTGACGGGAGGCCAGCGAGCAGGCCGATGTTGGTGGCTTGTTCCAACTTAGGATTTTACAGTTCGTTTCCGGTGAGGGGAGAGAGGGACAATGGCGAGTGCCAGGCACAGTGCAGTGCACAAATATTGTAATACTACTGGCATTTGAAGTAATACGATGCAGTTAGGAACCTTTAAGGCCCTCATTACAAAATAGCCTGTTGATAAATAAACAATACATTAGCTGATATAGTCACAGCTAACGTAATATGTTTAATTGACAATGAAAAGTAATACATTACCAACGAAGACAAGACAGTTACACACAACTAGCATGGCAATGTTTGTTTATAAAAATAATATATTAACTATTTTCATTTTATTTTATTTTACCTTGAAATATTCAGTTAAATCAGTTATCTGTGATATAAGAAATTGCACGATTATGATAAACAGTACAAAGGATGTTTATACTAATATAAAAACGTAAGAAAATATTTGTTTAATGTGTAGTGTAATTATTTTGATTTTAAGTAAAGTTTTAGAAATGTATTGGCTGACCGCTGTACGTTGGCAAATCGGTTAGAACAGTTCACATGGGGAAGTTGATGACGTAGGGGAAAAAACCCGGCAGTTGAGCTTTTGGCGCGCGCGCACGCCTGGGCAGGAAGTGGGGACTCGGGACCACGTGGTGTGGCTGGCCGGGCGGCGTCGCTCTGCATTTCGGTCGGCATGTGGATCTCGAGGTGGTGACTTGAGTTTTGTGTGTGGCAACTGCCACGTGTGGTTGCTCGTCGTAGACTGCACCAAGTTAAATCGAGTGCTACTGTGTGTTTGTGAATATTTAGCCGGTGCAACAAGGTGTGCATCGCATTGAATTAAAGTGACTGTGATTTGTTAATGTAACACGTGTCGTCGCATAGGCATGAACATAAACGGTGTTTGAGTCAGCCACGTGGTGTGAAATCAATTCGCGACAAATATTCATTTTGTCTGGGGGCTCACGAGCTATAACTTTATTTGGTACATTTACCGACGTACAGACGCGACAGCCACAGGGTTCAAGTATTGTGAAATAAACAACATAAAGTGAACTTTCACGTGTTTTTAAAAATAGTAGTTGGTACACCCTTTTCTCTCATGAACTTGAATTTATTATGAATTTGTTTTGTTAATCATATGAAGGGAAGGAAAGCTGCGAACGTGTGATATCATCCCATAGAAAACGAGTCAAACAGTCGCAATAACAGTTCCAGTGTTTTTTCATGTTTAGGAATTTAGTTCGCAGCTGGTGGTTGTGAGTTTCAAAAATTAAAGTTTCCATATTTTTAAACTCTCACCCCGACCTTCACCCTCGCAACGATCACACTCAGTGACAATAGACTTTATAACCAAACAATTACTTTTCTGGCACACATGAAAAAACATTACTCTGATCACTTTCGGGTATAAATAAACTTATTTCTCATTTCCTTCAGTACATTAAACAGTACGCCTCTCAGGTTTATTACAATTGCATTAGACACGCGCCACACTGCGCCTACCGTGCCTCTGCACCATCAACAAAACATTTATGTGTTTACTATAGCGAGACCGCTCCGCGACTGCTTCAGCAGCGCGACACTCACAGCTACTACTTCTGTACCAAAGACAGTCTTTACAACAGGTTCAACATTTTCTCTGGCGCATTGCCAACTTACAGCATAAGAATGTCCGTGCATTCATGCGGGTTTACACATACAGTATATGTGCTGCGGTTCCCAAACATTTGAGCAATACTCAAGACGTGGTTGTACAAGCGTTTTATACGCGGTCTCCTTTACAAATGAAGTACATCATCCTTCTCCCAATAAACCAAAGTCGGCTGTCTGCCTTACTCACAACTGTCCTTACATGTTGGTTCATTTCATATTGCTCTGCAATGTTACGCCTAGATATTTGAACTACTAATGCTGTATTCGAACATTATGGGATTGTTTTCCCTACTCATGCTCATCACCTTTCATATTTCTACATTGAGAGCTAGCTGCCATTCTTCGCATCAACTAGAAATTTTGTCTAAGTCATCCTGTATGCTTTTACAGTCAATTAAAGACGACACCCTCCCATACACTACGGCATCATCAGCAAACAGCCGCAAATTACAAGTTTCTCTGTCCATCAGATCATTTATATAGATAGAAGATAATAGCGGTCCTATCACACTCCCCTGGGGCACACCTGACGATACACTCGTTTCTGATGAACACTCGCCGTCGAGAACAACGTACTGAGTTCTATTACTTAGGAAGTCTTCCAGCTAGTCACAAATCTGTGAACCTATTCCATAAGCTCGTATTTTCCTTAGCAGTCTGCCGCGTGGTACCGCGCCGAATGCCTTTTTGAAGTCGAGAAAAACACAATCCGCCTGTTGCCCTTCATCCATGACGCGCAAGATGTCATGTGAGAAAAGGGCAAGCTGAGTTTCACATGAACGATGTTTCCTAAACCCATGCTGATTCATAGAAAGAAGCTTTTCCGTTTCAAGGAAATTTACTATATTCGAACTGAGAATATGCTCCAGAATTCTACAGGAAACTGATGCCAACAACATTGGCTTGTAATTATGTGGGTCAGTTTTCTTTCATTTCTTATAAACCGGAGTCACCTTCGCCTTTTTCCAATCACTAGGTACTTTGCGCTGAATTATAGATTCGCGATAAATGCAAGCTAATTAAGGGGCCAATGCCGCAGAATAGTCTTTCTAAAACCGAACTGGTATTACATCCGGAGCAGCAGACTTTTTCGTAGTTAGCTGTCTTAGCTGCTTATCTACACCGGAAATACCTATTACTAAGTCATCCGTTTCGGAATTAGTACATTTATTAATTGATGGTACATTTGTGCGGTCCACATGCGTGAAAGATTTCTTAAAGGTTAAATTTAGAACTTCAGCTTTCCGTTTGCTTTATTCTATTACTGCCCCAGAAATGATCGAGTGACTGGATAGTGGGCTTTGACCCGCTTATCGATTTTACATAGGACCAGAATTTTTTCGGGTTCTCGGAAAGTCAGAAAGATCTTTTGCTGAGGTATGGCTGTGTTAATTATTGTATGTTCCGCGCAATGATCTTTTTTATAGACGAACGAATCTACTAACTTTTGCCTGCCTTCATTTGCGTGTTCTTTTTTGAACCGAGAGTGCAACAGTCTTAGCTTTCTCTGTAGCTTTTTAACATTATTATTGTACCACGGTGATCAATTCCATCCTTAATCGACTTTACAGGCACATATTTCTCTAGCCCTTGATTTACAATGCATTTAAATTTAGTCAAGAATTCCTTTACATCCATTGTAGCGATGTGCATTCATATTGTAAGTGCGATCCTAACAATAGCTTATCGGCCCGTCCTAACAAAAATACGCTGCTAGCCTTCTTGATAGGATTATGAACTTTGGTCACCATCGACATAATGATCACTAATTCCAGTCTCTACACAGATATCGTTAATACGGTCAGGTCTGTTCGAGCTATAAGGTCTAAAATATTTCAATTCCTCGTGGCGAGACCATAGTTAGACGGTTCTTGTGCTTAAGACGTCACTGTAGACCTGTTCTGTGACAGTGCCAGGCAAAACAACGAGAGGTGCAACTTCCCTCCATGAGAAAGACGACCACACCATAACAGCTCGGCCAAGGAATTTTACTGTTGGCACTACACATACTGGCAGATGACGTTCACCGGGCATTCGCCATATCTACACCCTGCCATCGTATTGTCACATTGTGTACCGCGATTCGTCACTGTTCGATGTATACGCGCCTTTCACCAAGCAAGACGTCGTTTGACATTGAACTGTGTCATGTGTGGCTTATGGGCAGCCGATCGACCAGGAAATCCAATTTTTCTCATCTCCATTACTATCATAGTAATTTGAGATGATCCTGATGCAGTTCGGAATTCCTGTGTGATGGTCCCCCTCGGGAATGGGTATGTGTGTTGTCGTTGGGTTAGTTTAACTTCGTTTAATTAGTTTATAACAGTGCTTTAGTTGGGCCGGAAAGGGGCGGTACGGCGTACCGCCTAAAATTCAAACTCGCTATTAGCGTGCCGACTAAAATTTTCTTAAATCTGTAAAAAATAGCCCAACTGTAAATTGTCGAATGGATTTCGGAAAGAAAAATTGGGAAGTTTTGGATTTGTTCGAATTGCGATTATAACCGCGAAGCGCTCAAATTGCACTTTCGCACAATTCCAGTGGAATCTGACTGGCGGTCAAATGTCCGAATTAGCCAATGGAGAGTTTCGACTAGTCTGAACCGAGACAGGGAAAATGCTTCCTACCGACTCCAAAGCTTTTAAGAATCTTGCTCCAAAGAGATAAGCCACTTCATAGGCAAAGTCTTTTATATGCAATATCGTTGCCTATTCGTTGAAGAAAGCAAGTGCGAAATTCCGGAAATTCTTTTAAAAATAGAAGGGACAGTACATCGCAACATTTTGACTTAATTTTCATTGATTGAACTATGAAACAATGCACGACTTACGTGTTTTCATGCTTAGCACGTTTTGAGAACGACTCACTGTCAACATAAAACATTTACCGCAAATACTGTGTTTACTTAACCGTCAGTTTAAGATTAGAAAGGAGTATGTCGTAGCACTAATAGGAACTAAAATAGAATAGAATTTTAATCTCTTCGAACAATGCTTCTTCAACCAGCTGGATGTGTACATGTACAACCGTTGGTAACGCTGCCAGTTTTGCTTCTTACGGTGGTAAACGCTTGGTTCCGGCAATATAACAAAGTTTCTTGGTGTTCAACTAGTACATTCCACTACAATATTTAGGCTGACACTTCATTACCAAACATCTTTAATACAGAATTAGTGTAGATGAGACTACCACACGTCTGGTTTGACCAGCTACATGAAGGCAGCCAATGAGGAGTAGCATTCAGGTAGCCATCGTGAGACATCACGTCTTCGTTAAATCTTAATACATGGCTATATTTTGTTAGTATATTCACTTGCCTAAATCTTTACTTTCTTGATTTCCTAAAAATGTGAATTTGACTCATTTCATGTGGAATGAGCAGAGCCGGCAGCAGTGGCCAAGCGGTCTGCGGCGTGCCAGTCACGGTCTGCACGGCCGCTGCGGTCGGGGGTTCGAATCCCCGCTCGAGCATGAATGCTTGTGCCGCCTTTAGTATAAGCTAGTTCATAAGTAGTTTGTAAGTTTAGGGACTGATGACCCCGTAGTTAGGTCCCATAAGCTCTACAAACATTTGAATGTGTAGAATACCGCCTAAAATTTTTTCCGCCGAGCAGAGTACCGCCTAATTTTTTTTTTTCAACTGGCCAATGACCACTGAGTTGAGTCCGATAGATTTATAAACATTTGAACATTTTTTTGTGGGCGGTCTCCGAGAGACGAGGCCGGCTTTCGCGCTTACCTGTCACTTCACGTTGAAACATTTCTCCCTTTATTTTTTTTTTTATTTTTTTATTTTATTTTATTTTTTTTTAATTTAAATTTTTTAAGTCAGTATAAATTTTTGCAAGTTAATGTGAGCACTAAATAGAATAACTGTAAAGAGTGGTTGGGAGAAATATTTCAATACTGGTTACGTAGCAAAACCATCTATCTATTGAAATGAATCTACTATGCTGTACTTTTAGATAAATTAATGAGCTACGCACCAAGAAAGTAATTAAAATCCTTTTCTAACCTGGCTGATACTGATAAGCAACGTGGACCTAACTGTTGGAGACATTATCACTATTGTTGATTTTGTAACTAAGTTTGCGGCTAGTTGATCTGTTACTAATCGAAAATGGCAAGTCGCTCGTAATCTCAGGGTCGCAGTTAGAATAATTATTTAATAAAAGAACGTGATAAAAATGGGTCCTATTGTAGGCCTACACATCTCCAACAATTAGATTCGTAAAACAGTGTAATTCATTATTCTCTTGTCCTGAAAAATAAGTTGCATCACAGTTAAATGAAAAACTACAAATAAGTACAAAGTACAAATTTCGGTAAACTCACGAAACAATTATTATTGAAATAAATGAAGCAAGTCTACAAATACATCACATTCAAAGTTCAGTTACCTTTGTGAAATCTGATTAAATTCATACAGTCGAGATCAGGTCATAAATTCAGTACATCATTTCAATTACAACTTTCTCAATGAGATATATCGTACAGACATTTTCACAATTCATCAGGTCATACAAGCGTAATATGGAAGAGAAGTCTACTAGACGAAAGCATAATGCAGAAGAGAAAAATGGCGTCACTACTCCTTTCTTTTAAAATGAAACAATAGTTAAATCTATGTATTATTCTAATTGCTCTTTGTTCAGAGTTAGTCTTTGACTTAAGTTTTTCAAAGAATACATTGCGTCTTTAAGAATTTAGTGACACATTGAAAATGATACGAAATTACAAGAAAAAATATACAAATATAAGCATAAGTAATTTAAATATGGGCAAATAAATATTGTTTTGTATGTCGAGGCGCATGTAACACTACAACGTTTCTGCTTCACTGTAACATCAGAGACAGTGTTTAGGTATATGGAAATCTGACGTGCAGACTTCTGACACAAGTGACACCCAATCGTCTCACCACGTTCGAGAGTTCAGCGGAGTGCTCCATTCTGCCCTCTCACGACGTGTAACGACTACTGAGGCCGCTGATGTGGGGTACTTGGCAGTAGGTGGCAGCACAATCCACCTAACACGAAAAACGTCTGTTTTGAGGGGTGGGGGTTCGTATATATATTTGTGATCACATAGTGTTTTGTGTCCCAGCCTCGTCGCCGCTTTTGTGTCTCGTTTCCGTCGTTGGTGTCGGCGGCCGAGTAGAAAGAGACCGACTCAGGAATAAAGGATGCACGCGTGTGTAGGTAGGAGGTAACCAGCCAGTGGGACAGCAGAAACTAGAAACACTAGAGTAAACTAGAACGAGATATATATTTCTTAGAGACTTAGTAATACTTAACTTTTACATAGCTCAGTACTGCAGAATGCTGATACATAGTTGAGCTAGAGGCCTGCCTAGTGCCTGTCCGATAGCCAAGTCTTCACTGGTGCCTATCTGATTCCGAAGTGTTAACTGCTTCCTATCTTAGTCCCAAGTGTTAACTGGTTCCTATCTCAGTCCCAAGTGAACGATGTCGTTCAGTGGTGGCCACGAGCGGGATCGCAGCAGAGGGTGCTCGTGGCTGACGTCGTAAGAACGCCGCGCCGTGCGTGCATGGCTGCGCGCGGCGAAAGTAAGTGGCACGCACTTTATACTTGTGCGACACCACACCCCTCCCCCCCAAACCGCCGCGCCGTGGTGGCGTAGGTCTGAGGGCCACGGCAACGGCACTGGGAGGAGGGCCTGGGCGGGGGCGTTACTGGTGGGACGGGCGTCGTAGCAGAGGCTGGGATCGAGACGCCGTCCGCGCCCCGGCATCCACCTTGCGATCCCCCGGAAAACCCACCAAGACCAGCGGAAGGGCGCGCGCCTCCGCCCAGAGGGAGCAGGTCATCTTCTGAGGTGCGTGGCCCAGGCTGCGGGGGCCCGCACGGTCCCGGAGTTCCTCTCGGTGACGCTGGCATCTGCGGCGGAGTCCCGTCGAAAGTAAGTGGCGCGCACTTCATACTTGTGCGATACCACATAGTGTACTTGTTCAGACTGACGTAGACATTTTGCAAAAGTTAATCGCTCGCATTGCCATTATTAAAATCATGTATGATTCATACCGAACGACTGTCGCAGCTCTGCTGTATATCACGGCCATCCATAAAATCCATCGTCAACACTCACACAAACACACACACACACACACACACACACACACACACACAAACTCTTACAACCGCAGGGCATCAAAATGGTCTAAATATTTTTTCTCTATCTTCCGTTCTTCTTCCCTTTTTTTCCGACAAAAAAGGCGAAATATCCGCTCGGGCGGGGTGGAGTGGGGTTGGAATCGGCGCGAGAGCCAATGAAAATATATATGGGGGCAATATGAATAAATTAGGCGCGGCGGGCCTGGCGGTGACGCGGTGGCCATTAATAGGCCCGGCACTCGCCCCCTGCCCCCTGCCCCCCGCCCCCTGCCCCCCCATAAAGCGGCCGCGCGCTCAAAACTCACCCCCTGCCCCCCCCCCGCAAAAACAGCCGCCCCTCTCGAGCGCCTTCCGCTGTTGGGCGTAACGCGGCGGTAATGTTTCCAGAGAGCCACCGCCCCACCAATCGCGGCCTCTAGTCCCCGCTGAGTGTCTTAAAACTGCCGCCTGCTGCTGACGTGTACTGCCCGACACTTTGTCAACCCGCGCCCCGGGGCCACTCCCGCTAACTCCCAGCCTCCACTGCCTGCCCGCTGCGACTCGCCAACCACTCTGCTATCACACAGACACACTCTTCTTCACTTTCATTAACTGTTACTTTTTCATGTACAAAAACGATTCCTGCATAATCACATAATTGACACAACAACTTCGTGCAAAGTCGTCACTAGAGATTAGATTAGATTAATACTTTTTCCATAGATCATATATACATTTCGTAATGATGTGGAACGGGTCAGTTTAGTAAATGTTGTCTACACTTGACAATCAATATTTTAAGGATTTTTTATTACATTTTTTTGTTGTTTTTTATTTTATTTTTTAATTTTTTAAAAGTTTTATCTAAAAAATCTACATTGTTCAAGGAGTTGCCATTCAGAAATTCCTTTAATTTCTTTTTAATTACTATTTGGCTATCTGTCAGACTTTTGATGCCACTTGGTAAGTGACTAAAGACTTTTGTGGCAGCATAATTCATCCCTTTCTGAGCCAAAGTTAGATTTAACCTTGGATAGTGAATATCATCCTTTCTCCTAGTGTTGTACGTATTAACACTATTATTACTTTTGAACTGGGTCTGATTATTAATAACAAATTTCATGAGTGAGTATATATACATTGTGAAGCTACAGTGAAGATCCCTAAATAAACGTCTGCAGGGTGAACTAGGGTGGGCTCCAGCAACTATTCTGATTACACACTTTTGTGCAATGAATACATTGTTACTCAGTGTTGAATTGTCCCAGAATATGATCCCATATGAAAGCAATGAATGAAAATAGGCGTAGTAAGCTAATTTACTGACATGTATATCACCTAATTTTGCAGTGACGCTGACATCACAAGTAGCTGAACTCAAACGTTTCAGGAGATCTTCAATATGTATCTTCCAATTCAGTCCCTCGTCAATGCAAACACACAAAAATTTTGAGTATTCTACCTTTGCTACAAGTTTATGTTCAAAGTGTAAATTTGATAATGGTTTCATGCCATTTACTGTATGAAACTGTATATACTGGGTTTTATCAAAGTTTAAAGAGAGTCCAATTGTGAAGAACCACTTAATAATTTTCAGAAAGATATCATTTCATCAGTTAATGCCTGTTTGTCAGGGGTGATAGCTATACTTGTATCATCAGCAAAAAGAACTAGCTTAGCATCTTCGTGAATGTAGAATGGCAAGTCATTAATATATATATATATATATATATATATATATATATATATATATATATATATATATAAGAACAGCAAAGGACCCAAGACCGAACCTTGTGGGACCCCATTTTTGATAACTCCCCAGTTAGAGGAATTACTTGTTTCACCTGTATCATGCGAATTGCTCATTTCAACTTTCTGCACTCTTCCAGTTAAGTATGATTTAAACCATTTGTGCACTGTTCCACTCATACCACAATAATTAAGCTTATATAGAAGAATGATTTACACAATCAAAAGCTTTTGAGAGATCACAAAAAAATCCCAACTGGTAATGGCCGGTTATTCAAAGCATTTAATATTTCATCAGTGAATGTACATATAGCATTTTCAGTTGAAAAGATTTTTTGAAAATCAACTGACATTTTGTTAGAACTTTATGACATACACGTTTGCGAAAGAAGAAGAATCCCGATTATAGTTCTGCAACTTTTTCAAACATATCTTAGTTTAACAATTAAGGTTTTACGACTTCAAAATTTTCAAACATCTCTACTGGTACAGGGAATTGATAATAATTCAGTGGTGAACGAATGGTCGACCTCACTGTTTTTAATTTATTTTATTACGTTTAAGCTAGAGGTGATTTTTATGTTTACTGTTTTAATTCCTTGGATAAGATTGCAACCACGCGTTTGAGTATTCGTGGGCAGAAAAAGTTGAAAACTTGTGTCTGACAGGAGGCATGCTTAAGTTGTCCATGCAGATGTGGTGATCACTGTGTCCCCCAGTGGTGTAAGAGTCAGCGCAAATGCTTAGAAAGCGCGACACCTTGTTTCGAATCTCGGATGGGCACACATTTTCAAATTTACTCGTTCTCAGTTAACGTGATAAATTCTGATTATTTTTATTACAAAAGGACTCACGTTACCGCAAATGTCCTAAAGAACAGACATAATATCTATAATCGTATGTATGCCTCCAACAATCAAATAAATTTATCAATCCCTTGAGGAAATATTGTTCAACCTGCGAGCAACAGGAAGTTACGGGCAGGTGGTACTACAATCGTTGCGTGCAATGAGTTGAGAATTTGGGCATGACGGCAGTGGAGCGTATCTGGATAGCCTAAATGATTAAGGCGACCGATGACTCGAGCGGGAAATCGTGTCCGAATCCCGGTACACCATAAGTTTTCTTCGCCATTGATTTTTTTTTTCTGTGCCGTGTAACTGTGGAGATATTTGAAGATTTAGAGTTCATAAATTTACGACTGTTAATTTCAACCAGGACTACCCTGCGTCGCGTGGGTGTGTATTTATTCAATTCTTAGTTCATACTGTGGGTTCCTGTACTCATGTTCAGGTTAATGGACCATGAGCAACGTACGAGCGGCCAAGCAAGTGGTCCTTACACTCGAGACACCAGTTACTTTGGAATAACGTTGGTCATCTGGGACGCATTCTGGGCCTTGGATACCTTTGTGCTTAGAGGCACATACCACGAAATCCACCGTTTAGCCGCGCAGGAGTCGGCGCGTGGTCTAAGACATCATGCTCCATACTGGGCAGTCGCTCTTGTCGGAATTTCGAGTCCTCTCTCCGGAATGTGTGTATGTGAGTGTGTGTGTTGTCCTTAGCGTAAAAAAATATTTGTATAGCTTATGGGACTTAACTACAGTTCCTAAACTTACAAACTACTTATGAACTACTTACGAACTAGGACGGCACAAATATCCATGCCCGAGGGGGGATTCGAACCGCCGACAGTAGTGGCCGTGCAGACCGTGATTGGAGTGCCTCATTACCCTCGGCCACCGCGGCCGGCCCTTGGCGTAAGTTAGTTCAGGTAGTTTGTAACTCTACGGAACGATGACCATAACAGCATCGTCCAGTTGGTTTACAAACAAGTAAACTTAGAAACCTGCTCCCCAGGTTCTTTGACCTGATGACGGAAACAGAGCAAAATGCATCGGGACTTTCTGAAGTGACGGAGTTCTACCTGTAATTGACAGATCAGGGAAATCTCAGATACGACCTGACAATGGAATGATATGGCGAGCTGTAAACGTCACCGGGGGCTACGCAGGAAGAAGAGTTCGCAGAGGCTGCAAATACGGTGGAGTTATACGTTTTACCTGTTAGTAACCTTCAGGGAAGAAGAGAGAAAGAAGCGGTAGTGGGGAAATTGCTTACCTAAACAGGAGTCAAATAAGGACCAGCACAATGGGGTGTAGAGCCTTAGGACAGCAATGGAACCCAGGTATGTACATGAACGATTGATGTCTCCAGCAAGTAAATTTCGAATGTGCGAAGGGAAAGGTCAAAATGAGGTGGACAGATTTCGTGACGCACTCAGTGATGTAGTTGTCAGAGTAAACGACTAGGGCAGTAATTTGCTTATGAATGACTTCAGCAGGAAATCTAATAGAACGGTATGCAAAGGTTATCGGTAAATTTGGAGCATAAGAACAATAACCATTCTGGGAACCAGATCTTTCCGGAATTCATGAAGGCAGTCAAAGACACACGTGTATTCATGACGTGTATTCATGACAGCGAAATTGTATTTGAGAGACCTGTAGTACACAAAGTCAGATCCATGCGTAGGAGTGTGACATTACAGATTTTAAGATTACCATATAGCAAAAGCCCCATAAATAATCTTCTCTTAAAATGAAATGAATAATTTAATCAAATAATATGTAATATAATATAACCACTTCATTATCTTGTTAATGAACTTTATTTGCTGTTGTAATCACTCAAGCATACCACAATGTGTTTAGGACATTAAGAATTTCTATTTAAGGGATATGCAGTTTGTAAGATGATATTTTAGTTTCAAGAACACCGCAAATCTGTTTGCAAGATATCTAGCTTTAAGAGAATATTTTTTTGATGAACAAAGACACGAAGCATTTCGAGTATAAACAGATAAGGCAGCTGAATGGGAATCTCTCACTTAATTTAATGTCATAATATCTTTGTACAATAAACAAATGCTTGCATCATTGGCTAGACACATCCTTTTTTATGCCGTAAAATGGAATGGAAACTTTCTTTGCTGAAACACGTTAGACCTAAATTTTAGCTAAAGACCTTTCTTTGCGTAAGTCATAACGAGGCTCGTCTGCACACAATTCTGACCATTTCTAATATAAAGAAAATGAAGGCACTAGATGTTAGGAAAGAATCTTTATATTTAGTGTTATTTGATATGAATTCTATTTAGAATTAAGATTTACAACATTGAATCTATACTTGTAGAATTGATACTGTGGAAATATTTTTAGCGAAATCTCCTTGAGCTTACGCATCCTCTTCGTTTTCCTTTTACTATCTCTTCCGACATACAAATGATACGACGAAAATCTGTGTTTAGCAACGTGGCCGCGCCTGTTCTTAGCTTGATTTGAATGTATATATGTATATAATACTTTGTGTGATACTTTATATGTTAATATCTACTATGTAAATATGTGTGAGTGAGTGTGATGTGCAATCATGAGCTAGGTCCTAAACAAAATAACACGAAAGTGGTAACACCGGTTATCGGTAAAAAAAAAAAAAGTCTTAAACTATATCATTTGCTGCTCATGTACAATGATTTCAATGTCTTATCAAATGCAATTGAGCGGGTAGGACCACCTGAAAACAGCACGAACTTAATCGTGACTGACATTGACATTGGCTTACTGAAAACAGTAAATGTATGCTCAACTACTCAAAATGTCATTTATTTCTACCTCTAAGAAATTTTATTTATCATGTAGCTGTCAGACAATCTATTTGTTGGAAATAATTATAATTTAATAAAATGTAATAGTAGTAAGAATACAATTATTCGTCTAATAATCTGCTTTATGATTCAAGCTGCATGGCAGGAAACTTTGATTTTCCGTGGCCTTAGAGCTTCTGACTCTTGCTGCAGCCTTGGAAGTAAGTACTTCATCAGATCATGCTGAAGGGAAGGCATGCTGTTAGGACCTCGATTTCTTCGTGATCAGGCAGTCTTGGATTTTCAGTGACAGTCCTTTTGAGTAATTCTTTCGCTATGCGAGGCAAAGTGTTTCTTAATTTACAGGACTCGAGTAAATTAAGTGTAAAGTAATTATTTGCATTTTCATTCCAGTGATGATTGTGTGTCCAGTGGTTTAGGAGAAAATGTGCAGCATTGTCGTTTGACGCAGCAGTTTTTCGCGCATCTCATTGCTTATGACGTCATATCTCCTTAACGTATGTGTCGTATGTGATTCTTAACCCAGCAGCGATTGCTGCCTGATATTGAGGAACATGTGGACCAAGTTTGGTTGCAATCGGTCCAGTAGTTTAGGAGGAGATGTGGAACATACATACATACATACATACACACATACAGCCTATTTCATAAGAAGTAAGATTTTCAATTTTTAATTTGTTTTATCGTCTTTGACTTATTCAATACAATATACTATGTACCTTTATCAATTTAATAACAGTTGTCACTTTCGTTTGTAGTTAAATTACTACTGTTTAATACCAGATGGCGCAATATATCGTGTCTACGTCATAACATCGACCCGGTGTTTGCCTGTCAGTTAGATGCCACCCAAAGTGCTGGCCATGTACGTGATGTAAATTTATACTGTTTCCTTTATAATAATACAATAATTTTGTTTTTCGCATCTCAACAGCCATGTTTACAATTGATAATCAGAATCTTATTCATCTCATATACGTACGTGTTTTAATTGTAGTGGACTCTGTTTCAGAGTACAAGTTTTGGGAAATCTCATATTTTATCACATGAATATCAATTTTTTTTCTTTTTATTGTTCAGAGGCAAAAGTAATACTGAAATTATATCTGGTGACCCCAAAGACGTGTCTTAAGCGCTCTGTTGTTCCTAATCTAAATTTATATTTATACAGGAATGGCGAACCAGTGGTAAGCGTGCCGTTACTTACACGCAACGAAATGATTCGTTCACGGCATCAATTTTAAGAATTTACGGAGAATGCTGCGAGCAGTACTTGTCGTTAAAAGGCTGCAGTTGTAATTGTTGGAACCAAACTACGGGATCTAAAATGAATTGCAATATATTATAACCGGTGCGTGCGAGAGTATCTTTACTGACAGTGAGTATCAGCGAAGATACGTCATCTTCAACAGTATTGGCTTATTTGTTTAGTGTGTAATCACGTCGTGTGTTTCAGAGTTTGGAGTTACAGATTATTTTACAGAAGTTGAACAGCGGGATGATTAAGTGTAAATGCTATATTTACAACTTGTGATTTTATTCAAAATGTCACATAAAGACACAAATAATAAACAACTGCAAAGCTTTCGTCGGTCATAGAAACACATACACTCACCTAGACACGACCGCTGTCTACGGCCGCTGTGGCCCGTTTGTCTCCAACCGTATCGACAGAAATCTTTGCAGTTGTTGTCTATTGTTTGCGCCTTTCCGCGGCTCATCAGACGCCTCTGTGATGAGTAGCGACCTATCCTTCACAAAAGTATTGTTGAATGCTTCCTGGAATTCCAGTGTTCTATTTTACTAATATTTTCATCTAAGTATGCTTGTGAGGCATTGTTTCCGGAGATGCACAACATCAATAAAAACTGGCTGATACGGGAGTAGGCTCCCGCGGCAGTTATCACAATCAGTAAAATGTTTATGGGTGTGAAACCGCAGGCGCGGTGGAGTGGCCGAACGCTCTAAGGCGCCTTGCTGCGGAGCGCGCGATTGCTCCCTATCGGAGGTTCGAGTCATCCCTCGGCATGGATGTGTATGTGTGTGTGTGTGTGTGTGTGTGTTGTTCTTAGGTTAGTTTAAATAATTTATAAGCCTAGATCCTGATAACCATCTACAGCCATACTTCGCAAGCCACCTGACGTTATGTGGCGGAGGGTACTTTGAGTACCAGTATCGGTTCTCCCTCCTATTCCAGATCGAATTGTTCGGCACGCCTCTGTCTGGGCTCTAATCTCTCTGATTTTATCGTCTTGATCTCATCGCCAGGTATAGTACATAGGAGGGAGCAATATACTGCTAGACCGCTCAGTAAAGGTATGTTCTCGAAACTTTGAAAGTAGCCTGTTAATAAAACTAAGCAAGATCTCAGGTAGTTGAGATCTTCAAATGTAAGTTAAAACGCCCACTGCAGCTCTAAATTACTTTATGAGTGGCCACAGTACATATGAAACGGAAATTTATCTAACTGCTCACTCCTTAAGGCAGCAGCCAACGTTTTAAAAAACACAAAATCAATGTTAAAAATGAATGAATATATAAACATGGGACGGGGAGCATCCTAAAGCAGAGGTTCCATGCTTTAAAATAATAATCTGTTTAGAAAAATAAAATAAAACAAATGGGGGAGACCAAATTAAGCACACACCTTGTACAAATGTGAGTTAAATCGTAACATTACTGCCTAAAATGAAATTGTTTCTGCCCTTTTTTTTAATATGGAGGTAACATAGGAGGACACATTAAAACAGCAGCGAAACGAAGCGTCAGTAGCATCTTGATGAGAAGGCAGGTGTCTTTATCATAAATTATTAAATATACTGTGCAATAAACGAACTCATGTGGGAAGGCAGCAGCTCACTATTCTTAAGTACCACATGATGTCCGACCACGTCGAATTCCATAACTTTTACAAACAGAAATTAATTTAGAATAAGCAAGTCAGCACACGCGAGAATCCGTATAGAAGAAAACTAGTATTAACAAAAGAATTGCTCATGGCTGAAGTAATGACTCTTATGAAAGCATTGGTGCAATCAGTCATACAAAACAGGAAAGAAGGAATCAAACAAGAAAATCTAAGAAATATTTAGCATACTCACAGATACATGAACTAAGTGAAAAGTCAGTTAAAAACAGCAAGAAAATTCAAACACACTAAGTGAACACAAAGGCTGAAGGCCGCACACATGTATTCTTACTACAAACCACTGGACCAGTTTCAACCAAATTTCGTACACATATTTCGAACGTGAGCTAACAACAACTGTAGGAGTACGAACCACCTACGACACATGGTTAAGGAGCTATAACGTCTTGAACAATAGGAATCGCAAAAAAACTGCTACATAATGCGACAAGACATTATAAATACACTATATGAGAATGACAGTACTTGGCGACGTGCAACAAACTTTAAACATAATTTCAAACCTTTATTTAACCTCTTCTCGCAGACAACCGCATCAAAATAATGAAAGGAAAAAAGTTTCTCGTTTCCTAATTTTCCGCTGTTCATGGAGCAAAGCTACGGCATTCGGCATAACGTTAAAATTTATAATTTCGACACTACAAATTGAAGTCGCAGGAAATTTTACAGATAGTATACACACATACAGATGAATATACTTTAGAAATTGCATCATAGTACGACACGTAGTTCGTGAGATATGAGGACGTAAAGTGTAATGTTCAGGGAAACCGCGCCATGAAGCATCACGTTTTAATCTACTTCTTTTCTACTAACCATATTCGCAACAGATTTTACCGACATACAGCACGTATACAAATCAATATATTCCTGCAAAATTTTACAATTGTACAACATATATATACTAATAATAAATCTCTTAATGTAGGTCTGTCGCTGTTCGCTTCAATCTTCAAAACTACTGGACGAATTTTCATGCGGTTTTCACAGAAAACATGAACGAAGATTGGTTCAGGATCTAGGCATGATTTCATCAAAATAGAATCACGAAGTGTTTTCACAGACCGCAGTGTCTGTTCATCTATTAGAAACCACTTCTCCAAAACTACCTCACGAATTCGCAGGGGGTTTTCACAAGTAACTTCAGCGCACCCTGGGACAACAGATAGACTTAGTTTCACAAAAATCGGATATTGGAAAGAACAACATCACAATTTAACGTTTTTCATCGACAACCGTCATGTCTGTCTTTCTCTTTCATCTCCAAAACTAAAAGATGAATTTCTGGGGTTTTTCACGGAAAACGTGGGGGTATCTTGCGGTTACAGAAACGCTTCATTTCACAAAATCGGTACAGAGAAAGTAATATATCACAATTTAAACATTTCTCTGAAAGAAATCGCATGTGTCTATTTGTAGAGAGTAATCTCCAAAAGTACTAAATGTACATTCATGGGTTATCACAGATAAATAGAGAATAACCGTAGAAACATTTTGGCTTCATTTCAACAAAATCAGATCAGGAAAATAAAAGATATCGTAATTTGAAGTTTTAGGTGTATTTCATGCTTGGAAAGAACGGCGTAATGCAGCAAAGAACTAACAGATAGCGCTGCGGATGTTTGTGTGAAGTTCGGGGCAGCGATCGGATTATTACCCTTTGGAAATGCTACTCACTCTTTGACTTTTGATATTTACCATGTTTCTGAAAATCGTTTTCTTGGTTGCTGTGTCCTACGATATATGATTCAACGCAATGAATATAAAACTGATACAATCCTCGCCGTGTTCAAGCCATATATATACATACTGATATCACAGTCTAACATATAAATGTACAACAGCTATGGGAGTTTAAGTCTTACGCTTGGAGCGACAAAAGCGCATTTAACGGAAAGAGATCCATCCGTTAGAATAATAATTGTTTTCAGTGATATTTCTACTTCATTACGGAAATACTTATTATACTTCAGCTTTCGATGCCTCATCCCATTGTCCAGAGATATGAATGATCATGAAATAAATGTTTTAAATGGCGAATATAACTGATGTAGTATGATGTAAGCTACATCATATTCATGAAGATATGCGTATTTCTAACACGTTTCGCAAACGTATGAAAAAGAAACTACTGAGACATTTTCATGCTGTTTTTACAGGAAAATTGATCTAGGACAACAGAGTTTATTGACAGAGCGATCCAACAATGATTCTATTTTTACTGACTGAGGTCCGGAACCCTAAAAAGCTATGATAACACACAGGCCCTCCTTCAACAACCGTTGCGAAGCACGGGCATGTAAGCTAGTAGATAATATAAAGAAAAGGGGGAGAGAAAACAATATCTGAGACTCTAGTACAGGAAACAGTGTGCAAACATTTCACATTAAGTGATGCTAAGTAAGGGCTTTACGCCATCAAAAAAGTTTTTATCGCGTAATTGCAATTGCTTAGTGAAAATGAAATGGTTATTACGGGAAAAGTGTTCGAAAATTTCGAGTCAGAAACTTTTCCTTTCCGTGTGCAAGATACTGATATTGTGAACCTCTTTAGGTTTGTGTCCTGTAATTAAAATATGGTTTGCAAAGGACGAATTATGTATGCTTGTACCTTTTTTCTTTCCCTAACAGGTGCTCTTTTTAATTGACAGAAAAGGCTCATACAGTCTGTCCTATTTAATAGGCTGGGTAAGTATCACATGTGATTTTATATAGTTTTCAAAGGCGAATGAGTTAATTTTGTTATGAATAAGCTTATCTTTCAGACGGTTATTAGTAGAAAATATAGCATTTTCTACTAATATTTGTTTTTAAGAAGTTGTTGTAATATGTGCGATACCGGTCCTACATACGGCAAAAAACAAGTATTTTTTTTATTATCAGTTACTTTCATGCCACTGAATTATTTTTTAATTAACGTATTTGATGGTTTCAATGAATTTCAGCAAAAGGGTATTGTCTCGTATGCGGTATACTAAGGGAACTTTGCGGGTCAGAGTGTGTGGTCGAATTGTTCTGAAACTTTTCCAAGAAGCAGCTCGTTAAGGACGTTGAAGAATTGTCCGAGTTTCTAAAGAGTGTCGAGTGGACAAAGAGAAGGACGTATCACGGAAAGTGTGACCACTACAACGGCAAAAAGAAATTGGACGGCGAGCCCGCAGGAAGGGGTCGTCGGTCGGGTCGTCGCAAGAAAGGAGAGGGCGGGAAAACGGGACGAACAAAGCTGCGCCCGGAGTGCTGCGGGATGAGCGATGATGAAAGTTTCGCAGGTTATAAATTTCCAAACCAAAAGCCGGTTTGGCGAGAAAATGCTTGAGAAAAATGTCGCCCAGTACAGCGGCTGCATGAAAAACGACGCCGCCGCGGACGAAAGTGCGTCGCGCGAGGCATTCCGGGAGCGATGGCCGTCTGCGCATGCGCAGATGACACCTGACGAGCGGCGCGCGCTTCCAGTTGATGGCGGTACGCTGCCTCGCGCGCGCGGACCAAGTGCTTACTGCCCGTTCTATCTAAAAGCTTTCATGGGGGGAGTACGTTTTCTTTTGTAATTTAAACGCTTTCACCAGTCTAATGGAATCACATTACCTTCAAACTTAACCCCCTCATGCGTCGAGTTCTCAAATGAGGACTCTTAAATTTTGTCTCATTTCTGTCATCTTTTTTTACATCTGAGGTGACCCTAAAAGCACAAGTACCACATATGAGGACTAATATTGACTGCTCGTACGTCTCCTAGACGGCAGCGTTAGTCGTTGGGCTAACACAGAAATGGAAAGTGTGGATTACAATATATAGAAAAGGCAGGCCTTCAGATGAAAGTACATAGAAAGAAAAAAGCCTGTCTTTCATATCAATCGAATTACGCTTCGATGGGATATAAACCTTGGCCCACCAAGTCAGATGATCTCAATGCCAATAGGTGTCATAATCGGGAATGCCCACGAAAAACGTTACTTTTGAGAAGAGTGTAAAGTTGCTGTGTGCCCTAATGCTTGAAACAATTTCATTGTAAGAAAAATACAAACTAGTGTATGCTATTCATGTATTCTTTGATAATATTAATAGAGGTTCCATGTTAAATGTAGCAG
This sequence comes from Locusta migratoria, assembly GCA_026315105.1. Classification (NCBI taxonomy): domain Eukaryota; kingdom Metazoa; phylum Arthropoda; class Insecta; order Orthoptera; family Acrididae; genus Locusta; species Locusta migratoria. Next base: position 76,411,204 of record CM048748.1, on the reverse strand, counting down.
TTTTCGTATTCACTGTCCTCATTTGAGGTCACCTCCCTATTGATCTATGAAACTATTATTTTAGATAAATTATGATGAATTCTGCACAAGATATGTCTTAAATTACCAAATAATGTATCAGAAATATAGTTTATTGTCGGGGTGATAATTCGTGCATGAGAGGGTTAAGGCAGGGTAGGGCGAAAGAACAACGTGTAGGTATAATAATCAGTCACTACATTTCATTTTAGAAGCTGTCCGGGATGTAGTGAGTAGTGTACCAATTTTGGTAAAATATTGCTTGTCTTAGTGTAATTGCGCCATTTAGAAGGAACAAGAAAGGGAAACAATTCATGAAGGGCAACATTTCTTTCTGAAGCGTGCTCAACACCGTGCCAAAGCATACAGTCTAACCCAGTTCTTATTTATTAACTAGCTTAAACCCGCGGCTCCGCTCGCGTGTTGGTTGATTATGATAGATAAGCTATCTTTAAGTAGTGTGCTATGAGACTGGATTGAAGGATGAAACGAAATACAATACCTTCTTTAGAAACAAACATTTTTAATAAACATTATAAAGAAAGTAAGTAGAGTAGATCAAATCGCACGCAAAAATGAACTCGTTTCGAAGAATCCAATCACGAAATTCAACAATAATGATTTTAACAATATCATAGATCGATCACTTGATGAAATGCGCGAAACGTCAAATCGATTTTTTTAAAGAAATGTATTAAAAGAAATTTCTTTTTTACTGCTTTATTTATTCATTCTTATATGTTCTTATTCATATGCTTATCCTTATAGAGAAAGAGCTGAAGACATTGTAGCACGCATAGACCAAATATGGTCTGTGGCATCACGTTTCGCTGTATGTAACCTCCTTGCTATAGAGTCACAAACGTCATCGCTGGCCTTCAGTCCGATTTTTTTTTAATATAATTTGACGACTTTCAACCACCATATCTTCCACCCCCTTATAGCTATCGCCATGAAACGGCTATGGTGTACAACGGGAGACGTCAGACAACAATTACACACAGACCATTCGTTTGCGTTCTGTAGTTTTCACTGCAGAGCGAAATATCAATACACACACACACGTAGAATTTTATATACACCGATAACTTTCCATCCCAATATACTCCACCCCTTTATCATTATCAACCCTCAAGCAACAATGCAACCAATAAAACCATTTTCAAAGAATAAGTATTGTTCCGCAATTCGCGTTATGTTCTTCAAATTACTAAATATATATCCGATCGCCATAAAACCGTGCCTAAAGCCTTCCCTGGGTAGATGTTAGTAACTATACAAATTTTTAGCTCTTTATGTCTTGTGGTTCAGATGTGATAAACGTACACCGAACAGACATTCACATTTATAGATATAGATTAATTTTTTATTGTAATCTGTTCCTTTCTGTGAAGACATTTTCTGTAGTCTTACGTACTTTCTCAGGCTCTACTGTACAACATTATAACTTATTCTTCTCTGTATAGTTTTAGTAAATTTCATGTTGATTAGTTTTATTACACGTCTGAATGTTTTGTAGTAGTAAAATTTATTTCAGTATTCATTTTCTAGTTTGCAAGTATTATTCACCTATTTTCTTTTAATATTACTTTACAGTCACTTTACAACTTAAATTATTTATGAAACATATTTTAACATAACCTTTTCTTCTTATATTTGCTCGTTAGTTATAAATTTTAGTTTCCTGTATAGAAGAAAAGCTTAAAAATTAGTATGTTGTTTGCTATGGAATTATTTAAATTGAGTCTATTTAATACTCTCCCCAGTTTTTAAAGAAGTGATGATAAAAGTAAAACAGACTGATCTTATACAAAAGAATTTGTGAACTGGACGATCATATTTATCAAAAAATACGAAATACTCTTATTAAATCTGTACTGTATTTACTTGCAGTGGAAGGAAAAAAAATAGGACAATTCAGTTTTTGATCGAAGAGAAAAGGAAAATCCTGTAAAACTAAGTAGGAAAAAATGAGTGGAAATAATGTTAGGGACGAGTATAAAAGCGGTAAATTTATTAAAAATGTAATTTCTTTTTAACAAACTCTTTAATTCTGCCGCTCACACCATAGATCTCTGAGACCCAGATGCTCACTCAGACCTGTCTAATCCCGCTCCAACACAGCTGGAGGGGACGTGACTCGCATGTAAGCCTCCTCTAGTTACTTGTCGCTGAGCCAGTGTACAGTGCACAACACTTCCGCCCCTGCCGGCCCGTTCAGGTAAACAGCTAGGCCTCCGAGACCTCCATAACTTAACAAAGGGAAAGGGATACACAACGATCAAACAAAACCATTGTCCAGATTTGAGTTTATGTTGACGCTTTCTGAAAACCTTACATCACCTTGGATGAAGGCTAAGCTTGACACACTAATTCCCCGTGACCTACGGGACAGCATTTATAGATGCCTAAACATGACTCCAGCTGCAGAGGCAGCTTGTGAAGAAATTTAACATACAAGGACCTATTCCCAAAAGAACTTACTGTAAGTTTTGTGACTACAAAAAACAAAGGAAATAAAAAATGCCATGTGATTTCTGTAAGTTTCCAGTGTATGGTCAGCACCACAAAAAAATTTGTCCAAATTGTACCGGTAAAAAATGAGAAACTTCCGCTGAATTTTGATACCGATTTTAGTTTTAAACATTATTAATTTTAGGTGGTTTTCGAATATGATGGAATTTTTTTGCGTTATTTGAAGTTTAGACTAGTATTGTTCAATTTATGAGAGTTTGGTTATTATGTTTTGTGATTTCTTGAGGAAATATATATTTCTTTTATGTTATTGAAGGTTATTTAATGTATTATACCCTCACCCTTATCATGACATTGAATTTCTTAAATAGCATTTCATTATTATATATCGTGTGGGCCTCGGAGGCCTATGGTGTGGCCCAGATGCAGGAGCCTGGTGGTGTGGCCCACAGGGTTAAATAACCTCTAGCCAAGGCCGCGCGGCAACGAACAATGCGGTTAATGAAGATCTCAATGACGCATTCACAAACGTCTACTTGGATGTCCTTAATAAACCTTATAATTTCATGCTTCAGTTGGTCTGTTGTTTGTAGTTTGTTAAAGTACAATTCTGATTTCACAAATACTCACAAAAGAAAGTCACATAGCCGGCCGCGGTGGCCGAGGTGACTGAGGCGCTTCAGTCACGGTCAGCACGGCCACTACGGTCGGGGGTTCGAATCCCCCCTCGGGCATGGATATTTGTGCCGTCCTAGTTCGTAAGTAGTTCATAAGTAGTTTGTAAGTTTAGGGACTGATGACCCCGTAGTTAAGTCCCATAAGCTTAACAAACATTTGAACATTTTATTGAAAGTCACATAGCATAAAATTACATGATATGGTAGGCAATTCTACGCGAAGAGATAAATTGTTAAGAAAATTTTTTATTCACAAAGCAATTGCTTCACGGGATTGCTAACATGTCGCAGCCTCTTGCTAAGTTAAAAAAAATCGTCATTTCGGGTAACGCTCACCGTTCGTAGAACCGGCAGCTCCTCACCTTTCAATGTTTCAAATGTTTGTTAAGCTTATAGGACTTAACAACGGGGTCATCAGTCCCTAAACTTACAAACTACTTATCAACTACCTTATACTAAAGACGGTACAAATATCCATGCCCGAGGGGGGATTCTAACCCCCGACCGTAGTGGCCGTGCTGACCGTGACTGGAGCGCCTCAGTCCCCTCGGCCACTGCGGCCGGCTCCCCACCTTTACCGAGCGGGGTGGAGCAGTGGTGGCACACTGGACTATCATCCTGGAGGACCCTGCTGCAAATCCATCTCGCCATCCACATTTAGGTTTCCCGTGATTTATCTTTATCACTCTACGCGAATGCCGGGATGGTTTCTTTGATAGGTCACAAGAGATTCCCTTCCCCAAACAATCGCAGGATAAGCCCCGTTTCTAATGACCTTCCTGTCGACGCGGCGCTGAACACAAACATTTCTTCTTTCCTCATAATTTTCAAAAAGTATGGGCCGATCAAACTCCCTGCTTTACCATCCACGGTTGGAGCGGAATCGTCATCTTAGTCGAAAAACAGTAAATTTCATGCTTTATTTATTTTGTTTTAGTGAATTATACTGATCTTCAACAAAATCCGGATGATGAAACAGTAGAAATGCTGTACTCCGTTCACCGAGACGAAAGACGTACTGTAAAAACACTGAGCCGCGTGACCAGGGGTGGACAAAACAGGGTCGATCGCTGTATCCGTTTCAGGCAGAAGATCGTTGTGTGTTTTGTTATATAGCAGTGCTATTAGTCGCCAAACATTTAAAACTAATTTCTTTTAATACTCTATAAAACGTTATTTTCTCCGAAAATTTCCCAAATCTGCATCTTCCCTTACCACAACAGGCACTTTGTCAAGTGTTGGAATTTCTTACGAAAAACTTTTCTTCGTATCGCATTTCAGTCAAAGTCATCAAGACGTTCTGAAAGCTTTGTTGTTATTCTTTTTTCTCTCTTTTTTCCTTGGAGGCTGCAAATAGTGTGTGGATTTCGTAACAATATCAGTCATTAACTGTTTTGGACACAACAGCTGCGTTTTATACACGCTAGGAACCATGTGTTTCTCTAAAGAACTTTAATTACTCTTCTTTGGTCGCTTCTTGGGTGGACTCAAATTGAAGGATGAGGTTACTCTCAAGTGACACTAATGAGAAAAAGAGACAAATAGACTATGAATGCTGAAAGATTTTTTAAACACTAATACTATCGTTACTATTCAGCACTTGGTATTTTAAGATGAACACCTGTTATCACTGCTATATAACAAAACACACAACGTCCTTACACCTGAAACGGATGCAACGAAATTGAGCGAGCGACCCAGTTTTGACTGACTACAGACCTACTACTTCTGACTCATTACTGCCCTATGCCTACTATAAATAAGTTTGCTGACATGTTTGTTTAATTAAAACTTTCAAATCAACACTGACGCAAATGATATGATGTATTCATTGATTACAGAAAATTTAGGTACGTCTTTGAAAGTGATTATCTGAGATGGTAAAAGAGTCAGTAGTATCCGGTACTTGAAAAAAAATTGGTATAGAGTGAGAGAATAAAGATTGGCATCGAGTAGTAAAATTAAGGTTTACTGAAGCCGTTACGATACACTGCCGAGAACCCACGCCACACATTCATCCGTTGTGAATGCATTATTTATTTATTGCATATTTCATGGCCTGCATATCATCATCCACAGTCACTAGGAAATTTTCGTTACCCCCAGTTTTGCAGTTCTGCTTATTGACGTGCCAAATCAAATGTTCAAATGTTTGTAGTGCTTATGGGACTTAACTGCGGGGTCATCAGTCCCTCAACTTACAAACTACTTATGAACTAGTTAATACTAAGGACGGCACAAATATCCATGCCTGAACGGGGGGGGATTCGAACCTCCGACGGTAGCGGCCGTGCATATCGTGACTGGCGCGCCGCAGACCGCTTGGCCACGGCGGCCAGCTATTGACGTACCCACTGAGGCGAAAGTGCACCTCACCCGAGAAAATTATTATTTTTGTCAAGCTAGTCGAGCCAAGATCCATTCAGCAAATCGATGTCTCTATCCGTTGTCTGCAAGCTTCAAATGAATTTTCAGATCTTTTGAGAGGCTTCCATGCAATGAACAGGATGATAAATTCAATTGTTAAGCTCCTCGAGGAACCAATTTTGTGGGGCTTATGATCACAATATTGTCACACACTACAGCAACGTATTCTTGTGCTCGAACAGATCGCGGTTTTCTTGAGAATCAACTTCCGAAATGATGATTCTGTTGGTGCAGCATTACGTCCGAGTGTCACACGCATTTCAAGGACGGTTTCCGCGGGACTCTCACTGTTTGTGAAATAAGTTTCAGCACTTGGATACGTCGATCAGTTATCAATTACCATCTGTTCCGTGCCGAAAATAAACATCAATAAACAATCATCACACCGCCATAGCTGTCAGACTATTAATGCGAGGAATAGGAAACACGAAATATGAAAAAACCATGGGTGCCAACAGTCAGATGACGAAATGGCTCATAATTCGTCCTTACTGTTTGGATTCCCTCCTTCCCCAATGCGTTTAGAAGGTTAAAACTTCCATTATCAGGTGGTTCCTTTATCTCTTGTGCGTTAATATCATATGTGTGTTTTGTATTACAACTTTAGGGTGGTTTCTGACACTGTCATTGAGGGATAAACGAAACACTTCTTCAGAACGTGGCTCTGACGAAGTCTTTCACTGCATATTGAACATAAACATAAATATGCCAGCAAAAGGAAAAACCTTCATTTGTACTGATTACATCGTTAAACGCGAGCGTCGCACATCATATTTGAGATAAAAAAAAGGCATGCCTTATTTTTAATTAACATATCTCCCTTTCTGGAAATAGCGTAATGGGATGTACCAGTACTCAAAGGTCGTATACATAAGTTTGGGTCTGTCCGGGAAGCTTCACGGATACGTAATGGTTAACGTGATCGCTCTCGAAAAGCGGGAAGTACGGTTCAGCAAATTGTACAGCTGATGCTGACTATTATTAACAACTGCGAAAATATTTCTGTATTCACACATAAACTGTCACATTTTGTAAATAAAGGTGTTGTTTAACTAGTACAAAGAACGCACAACAAAAACATGCAAACTGTCGTACTTCGTAGGCAAAGCGTGCTTTAAGATTTTCCCAAGTTCTGGTATTTTCCGGTAGATTTTCCAAAAATATTCTTTCATACAAACCTTGTCCTGAGAATTACGAACAGAACAAAGAAAACATCAGCCAAATCGGTGAAGTCATTCTCAAGTGATGCGATTTCATACATGTGGCAATTCATTTTTGTTAATATAGATTTGCCATATCCCATTACATAGTAATATTGAATGAAGGTTAAATTGAGGCGCTTGCATCAGGTTTTATGGCAAACACAAACACAATACATATATTGAAGGATTTACAAAAGAAGACATTGGCTATATAAGATTTATTGCTTTACGTAACGAAGAATGAGTTTCATACAGCACAAAACCTTACCAAATTACAAAAGTTGTAAAAATCTGTAGTGAATTGATGAACAATTTTCAATATACTGACTGGCTGTCGATCACCTTTGACAGCCTTCTTTTTTTGTCCTGAGACGGACCCTCTCTTTAAATACTTCATAATGAAAATTTTAACTTCATCCAGTAGTGTCTTACATTTCAGCTCCATGTTACAAATTATCTAAAAAAACTAGATGACCCTATCAAAAGTAAAAACCAACTATAAACCAGGTCATAGTAATCTCAACTCCGTAGATTTGGTGAAAAATTTAAAAGATTTACCTATCCCCGTTAGTGCCAAGTCACTTTATTTATATGTCAGCAACTTATTGGCCAATATACCTGTTTATGAATGCCTAAACATTGTTGCAGTCTTACTGGATAAATCTGGCGTTAACCTAGTTAACACAGATAATCTTAAGTTAGACACACAAACTTACATATCACAAAACTATTTCCATTTCATTGGCCCAATATACAACCATTTGGATGGTCTAGGTATGAGTTCCCACCTTAGTCCAATCCCAACTGAAGCATTCATGAACAATTTTGAGAAACAGTTCCTAGAAATCAGCATACTCTCTTCCAAGGTTGGATTCTGGTTTAAGTATGTTGATGATGTGCTGTGCTTGTGGACAGGTACTACCAGGCAGCTTCAAGCATTCCTTAAACAGTTAAACTGCCAACAGACGACAACCTCCGAAGAAGTCCGGCCTAGCATTGGACGAAACGTAAGGAAGCAGCAAGTTTCTTAAAACACGGCCTTAAAAACCAGGAGATTTATTAACCAATATGTCAATCAGTCGTGAAAGCCATCACTTTATGAAATTTTTCATTGGTACCAGATTGAAAGTGCACCACTGAAGTTAGAAACTTAGGAAAGGAAGATCAACTTTTGCTGGCCTCGGCTATAAGGTAACACATGAAGTCCTACAACATATACAGAAAGGGATGAAAATGAAATAATTTGAGATAGTGGAAACTAACAAACATATTTCACCTTCTCCTGACATTGTACTAAATGATCAGACACAATTTCCATCCTCACCACTTCTGTCTTTTGAATATAACCAGGTCATATAAACTATCCACTGCTACCCAGTTGCCTCATGTCCCTACAACAGATACATAGCCTAATTACTTTGAATGATCAGAAAAGTTTAGCTATCTGCCAGATATAATTTTTAATTTATTATTTTGGTAATAACATCGGACATTTAAGCCGGTAACTATAAACTAACAATTTAAAATTTTAATCTGTGGGCCTATATTCAAAGATGTTCCATTCAGTTTATTCTCACCCTTCTATGTCCCAAATATTTCGTGTGTTAAAATAATTTATTCAGCCAGTTGCTGTTGTTCAATTTATTTTCTTGGGACAAAAGATCATGTTTTATTAATGTTAGTTGTCAAACTAGTCTTCTTTGAAAATAATGTAATATATTATCTATATAGCAACTTCAGATCTTTGAACGTAAACTCCAAGCTGCATTGCTATATCTCTGTAGTATTTACCTGATGATGGCATAATATCCGGAAACCGGGTAGTGAAAACAATAAATATGCAGAATATTACACATTTATCTCGTTTCATTCAAAATGATTTACTATTTATAACTCTGTACTCACGTGACAAGAAATCCTGTCTCTCCAGCCACCGATCTTCACTAAGCCGCACCATACCTATGCTCAACTTATCCATTTCCCTTCAAATCTACATTACCTACACGATTAAGGAATAGATGATTCTACGCTCCGATCTGTAAAATGCCTTTTCTCTGATAAACACATCCTCTTAAATGATCGAAAAGCCAAATATCGGTATCCACCATGTATAAATACTGGAATTATTGACACTAATATTGTGCAATATCGAATCGCTGACTGGAACGTACTGCGGTAAAAATGTGGGCTTACGCCTTATGTTAGCAGGTGGTGATCAAAGTTCTGAAATCCACAGTTTAAGCATCACAGGTATCTGAATTCGGAATAAGCTACTTATCTACATATCGTTTGTGTGTTGTCTAGTGGTTGCCACACAGATAATGATGATAACAGTAATAAAAAGTTTCACCAAGGACACTACGTGGGACTGTCGCGCTTGACGAGCCTCGAGAATGGTATTAGTACCAGAACTGATATCGGAAAAGCGTGTTCCGGGGAAACGAATTTCATCTTCCATTTGCCGTCAATGCGGCCGGCTTTCAGAGACATCTTGTATGCCTTCGGCGAGTAGCCGCTTTGCAATATTTCCAGAGTCGCGGTAAGCCGCTTACCGCGGCAGATAGCTACTTACTCCCAATACACGCAGCTGCTGGCAGCCTGCTAGGCCGAGGGGCCCTTTGTGACGTCAGCCAGACACTCCTCCGCAGCGAAGCTTTCACTCGTCCCGTGTCTGCTTTCTCACAAATCGGAGTTTCCGAAAATATCACGCGAGAGCCTTGATTTATAAGAGACCAATATGTATGTGTATATACACTTCTTGCAACGTAGAATGTCGTAAAATCAAGAAAGACCGTAGATCCAAAAATTTTTACTGTTATGCAGCCATGTACGAAATCACCCTATATTTCTGCACGTTGTGCCAACTTTTGCAAAGGTTGCGCATCATATTAATTCTCATGCTGCCAATCCCATCAAACAACGCACTGGCTTCGATTTTGTCTGTTAAAGGATTCATTACATCCGCCAAGAATTAATTTTTGCTTTTAAGGAATTATTTCGGCTTCATTTATATATTTGATTTGATTTGATTAATACTTGTTCCATAGATCATATATACGACATTTCGTAATGATGTGGAACGTGTCAGTTTAGTAAATGTTGTCTATACTTGACAATCAATATTTTAAGGATTTTTTTTAAATTATTTTTATTTATTTATTATTTTTTATAAGTTTTATCTAAAAATTCATATACATTGTAGAAGGAGTTGCCATTCAGAAATTCCTTTAGTTTCTTTTTAAATACTAGTTGGCTATCTGTCAGACTTTTGATGCTACTTGGTAAGTGACCAAAGACTTTTGTGGCAGCATAATTCACCCCTTTCTGAGCCAAAGCTAGATTTAACCTTGAATAGTGAATATCATCCTTTCTCCTAGTGTTGTAGCTATGCACACTGCTATTACTATTGAATTGGTTCGGATTGTTAATAACAAATTTCATGAGTGAATATATATTGTGAAGATACAGTGAGTATCCCTAGATCACTAAATAAATGTCTGCAGGATGTTCTTGGATGGGCTCCAGCAATTATTCTGATTACACGCTTTTGTGCAATGAATACTTTTTTACTCAATGTTGAATTGCCCCAGAATATGATCCCATATGAAAGCAGTGAATGAAAATAGGCGTAGTAAGCTAATTTACTGAGATTTATATCACCAAATTTTGCAATGACTCTGATAGCATAAGTAGCTGAATTCAGACGTTTCAGGAGATCTTCAATATGTTTCTTCCAATTCAGTCCCTCGTCAATGCAAACACCTAAAAATTTTGAATATTTTACCTTAGCTAGAGATTTATGTTCAAAGTGTAAATTTGTTAATGGTGTCATGCCATTTACTGTATGAAACTGTGTATATTGGGCTTAATCAAAGTTTAATGAGAGTCCATTTGTAGAGAACCACTTAATGACTTTCTGGAAGATATCATTCACAATTTCATCAGTTAATTCCTGTTTGTCAGGTGTGATAGCTATACTTGTATCATCAGCAAAAAGTACTAGCTCAGCATCTTCGTGTATGTAGAATGGCAAGTCATGAATATATATATTAAGAACAGCAAAGGACCCAAGACCGAACCTTGTGGGACCCCATTTTTGATAACTCCCCAGTTAGAAGAATTAATTGTCTCATCTACATCATGTGAACTGCTTATTTCAACTTTCTGCTCGCTTCCAGTTAAGTATGATTTAAACCATTTGTGCACTGTCCCACTCATACCACAATACTTAAGCTTATCTAGAAGAATTACGGAATTGTCTTGGGAATGCTTGGACTGTGCTTCCCGGTCAAAATCTGAAAGGGAATTTCAAACTGTAACGGCCCGGCATTCGGCGAACTTCGGAGAATGTTTCTACAACTAGTCAATCTACGATTTTACAGAGAAAACCTTGGATGAAGCTGCTTTATCCGTGCTGGAAAATGGTTCGAAATTTGCACCGACGCCTAAGCGTTTACCTGTTGTTGATTTTATTAATTGTAACGAACATTCTGTTTTTAAATTATCTTCTGGCTATAAAGTGAAGCTTAGGAGGGAAGTTTGTCGTTCTTGACTAGGGCACGTCCACCTGTGAGTAATATAACAACTGAGGCAGCTGCTTTACGTTCACTTAGTATGGATCTTGATACTATTATTTTACCTGGGGACAAAGGAAATACTACTGATGCTTTAAACGAGCAGGATTGTGTTAAAAAGGCAGTGTTTACTTTCTGATTCAGCATATTGCAGCCGCAGCAGAATAGCCGTGCGCACTAAGGCGCCTTACTGCGGTGCTCGCGGCCGTTAGACGTCATTAGTCCTCCTTCGGGCATGGGTGTTTGCGTTGTCCTTAGCATAAGTTAGTGTAAGCAGTTTCTAAGCCTATGGACTGATGACCAACGTAGTTAACTCCCTTAGATTTACAAACATTTGAACATTTTTTAACATATCGCAGTATTGCTGCAGACCCTACAAAAAGTGTTGATAGGCAGACTACTGCATCCAGATCCCAATCGCAGTTATTTAGTTAAGTCCAACATGGTCACCGATTTCTCTGGTGGATAAACTGCAGTCACTGCATTAAAGCTATTCTCCCTCTGTCGTACTCCGAGAAATGATTCAAAGACGCACGCTGTCTTCTACGAGAAGTACTGAAACTGCTTAAGCACATCAGCCACTCGAAAGTACAATTACAGTATGTTCACACTGCTGTTCTTTGCCCATTTATGTAGCATTTGCAGGTGTCCACGCCGGCGTACGTGACGCTGGCGTGATCATGGTGTGCGTATCTCGATTCTGCACACGCATGCTGCAAATTATACGTGATTTGGGTTTCTTTCAAGCTGTTGCAATTGGACTGGAGAGATGGTAGGCGAAACCAGGAAGGTAGTGTTGACTGCCGCTGCGATTTAGAATAAAGTCGACATCCTACGTCATCCCAGCGGTGATCTGTTGGTTCCACGGTGGGACCATAAGCCAAACCGTTACAGTAATAATTATTCTCCAGATTCCACCACCTCATACATGCTGCTTCGAGTCAGCGTGTTGAGACAATTCTATGCTACGAAATGTAGCTGTTCACAGCTAAAATGTTCAAATGTTTGTTAAGCTTATGGGACTTAACTGCGGTGTCATCAGTCCCTAAACTTACAAACTACTTGTAAACTAACTTATTATAAAGGCAGCACAAACATCCATGCTTAAGAAGGATTAGAACCCCCGACGGGGAATGGCCTCGCGCATTGGAGCATAGCGTCTCAATGCGCTCGGACACTCCACTGCGGCTGTTCACAGTTGATCAAACAATGTCATAATATATGCACAAATATGCTCGATCCGGGAGTACAGTTCGAGCTGCAAGTAAGAGGAAGTTTTGTCATGGGGAAATACCGTCATAGTGTACGATACGTTAAGAATATGGAAAGGATGGGAAGCGCATAATTGGTTAAGGACAACCGCTGGCTGGAGGAGGGTACGTATTTAGCGCATGGCGCTACACACATTGTTTAAACTCATTACATTATGAAGTTATATGATAATATACACCATAAAATATGTAAGCGAAGGATACATATTCAGATAAAATATAATACACTAGCTGAACCCCCACTGCTTCGCGTGCGTATGCTAGTTGGTCTGCACCAGTTGTTTCTTTTTAATCCTGATGAAGAATCCATATCTTAAGTTTCGTAGTTATAGCTTGAAATCTGAGTTAACCTAAAAACTTTCTTTTCCAATTGGCCAACAGGCCAAATATTAATTTCCGTAGCGCTAGCCTGAAAATCGTCCCAATAGTAACGTATTTTTAAAAAGAATTTTTGTTCTTCTGTTTGACCCTCTTAGTTGTTGAATTTTTACAAACACTGAAACACGCCTTTTTTAAATCCTGACCAAGAATCCACATCGGAATTTCCAACCAAGTATGCAAATATAATTTTTTGTAATTCTGGGTTCAAAATTGGCTTAGTAGCAACGTATTTTCAAAAAATGTTTCATCCCCTATTTCACCCCCTAACTGATTAATTTTCTGAAAATACCGAAACATGTGTCTTTTTAATTCTGACGAAGAAAACATATACCAATTTTTGTGATTGTAGCTTCAAAATTGCCTTATTAGCAAAAGATTTTCGAAAAACATCCCCTCTCCAATTTAACCCCCTCGATGATTGAATTTCCAAAAATACTGAAACACATATTTTTTAAATTCTAACGAACAATACAAATACCAATTTTTGTAGCTATAACTTCAAAATTGTATTGTCAACAATGTGTTTTCGAAAATAATTTTTGATCCCTTCTTTTACCCCCTTAGTTGTAGAATTTCCAAAAATACCAAAACACGTGTCTTTTTAATCCTGATCAAGACTCCATATCCTAAGATTCGAAGTAATAGCTCGAAATTTGAGTTAACAGCAACATATTTTTGAAAATCAATTTTTGCATCCCGTATTTCACCCCCTTATTAGTCTAATTTCCAAAAATACCGAAACACGTATCTTTTTAATTCGAACGCCGAATCCAAATCCGAAATTTTGTAATTTTAACTTCAAAATTGGAAACATGTATTTTTTAACTTCGAACCAACTATACAAATATCAATTTTTGCAGCTTTAGCTTCAAAATTGTATCAATAGCAACGTGTTTTCAAAAAGAATTTTTGATCCTTTATTTAACCCTCTTACTTGTTGAATTTCCAAAAATACTAAAAATCATGGATTTTTATTCCTGACCAAGATTCCTTATCCGAAGTTTCGTAGTTGTAGCTTAAAATTTGAGTTAACAGCAACATATTTTTGGAAATCAATTTTTGGCGTCACCTATTTTACCCCCTTATTTGTCGAATTAAAAAAAATGCCGATACATGTGTCTTTTAAATTCGAACTCTGAATTAAAATCCAAAAATTTTGTAGTTCTAGCTTCAAAATTGCCTAAATAGCAACGTATTTTCAAAAAACGTTTCATCCCCTATTTCACCCCCTTACGGACGGGATATCGAAAAATCGCTTCTTAAATGACGCCTACAGAGTAAGATCAACACCCTCCACAAATTTCAAGTTTCTATCTTCAGTGGTTTGGGCTGGGCGATGATGAGTCAGTCAGTCAGTCAATGTCAGTCAGTCAATCGGGACACTTCCTTTTATATATAGAGATTAACACAGAAAAAAGTATCACAGCAGACATTTTGCATTACACGAGTCTTTAAATTCTGACATCTGATGCTCATGGGATGGACCTCTTTGTAAGAGATTCCGGAGGTAAAGCTTCCCCTCAATCGGAACTCCGGGAGGGGAATACAACGATGTTTCCAGACATAAGGAGAGATGGAACAGGAAGGAAGGAGAAGGAAAAAGAAGAATTATTGAGGATAGGAACGTGGAATGTTTTGACCCTTTTGCAGGAAGGGAAATTAGAAAACGCTGAACGTGAAATGGACAGAAATAAATTGGACGTGCTTGGAATGTGTGAGGTAAGGTGGGGAGGTTGCGGAGAACTAGAAACTAATGACTTCCGATTTTACTCCTCAGGTGAAGATAAAAATGGAATGTATGGAGTTGAAATACTGATAGGTAAAAGACTGAAGGAAAGGTTATGAAGGCTGAATACATCAATGGAAAAATAATGATGATAAGACTGAAAGGAAAAAAGAAAGGTTTAGTTATCATCCAAGTTTATATGCCAACAAGTAGTCATACAGAAGAAGAGGTTGAGGAATGTTATGAGAAGATAGAAAATCTGGCAGAGAGGGAGAAATAATGAAAGGAAAAAAAATTCTCGCTTACTACTTTTTCGCTGTTTATGAAGCAAAACTATGGCTTTTGATATAACGTTACAATTCATAATTTCTAAACTACCCATTTTACTCACAGGAAATTTTGCAGACAGAATACACTCTTAAAGCTGAATGTACGTTCGAAATTGAATCACAGTACGAAACGTAATTCATGAGATACGAGGACGTAAACAGTAACGTTCATGGAATACCGCCCCATCAAGCATCACGTTTTAATCTATTACTTCTGTACTACTAACCATATTCGCAACAGATTTTACCGACATAACAGCACTTATACAAATCAAAATATTCCTGCAAAATTTTACAATTGTACAACATATCTATACCAATAATAAATCTGTAAATGTAGGCCTGTCGCTGTTAGCTTCAATCTTTAAAACTAAGGGCGATTTTCATGCGGTTTTTACAGGAAACATGAGCTAAGATTTCATCAAAATAGAATCACGAAGTGTTTTCATAGACCGTCATGTCTGTCTGTTCATCTATTAGGAAACACTTCTGCAAAACTACTTAACGAATTCGCGTGGGGTTTTCGCAGGTAACTTCAACGTACCTTGAGACAACATATAGACTTAGTTTCATAAAAATCGGATCACGGAAAGAAGAACATCACAGTTTTATGTTTTTCATCGACAACCGTCATGTCTATCTTTCTATTTCGTCTCCAAAACTAATAGACGAATTTTCAGGGGTTTTTCACAGGAAACGTGAGGGTATCTTGCAATTACAGAAACTTCATTTTACAAAATCAGATCAGAAAAAGTAAGATATCACAATTTAAACGTTTTTTCAAAGCAATCGCATGTATCTATTTGTAGTACAAAATTAACATTCATGAGGGTATCACAGATAGAGAATATCCCGGGGCTTCATTTCATCAAAATCAGATCAGGAAAGCAAAAGATATCGTAATTTGAAGTTTTTAGGTATATTTCATACTTGGAAAGAACGGCGAAATGCAGCAAAGAACTAATAGATAGCGCTGCGGATGTTCGTGTGAAGTTCGGGGCAGCGATCGGATTATTACCCATTGAAAATACTACTTACTCTTCGACTTTTCAAATTTGTTTTCAGAGATATTTCTACTTCATTGAGGAAATACTTATTACTTATTATATTTCAGCTTTCCATGCCTAAGCCCATTTTCCAGAGATAGAAATGATTACGAAATAAAAGTTTTAAATGGCGAATATCACCGATGTATGATGTAAGCTACATCATATTCATGAAGATATGCCTATTTCTAACACGTTTCGCAAACGTATTTAAAAAAAAAAAAAAAAAAAAAAAAAAAAAAAAAAAAACTACTGACACAGTTTCAAGCGGTTTTCACAGGAAATTTGAGCTAAGATTGGGGCAACATAGAGACATGATTTCATCAAAATCAGATCACGAAAAAGAAGATACATCGCAATCTTAAGTGTTTCCAGTAACTGTCTGTTTACCTATTAGAAGTACTTAATCTCCTAAACTACTCCACGTATTTGCCTGGAACAACTTCATAAAGGAAATTGTTTTAGATGTAGGTTATGCTTGAAGTATGTAATGCGTAATACAGCAAACATACGATAGAGGCGCTGTAGTACACCAAAGAACTAATAAACACCGCTGCTACATAAGTATGGGGTAGTACATCAAGGAAGCGAACGTCTATGACAGAATTAAGCAATCTTATATCTACGAATACCTACAAACATTGAACATAGTGTTACTGATTTCTCTTTGTGTATTAAATACTTAACGACATTTCTTTGCTTATTTTGGCACGTTTCACCTTTTGTATCACAAACTTTATGATGGTACATCGTTTCGGACAATGACTTTTACTTACATTTGACATCTTGGCTACAACAAATGAGTTTGTTGACAGAGCGATCCAATAAGGATTCTGTTTTTACTGACTTTGGTCCAGAACCCTAAAATGCCATGATACACACAGGCTCTCCTTCAACAACCGTTGCGAAGCACGGGAATATAAGCTAGTAAGGTAATAAACTAAAATTGAAATTCTTCTTAGTTATTTGCCGCGTCATGATGATACATTTCTCCAAAGTTTCGGAAGAATTTCAGCTCGGAAGAATTTAAGTTTTAATAATAATGAGCGCGAAAGCCTATGTTCTTACAAGGTAATAAATTGTTTCAAGTATTAGTGCAGTTGCTGACTCTCGCAGCCACGGCGGAGTGACCGAGCGCATTGAGGCGATATGCTCTGATGCGCCCGTCGCCGGCTGGAATCCTCCCTGGGGCATGGATGTTTTTGCTGTCTTTTGTATAAGTTAGTTTATAAGGAATTTGTAAGTTTAGGGACTGATGACCGCGCAGTTGTCCCATAAGCTTATCAATCATTTGAACATTTTTATGGCTCTCGCAAACCGATTATGTCGACTATAGTAAACAGCTTAATATCTTGAAAGTTTTTCCTGTAAAAATGTTTATGTCTTCAATGCCGTCTATTTTAAAATATTTTGATTTTTCCTTTGTGTGTGTGTGTGTGTGTGTGTGTGTGTGTGTGTGTGTGTGTGTGTGTGTGTGGATGTGTAGTACCTCTACATAATGTAGTGCCAGTTGTTGATTTTGTTGATTTTTTGTGTACACTGGAGTAAAAATGTAACATATAAATAGCTAAATACAGTACTGATAATATTATCTTCTCTACTTGTAAGATTCATGACTCCACTATATCTTCGAAAAATATTTGATCCTTTGAAAGATAAAAGCAGACCATATGAGTAAGCCATCGGGTGATGCAGTTTCTGCCACTGAAAAAGTATTAACATATCTTCAGTACGCTAGACGATTTTATTTTCACGGCGCCTTCAGTTCCTCCTCAAAACAAAGAAAATGTGTATTAAAATTAAACCTTTATGTCGTTTTCATAACTGTACCACACGAAATTTAAGTTGCTCCTTAGACTTTCTGAAGGCAAACGCAGTATTTATCTCACGCGAGACGTTTAGCAGCAGTTAAAATGAGTGATCTCCCTGCTCTCTCCTTCTCTGCAAATGAGCTTCGTTCCAGGAAACAAGCGATTAATCTCGTTCCTATTGTATTGCTCAACGTTACAGAGTATGAGTATTTCTCGTCAAAAGCCTCTGCTACTTGTGCCGACTGGCAAAATACTGTTTGACAATGAAAACTCATTTCTCTTAAAGAAATGACATATTTACCGAACAATGAAATATTCACGACGTCTTATTTCCGCTGTGCAGTGATTGCTCCAACAGACTTCGGGTATGACGCCAAATAGAATACGTTTATTGATCTGATATTTTAACCCGACAATATGTTGTTGTTGTTGTGGAAACTAGTTTGATGCAGCTCTCCACAATACCCAATCCTGAGCAAGTCTCTTCAACTCCACATAAGAACAGCAACCTACATCTGTCTGAATCTGCTTACTGTATCCATCTCTTGGTCTTCCTCAGCGGCTTTTACCCCACGTACATCCCTCCAACGCTAAATTCACAATTCCTCGATGTCTAAGAATGTGTCCTACCAATCTATCCCTTCTTTTAGTCAAGGTATGCCAGAAATTCCTTTTCTCCCCGATTCTGTTCAGTACCTCCTCATTAGTTACGCGAGCCACCTACCTAATCTTCAGCATGCTTCTGTAGCACCACATTTCAAAAGCCTCAATCCTCTTCCTGTCCGCACTGTTTATCGTCCATGTTTCAATCCCATACAAGGCAACACTCCATACAAATGCCTTCAGAAAGGACTTCCTTAGGCTTAAATCAATATTCGCTGTTAACAAATTTCTCTTTTTCAAGAACGCCTTTCTACCCATTGCCATTCTGCATTTTATATCCTCTGTTCTGCGACCCTCATTTCTTATTTTACTGCCCAAGTAACAAATATCATCTACCTCCTTTATTGCTTCGTTTCCCAATCTAATTCCTTCAGCATCACCAGATTTTCTAAGACTACACTCCATTAACCTTGTTTTCCTCTTGTTAATGTTCATCTTATATGCACATTTCAGCACAATGTCCATTTCGTTCAACTGCTCTTCCAAATCCTTTTCTGTCTCTGACAGAATTACTATGCTGTCGGCAAAATGCAATGTTTTTAATTCTTCACCCTGAACCTTAATTCCTTCTCGAAATCTCACCTTGCTCTCCTTTATAGCTTGCTCAATGTACAAATTGAACAACATTGGAGAAAGACTGCAACCCTGTCTTACTCCCTTCCCGACCACCGCATCCCTTTCATGCCCTTCAACTCTGACAACCGCTGTCTGGTTTTTGTACAAGTTGTAAATAACCTTACGTTCCCTATATTTTTCTCCTGCTCGCTTCAGAACCTGAAAGAGTTTATTCGAATCAACATTGTCAAAAGTCTTCTCCAAATCTACAAAAGCTAGATATGTAGGTTTGCCTTTTCTTAATCTATCTTCTAGGATAAGCCGTAAAGTGAGTATTGCCTCCAGTGTTCCTACTTTTGTCCTGAACCCAAACTGATCTTCCCTGAGGTCGGCTTCTAACAGCTTTTCCATCCTTCTGTAAATAATTCGTGTTAATATTTTGCAACCATGACTTATTAAACTGATGGTTCTGTAGTTTTCACACTTGTATGCGCCTGTTTTCTTTGGAATGGGCATTATTACATTTTTCTTAAAGTCTGAGGGTACTTCGCCTGTCTCATACTACACACCAGGTGAAACAGGTTTGTCATGGCTGGTTCTCACAGAGACTTCAGTAGCTGTGAGGGAATGTCATCTACTCCAGGGACTTTGTTTTGACTACTTCTCCACTTTCTACAATATTGCCTCTAATGTTCGTTTCCTTCGTAGAGACTCTCTATATACTCTTTCCACCTTTCAGCTTTCCCTTCTTTGCTGAGAACTGGTTTTCCATCTGTGTTATTGATATTTATAGAGCTGTTTTTCTTATCTCCAAATATCTCTTTTATTTTCCTGTAGGCTGTATCTATTTTCTCCTATTTATACATTCTCCTATTTATATCTTGCATTTGCCTTCTAGCCACTCCTGATTAGGCACTTTGCACTTCCTGTCAATCTCATTTCTTAGTCGTCTGTACTCCGTTTTGCTTGTGTCATTTACTGTACTTTCATATTTTCTCCTTTCATCGATGAAATTTAGTACGTCCTGTGATATCCAAGGATTAGGTCTTGGCTTCCTACCTGTTTTGTCATCTGCTGCCTTCACCATTTCATCTCTCAATGGTGCCCATTCCTCCTCATTTGTTTTATTTTCTGCCGTTTCTGTCAATTGTTGCCTAAAGCTCCCTCTGAAATTATAAGAACTTCAGGTTCCTTCGGTGTATCCAGGTCCCACCTCCTTATTTTCCTATCTTCTGCAGTTTTTTTCAGTTTCAGCCTATAATTCATGACCAATAAGTTATGGTCAGAGTTTATATCAGCCCCTGTCTCTGTCTTACAGTTTAAAACCTGGTTCCGAAATCTATGTCTTACCATTATAAAATCTATCTGGTATCTCCCGGTGTCTCCTAGTCTTTTCCACGTATATAACCTCTTTCGTGATTCTTTAGCCAGGTGTTAGTTATAACTAAATTATGTTGCGTGCAAAATTCTACCAGGCAGCTTCCTCTTTCATTCCTTTGCCCAGACCATGTTCACTACTATCTTCTCTTTCCTTCCTTGTCCTACTACCGAATTCCAGCCTCCCATAACAATTAAGTTTTCCTTTCCCTTAATTGTCTGAATAATTTCCTTCAGCTCCTCATATATTTCTTCGATCTCCTCATTGGCAGAGCTAGTTGGCATATAAATCTGTACTACTGTGCTCGGTGTTGGCTTCGTATCTATCTTGACTACGATAATGCGATCACTGTGTTCTCATAGTAGTTTACTTGCATTCCTATTTCTCTTATTCATTATCATATCTACTCCTGCGTTACCACCAACTGATTTTGTATGTGTAATCCTGTTCTCACCTGATCAAAAATCCTGTTCCTGTTTCCATCGAACTTTACTAATCCCCATTATATCTAACTTCAACCTATCCATTTCTCTTTTTAAATTTTTTAGCTTCCCTACTCGATTAACGGTCTAACATTCCACGCGCCGATCCGTAGAATGCCAGTGTTGTCTTTCCTGACGATCACATCCTCCTGAGTAGTCCCCGCCCGGAGATCAGAATGGGGGTCTATTTTATCACCGGAATATGTTACCCGAGAGGATGCCATCATCATATGTTCATACAGTAGAGCTGCATGTCCTCAGGAAAAGTTCCGGCTGTAGTTTCCCGTTGCTTTCAGCCCGACAATATACCTAATAAGTATTAGAAAACGTGGAATATATGTGCCTACACGCACATTGTTCGATGGAGCAATGAACTGTGCAATACTATAGACATTATGTGAACTGTATCAGGTATACTTGCGACTTAATTGGTAATAACTATGGTTCTTTTTTAAAATGTTTGATACATGTAAGTCCAGATTACTGAGGAACATACTTTCAGACTGTAGTTGATTTTAATAATTTAGGGCTAATTTTATGCTACATTAAATTTAAAACGAATTTGTCACTTTGTTTAGAAGTCGTCTTGAACACTTACCAAATCAGTATTTTTATGTAATTCCTGTTGTGTGATATACATTTTTGATCAAACACCTTGTACCATTTCCGTATCTAATTTTTTTTATCGAACTATGCTTCCCTGTTTGCAAATAATGAGTAACATTGTGCAAGTTTGAAGTTTCCCGTGAAGATGTATTATAGTACTACATTTACAAACCGTCGTCCGTAACTTGTAAGCAGACAAACCGGAAGGCTGCCAGTCCATTCCAGTCCCAAATAAAATTGGAAAGATGCTGAGCTCAAATGATGATAGTCGGAGGTGATGCAGTGAATCGAGCTTGTCAAGCTCGACTTGGTGCAACACCGGTTGTAAAAACTTATCAAGTTACCAAAAATGCTCCGCAAAACTTGGCGAGTATGTTGAAAAGTAACAAAAGTATTGTGCAATCTCATCAAACTTATTTCAGTACAATAAATTGTAATATTTTTTATATAAAATAGGGAATAAATAAACACCAGTTGTATATTGCTGGTGTGTGCTGTTTATTCTGAAGTCCTCCTTGAACACACTGACGAACGATGTAAACATTCACTTTAGCTCTTTCATACAATATGTCCTTTAAATGCTCCCAAAAAATTAAATCAAATGGCTGATATCTTCCTGTCTCACGAGATATCTATTTATTCGAAAAAGATTTAAAATGTTTCTTGTCTGCAGAGCAAAACGATGTAGGGGGTCCCATCATCGTGTATGATTCATAGTGTAACCTTTTCCAGGAAGGCAATTAACTGTTCCAGTTCATGATATACTAGTTGATGTTCTATGGAAGACAAAAGCTCCAATTAATCTATCTGCAAATAGGTCTATGCCATCTCATACATTAATGCTAAACTGATGTTGAGTTCTAGTTTCCAAAACTGCAGAATGATTCTCATCCACCCATAGTCGATTGTCGTGAAAATTTTTGTCTCTGGTCTAGGTAAATTTTGCTTCGTTAGTGATTACCGAGCACACACGCGAGTAACCATGTACAAAAATCATTTATGGACTGAAAATCTGTGTGACTAAGACTCTGCACTTTCTGCAGACACTTCGACCGAATAAGTTGTTCTCGTAACACGTTGTACTTAAGTCATATGGCTTAAATTCAAGCGTCTGCTATTTTTCTGAGTCTTCAGCAGTAATTGTCCTCAATATTATGACGTACTTAGTCTTCAAAACCGGGTCATACATAAAAACATATGCAATAACCAGTGCCGGCCGCGGTGGCCGAGGGGACAGGCGCTCCAGTCACGGTCTGCACAGCCACTACGGTCGGGGGTTCGAATCCCCCCTCGGGCATGGATATTTGTGCCGTCCTTAGTGTTAGCTAGTTCATAAGTAGTTTGTAAGTTTACGGACTGATGACCCCGTAGTTAAGTCCCATAAGCTATACAAACATTTGAACATTTTTTTAATAACCTGTTCTGAAAACAGTCAGGCTCATAAGGCGTTCATGTAGTGTTTGAAAATTCTTAATGTTCGATTAATTCTTATTCGGAAAGCTTTCCACATTGTAATGTCCGGCTGAAAATGCATTGTTATTAACAATAATAATAATATTATTGTTTTGTGTGTATATAAATGACTTGACGGGTAGAGTGAGCAGCAATCCGCGACTGTTTTCACATATGGCTTTGGTGTTCGGACGGTAACGCTAGTGTCGGTACTAAATGTGATACACAAAATTTATAGGGGGTTTGATGAATGGTAGCTAGCTTAAAATGCAGGAAAAATTAACCGAATGCATATGAGTAGGAAAAACAAGCCCATAAAGATCGAATAAAGATTTAGTAGTGGCCTGCTTGACATGGTTACATTGATTAAATGTTTAAGTGTAACTTTGCAGAGCGATATGAAATAGAAATGGCTCGTTAGTGCGAAATCTTCTTGATTGCTCGAGTGTTTGGAACCACCACTAAGTCGATTTAAAGGAGGAATGTTTACAGTTATTTCAACTTAAATTAATAAATAAAACACTTCTATGCCATTTAATGCTGTCATACAACTGTGGTTGCTATAATTGAATTTGTAGCAGAGTGACATAGGAATTACAACGTTTTAAATCTCACAGAAGGTTATTACCTTAAATAATATTAACCATCGATCGTTACACATATTGTAAACTTATTTGGAACATAATAAGGTCATAAAGTACTCATAAAACCTTTAAATGATTTGATTTCAGTAACTCAGTTTGCTTCATTTCCTGGTGATTACGTTTTAATCAAAATACGTGTACAATTGTCTTCCTTGATAGAGAAACTGATATCGTTTTACCTAGGGTACTTTAAACATTTCTTGGTAATGTATGAGCCTAGTCAAATTTACTCAGCAAATCCACAGTGCATTAGTCTGTCATTAACTTAACATTAAATACTATAATGTATACGAGGTTTCGTTCATACTGCTAATAAGTTTCAGAATAACATGATTTAGATTAAAATGAATATAGCTTGTCCTTTGGAAATCATTTGAGTTTATACTCGAATGTGTTAAGTATTAGATATAAGACCACTATGAACAATTACAGAAGTTAGAAACAATAAATATTGCCACTACAGAAAGGTAATAACAACCCTCAAATTTTAAAAAAGTTCCTCTTTACCATCATTAAATGTTCCTTTCTTTGAACCGATTTCATTCACCTAGACGATCATCAATCATAGAAAAGGTTAAACATTTGTGGGAAAAGCAAATCCTCATTATCATAAACTAACCGAAAGCCGTGGTCTGGCGAGAGTACACATAAACATGCGTCATTACATTCGATGTCTACTGAACTAATCCGAGACTTTATCTCTGCTGATGAAATGACTGAGGGTTCGTGTTTCCCAATAACGTATCAGCATTACTACCAACGATGACGATCTGGTGACAGAAACCGGTTGACATTACAAGAGTACTAGAGGCCCCGTGCAAATACTTCGCGCCGTTAGTGGAATGACAAAAAAGTTGGGAAAAATGAAGGTAAAGTTGAATGTTCACGAATAGCTTTCTTCAGAATAAATTAATGCAAGCGTTATAAGCGCAAATGAAAGTTTGATCCGCTGAGTTTTGTTTGGTCAAAAGAACTGCGTACCTTAATTAGAACCGAAGATATCGTAAAACAAACCGATTAAAGTATTCAATGCAAGGACAGAAGGATACCGCGTTTCAATAAAAGTAAATTATGGAGAGACTTAATTCTGATACTTGATAACAAATCTGCGAACGGATACTTTTCGTTTAAAGCAAAAATGAAGGAAATCCGTCGGATAGAACGGCCTGACCGACTGACTTTAGATTACAGCAAGGACATCCCCACAAGAAACATACAGAAGAAAATCGCGTTTGAGTATAGAAAAAGGAAGGCGAGAATTGCGTAAATTTTTATACTTGATGACAAATCTGGTGATGAATACCATTCGTTTAAAACAAAAATGAAGGAATTTGGTCGGGTAGTTTGTTCTGGCCGACTGACTTTAGTTTTCGTAGATTCTTATAATATATAAATTACACAGCTTGTGGCAAAATCAATTAAATACCAATCCCGATGTACAACTCTGATCTCTGAGCATATAACTGTAGCGTCCCTCTACGTCATATATTTTGCATCATATGCCATGTGGCAATTTAGCAAACAAATATTCGTCAGTTTGTATGTGAGAAAGAATTGCTTACTTAACCCTCATTTTGAACTTTATGGCAATATCCGATGTAGTAGGATGGTATGGTCACTGAATCGAGTGTTTTTTTCGTGATCTTGTAACATTTATCAGCATATATATTCAAATTATGCAAGAAACGAAATATGACCATCTATGGTTGGTGTCAAGACGAATCTATAACAATAGCCATCGTATAACAATGTTTTCTGTTGTCTTTTTAGAATGGGTAACTTTTATTTAGACATGAATTAGTGAGCATACTGTCAAAACTTAATATCTTCACAAGATAACCGTTGTATGCATATTAAAGAAAGTAAACAAAAGAGTACAGCTGATAGCGGCAAAAGGAGTGTGAACTTCAACCAGAGGTAACAGCAATCGCGGTAATTTGGAATAATGCTTGCAAGCGATATATATCGAAGGTGCGACTGTTAGGCCGATATTACACTATCAAATTTTCTTTGACAAAGAATCTTTGACGTGGTGAAAAGGGGACATTACACTACCAAATTTTCTTTGACAAAAAAATCTGACCAAGTCCATAAATGGCAGTTTAATATTTGTGGTTAACATATAGATTGTGACGGGAAACTAAGATGCCGGAACAACAGGCGAAACAAATACTATCAACGAATATAAACAAACGGGATAATATCTCAGTACTTACGTATTGTAGATAATAAATAATCTTCATACATAACAGATTCTCATAATAGAATGTACCAGAACTCTGTTTAACAATTCACGCCTTCGGCGAACCAAAAAAATATATCTGTTAACCTATACCTCACTATCAGAGAAAATATATTGATCACTTTTTAAACACAAAATCTTAACGTATAATCTATGTTCTGCTTGAGTCATGTTTCTAGGAATAGCGTGCTATAAATGACCCACAACTTTTATCCATTGTAAATGAAAGCATACTTTTCAGCCAAAGGTATGTAATCTAAACAAACTGTTACACCCATGCAGAGACCGTTTCTCGAACTACTTTTCCTATTCACGCTAATGGCATAGTAATTCTCACAATCGATAGGTTACTCCTTACAGTCTCGCCTTCCACATATATCGCTTGGAAGCATTCTTCCAAGTTACCGCAATCGCTAGCTACGACTATCTTAAAGTATATGAAAATGTTCGCAGTAAATGCATTGTTAACTATAATAATTAAAAGGGTTTTAGATTTACTCAGAGACAAAATCAAAGTGAATAATGTAACCGCCGTGTAAGTCTCTTTTCGCAAGCGTGATTGTACAGCGTATGTTGCTTATCACACCTTGATATGATTACACGGCTGTTCCTGATTAGTAACGAAGGCGGAAGTGTTGCTCTCAGAAATTCGTCCACGTGTCGGCCCGTTGTCTCTGTTGCCCTGAGTTTTGGCTCCAAAATATTCGCTGGAGCTCTAAGTAAAATCAGTAGCAAGCTACTAACATCAACAAGAAAGCCTTAGTGAATGACAAAGACAATACAAAAAACAGCTGCCTTCAGAGATAAAATAATACACCCCGTGAGATATTTCTTCTGTAATGCGTTTAGTACGTCTGCCTTCAGCACAGTTCTAGACGATCTATGACACAAACTGGATGTGAAGTGCCGGAAGTGTTAAATTATTGAAATCTACATCTACATGGATATTCTGCACGTCACATTAAAGTGCATGGGAGAGGGTTCATCGAACTACTTTCACGATATTTCTCAGTAGTTATGTTCTCTAATAGCTCGCGGGAAAAAGGAACACCTAAATTTTTCTGTTTTCGATCTAATTTCTATACAGCGGGTATAGGAAAGGGACATCGTGGCGAATGGAGATTTGTGTATGGCGGGAGACGTGCAGGGAAGAGTCCTCTGCAGTCGAGCTGGTCACTGTGTCCTCGGTGGCGGAGTGGTCAAGGCGTCTGTCTAGTAAGCAGGAGATCCCGGGTTCGAATCCCGGCCGGGCACAGTTTTTCATTCGCCACAGTTTGGTATTCCATCTAAACCTCATACAGTGCAGCCATAACATCGCAAATTGCGATTTATTTCATTCATTTGAACGCTGTGATTCGTCAAATATATATATATATATATTTGTTGAAATGTTTGTATAGCTTATGGGACTTAACTACGGGGTCATCAGTCCCCAAACTTACAAACTACTTATGAACTAGCTAACACTAAGGACGGCACAAATATCCATGCCCGAGGGGGGATTCGAACCCCCGACCGTAGTGGCCGTGCAGACCGTGACTGGAGCGCCTCAGTCCCCTCGGTCACCGCGGCCGTCGGTAGTTTAGTGGTGAAACATTTTAATTGTACATTATCGAAAAACAACCGATGAATTTAAATTATCATTAATTTTTATACATCACCTCATTCTTGTCTGAGTTTCCTCAGTTATAATTAAAGACCAAAACACTATCTCTTTATTTACAATATACCAATCAGGATGCAATGTTTTGAAATTTAGTTTCGTTTTTAGTCCATTAATATAGTTATCTTACCGACGACCTTCAGAAGATGCTTCCACAATTTCTTCGAGTGAAAACGATAACTGTTCATTTTCTTTTCCTGTTCTCCTATTTTCAGGATCTTCCCTCCTTACTGTAATTTTTGACATATACAAAGGGAATTTTGAAAAGAGAAAACTACAGGCATATTTCATTAACGTAAATATGCAGCAGGGTTTTGGAACATATCCTGTATTCAAATATTATGAATTATCTCGAACAGAATGATCTACTGACCCAAGATCAACACGGATTTAGAAAATATCGTTCATGCGACACACAACTACCTCTTAGCTCACACGAAGTGACGGGTGCTATTGACAAGGGTTCCCAAATCGATTCCCTATTGCTTGATTTCCAGAAGGCTTTTAATCACATTTTGTGGTTATGGTATATCGCCGCAAATTTGCGACTGGATGACGGATTTCCTGTCAGAGGACACAGTTCCTAGTAATCGATGGTAAGGCATCGACTAAAACAGATGTGATATCCGGCGTTCCATAGGGTAGTGTTATTGGTCCCCTGCTGTTCCTTATTTACATAAACGATTTAGGGGAAAATCTAAGTAGCTCTCTTAGGTTGTTTGCTGATGACGCCGTCATTTACCGTATAATAAAGTTATCTGACGACCCAAAAAACTGCAGAACGATCTGAATAAGATATCACTATGGTGTAAAAATCGGCAGTTGACTCTAAATAATGAGAAGAGTAAAGTCGTTCACAGGAGTACGAAAATAAATTCGTTAAACTTTGTTTACAAGATAAATCAGTCAAAAGTGAAGGCCGTAAAGTCCACAAAATACCTAGGAATTACTATTACTTCAGACTTAAACTGGAAAGAACACGTAGATAATGTTGTGGGAAAGGCGAACCGGAGACTGCGTTTTATTGCCAGAATCCTTAAAAGATGCGCCAGAACTACTAAAGAAATTGCATAGGCTATGCTTGTCCGTCCTTTTTTGGAGTATTGCTGTCCCGTGTGGGATCCTTATCAGGTGGGTTTAACGTACGTAGTCGAAAGAGTCCAAAGTAGGGCAGCTCATATTGTATTATCACGATACAGGGGAGACAGCGTTACGGAAATGATACAGGATCTGGGATGGGAGTCATTGCTGCGGCGTGGGCTACTTGCAAAACTACAATCGCCAACATTCTCCTCCGAGTGCGAAAATATATTGTTGACTCCCACTTACATAGGTAGAAATGATATCAGAATAAAATACGAGAAATCAGAGCTCGAACGGAGAGATTCAGGTGTTCTTTCTTCCCGCGCGCTATTCGAGAATGGAATGAGTGATAAATAGTATAAAGGTGTTTCGATGAACCGTCTGCCAGGCACTTAAATGTGATTTGCGGAGTATCCCATGTAGATGTAGATGGTACACCTCCTATAACAATAAAAATTTATAACCGTTTCTTTTGGGCAATATAGATTATGCATTACTTTCTATTGGAATGGTTACAATATATCAATACAGTATATTTCAAAATAATCTGCCTTTAACTAATCTAGTCTTCGATAAGGCTGTAACAGCCTTTACGTTTATTGTCATACATACTGGTTTCTCGTTCCACATCCTGCTGCTCGAAATGCAGCTCACAGACCTAAAAAATAAAAATTGCAATCCATTATTTCTAAAACTCTATTACAGATAATTAAAATCATATTAAAGATCAATCAATAACGTAATGTATTTACAGGTAATCAGTTACTTGCCCTGTAATTACTCGTTGGCTGGAAATCGTCTCTACAGATAGAATTTACACTTCTCTGTTTAGTCTTCTGGGAAGTAAAACACACTGACCTTTGGACCATTTGCGTAATTCCCTGTGCAATTAGCCACTGAAAAAATGTAAGGCATTTCGAAAGGAACCGAACACTGTATGAAATAAAGCTTCTCACATTACGACAACGCACAATGCCTCTTTTACCCAACGCATAGAGGACTGTTATGTAGGTGGCATTGTATTGAGTCCAAAAGAAAACAGAATACATTTTCATACAGATATTATTGCCGGCTTTAGGGTGGGTGACCCTTGCGGTCGCCCAGTGTGCTGCGAACGTCAGATGGAACACCACTACTATAACACGGGAACTGCAATTTACAATAATCCGTTTTTCGAAACTTAAATACTATTCCTTCTTATTCAACATCCGTCGCTAATCTCACGAATGCGCGATGAATTCATGTTAGCTCGAAGAGAAAACATGTATAGCTGATAGACTTCCAGGGAAGGCTTTGCTGCCGCACCGTCAAGTAACCAGAGGCGCCTGGATCCATCTATTTTTCAGGCTAGCTTTAGCTGACATCACAAGCTGTCAGTTGGGAGTCGAAACAATCACAACACCCCTTTTATTTTTTTCAAGAAGTGAAACAATGAAACGCCCATGTAGCCTCACCATCTCTCATGCACCAAAGACAATAGCTGTCGGTCCAAATGAAAGCATGGAGGCTAACTGGTGTATGTCTGCATAACGTCAAGTAAATTCAGCAAAATTGTAATAGTGCTTGTCAGTGACACCACGAAATATCACGAGTACGTTACATAAATTTCTCCTTTTACCGGTGCTACACATATTCGTAAAGTTTGTCTGGTAGTAGCAATAACTGAGGGCAGTATACTATCCTCGCCACTTTCTTCTTTCGAGACTGATGTATCTCATTCGTATGCATTCGATGTCTTTATTAATAGCAAAAGCAGCATTGTAGCACTATTTTCCAAGGATAAGTGTCGGTGGAATCCGTTGAACCCCACGAAATTGAAATCTTATATACTTCAGACGCAGACTAGATTCTAATCTAACCTTAATCTAACCTTCTCCTTATAACCCCCCACCAAGTGACGAACTATACCGGATGCAATGTGACCACACCGTCTGCCGACGTTTTCAGTCAACCTCTGGCGACGGCGTCTGACGGCGGTTTGTCGGTGCCACTGTAAACACAGCCTAAGAGAACCAACTGATATGGCCACGAGCACACCAGAAACGCTACAGGCAAAGCACTCGAATAAGCAATCAGCTATCATCGCCATTCAGTTGCGTCGTACTAAACGGACACGTTTGTCGTACGCCGCCCATAATTTTGCAGTTATTTCTCGCAGTTTTGCATGCACGATAACAATAACAACTTCCCACAATCGCTGTTGCTCTCACAAGGAAAGTACTTGGGCTCGAACAAACACATACACATCATAATCGTATGAGATATAATGTAAAGATCCCTTACTGCACTAGTGATACTCCCGCATCTGCAAAACTCTGCAGTTGTCTTTTAGAGGCCTCTGCGTGTGCCATGCCGCATTGCACTTTGACCTGTCGGTTCGCCAGTAGGGACGGTGCAGTGTGCCTCCGAAGTTGCGTTTTGTGATGTTATTTGTGTGGTGAAGCTTCAGATGGGGCGGCGATTGCTAATCAATCCTGCTAATGTATTGCGATTAGTTGAGATGAAGTTACGAAGAACCTTTTTCGTGAAGATGGTATTAGTGTAGAAGATGAATCATTTGCATGCTTTCTCGTAACTGTTATGGTACAGAAATATGAGCATAAGTTAGATACTGTTGTTACAAACTCATAATAATGAGAATAGGGATGATAATGACGAACAACTCATTGCAAGCAGTAAGTGCAGGAAGAGGCGATGGAAGCAGTGGCAATGAATACCAACAGTCTTTCGGCAAGAAGGTTAAAGTTGCAACTATCATCACGGTTTTTGATGACAATTCGCTAGAGAACATGTACGATGATCATTACATAAGTTATAGTTAAGATATCTGCATTACGTATGGCGTCTACAATTACATCTACAGTGCTATCTAGAGCATGGTTGCAGAGCTTTGCAGAAAAACGACACCCACCAGCACATTGAGGTGTACGTAGAGATCCTGTAACCAAACGTTCATACAGATATGTTTGTTCGAGCCCATGTACTTTCCTTGTCAGTCATTAAGCGCAGAAAAAAATACTCAAATTTTTGTATAGTCTATGGGACTTAAATACGGGGTCATCAGTCCCTAAACTTACAAACTACTTATGAACTATTCGTAGAATATATGACTTCAACTGCTATTGGGCAAAGCTGAAAATGTGTACCCAGCCGGGATTCGAACCCGGGTCTCCCGCTTTCTAGGCAGTTGCGCTGACCCCTACACCACTGGGGACACAGTGATCACCGCACCTGCAAGGACTACCCATGCACGCCTCCCGTCAGATACAAATTCCCAGCTTCGGGTTCGAATCCCGGCTGGGTACACATTTTCAGCTTTGCCCAATAGCAGTTGAAGTCATATATTCTACGAATATTAAATAATAACAGCTGCAGGATCAGAATGTGACGTCTGTTCTTTCCGAACAGACGCCACATGTATATATACTTATGAACTACTTACGAACTAGGACGGCACAAATATCCAAGGCCAGGGGGGGGGGGATTCGAACCCCCGACCGTAATGGCCGTGCAGACCGTGACTGGAGCGCCTTAGTCCCCTCGGCCACCGCGGCCGGCTTAAGTGCAGACCAACCATCTACCACGCCGCAGTGGAGAGGAAACTGTTCTCAAACTGAAGGCCGTCATTTGCAGAGACCAAAACTGTCCGGACAAATTAAGTAATCACGTGAATTCCTCGTATCGATTAAAATAGTTGTATGAAACTTACAAAATAGGACATAGTAAGGTCATTTTATAACTTAGCTTTTCACTTTCGGTTACAGTTTCATATTTGCTGGTATAATTTCCAAGTGCGTTTTGCGATTACTTTCCATGCCCTTTCTTTTTATTATTGTTATTGTCTTACCTGTTATTGTCATGCATGAACATGATTTTCAGGAGGGTTGGTTTCGAACGTTTGTGAACCGTGATAGAGAGCACCCACACTGAGTTTCAAAAGTCGGCGCCTCTGGTTAGTTGACGGTGCGGCAGCATAGCCTTCCCTGGATGTCTATCAGCTATACATGTAATGCACTTTATGGTACCTTTTTTCTCGCGTTTTTCTGCATAGTCAGCTTTAGTTTATGAGTGGATACACTTGAGATATACTGCTATCTTGTGAAGTCCCATACTGAAATGACTTTCCGAAACCTAAGGGTCTTCCTGTAGGACGTTAAATGGCAAATGAAGCTATTTCTGTGTCCAAAAACTCACAACTCAAAACTTAGAAAGTTCAGAATTTCCTCTTGTTTTCGTTGCAGTTTCGGGAGTTTTAGGACTAAGCAAGGTGACGTGGGCGGTGGCGGGTGTTCGCTAGCTCCAGATGGCGTGCGAATAAGCAGGCGGCCCGCAGCCGCGCTGCGCAGAGAAATAAAAGTTAGCGGAAGGAAGTCGCGAGACGAGACTC
Source organism: Locusta migratoria (assembly GCA_026315105.1). Taxonomy (NCBI): domain Eukaryota; kingdom Metazoa; phylum Arthropoda; class Insecta; order Orthoptera; family Acrididae; genus Locusta; species Locusta migratoria. The sequence continues at coordinate 76,378,112 of CM048748.1, read as the reverse complement.
GGCGCGGACCGGCTGCCAAGTTGCCTGGGGAGACGTCACCGGAGTTCCAGGGCAGGCGCTGACGTCACGGAAAACACGCGTCTGCACTCGCCTGGCACAGCTGTAGCTGTCTGCCTAACATGCCGACTGCGACCGGGGACCCAGGCAGGTGCAAGCACCCCGCTACTCGCAGGTGTCTTCGCCAGCTTTTGTGACAATGATACGCAAAGTATCGCCCGCCACACAGCTTGAGTTGTTTTGTCCTAGCTGAAGATAACCACAGTCTAACATATACAGTCGCGACACTCGTTGCTGTGAAAGTTGTTACCAACTGATAGTTCCAACGACACTAGCGCTCCTAGTGGTGGGCAAGCCGCCGTAGGAGGGATATTTATTTATCTACATCTACATGGGATACTCTGCAAATCACATATAAGTGCCTGGCAGAGGGTTCATCGAACCACAATTATACTATTTATCTACCATTCCATTCTAGAATAGCGCGTGGGAAGAAAGAACACCTAAATCTCTCTGTTCGAGCTCTGATTTTTCGTATTTTATTCTGATGATCATTTCGACGTATGTAAGTGGGAGTCAACAATATATTTTCGCATTCGGAGGAGAATGTTGGCGATTGGAGTTTCGCAAGTAGCCCACGCCGCAGCGATAAGCGCCGTTGTTGTAATGATTCCCATCCCAGATCCTGTATCATTTCCGTAACGCTGTCTCCCCTGTATCGTGACAATACGAAACGAGCTGCCCTTCTTTGGACTCTTTCGACTACGTACGTTAAACCCACCCACGTCCGTCAGACCCACCTGATAAAGATCCCACACTGGGCTGCAATACTCCAAAAATGGACGGACAAGCGTAGAGTATGCAGTTTCTTTTGGAGTTCTGCTGCATATTTTAAGGGTTCTGCCAATAAAACGCAGTCTGTGGTTCGCCTTTCCCACGATATTATCTACGTGTTCTTTCAAATTTAAGTCTGAAGTAAAAGTAATTCCTAGGTATTTTGTGGAGTTTACGGCCTTCACTTTTGATTGATTTATCTTGTAAACAAAGTTTAACGGATTTCTTTTCGTACTCATGTGAACGAGTTCACACTTCTCATTATTAAGAGCCAATTGCCAATTTTACACCATACTGATATCTTATTCAGATCGTTCTGCAGTTGGTTTTGATCTTCAAATGATTTTACTAGACGGTAAATGATGGCGTCATCTGCAAACAACCTAAGACAGCTACTTAGATTTTACCCTAAATCGTTTATGTAAATAAGGAACAGCAGAGGACCAATAATACTACCCTGTGGAACGCCCGATATCACCTCTGTTTTAGTCGATGCCTTACCATCGATTACTACGAACTGTGTCCTCCCTGACAACAAATCCCCAATTCAATCGGAAATTTGGGCCGATATTTTGTGTGTGTAATTAACGAAATAGTTGGTAAAGTTTTTGCGTTGCAAGCATTAGTAAAATATTAAGTGATATACGAGGCACGTCCAGAAAGTAATTTCCGTTTGGTAATAAAATGAAATTGTACCCAGGTACAGAAGAAATTTTTGTTGCACAAATTTCTGCAACTTTTAAACTACTTTTCCACATAACTGCCGAAATTTTGAAGGCATTTGTCATAGCGTGGCATGGCACCAGGTTTTGTATACCTTCTTCATAGGAATCTGCCGCCTGTGTCTTCAACCAGTTGGAAACAGTTTCTTTCAGCTCGTCATCATTGGTGAAGTGATGACCACCAAGGAAAGACTTGAGATATATGTAGAGATGAAAGTCGCTAGGAGCGAGTACAGGGCTGTACGGAGGATGGTCAAACACGTCCCACCCAAATCCCTGTAGGAGTTTTTTCGTCACTTTTGCACTGTGTCGGACCCATCTTCTCACCATCGACTCACTCATCGCATTTGGTCCGCAAACATCGCAAATTTGCCGATAAATTTCACATGGTTTCACTTTCCTCGCATTCAGAAACCGAATCACCGACCTGATTTCACAGGCGGCGGGATTTTCAATCGACGCCGACATTTCAAACAAGCACAATAAAGCGTAAGTAACTGACAGCGATCTCCAAATGGCGCACGTTCTTCTCCTTGATACACATCGTCTACAGCGCATGTGCGGAACTGCAATCGCAGCGCTGCAGCGGAGATAAATTGAAACGGAACTTACTTTCTGGACGCGCCTCGTACATAACACCGACATTAATGTAAAAATAGCCGAATTTAACTGATTCAGAGGTGTAATGAATAACTTTGTCATGAACAAATACTTACGAATATGTGTTATTTTGCAGCTTATTCCGCTGAAAGTGAGTAGAATATAAACATAATATGAAACATAAATTTGTATTATGGTGTGTTCTTATTATGAAGAGAGTTTTTTTTACGTGTATCAATTCGGTGTGTAGTCTAATGATTCGCACCATTTTAGGCTTCACTCGTCTTCTTGATACGCGCATATTCGTTTGAGTGTCATTACTTTAGCTTAAGGAGATAATGTCTTGAAGATTCTTACCGTTTGTGGTTCAGTTGTAGCAACATCGTGGAGTTGGGTTCTTGTTTGTTGAAAACAGTTTGACTGATTTTTCCGTTTTCTTGCCAGATCTGTGACGTTTTCCTTCAGCTGCAGCTATGGTGACTGCTTTGGTAAGTTAAATACTGTAGTTATTGTATTCTACATGCGTTTCCTGCTTTCCACGCTCACCGATTTTACTGGGATTGTGAATAAACCTTAACGTTCCTGAGTAGAAAAGGGCGACTTTTTGCCTACATAGATACTCTGCAAATCACATTCAAGTGCCTGGCAGAGGTTCATTAACCACTTTCATAACTTTTCTCTACCGTTCCATTCTCTAATAGCGCGCGGGAAGAAAGAACACCTAAATCGTTCCGATTTCGATCTGATTTCTCTTATTTTATTGGGATGGTCATGTCTCCCTAAGTAGGTGGGCGCTAACAAAATATTTTCACATTCAGAACTAAAAGTCGGTGATTGAAACTTCGCAAACAGAACACGCCGCAATTAATAACGTCTTTGTTTTAATGATTTCCACCACAATTCGTGCAACATTTCCGTGACGCTTTCCCCCCCGTAACGTGATAAAACAAAACGAGCTACCCTTCTCTGAACCTTCTCAGTATCTTCCGTCATTCCCACCTGGTGAGGGTCCCACAAAGGGCAACAGTACTCCAGGAGAGGACGTACAAGTGTGATGTAGGCAGTCTCTTTGGTGGAGTTGGTGCATCTTCGAAGCGTTCTGCCGATGAAACGTAACCTTTGGTTCGCCTTCCCCACCATATTTTCTATGTGTTCTCTCCAGTCAAAGATGTTCGTAATTGTAACTCCTAGGTATTTTGTAGAATCTATGACCTTAAGGTTTGACTGATTTATCGCGTAATTAAAGTTCAACGGATTTCTTTTAGTTGTCATGTGTATTACTTCACACATTATTTAGTGTCACTTGTCAATTTTCGCACCGTGCAGAAATATTGTCTAAATCGCTTTGCAGTTGCTTTTGATCCTCAATTGACTTCACTGACCGATAAACGACAGCATCATCCGCGAACAGTCTAAGGGAGCTATTCAGATTGTCTCCTAAATCGTTTATAAACACGAGGAAGAGTAGGAGACCTATAACGCTTCCCTGTGGAACGCCAGATATCACTTCTGTTTTACTCGATGACTTACCGTCAATTACAACGAACTGTGTTCTTTCTGATAGGAAATCGTGAATCCAATTGCACAATTTGGGAGATATTCCATAAGCACGCAATTTCATAAGAACCCGCTTGTGGGGTACATTGTCAAAAGCCTTCCTGAAATCCAGAAATATGGAATCGATTTGAGATCCCTTGTCGATGGCACTTAACACTTCATGTGAATAAAGGGCGATCTGTGTTTCCCAAGAGTGATACTTTCTGAATCCGTGTTGACTACTGGTTAATAGGTCGTTCTCTTCGAGGTAGTTCATAATATTCGAACAAAGTATATGTTCCAAAATCCTACTGCAAATCGACGTCAATGAGATAGGCCTGTAATTTTGGGGATCACTCCTATTGGCTTTCTTGAATATTGGAGTAACTTGGGCAACTTTCCAGTCTTTGGGTACGGATCTTTCGCTGAGTGATCGGTTTTAAATTATAGCTAAGTACGGAGCTATTGCATCAGCATACACTGAGAGGAATCTAGTTGGTATATAATTTATTGTTGTTTAGTGACTTAAGTTGTTTTACTACTCCAGGAAATCTACTTCTAAGTTTCGCATGCTGGCAGCTGTTCTTGGATTGAATACTGGAGTGTTCACTTCGTCTTCTTTGGTATTTTCGCAACCACTTACTATTCTAGTGGGTTCATGAACTAACTGTTCGAAGTGGTTTTCAGAGAAAGCATTTAGAACTAGTTCGGACGATGTTTTATATTTGCCAAAGGCAGGTCTTCTGGCGTTTCTTAGCCATTTCTTATTTTTAATAAAAAATGATATTATTCAGCAGAAGCTTATAGGTTACAAATTAATTGTAAATAAACTGTCATTCAATGTACCTTTCCGTACCTCATCAGGGATCTCAGTAAACCTAATAAAGACAAAGGTGGAGCTAATTTTAAATGACTTCCTATTTTTATGGTATTAAATACGTTCCGTAGAGTGGAAAGTCAGTAAAAATCAATATAAACGATACTATACGGACTCATTCAATACCGTATTCAGAAATGTAGCTTGCCAGCCGCTTGGAGCGCTGCAGTCGTAGTGGGTAACAAAACTGAGGCAGTGTCCTGACTGTATGTCTTAGACTGTGAGATAACGGAGAAGAGGCAAGTGGTCTTTTGCCGCTTTCGAAATCAAAGATACATGCTCACCTGTTTCGATAGGGTTTTACTCACATGATGTAATGAGTACTATAGACAAGGGATGTCAAACAGATTCCCTATTTCTCGATTTCCGTAAGGCTTTCGACAATATATCTCACCAGCGTTTTCTGATCAAACTGCGTGATTATGGAATATCACCAGAATTGTGCGATTGGATTCGTAATTTCCTGTCAGAAAGGCCACAATATGTTGTAATTGTCGGAAAGTCATCGAGTAGACCGGAAATTATCTCTGGATTTCCCCAGGAAAGTGTTATACGGCCCCTACTGTTCCTTATTTTTATAAACGACTATCTAATGCCCGCTGCTTCGCATGCGAAGACTGGTTGGTCTGCACTAGTTGTTTCTCCCTCTTAATATAAATTGTCGTAGATATAGCTTAAGTACCATCATAATGAAATGTTGTGTTACTACTTGTAGCCGCGGCAGAATGGCCGTCCGTATTGAGGCGCCATGCTACGGTGCGCACTGCTGTTCGCCGTCGGGGGTTCGATTCGCCCCTTGGGCATGGGCGTTTGTGTTGTCCTTAGCATAAGTTAATCTAACAAGGAAAGTACTTGGGCTCGACCAAACACGCATGTATGAACATTTGGTTACAGGACCATTACGTACCCCTCATTTTGCTGATAGGTGTCGGTTTTCTGCAAAACTCTGCATTTATGCTGTTGATAGCACTGTATACGTAATTGTAGACCCCATACGCAATGCAGAAATCTTAACTATAAATGAAAATGATGATTGTCAATCAAATGCTCCGACCAATACGAATGACTGCACAACGCACAATGAACAAATGCATGATCATCGCATGGCATATTTGCACATTCTGCGATATCAGTGTTGTACGCCACGTCAGTGATACTTTTCAAGTTGTCCACTGGTTCGTCAGTATCATCCCTACCATCATCATTATGTGTTAGTATTAGAACAGTATGTGTTTCTAACTTATGCTCATATTTCTGCGCCGCGGTGGAGTAGCCGAGCGGTCTAAAGCGCCTCGCTGCGGAGGGCGCGGTTGCTCGCCGTGGAGGTTCGAGTCCTCCCTGGGGCATGGGTGCGTGTGTTGTCCTAAGATTAGTTTACCTAGGTTTTAGTTTGTAAGCTACGGACTAATGACCACGCAGTTTGGTCCGATAGATTTACAGACATTTGAACATTTGAACACAATATTTCTGCACTATAATAGATACCAGAAAACATGCGAATGATTCATCTTGTACACCAATACCATCTTCTCGAAAAAGGCAAAAGGGTTCTTCGTAACTTCATCTCAACCAACAGCACTAGACTAGCAGGACTGATTAGCAATCGCCGACCCATCTGGCGCTACACCACACAAATAACGTCACAAAACGCGACTTGAGAGGCACACTGCACCGTCCCTACTGGCGAACCGACAGCTCTGTGTGCAGTGCGGCATGGCACACGCAGAGGCCTCTAATGGACACGGCAGAGTTTTGCAGATGCGGGAGTATAACCAGTGCAATAAGGGACCTTTACATTGTCTCTCACACGATTTTGGTGTACTTGTTGTGCTTGTTCGAGCCCAAGTACTTTCCTTGTAAGTTAGTTTAATTAGTTTAATTAAGCCTTAGGGACTGATGACCCCGTAGTTAAGACTCTTAAGATTAACAAACATTTGAACATTTGATTTTACTACTTGTAACCCCCTATGGCACCCCTTAATAGTTGAATTTCGAAAAATACTCTAAGATGTGTCTTTTAAATTCCAAACAAGTATACAATATATCTTTTTTTTTTTTTTTTTTTTTTTTTTTTTTTTTTTTTTTTTTTTTTTTTTGCTATTCTTGGTTCAAGAACGTATTTTCAACAAATGTTTCTTTCCTTATTTCACCCCCTAAATTATTAATTTTCTGAAAATACCCAAATACATGTTTTTTTAATTATGACCAAGAAAACATATAGCAATTTATGCGGTTGTAGCTTCAAAATTACCTTAACACCAAAAGATTTTCAAAAAACATCCCCGCAATACCGAAACACCTATTTTTTTAAAAATCTAACCAACAATACAAATACCAATTTTTGCATCTCTAGCTCCAAAATTATCTGAATAGCAATGTGTTTCCGAAAAGAAGTTTTGATCCTCTATTTTACCCCCTTAGTTATTGAATTTCCAAACATACCGAAACTCTTGTCTTTCAATTCGAACCCCGAATCCAAATCCGAAAATTTGTAGTTCTAACTTCAAAATTGCCAAACTAGCAACAGACTTTCGCAAAACATCCCCTCTCCTACTTAACTACATTCCTGCCAAATTTCAGTAGTTTTTCGAGATTTCGTGTTTGGTCAGTAAGTGAGTGAGTGTCCTTTCGTTTTTTTATAGATAGAAATAAAGAAAACAGATTGCTTTATTTTGGGTGCCGTAGAATTAAGGGAGACTTGAGACAAAAATAAATAGTAACATACAAATCTGTAATGCTAAGTTTATTTGATACAAGGTCATGCCTGATGCGACAGTTTTACGGCATCTACAGCTAAACTGTTGTGAGCGTTTGTGTGGGCGTCTGGGGGGGGGGGGGGGCGTTCAGTTACAGAACTATTCATAAACGTCCGAAATTACATGCAAACTTTGTTGCAGGTCCCTAGCTACTCCTAATTTCCAATAATTGACGCATAAATCCGGATATTTTCATATATATATTTATATAGGGTGTTACAAAAATGTACGGCCAAACCTTCAGGAAACATTCCTCACATACAAATAAAGAAAAGATGTTATGTGGACACGTGTTCGGAAACGCTTAATTTCCATGTTAGAGCTCATTTTAGTATTTCTCTTTAAATGTAAATTGAAATTATTCGTGGAGACAATTGTCAAAATACCCAATTGTTTCGTTAGTGTGTACTGTACTTCCTCGATTCACATCATCAACACAGATTTTCTCTGAACGTTTGGGCAGGAATTGTTGGCGATGTCTTGATTGGGCCTCATGTTCTTCCACCTACGCTCACTGGAGCACGTTAGCATGATTTCATGCGGGATACCTGTGTTGCTAGAACATGTGACTTTACAAGTACGACACAACATGTGGTTCATGCACGATGGAGCTCCTGCACATTTCAGTCGACGTGTTCGTACGCTTATCAACAACAGATTCGGTGACCGATGGATTGGTAGTCGCGAACCAATTCCATGGCCTCCAAGCTCTCCTGACCTCAACCCTCTCGAGTTTCATTTATGGGGCATTTGAAATCTCTTGTCTACGCAACCCCGGTACCAAATGTAGAGATTCTTCGTGCTCGTATTGTGGACGGCTGTGATACAATACGCCATTCTCCAGCGCTGCATCAGCGCATCAGGGATTCCATGCGACGGAGGGTAGATGCATGTATCCTCGCTAAAGGAGGACATTTTGAACATTCCCTATAACAAAGTGTTTGACGTCTCTTTCTGGTACTTTGTGTTGCTGTGTGTTTCCAAATGTTCAAATGTTTTTAAAGCTTATGGGACTTAACTACGGGGTCATCAGTCCCTAAACTTACTAACTACTTATGAACTACTTACGAACTAGGACGGCACAAATATCCATGCCCGAGGGGGGATTCGAACCCCCGACCGTAGTGGCCGTGCAGACCGTGACTGAAGCGCCTCAGTCCCCTCGGCCACCGCGGCCGGCTGTGTGTTTCCATTCCATGATTAATGTAATTTGAAGATAAGTAATAAAATGAGCTCTAACAAGGAAATTAAGCGTTTCCGGACACATGTCCACATAACATATTTTCTTTCTTTGTGTGTGAGGAATGTTTCCTGAAAGTTTGGCAGTACCTTTATATATATATATATTAGTTTCAATTGTAATATGTGTGTGATAATGAACGCTATTTTGCTATCTCAACTCTTTTCTTGAGGTTTATGGTGTTTAGTTACAGAAAGGCACCATGGGACTACCATAATAGAGAAAAACCCATTTTCGTTACCCTCCAATATGTTGTGTGATCAGCTCGGACGGCCATTACCATTGCACAATTGTGTGCCATGGACAGTATGAGGTTATCAGTCAGCTCTTGAGGGATCATCCTATGACTGCAATATCCAGCTCTGCAACCTATGTGGGAGATGTTGGTCTGGCTGCAATCCGTCTGCCAGATATGCTCAATCCAATTTAAGTGGGGTGAACAAGCGGGCGACTCCATCTGTTCAATTCCCTCAGCTTCAAACTTGTTGTACACCAGCGCAGCTCTGTGGGGACGAGAGTTATCGTCTACCAGAAAGCACCATCTCCATTGGTATCAGCATATGGCACAAGAAAAGGTCGAAGGAACTCATCTCTAAACTTCTGAGCAGTCAAAGCGCCATTCTGAACGACACAGAGATCTGTACGTCCACCAGTACTGACTCCTGCCCACCCTATTCGACCTCCATCATGGTATGGTCACGTTTCCTGCACATAAGCAGGATTATTATTAGTTCCACGGTCTCAACAGATGAGGGAACGACGATTGTCCGTCTGAACACAAAATATTGAGTCATCTGTGAACAGAACCCGGCGCCATTCGTTACGAGTCCAATCCTGATGTTCTGTGCCCAGCTGATGCGAACTAAACGGTTTCGTCGTTTTAGTGGGACACACAACATAGGCCTCCGTACATAAAGGGCAGCCGGCCGCGGTGGCCGAGGAGACTGAGGCGCTTCAGTCACGGTCTGCACGGCCACTACTGTAGGGGGTTCGAATCAACCCTCGGGCATGGATATTTGTGCCGTCTTTAGTATAAGGTAGTTCATAAGTAGTTTGTAAGTTTAGGGACTGATGACCCCATAGTTAAGTCCCATAAGCTTAACAAACAATTGAACATAAAGGGCACATTTCCGAAGGCGATTTCGGACTGTTTGTGTTGATATTGCGCGTTCTGTTCCTGCCTGCAAGGTGCATTGCGGCTGAGTTGTATTCAACCTCCTGTCTCTACGGGCTGTTAACCGGAGATAAAAGTCATCTATTGCTTATGGTGCCTTCTTTTAACGGTTCCTGTTGTTTGAAATCGCTTACAAGTCCTGGAAATTACTCTTGGGACCACTCCAATAGCTGCAGCCACCTCCCACTGTCTGACCCGCTTCCAACCTTCCTATGGTGTCAAATGTTTGTAGAGCTTATGGGACTTAACTGCGTGGTCATCAGTCCCTAAACTTACAAACTACTTATGAACTAGCTAATACTAAGGACGGCACAAATATCCATGCCCAAGGGGGGATTCGAAACCCCGATCGTAGTGGCAGTGCAGACTGTGACTGACGCGCCGCAGAACGCTCGGCCACCGCGGCCGGCCCTTCCTATGGCTCTCCATGCCATAGATGCGGGTAAGTCACGCTGTTGTTGCATTGTGCTGCCTGCTCACTACACTATCTGAACACAGATGCTTGTGTAAGTCGTTTGAAGGGTAAACACAAGACAACACCAAAACCCTCTGCAGTAAATTTGTTATTACCTCTTTCCCGGTTGGCGTAATGTTATTGTCTCCACTCTGTAGAACCGACAGAAAGACGTCGAACCATTATAGTTGATTATGCCGATGACAATATCTCAGAACCTCGATATCACACCAGATGCCCTAATTGTTTCGACCAGTGTAGGCTTAGAAAAATAAATTGCTTGGCGTTAGTCTCGCTGAAAGTAAGTAATTGATTCACTGATTAATATTTCATATCCACAGAATATATGACTTAAAATGTAAATAGGCATAGAAGAAAAAAAAAGTGGGAAGTGATTGTGATAGAAAAAAGTCCGCAAGATATGTGTATTACATGTTTGCTATGTACAAAAACGCGGAAGAGGAAGTGTATGCCAAAAGAAACTATGACAACGCTACCACTATATAACTATCTAGAGAGGGTTCCACATGACCACAGAATGTAAATTAAGCATTAAATAAATTGAATACCCACTGACGATGGCACAGAGGTGCTGAAACTAGTTTGGGTCTATAACAAAACAGTGTTTTGCATCAGGCGGACCTCATACCCAGAATTTTCGGTTATAAATCCAAGTGTAAGGAAGTCTTTTCCGAAGGCATTTGTGTGTAGTGTTGCCTTGTACGGGAGTGAAACGTGGATGATAAATATTTTAGACGGGAAGAGGCTAGGGGCTTTTGAAATGTGGTGCTACAGAAGAATGCGGAAGATTAAGTGGATAGAACGCGTATCTAATGAAGAGGTACCGAACGTAATTGGGGAGAAAAGGAATTTTTGGCATACCTTGAGTAAAAGAAGAGATCGATTGGTAGGAAACATTCTTAGACATCGAGGAATTGTAAATTTAGCATTGGAGGGAAGTGTGTGGGGAAAAATCGTAGGAGGAGACTAAGAGATGAATATAGTAAGCAGATTCAGATGGATGTGGGTTGCCGTTCTTATGAGTATGAGGTGATGAAGAGGCTTGCCTAGGATTGAGTATGGGTAGAGCTGCATCAAACCAGTCTCCGGACTGAAGACCACAACAACAGCGTGAAGAAGGCAAAGTTGTTTTAGGGGTATCAAAAAAAAAAAAAAAAAAAAAAAAAAAAAAAAAAAAAAAAAAAAAAAATTTAAATTTTGTATTGTCTATGGGACTTAACTAGGGGGTCATCAGTCCCTAAACTTACAAACTACGTATGAACTAACTAAGACTAAGGACGGCACAAAGGCCGTGATGGCCGAGGGGACTGAGGCGCTCCAGTCACGGTTTGCACGGCCACTACGGTCGTGGGTTCGAATCCCCCCCTCGGGCATGGATATTTGTGCCGTCCTTAGGATAAGCTAGTTGATAAGTATGTGCATCTTCATGTTTTCGCGGCGCAATGACTGTTCAAAGAAGTTTCGGGCGTGCAGCCGCATAAAGTTTTCTTCTTCTAATATTTCGGCTGAGAAACGTTCAGCCATCTTTAGAGACGAGTCGAAAGCTTTCGAAGATGGCTGAACGTTTCTCAGCCGAAATATTTGAAAACTTTATGCGATTGCACGCCCGAAACTTCTTTGAACAGTCACTGCGCCGCGAAAACATGAAGATGCACATACTTAACAACTAGCTTATCCTAAGGACGGCACAAATATCCATGCCCGAGGGGGGGATTCGAACCCACGACCGTAGTGGCCGTGCAAACCGTGACTGGAGCGCCTCAGTCCCCTCGGCCATCACGGCCTTTGTGCCGTCCTTAGTCTTAGTTAGTTCATACGTAGTTTGTAAGTTTAGGGACTGATGACCCCGTAGTTAAGTCCCATAAGCTATACAAACATTTGAACATATTGACGGCACAAATATCTATGCCCGAGGGGGGATTCGAAGCCCCGACCGTAGTGGCCGTGCAGACCGTGACTGAGGCGCCTCTGTCCCCTCGGCCACCGCGGCCGGCTTGGGTTTTCAGATATTGTACGAATCGTATGAGGTGGTGAGGATACTAGTGAGAAAGTTTCTATAAGGCAATGTGGGAGGAGCGCAAATGGTAAATTGCTTAGGTGTTTGTACGTATTGCGTTTTGTTGCAATTTAAGACGTGCTGCCTGCGGAACGGTAAGTATATGAAGCAATTTAGTCCTCCAAAACTTATGCGCGGCTGATGTAAGCTGAGACGAATACCAGCAATGTCTTTTCAATGAAAATGAGCAAAGAAAATAGCTTCGCCGCGGAAGCTGGGTTCTAAACCTCGGAGCGCCGGGCGTCCAAACACGGAAAATACACGCCCCGCCGAGCGCGAGACGGGAGACCGCTCGAAAAGCTTATCACGTCGCGTCGCGACGGTGTACAGCGTTTAATATTATTAAGGCAGCCACTTGTAACGGGCCCTAACGACCTTTGAAGTTCTTATCTGGCGCGCTGAATGCGCGGATAGCGGTGTGTACGCCAGCCAGAAAGGAAATTAAGGTAGCGTCCGAAGCGAAGCGCGGGGGTTCTTGGGAAGGGCTGAAAAGGTCTCGGGGCCCGGAGCTTCGCGGCGATAGCGCCAGGGCGCAGCACTGCGCCGCCTCTAAAGCCGCACCCTCTGCGGCCGCATCCGGGGCGCGATAAGGGGTGGAGTGGAGTGTCTGCTGCCGCGACAACGTCTCTGCCTGATAACATCGACGTCTAAATACGAACACTCCCAAAGAAGGCGACTTCCCGCAGGTGGCGAGCCTCACTCATTTAGGAAATGGGAGGGTGGCGGGTAACGGCAAGGATAACCTCGTCACACACACCAAACTGCCCATACTGGCGCCCAGCCACACGAAAGGACTCTGCATCTGCCGCCGAGACGCGCGATAGTGGTGAGGAAGGGAAGAAATGTAGAAAAGAAGACGCGAGGAAAACTGTGGTGAGCCCTTATCTTGAGCATTCTACCGTCCGTCTTTGCTTGCAACTAAATCTGATTTTAGATAAGGTCCACCTTGAGCAAATACAAGTATCTTTCTTTCTTTCTTGCAGACTCAAACATGTTTTTACTTTGCGAAACAGTGTAGATCGCAGAATGCTTTTTTATTCGACCAGTTTCGACCTTATCTTAGGTCATCTTCAGAAACATATATGCATCCATAGTGAAAGACGGCTGTCTGCGTCTTCCCTAGGTTTTTAAAATTTGTAAATTATCTAAGCTCACTAGACGGCCTTTTTTGCTAAACGAGAACCCCTCTTGTTCGGAGGCGTGAGGAATAGCATTGCATTTGATGGTTTTAAATGTTAGTTTCTGTAATATTGCTGGGATTTTATTATGCTAATAACTTATCATTGTGTCAATGAATGTGGCAATATGAAAGGTTTATCCGTGACGCCATTGTCCCTGTGAGAATGTGTACTTGCTTTATTCTGTATGTGCATGTATGAGAATCTTCTAGCATGGGAGTCTGAGTGTATGTGTGAGAATTTTCGTCGTCAGCTGCTGGCTGCTCGCTACTAGTATTCTCTGGCTTTGTATTGATAGGTAGTCGTTACCAACCTCTGCTTTTGATGCTACCAAAGAGGTCCCTCCACCCTTTGGTTACAAGTTGGGTTGGCAATGCCCAGTTAGCGAGCCTCAACAGGATGCGCGAGTTTCATGTCTCTCCATAATCTCGGTTATTCCAGGGGTTTCTACCGATTTCAGGTGGATTTCCGGTGGTGGAGGGCACTGGGTGTCCGATCTGGACATTCTGTGTCTGCACTTCGACCTGGTAAGATGTTCTTTCCTCCCTTGAGATGGTAGCGATTCGTCGTCTGCTTTGTCTCAGGTTCATTTTTCGGAATAAGTTTCTGCGCTCATGTACAGAAATGTATTCGATTTCATTTCGGTGATTTTGCATAGGTAAACGCGGTGAATATGCAACTAATTCGGTTTGATAACGGCTGGGAATCGGTAACCTGTGTGAGACTAGCTGACGGTGTATGAACGTTGTTTAATTTCCTTCTAGCTTTGTGGAACACGACTAATATGCGGGAATATTTTAATTCTGTGTAGTGCATGTGAAATATTCTTTTCCGTTTTCTCCTTCTGCAAATGATATGTACTCCACGTAGTGTGTTCTTAGCTTCCCTGGTGTCTGTTTCTATGCCCTTCAGGCAAGAAATTATACATGTATCTTTCTGATTTCCATTAGTACCTCCGTCTATTTTTAAATTGTTGTTACGTTTCCAAATTTGTACTTTGCATTCAGGCTACCCCAGTAAATTCTCTTCTAGCCTTGTACAACTCCCTTCATTAGCTCGCTTATGAAATACTACGTATTTCTAGGGGCTGCATGCCATATTTCTTAGTTGATTTACTCCGACTCTGAATTTATTCCACTTTTCTGACTTTTGAAGACTGGACTTCGTCCATCCGTGCAGATCCTTTCCAACAGCGTCTAACTGTCGTTCTTTAGCTTCTTTATGACATCCTACGCTTTTCTAAGGGTTGCATGCCGTAGCGATTATTCTTTATTTTTCGTAAATGAATTTTTGTATTTTTACTGGTTTTCGGAACCACGTGGCCCCGAACTCCGACTTCAAGGGTTATGGCTAGTCACTTGAGTACTCGCCACTGCTCACAAACCAGTGCCCTCCTATTGTATATTCTTGCTTCGTAATCTGTGTTTCCGTTGGTTTTTGTTGAAATGAATTCAATCTTTAAGCACTTCGCCTTCAATGGGGTGCGAATATGTAATGTAGCAGACACGTGCCGTGTGTCTCAATAATTCTGCATGCTCACGGTTTCATTGAATGAAATTTAATCTAGCTATTATCTAGTACCATCTCAACTAAAAAAGGACAAACGAGAGCGACCTGCGAAGTTTATTTTTTCTTGTGTTGTGTGGTACATCCTGTTTCGCTGTATTTTGCCTACGATTGCGGCGCCTGCTTCTGCCTCGTATCAGCACGCTAGGTTGGGTGAGTTTCGCTTTGCTGAATGCTTGTTGATTGTAAATCCCTCCTCCGACGATGTTCAGTTAGGTTACTTTAAATTTTCTTTGAAATGGGATGCATTTTTATTGTTTAACAAAATGGGTTCCCCTATTTGCTCAGGTTTGTAGTGAATAAATAATTTATTGTCAGTGAAATTTTATCCTTCTTATAAATTTTAGTTTAGGAATACCCTCCCTTTTTATTTAATGTTGTTTTTCACCAGTGCTGAGAACAAATTTAGATGCACATTATCGTATTTTTAATTCTGTTGCTCCATAAATGTTCTCCCAGACACCTTCATGAAATTGTTTAGTTCGCGGTGGCTTTTATATTAATGATTGTGTGTAATTCTCGTGAGCTACGACGCATGCTGGCCACCGTCTCTTTGTCTTCCTGCTGCTAAAGTAAAGTTTCAGTCAGTTCTAAATTATTGGCCAGGGAACAAGATTCTGTTGCAGGAAGTAGTCAGTAGTTCACGCAAATCCTTTAGCTGGTTTTACGACCAGAGGTATATGTTTAAAGTAACCTTTAAACTGGCTTCCTTCAAATAGTGTTAATTTTACAATTAACGGTGGTCTTTCAATAGTCTACAGCCACGGCAGCCCTGGTGTAGTTACCACTAGCCACATACTCTGTATATATGTCTCTGAAGATGACCTAAGATCATGTCGAAACCGGTCGAATAAAAGAACTTCAACTGTTTTTCAAAATAAATATCTCTATGAAAGATCGCTGTTGCCTCCTTTGGACTGATGACCCCGTAGTTAAGTCCCATAAGCTTGACAAACATTTGAACATTTTTTTGCCTCCTTTGACAATGTTGTTCAAATTAACAAACATGTTTTTTCTAAAATCACTCCAAATTTTTGTGGCACTGGCGAAGCAACCGTAATAGATATTTTGGTAAAAAACAGTCTTGGATGCAAAAAATGATGTTTCATTTATTTATACATGACGCGTTTCGCCTCTTCTTAGCGTCATCAGACGTTGAAAGGGGGAAATTTACAAACTTGTTCAAAAACAGAAGTTGACTAAAAATATGTAAGATCTTTCGTAAGCAAGAACTATTAGAAATAGGGAAAGTGCAGAATGATGGAACTGCAGGCCACATGGCCACATTCACGTTTTTGGCGTGGGGCGAATGAAGATTGAAGTAATAAATACCGCTGAAGAGGATAGTTTAACGAATTACCCCCACGCCAAAACGAGAATGTGGTCATGTAGCCTGCAGTTTCATCATTGTGCAACTTCCCTATTTCTTATATTTCTTGCTTACGAAAGATTTTACATATTTTTAGTTAACTTCTGTTATTTAAACAAGTTTGTAAATTTCCCCCTTTCAACGTCTGATGACGCGAAAAAGAGGCGAAACGCGTCATTTATAAACAAATGAATCATCGTTTTTGTGCAACCGAGACTGTCTTTTACGAAAACATGTTTTCTGAAGTTGCAGCATCACCGGTGAACTTTTATATGTAAAATAAAAGGAAAAAAAAATACTTTTTACTGTCAGAACACTTAAAAATTAACTTTTTGACGAGCCTATAAACTTGAAAGCAAAAAATATTTGTTTACTGATGTTTTCACATTTCACTCCTTTTCTATTAGAGAGTTCATCTGCTACCGTATACAATGTAATAAAGGAAATTCAGTTACATCGATAAGTCAGTTTAGTATTATCAGTCATAAGCACACAGTGCTTAATTTACGAAATTTTAGGTTCCAGAGTGCACAGCTTTAATTACACAAGCCTGGACGCCCCTCCCTTCCCACCGCGCCTTACAAATCACAGGTATCAGTACCCGAAAACTTTTGATAAAATGACAAACATATTTTCCAAAATACTATTCTGAGTCTCAGGCTTTAAGAAATATAATTTCTTATAACGAATACAAGTCGAGATATCAAATATTTTTATTGCAATCATAAATTCAGTATTGACCTTTATCAGCCATATTGATATAAAACGTTAGTAACATCCACTTGATTAAAATCAAAAGGGAAAAAGAGGTTATCCCGGCTCTAGTGGGTCATATACAAACGTTATTATATTTTCGTTATTATATTGTAGCCCTGGGCATGAAAACTGTTACATTTCTGAACCAGAAAATCTATGAACACTCATATGTCTATGTTCGCGGAAGATGTTGTTGCACCAGCAACGCCGGCCGCGGTGGCCGAGGAGACTAAGGCGCTCCAGTCACGGTCTGCACGGCCACTACGGTCGGGGGTTCGAATCCCCCCTCGGGCATGGATATTTGTGCCGTCCTAGTTCGTAAGTAGTTCATAAGTAGTTTGTAAGTTTAGGGACTGATGACCCCGTAGTTAAGTCCCATAGACTATACAAACATTTGAAACATTTGAGCACTAGCAACAATGAGACACTGTATTGTTCTGTCATAGCCAGCTAGTGTTCTCTAAAAGCCTCGGCAAACAAATTGAGTTGAGTGTGCCGGTGGAAGTTGCAACTTTAGCCTCACTTGACACTAACCGACTATTTCCTAGGCTATAAGAACTGTAGGCTAATGGGCTACACCCACGTCTGTCCGGACTGTGAAAATATTGGCATGTAAGCTGTAAATAATGTCTAATGTATTATTTGTTGGAGTAATTTTACTTGAACGTTTCGTCCAACTGCAGTCTTCTTTTATCGAAGGTATGGTATACAGAAAGCCAACGGTCGTGCCGCAGTGGCAGCACCAGTTCCCGTTAGATCAGCGAAGTTGAGAACTGTCGGGCTTGGCTAGCACCTGGCTGGGTGGGATCGTCCGACCTGGGCAACTTCTACCTGTTGGTGATAAACGGAAGACTCGAACTGGGCAACTGTCCCCAAAGTGCCCCCTGAGTGGCACGCTCCAACTGGGCATCTCCTACCTGCCCCGGTTAGACTGACAGCCCGCACGAACTCGACGGCTCCTGCCTGTTCAAATGTTCAAATTTTTGTTAAGCTTATGGGACTTAACTACGGGGTCATCAGTCCCTAAACTTACAAACTACGTATGAACTACTTACGAACTAGGACGGCACAAATAGCCATGCCCGAGGGGAGATTCGAACCCCCGACCGTAGTCCTGCCTGTTCCTGGCAGACCGACTGCACAATCTCTCAAAATGCTTCCAAATCTAAACTTACAAAGTGCGCAACCTCTGCCCCTGTTTGTAGAGTTCTTAAGGAATAATGTCAATACTGTGCCAGGAAACAAGATATAAAAAACAAACAAATTATATACAAATACAAAAATATTTGCAGAAAACAAATGCATTTAGTTTGGCTCATATTTTGCTCATGGCTGCTTGCTATGAAAGGCACTTTACAGTCTAATTTGCAAATATCAGCATTCCTAAGTAAATCTTATTTCTGTTTAGGAAAGCGTGCCTCTTCCTGATTTTTGAGTCCTTTTAGAGAGAGATATTTTTTGCTGAGTTGACTCTTATATAAGTATCAGTTTGTTCACGCTTCAGACTTTTCACAAGCTGAAAGGTGTTTGGGTGGGGAGATTCACATGAAGCACTGAATCGGGAATGAAAGCTTTCGCAAGCGTTAGTCGTCCTTCACGAGGAGGCACAATCTGCTGCCTAAACGTTTGGAGTACAGACTGCAACTTCTTCATTAAAATAGTTTTCATTAATGTAATCTGCAAATTTTGTGATGTTGCCGTCTTGTAGTTGTATACTGACCAAATCAGCAAAGACACCTCTTCCAACATTCATCGTGAATATACTTATAATTTTCAAATATGTTTTCTTGTTCTTATCTTTTATAAGACTGAACACTAACGGTATATAAGAGCCACCAGAGTAATTGTGGATCGTGAATAACTAAAGAAAGTGTTTGTCTGCCTACTGAAAAGTACCATCCATCAGTATAGTTTCCTGCTGACACAAAACTATAGATTTGAGTCGGTTGTGAAAACAACATGCCCATTTTCCATGTCATTATTTAGGACCAAGCCCTCGCCTTTTGTAGTTGTCACCTCGATTTGTGACAAAGTAATCTGTGCTGCCATCACAAATTTCGGCTGTTTCAGCATTTTAGACGGGTGCGAATAATATTGTTACGAATAAACGTTATGTCCTTCCTTGTTAATGCGTTCGAGGTTGTTGGATTGGCATCAACTACATTGCGTATCAGCTTTTGACGGTCTTTCAACCATAGCGTAACATTTTGTTTTTAGAGAATTAAATATCATTCTCCTGTTTAACAGCCGCGGTGGAGTAGCCGAGCGGTCTAAAGCGTCTCGCTGCGGAGCGCGCGGTTGCTCGCCGTGGAGGTCCGAGTCCTCCCTGGGGCATGGGTGTGTGTGTTTTCCTTAGGTTAGTTTACCTAGGTTTAAGTGGTTTGTAAGCTACGGACTGATGACCACGCAGTTTCGTCCGATAGATTTACAAACATTTGAACATTTTCCTGTTTAACAAGTCTTCTGCAACAGGTGCGTGGACATGAGACCTTCCAAACACGAAAATAAGCATTCGCTGCCTACTCTAAATAACAGCACACCGCGAACGTTCACCGCACCATCGCCATCCACGGTCTTCCGTTGCTACAACTCTTCTGTAAGGTTTGAATGTATAACCGTCACATATCAAATGTATATTACCACGATCACTAATAACAGGTGGCAAATCGTGACTTTCTGCCGTATTATTCGCTTCCATGACTAAACTGAAGGACAAAACGAAACACTACGTGATTCTACACAGATGGCAGCGAGCTGGTGTCGTTCACAGGACTGGTTAGCTCAATGTCTGCGCTTAGGGCCAGGAACGCCTTGGGTCTGACCGTCCTGCTACCTGAGAGAGGAAGTTGCCCAGTTCGAGTCCTTTCTAGAGTACCCTTCTAACGGCTACCACAGAGTAACATATACAGAGCAGCAGCCCACCATAAACCACTGTCCTACGCTCCCCTCGTAGTTCCGTAAGATGCTAGCAGGTGTCAGGCGGTTCCCTGGCTTAGGGTGCCTCTCGCACGTCAGAGGGTAGCGTGGAGGGGAGGGCGAGGGGAGAGCTCGTGCCGCCTCCCACGAGGCCATGGCTGTGACCGGCGTGCCGGCGTTTGAGGGGAGGTGGTGGTGGGGACAGCCGCTACCTGCCGCCTGCTCTGGCCAGTTTAAAGGGCTGCTTCTGACCAACTGAGGAGCTACTTGAGTGAGAAGTAGACTGACATAACGGCCGGGAGTATGGGGCGCTGACCATGCCCCCTCCATACCGCATCCGGTGACGCCTTCGAGCAGAGGATGACACGGCGGCCGGTCAGTACCCAGAGGGGCCCCCTGAGGCCTGTAGGACGGAGTTTTATTTTAGGTACACAGGAATTGCGTAATAGTGAGAATGATGTTCTACTACAGCGGTCGGAAACTGGCGGACCGAGCTCCAGGTCCTGGCCGCGGAAAGCCAAAAACTGGACCGTCAAAAATATTTTGAAATTATAAGTTACATAGTGCGCCTCGGTTGCACAGTGGTAGCGTACGTGACTGCAAATCCAAAGGTCGCGGGTTCGATCCCAGCCAAGTCCTAGGATTTTTATCTCTCAGTACCACTTCTTTCACCTCTGGCAGTATTGCTCATGTGAAAAATACCGAGTAGCACCGTGTTTCGGAACCCACGTTAAATTGTAAGTCCCCCTATATCTGGCTGGGTAAGTCAGTTCGAAGGTCGGACGAAGGCAACGGCATACCAACTCCAAACAGGGCCATGCCTATTACAGCACTGTGGTGTTCAAACCAATCTTCCGATTGTTGACTGCTTTACCTTACCTTAAGTTACATATTCAAATTAGTTTCAAAAAAGTTTTTCTGTAGATGACAATTCTGTAGATAATAATTTTACAATTAACTGCTCAATAATTAGAAGACTTAATGATTATTACAAGCAAATTAAATAATGTGCATCGCCGGAGTGTACACTGACGAGCGGCGGTAGAACGGAGCAAGCTGTCCGTGATCCGCATAACAGCTCCGTACACACGAATGCAGTACAAGAACTTTATTTAATGAACAACGAAATTCTATAAATCGACTTCATACTCTGAATATCTCTGAAACATCAAAGTGGTCAGGGTATATCCAGTTGACAATTTTTTTTTGTAAAATAATACAATTTTTTCGGGATGGTTTTATGCATTTCTATTTCACATCTATTGTATTTCATATTAACTTGACAGTGAAAATTAAATTAAAAAAATTAGTGTAATTTTTCTGGATTTTTTAATACTAATATACCTGTCTATTGTATTTCGTACTATTTGGAGAATGAAAATTGTAATAAAAAATTAATAGGGAATATGAGATATTACTTGGGGACCTCGATAAAAATTTTCAGAAGTATCCGGACCCATCTAAGATTACTTGCCGACCTCTGTTCTAGTACTTGCATTAGTACTGCAGTTGAGCCTGTTGCTGATAGTTTCGAATATTTGAAATTAAAGTACGTCAATACTACGGTAAGGTGTCATATAGCTCAGTAATCTGAAACACGCTCCCTATTGCTTACAAATGCCGTACTGCTGTCGGGCCATTAAGTATGGAAAAAACAGCAGCATTAATCAGCACAATGTAAGAAAAATTGAAAAGCAAAGCCCAAATAATCGTTAAAATGCATAATCTAAGGAATAAACCCACGCAATTCTGCCCTTGAATACAGTTATGACAGCTGTAGTTCAAACAAAAGACGACGTGTTATTTTATTTTTATAAATAACAACAACCAGCCACTTTTTTAAACAACGCATTTATTTTTTCACCAATCATCAGTTGACGTTCTTTTTGTACACCATACTTTAGTGGGTACAATTTGGCGGCGTCAACATCAGTTTGCAGGCTGCAGCCTACTTATGCAAGATCATTAATTTCGTTATTTATTTTGTTTTTCGCGTGTTTTACCCATAAGATTACATAAACTTGAGTACTTACATTCTCCTCTCTTGGTTGCCGGCCGCGATGGCCGAGCTGACTGTGGCGCGCCAGTCACGGTCTGCACGGCCACTACGGTCGCGGGTTTGAATCCCCCCTCCGGGCATGGATATCTAATCCACAGCCACGGAGCCCAACAATCCAATAAAATGGATAAATTATTAAAGACGACGTGGCTTTGTATTTCTCCCAGATACACGGCTTAATACTGTTGAACTATCATCAGTGGCCTATGTCGGTGGATAAGTCGTAATGAAAGTATACTAAATGAGAGGAGAACATTGTTGTATTCTAACTGATTTTGTGACGGAAATACGAAACTAGTATCTAATGGGATTGTTAAATAATTAAAATCACAAGGTAGCTATAGAACTTTTTCACCTGCAGTGAGACGACTGATTTTTGAAATGAATAAACTATTTCATATTCACAGAATATATGACATCAGCTGCAAATTGGTAAAGCTGAAAATGTGTACCCAGCCGGGATTCGAACCTGGGTATCCTCCTTTCTAGGCAGTTGCTCTGACGACTACACCACTGCAAGAACTACCTAAGCACGCCTCGCGTCAGACAAGAATAACAACTGCAGGATCAGAAGTGACGTTTGTTCTTTCGAAACAGACGCCACATGTATTTATAAAATATGCCGGTGACGGGCAATGATCCTTTCGTTAGTGGGAAGGGGTGGGTAACTGAACTCAACAGTATTGGGATGTGTGCATGTACGACCAGAAATAACTGCATCTATAGGTATTGCTGTCTATACTGAAAGAGACATAACAAATGAAAATCCGGTGAGCAAGTACAAGGGCTTCAAAGAAAACTGTGAATATTGCTGCGCAGGGCCAGAATTCACAAATAAAATACAAAAATGCAGCAAGTGAAACAGACAAATCCAATACAGACAGCTGAAAAATGAGGTTGACAGGAAGTGCAGACTGGCTAGGCAGCAGTGGTTAGAAGACAAATGTAAGACCGTATAAGAATGTAAAAACTAGGGAAAAGATAGATATCCCCTACATTAAAATAAAAGAAACATTTGGAGACAAAAACCACTTGCTTGATTATGAAGAACTCAGATGGAATATTAGTACCAAAAACCGAAAAGTAAGCTGAAAGATGGAAGAAATATATCGAGGGCCTAAACAAAGCAAAGGAAGGGAGTATTCTAGAAATGAACTAGAGGAAGATGAGATAGGAGATACCATACTGCGAGAAGAACTTGATACAGTACTGAAAGATTTGAGGCGAAACAAGGTCCCTGGAGTAGACGATGTTCCGTCTGAACTGCTACCATCGTTATATTCAGTCTGAAAGAAAACAGGTGCAGACAAATGTGAAAGTGACAGAACTAGCAGTTCCATAAGTCGTGGATACAAAGTACTGACACGAATTATTTACAGATGAATGAAAAAAACTGGTGGAATCCGACCTTAGGGCAGATCAGTTGGGGTTTAGGAGAAATGTAGGGATACGGAAGGCAATATTCAGGTTGCGACTTATCTAAGAAGGTAGGTTAAGGAAACGGAAACCTACGTTTTTAGCATTTGTAGACCTGGAAAAAGCATTTGACAATGTCGACTGGAATACACGCTACCAACTTCTGTAGGTATCAGGAGTAAGATATAGGAAGTGAAGAGTTGCATTCAACTTGTAGAAAACTGAGACAGTAGTTATTAGAGTCGAAGGGCCTGAAAGGGACACAGTGGTTAGGAAGTGAGTGGGATATGGCTGTAGCCTTTCCACAATGTTTATCAATCTGTACATTTAGCAAGCAGTCAAGGAATGCAAGGAGACCTTTGGAGAAGGAATTAGAGTTCAGGGAGAAGAAATAAAAACTTTGTGGTTCGCCGATGACATAATAATTCTGCCAGAGACATCAAAGGACCTATAAGAGCATTTGAATGGAATGGACAGTGTTTTGAAAGGAGGGTATAAGATGAACATTAAGAAGAGCAAAACCAGGGTAATGTAATGTAGAGTAAGAAAATCAGGGCCGCGTGGGAGTGACCGTCCGCTCTGAGTCGCCTTGCTGCAGGGTGCGCGACTGCATCCCGTGGGAGTGCCCTCTGGCATGTGTGTGTGTCTTGTCCTTAGAGTAAGCTAGTTTATCTAGTGTGTAATTCTATCGATTGATGACCTTTGAAGTTTGGTCTCACAGCTTCACAAACATTTTATGATTTTAGAATATCACTCGATGCTGAAGGAATTAGATTAGGTAATGAGGAATAAAAATCTACATCTACATCTACATGGGATACTCTGCAAATCACATTTAAGTGTCTGGCAGAGGGTTCATCGAACCACCATATTTATCTCCCATTCCATTCTCGAATAGCACGCGGGAAGAAAGAACACCTGAATCTCTCCGTTCTCTGATTTCTCGTATTTTATTCTGATGATCATTTCTACCTATGTAAGTGGGAGTCAACAATATATTTTCGCATTCGGAGGAGAATGTTGGCGATTTGAGTTTCGTAAGTAGCCCACGCCGCAGCGATAAGCGCCGTTGTAGTAATGATTCCCATCCCAGATCCTGTATTATTTCCGTAACGTTGTCTCCCCTGTATCGTGACAATACGAAACGAGCTGCCCTTCTTTGGACTCTTTCGATGTCCTTCGTCAAACCCACCTGATAAGGATCCCGTATGTGAGTTTTGTTATTTGGGTATAAAGAAATTTCTGATGGTCGAAGTAAGTAAGAGATAAAATGCGGCTATGGGAAGAAAACTGGCCGGCCGCGGTGGCCGAGGGGACGTGCCAGTCTGCGTCAGGCAGCGCAGCGGTGCGGTTGGCGTGTTTACGTCCCGCCGCTGTGTCTCGCGCCTGAGGTTGTTTACGTAACTCAGCCGCCTCTGCGGGACTTACTCGATAGAACAAGCATGGCTCAATCCTGGAGACATTCGACCTTGAAGATCAGTTTTTCGAAAGCATATCCACGACCAAAGGCATTTGACATCGAACAGTTCATTAGAGACGAAGTGAAAGTTGCCTGTAGCGAAGTTGTAGGTATTCACTTTTCGATAGTGAGCAGTGTGGTGTACTTAAAGCTCATCAACGACGCGGTCTGTGAGAGAATTCTAAACGCGACCAGAAGTGGCCTGAAGTTCCGTCACTCGGACGGACATATTGGTGACGTGACGATAGAACACACGGGTCTCTGCACGATAAGAGTGTTTGAACTTCCCTTTGAGGTGCCAGAAGAAACTGTGATTTCCGCGCTTCGCCCTTATGGGCATGTGATCAGTCACGAAGCTGAAAAATGGGCACAGTTTACCACATTCCCCGTGCTCAATGGGGTGCGGCAAGTGCGTATTGAACTGAAGAAACATGTTCCATCTTATCTGACCATCGGTGGATGCCGTGCAATAATAATTTATGACGGCCAGCCGAAGACGTGTTCGGGCTGTGGACAAGAAGGACACCTACGTTCCCAGTGCATGCAGCGCAGGATCACACAGTTGCCACCTGGGGATGAACAGCTCCCGTCTGTACCGACGACTCTTCCGGTGACGTATGTTCAGGCTCTCCAGCATCCTGTGCCGACGTACGAGCATGAACCCTCGCTGAACGCGGTAGCGCACCAAGGAAACGAGGACAAACAGGAAACTACGTCCACGTCCGACCGTATACCACTAACGAATAATGAAGTGTCTCAGGTGGAGGAGATGGACGCCACATCACCGGTAGTGCCTAATGACGTCCTCGCAAAAGACCAAACAACAGTGCAGCAATCGACAACAGACGGCAATACAACGGCCAACGTACAAACGTCGCTCTTACACCCGGCCGAAAATCCTGAAGGCACCGACCTACCAAACCCCCAGAATGACACGCTTGAGACGATGGATGTCGAAACTGAAGTAGTACCGACGGGGTCGGCGTCAGATGACTGCCGACAGACCTCCGATACGGAACACCACGTCCGCAAACAGCGCTCCCCGCGGAAACGCAAGAAGAGGCGCCATTCGCCTTCTGATGATCAGACGCCAGATAAGGACGAGGAACCGACGTCGGATGAAGCAACTGACTCTGCCTCACAGGTGTCCCGTGGCATCACTCCCCGTCTGGCACGTCACGATACAGTAGCTGCTCCTGTCTCAGATTTACCTTCATCTGCTACTGAACATGAGACTCACGACGAAACGTGCCCTCCACAACTACGAAGATTCACGTCTGACGCTTGGGCGGACGATATCGAGGATGAAGCGGAAGACCTTGAGGGAGCCGAGGGTAGAAGTGCTCCCTCGGGTGCATCCAGCACTCCCCTAACACAGTGACTGAGGCTACACTAACAGCTTCCATGGCGCCGCTGCATCCGCCTGCCGACGATGTACTGAACAGCTCCATAGAAGGACCAGGCGGACAGACATACCGGATCGCTACTGTTAACATCAATAATATACGTGCACGCCATAAATTGGCCATGCTACAGGACATGCTCAATGCAGCGGACATCGACATTGCCCTCCTTCAAGAGGTGCATGTAGAAGACTTCACAAGAACCCTACGGATACACGACCTGCATCTCCCATGCGTCTGCCACTGGCAGTGGAGTGGCAATCTTCCTCCGTGAAGGTCTTCTTGCTGAAGATGTCGAGTATCTTCCTGACGCTAAAGGGATGGCTATCACTGTCCAAGGAGTTCGAATCATTAACGTCTATGCGCCGTCGCGATCGGGACGACGTCGTGAACGATCCATCTTCTTCGCAGAAGCGATCACACCTCTCTTTGTGGTACAACAAGACGCCTTGATAGTAGGAGAGGATTTCAACTGTACTCAAGCTCCGAAGGATCAACTACCTCGTCACTCTCCGTGCGTGGAACTCGGAACAATTGTCCACAATCTTCGGTTGGTGGACTCATGGGAACATGTTCATGGCGACCGGCCTGGATTTACGCATTATACTAGCCATTCGTCTAGCCGCATTGATAGGATTTACATCTCGCGTTCCATTGTCAGGGGGACGAGAGCAGCCGAAGTATGGCCTGTAGCGTTTTCCGACCACGAAGCCTATATTTGCAACGTTATCCTCAGACGTCAGAAAGTATGGCACAGTCGTGGTCCATGGAAGCTGAATGTGACCCATCTCGCCTCTCCAGAATGTCGGCAGCTCGTAGAGAACACATGGAACAACTGCAAACGACGACGCGGCGCCTACCAGTCTGCCCTTGCTTGGTGGTTATTCTGCGCTAAGCCTGCCCTGAGGAAGACCTTGATAGGCTATGGGAGAGACGTAGCGGCATGGAGGCGACATACGAAGGAATTTTACTTCAATATTTTAAGGGAATGTACCACAATGCCATATTCACCTGCGAGGCAGACTATGGTGAACCACGCCAAAGCCCAAATCATCAAACTTACACGCCAGCATCTTGAAGGAACGATCGTCAGAGCCCGTACTCAAGACAGGGTAGCTCAAGAGAGTCCCTCCATGCACCATATCATCGCAGAACGACGGCGTCGACGAAGGGCCTTGATACAAGTGCTGACTACAGATAGAGGACGATACGACACCCAGCGAGATATAGGACATGTCCTTCACGCTCACTATACGCAACTGTACTCAGAGCTCCGCCACCCCCCAGAAGTAATCGAAGCGGTCTCCCAGCTCATATACGGCAAAATTCCACAAGCTGCGGCTACTGAACTGACAGCCGATATAACAGAGGAGGAAGTCACTGAAGCGATACGGATGGGACCCGCCAATAAGTCGCCAGGCCCTGACGGCCTCCCTCTGGAGTTCTACAGGACCTTCCAACAACTGCTGGTACCAGTCTGGACGGATATCTGCCGCGATCTCATGTCCCCCACGGTGCGGATCCCTGAGACATTTTGCGAAGGACTGATCATATCTATACACAAACCACGAGGTGGGACCAACATCAGTGACTACCGCCCCTTGACCTTACTGAACAGCGACATGAAGATCTTCACTCGACTGTTGGCAGCAAGACTCAAGCACACGGTCCGATACGTTGTTTCAGAGGATCAGGCATCTTTAGGTGGCAGTCATAACATTCGCACTGCCCTCTGCCGGTATCGCGATATGATCGCACTTGCCAAGGCACATAAAATGCCTGGAGTTTTGGCCTGCCTCGATTTCAGCCAAGCTTTTGACAGAGTCGACCACGCATTTTTAAAGGCGGTAATGCAACAGATGGGTTATCCCAAGACCATCATAGAGTTATTGGTGCGCCTCCTTCACGGTGCGACATCAAGAGTATTGTACAATGGACGCCTCACACCGCCGATCCTCATCCAGAGATCGGTGCGACAGGGATGCCCCCTATCAACGATATTGTACGCCCTCGGTTTGGAACCGCTGCTCTGTGGCTTTAGACAACGCCTGGCAGGGATACTCGGTGGACACACTTTTTGCTGCACTGCCTATGCCGACGATCTGGTTCTCTTTCTTCGTGGTGAAGACGATGTCCGCGCAGCTTTGGCGTGGGTGGCGACCTACGGCGCAGCATCGGGCAGTGAACTGAATGTACATAAATCGCACGCTCTATCTATAGGTGACGGGTTGCCCGGTAGGTGCGTGGCCCCGTTGACAATAACGAACACAATACGCTGTTTGGGCATTGATTTTGCAACTGACCTGCGGCGGACGATTGCCCTCAACAGTAGGCGCCTATTGCAACAGATTAGGACAGGAATGGGTGATCACCGTCTTAGAACACTAGATATTCTGCAACGGTCGCGATATGCTATCGTCTATTTGGCGTCGCGCATCCCCCATGTTGCGCAGACACTGCCGATCCCGACATATCTGGCCCGCAGCATGCTGGCGGCTATGGGGTCTTTTGTAAGTACCGGTATGCTCTTCAAGATTCGTTACGAATCCCTCACACTACCGAGGAACAGAGGTGGTTTAGGACTTTTTCACGTTCCGGACAGAGCGCGGGCTTTATTTGTAAGCTCTCACATGAAGATATGGCGACAGTGTCCGACGAGTCTTACAAGCCTGCTGCTAGAGGCCTTAAGGCCGATCTCCCTCACCCCTCCAATACCACTATCCGACATTCCAGCCCCTTTCTTTTATTTCGGGCAATTCTTCCTCGACCTCAGCTACATCCGTACCGCACTTCCGCCCACACAATTGATATCGGCGAGAGCAATATACAACACCATGGAACTGAGCAGAGCCCCGAACGTGATAGAATCAAAACACCCCCATATTAACTGGCGAGCAGTGTGGCGGGCGGTGAGCGCGCCCACTCTTAACACAGACGTACAGTCTGCGTGGTACATCACAGTCAACGGGAAGCAGGTGTGCCAGTATCGCCTCCACCGAATTAATCTTGTGGACTCCCCTTTGTGTACCACCTGCGGAGTAATGGATACAGATGAGCATCGCCTTGACTGTGGATCGGCGAAGGATGTTTGGCATTTGTTGCGCCAGGTACTGGCTTTCTTCACACGCACAACCCCCGAAATGATAACAACCAAATCGCTTCTCTTTCCAGAAGACTCGTATTACCCGAGAGCCAAAACTAATTCTGTTAAATGGATATGTAGCCACGCTGTACACTATTTGTTCGGAGATGGAGAGAAGACTGTGCTTGATTTTTGGAACTATATAAACGAGCGACACTGTGCAATAGTTACGAACCCCAAGTACCGAGAATATTTTTCCAATTTTCTTTGGAGTGCGTTCCATAACCCGCCTCGCAGCTGGAATATCGATGAAAGGAGAAGTTGACCCAATAACGACAGAAGCACTGATTGAACTACAACCGGCAACGAAATAAATCGAGAAGATGTTCATTGATAATCCGCAGCTAGACCTTCCTTGGAACGCACCATGTCGTAATGCGACGACCTCTTTATTTATTTTTTTTTATTTTATTTTATTTTTTTTACGCCGGATGTGGAACGGCATTATTTACTACGTAAAAAAATACAGACCTATATATACTAATAAAGAGTATACATGAAAAAAAAGGGGGACTAAGGCGCTCCAGTCACGGTCTGCACGGCCACTACGGTCGGGGGTTCGAATCCCCCCTCGAGCATGGATATTTGTGCCGTCCTAGTTTGTAAGTAGTTCACAAGTAGTTTGTAAGTTTAGGGACTGATGACCCCGTAGTTAAGTCCCGTAGACTATACAAACATTTGAACATTTTGAAGAAAACTGTATTTGAAGAAGTGTGCTTTGTTGACATCCATTATTAATTTAAATGTTACGACGTTCTTTCTTAAAGTAATTGTCTGGAGTGTAACATTGTACGGCAGTAAAATGTAGACGATAAAGAGTTCGGACAAAACTATGATAGAAGCTTTTGAAACGAGAAGCTGCGGACGAATGATGAAGATAAAGTGAGTAGATCACGTGAGTAATGAGGTGGTACTCAAGAGAATTGGGGAGAAAATTATTTTCTGACATATCCTAAGAAAAGGGATAGGTTGGTGGGACACATTCTGAGACATCAAGGAATCGTCAGATTAGCATTAGAAGGAAGTGTGTGGGGTAAAAATCATAGAGGGAGACCGAGGATAGTTTGCCGTTCTTATTCTCAGACGTAGAAATTTACACGGGACAGGGCAGCGCGGAGAACTGCATCAAACCAGTCTGCGGCCTGAAGATCACAACAACAATTCTAAGGGACCAAACTACTGTGGTTATCGGTCCCTAGACTTATAAACTAACTTAATCAAATGTTCAGATGTTTGTAATTCTATGGTACTTAACTGCTGTCGCGGTGGAGTAGCCGAGCGGTTTATAGCACCTCGCTGCGGAGCGCGCGGTTGCTCGCCGTGGAGGTTCGACTCCTCCCTGGGGCATGGGTGTGTGTGTTTGTCCGTAGGTTAGTTTACCTAGGTTAGTTTGTAAGCTACGGACTGATGACCACGCAGTTTGTTCCGATAGATTTACAAACATTTGAACATTTGAACTTAACTGCTTGGTTATTAGACCCTAGCTTACAAACTACTTAAACTAATTTAAACTAACCTAACGACATACGTCCATGGCCAAGGGAGGAGTCGAATCCCCGACGCGAGAGGCTGCGCGATCCGCAACGTGGCGCTCTAGGCCGTTCGGCTGCTCCCGCACTAACTTGATACCAACCTGTACTAACGTACATACACATACACACACACACATACAAATTTGAGTGAGGGAGAGCTGGAATCTCCGACGCGAGCGGCCGCGCGATCCGTAACGCGACACCCCAAACCACACGGCCAGTCTCGCGCGGCATTCAGATCTGTATACGCGTTTCTGAAAACACCAAGAGGAATGCTTGCTTTGGAGAAAGTAGCAAAATGATGATACTATGTTGTTCCGAGAGGATCGAATATCGCGAAAGTTGATATCCGAATTATTTAACCAGCTCAGCACCAAAATTGTCAACCTCTCTAGTTCAGTTATGACATGTGAAGTTAAATAACCATTTGTTTATATAAACACCAAAATTTTCAATATGAGAGAAAGATTTCTGGGGAAAGAGTTACTGATTGACGCCAACCATAAATCGCCAGTCATAAATCGTCACCGTCCCTGCTGATAGCGACTTGATGTGTGTGTAATGTGGAAGTTTGGCAACAGTGCAACCTGGCGTTCTTCCCTTGGCGTTACCCAGAAAACGGCGGGTAGCACCTTACCTGCAGACGGAGTGCTTTTGAACTTCTTTCGAAAAGGTGATAACAGATGTTTGCACTGAATAGCCGTAAACGCCCTGAGTTTTCCCTGGACGAATTTTTGAAGCTTTTAAAGCGGTTTTACAAATATCTAAATGTACTTGGCAATGATGTAGAAAAATAAATATATTTATTTATTTTATTTATTTGTTTATTTAGTCTGTTCATATTAGGGCCATCAGGCCCTCTCTTACATCGGACCAGGGTTTTACATATACAGTATTTCTTTACATGTGAGTTACCTATAACATAATGATTTTTACAGATAACCACTTAATCACATAATTTATACAAGTTGATTACATGTAAAAGGATGTATGTAAAAGGGATTGATTTAATTCTAATAGGATTAATACTAGTAGTACCACTGAGACACCGTCCGCTGCTGTTGGTATAATAATAGAAGTAACAACATTGATATTAGCAGATACAATATGTACTTTTGAATATATCGAGACTGGTTAAGTCATGGCGAATTCTGACAGAAGGAAGTTAAGAAAGCTGTACCTGGCAAGAGCAATAGGAGTAGGTGAATATCTGGGAGGAGGAATGGATGTGACGTACCTGGACCGAAGGGTATTAAAGACTGACGTAATTATTGCTTTAGTAGATAATCCATTAAATGTCGTTTGAAGCTGGCAGTGTTTTCAGTTCTCTGATATACTGAGGTAGATTGTTCCAGAGCCTGGTTCCTGCTACTGAAAAGGATTTTGAGAAACCGACTGAGTGATGGATAGGGACAGAAAGGGTTTTGCTCTGACAGGAACGAGTAGTTCTGTTATGTTGAATAAGAGTTTTAATGTCGAGGAAAGATATGAGGGACAGTGTACGTTGATAAGAGAGTAGAGGAAACACAGTGTATGAACATCTCTGCGCTTGTCAGAAGGGAGCCAGGATAGTTGCTTATAAGATGGTGAAATGTGATCAAAGAGAAGGATGTTACATATACATCGAACGCAGGCATTCATGATTAGTTCCAGACGTCGTGAGCTTTCACAAGAAAGACCTTGCAAGATAACATCACTGTAATCAATAATTGGAATTACAAGTGTTTGTATAAGTTTCTTTTTAAGATCGAGAGGAAAAAACTTCTTATATCTCTGTATGGCATGAAGAGATGCTGATGCCTTCCTACACACGGCGGCTGTGTGCTCAGCCCAATTTAGTTTGTCGTCTATTATCACTCCCAGACTTTTTGCCGAGGGCGAAAAATAGATAGGTGTGTCATTTAATATTAATGATGGTTGAGATTCGCGGTATTTGTGGTTAATGAGCCTAGGATGACCTACCAGAATCGCTTGCGTTTTACTTGGATTGAGCTTTAATCCTGCATCGTGTGCCGACTTTGATAGTGCACATAGGTCAGAATTAAAATTTTCGACTGCTGTCTTCAGGTTTTTTGGTTTTGCACTTAAATACAACTGGAGGTCATCGGCATACATGTGGTATTTACAAAAGGACAAGACCGATGATACGTCTTTTACGTACAATGAAAAGAGAAGTGGACCTAATATCGAGCCCTGTGGTACGCCTGATAGTACTTTTCTCCACTGTGACTTTTCGGTGCCGGACATGACGCACTGAAGACGCGATGTCAAGTATGAGCAAAACCATTATGCTCATGCCTTGAGAGAGTTTTAGGCTGGTAAGTTTAGCAAGTAAAATATCGAAGTCCACAGTGTCGAAAGCTTTGCTAAAGTCTAAGAAGCACATAATAGTCGCCTCTTGTCTATCCATTGCCTGCTTAAGATCGTCCATTACTTTTATCAAAGCAGATGTTGTGCTGCGATATTTGCAAAAACCTGATTGGTGTTCGTCAAGAAGGTTATTAATAGTCAAGTAGCTGGTTAGCTGATTATGAACTACTTATTCTTGGGCTTTGGATAGTGCCGGAAGAATGCAGATAGGTCGGTAATCAGAGGATGCTGTGGCAATGTCATTTTTTGGCAGTGGCTTAACTAGTCCACGTTTCCATGCATCAGGAAAAACACTTGTGGCTAAGGACTGATTAAATGTATCTGTTATGATGGGCAGCAGTGGATCAATAATCAGCTTTAGGAACCCGGGAGGCAATACTTTACGTCTTATCTTAGAAGATAGATTAACGAAAGGCAAACCTACATTTTTAGCTTTTGTAGATTTGGAGAAAGCTTTTGACAATGTTGATTGGAATACTCTCTTTCAAATTCTGAAGTCAGCAGGAGTAAAATACAGGGAAAGGAGAGTTATTTACAACTTGTACAAAAGCCAGACCGCAGTTGACTCGAAGGGCATGAAAGGGAAGCATCAGTTGGAAAGGGAGTAAGACAGGGTTGTAGCCTTCCTCCGATGTTATTCAATTTGAACATCGAGCAGACGCTGAAGAAAAGCAAGGAAAAATTTGGAATAGGGATTAAAGTTCAGGGGGAAGAAATAAAAACATTGCGTTTTGCTGATGACATTGTAATTCTGTCAGAGACAGCAAAGGACCTGGAAGAGCAGTTGAATGGAATGGACAGTGTGATGAAGAGAACGTATAAAATGAAAATTAGCAAGAGCAAAACAAAAATAATGGAATGCGGTCTTAAAAAATCAGACGATGCTGAAGGAATTAGATTAGGTAACGAAACAATGAAGGTGGTAGATGAGTTTTGTTACTTGGGTAGTAAAATAACATGCGATGGTTGCAGTACAGAGGATATAAAATGCAGAATGGCAATGGGAAGAAAAGCATTTTTGAATAAGAGAAATCTGCTAACATCGAATATTAATTTAAGTGTAAGGAAGTCTTTTCTGAAGGCATTTGTGTGGAGTGTTGCCTTGTACGGGAGTGAAACACGGACGATAAGCAGAGCGGACAGAAAGAGAATAGAGGCTTTTGAAATGTGGTGCTACAGAAGAATTCTGAAGATTAGGTGGGTAGATCGCATAACTAATGAGGAGGTACTGAACAGAATTGGTGAAAAAAGGATTTTTTTGCATTGACTAAAAGAAGGGATCGCTTGGTAGGACACATTCTTAAACATCGGGGAATCGTAAATTTAGCTTTGGAGGGAAGTTTGTGTGGTAAAAATCGCAGAGGGAGACCGAGAGATGCGTATAGTAAGCAGATTCAAATGGATGTGGGTTACCGTTCTTATGAGGAGATGAAAAGGCTTGCTCAGGATAGAGAGCTGCATCAAACCATTCTCCGGACTGAAGACCATAACAACATCATTTGGATAGTGATACCATCATCCCCGGTAGACGTTGATGTAATACGCATAATGGTTTTTTTACTGTACTTCCAGTAACATGCTTAAAATAAAACTTATCATATATGTATTGTCTTTAATGTCACATTCTATTTTTTTTCCTTTCATACCCAACTCTGCCCACAGTCGAAAGGGGAAACCTATTTTCCAATTCCCCATCCTACTTCCTCATTAAACCGTCGGCACACGTAGCGTTTATCTGAACGAGCCGAGTGGTCTAAGGCGCCTCGCTGCGGAGCTCGCGGTTGCTCGCCGTCGGAGGTTCGAGTCCTCCCTGGAGCATGGGCTTGTGCGTTGTCCTTAGGTTAGTTTACCTAGGTTTAAGTAGTTTGTAGGCTGACTGATGACCACGCAGTTTGGTCCGATAGATTTACAAACATTTCAACATTTCATTTCTGAACGAGTGTGGTCAACGTGGCGAGTTTCTGACGTCACAACGTGGGAACCACAACGCGTCGGGCAGTATCAAGCATGCCAGATATACTCAACGTGCGTCTGAACGATCATCAATAAAGTAGGAGAACGCCACCGACGTCACACCACGCGGCTCTCCGGTGGTCTGAGGGAAAGGGGGGGGGCGCTCTTTTCAGTAGAGAGATGAAGGCGCCATACTGGCCGTCGTATTTCATGGTTTTTATGTATATAACTTAGGTATTATGAATGTATGATATTTCAAAGCAAGCAAAACTAACTGAGTAAATTGAGAATCTCTCAAAAAGCAGTCACTAGAGGTAGTATTTGTTGGAATAAATGACTGTACACGTCATATATGTGGATAAATAATCTCCGTATTACTGTAATCTGCCTTTTCAAGGCCAGGCGGACTGAAGATCTATCAGCACGAATTGTTCTTTACATCACTTGTTGTAATTACATATCAGCAACCGACATATCTACCAGTAGTGTATACAATACATCTTATATCTTCATTAATTATACCCTGATACTTTAGTACCGATAGCCTAGGCAGCAAAATCGTGGACTGTGTAATAGAAGATGTCTCACGCCGCTAGTTCAAGGCTCCTCAGAAGTAAATATGTTTTTTTCTTTTATTCGGGTTTCCTGATTGACTCAAAGATTTTCCTATAAATTTCATAGAAGTATACTGCGTCATATTCTATCCTATGTAAACATAAGTGCGCATCCTCTGAGGAGTGTCGCGGCGGAGCGGCCGAGCGCATTGAGGCGCTATGCTGCGATGCGCGAAGCCGCTCCCCGTCGGGGGTTCGAAACCCCCTGGGGCATGGATGTGTTTGCAGTCTTTAGTATACGTTAGTTCATAAGTAGTTTGTAAGTTTAGGAACTAATGACCCCGCAGTTAGGTCCCATAACTCTGAGAAACATTTGAACATTTTCTCTGAGGAGTAACTTCGTTGGATTCGTTTTATGAACAGGGACAGTTTGCACCTTAGAGTAAAATACGCACTTTATTCTTTCACGTATGGCATTTTACCCGTTCTTAACATTCTTCCACTGAATAGTAACATTGACCGTCGAAGAATGACCTTTACGTTTTACTATAAAGGACTGTTGCAATAATGTTTGCCTCATGTCAAGGACTTTTCTATTTTAAATCACACAAATTGTCATGAAACTTTTATAATTTGCTGCACTTATTCACGAAACATGCAACTTTTGTAAGAGTCTTATGTTCATAGATGTTTATGCTTCTGTTGGGTGCGGCTCGGTAGCACAGTGGTAGAGTGCCAGACTACAAATTAAAAGGTCGCGGGTTCGACCCACGCCAAGTCCTATAACTTTTATCTGCCACTTCTTTCCCCTCTTGCTGTGTTGCTGATGTGAAAAATACCGAGTAGCAACGTGGTTCGGAACCCGGACCTGTAGTCAGTTCGAAGGTCGGAAGAAGGCAACGGCATACCATCTCCAAACAGGGCCATGCCTAGTAAAGCACCAATCTTGGTCGACTGCTTTACCTTTAGGCCTATATTACAGAACATAACGAATATATGCAGGAGCGCGGAAATAAGCGATTTAATAGCTGTAAAGCAGGAACTCCACTCTTTGGATTTCGTAAACAGCGTGATTCCAAAACCTGACGACCTGTCGCTGGAGCGCGCTGCGGTCGCGTGTAGCTCGTTGAGGCACACGTCTTGCCTCGTATGCTCAAGTCGCGCTGTCTCCAGCGTTCAGCCGCACGGTGGACTCGGCACGTTGACCACACACGTTCACACACACGCTCCGTGTGCCGACGGCTTTAGACGGCGACCCCGGAGCAAGACTTCGCGACTCCCTAGGGATCGGGCCTACAGGTCAAATAGCATGGTATCTGCAGTCTTTTATCCCTCGAACAGGACGCAAATTAAGCAGGAATAGGAGAGAATTACGGTGTTATACAAATTACCACCCGCCACCCATCGTCATGTGGTTTTAGAAGTATACATCTACATCTACATAGATACTCTGCAAGTCAAAGTGAAGTGCATAACAGACGGTTCATCGAACCACTTTTATGATATTTCTCTATAGTTCAATTCTCTAATAACCCAGGGAAAAAATAACACCTAAATGTTTCTGATTTCGATCTAATTTCTCTTATTTTATTATGATGATCATGTCTCCCTATGTAGGTGGGTGCTAACAATATATGTTCGTATTCTGAAGTGAAAGTTTGTGAAAGAAATTTCGCAAATAGACCACGCCGTAACGAATAACGTCTTTTTTATGATTTCCACCCGAACTAGTGCATCATTTCCGTGACACTCTCTCCCCTATATCGCGATAAATCATCTGTCACACCCACCTGGTGTGGATTCCACAATGAGCAGAAATACTCAAAATAGGATGCACAAGTACAGTGTAGTCTTTAGTAAAACTGTTGTATCTTGTTTCTGCTGTTAAACGAAGTCTGTTGTATCTTGTTTCTGCTGTTAAACGAAGTCTTTGGTTTGCCTTCCCTACAACATTTTCTGTGTGTTCTTCGCAATTTAAGTTGTTCGTAATTGTTACTCCTAGGTATTTAGTTGAATTGACGGCCTATAGGATTGACTGATTTATCGTATAGTTCCATTCTCTAATAGCTCAGGGGAAAAAGAACACCAAAATCGTTCAGTTTTCGATCTGATATCTCTTATTTTATTATGATATGTTTCCCTACGTAGGTGGGTGATAACAATATATGTTCGCATTGTGAAGAAAAAGTCTGAGAAAGAAATTTCGCAAATAGATCTCGCCGCAAGGAATAACGTCTTTCTTTTGATGATTTCCATCCCAACTCGTGCATCATTTCCGTGACACTCTCTCCCCTATATCGTGATAAATCGTCTGTCAGTCCCACCTGGTGTAGATCCCACACAGTAAAACTGTTGTATCTTCTAAGTGTTCTGCAATAAAACGTAGTCTTTGGTTCGCCTTCTCTACAATATTTTCTATGTGTTCTTCCCAATTTAAGTTGTTCGTAATTGTTACTCCTACGTATTTAGAATAATTAACGACCTATAGATTTGACTGATTTATCGTGTAACTGAAGTTTAACGGATTTCTTTTAGTGGTCATATAGATGACCTCACGCAGGGTGAATAGCCAATTTTTGCAAGATGCTGATATCTTATCTAAATCATTATGCAGTTGCTTTTGATCTTCTGGTGACTTAACTAACTGATAAATGACAGCATTGTCGCGGACAAATTGTCTCCTAAATCGTTTATAAAAATAAGGAAAAGTAGAGGCCCTATAAAACGTCCCTGGGGAACGCCAGATATCACTTCTTTTCTACTGGATGACCTTCGGTCAATTACAACGTACTGTCTCTTTTCTGACAGGAAATTACAAATCCAATCGCATAACTGTGGCGATATTCCACAAGGACTCAATTCGATTAGAAGCCGTTTCTGAGGTACAGTGTCAAAAGCTTACCAGAAATCTAGAAATACGGAATTTGTTTGACATCCCTTGTCCATAGCACTCATCACATTGTGTGAGTGAATAGCTAGCTGTGTTTCTACATCTACATCTATAAGGGATACTATGCAAGTCACTTTCAACTGCCCGGCAGAGGGTTCATCGAACCACCTTTATACTGTTTATCTCCATTCTCGAATAGCGCGCGGGAAGAAAGAAAACCTGAATCTCTCCGTTCGAGTTCCGATTTCTCGAATTTTATTCTGATGATCTTTTCGACTTATGTAAGTGGCAGTCAACAATATATTTTCGCATTGGGAGGATAATGTTGGCGATTGGGGTTTCGTAAGTAGACCACGCCGCAGTGACAAACGCCGTTGTTGTATGATTCCCATCCCAGATCATCTATAATTTCCGTAACGCTGTCTCCCCTGTATCGTGATAATATAAAGCCAGGTGCCCTTCTTTGCACTCTTTCGATGTCCTGCGTCAAACCCACCTGTTAAGTATTCCACACTGGACAGCAATACTCAAACAAAAAAAGACGGATAAGCTTAGTGCATGCAGTTTCTTTTGTAGTTCTGTGGCATCTTTTAAGGGTTCTTCCAATCTCTGGTTCGCCTTTCCCACGGCATTATCTACGTGTTCTTTCCAGTTTAAGTCTGAAGTAATAGTAATTCCTAAGTATTTTGTGGAGTTTACGGCCTTGACTTTTGATTGCTTTATCTTGTAAACAAAGTTTACCGGATTTCTCTTCGTACTCATGTGGACGACTTCACACTTCTCATTATTTAGAGTCAATTGTCAATTCTTACACCATAGTGATATCTTATTTAGATCGTTGTGTAGTTGGTTTTTGATCTTCAGATGATTTTACTAGACGGTAAATGACGGCGTCATCTACAAATAACCCAAGAGAGCTACTTAGATTTTCACCTAAATCGTTTATGTAAATAAGGAACAGCAGAAGACCAATAACACTA
The DNA here is from genome assembly GCA_026315105.1 of Locusta migratoria. Taxonomy (NCBI): domain Eukaryota; kingdom Metazoa; phylum Arthropoda; class Insecta; order Orthoptera; family Acrididae; genus Locusta; species Locusta migratoria. The sequence goes on along the minus strand of CM048748.1, from coordinate 76,338,302 downwards.
CTCTGTGGAACGCCCGATATCACCTCTGTTTTAGTCGACGCCTTACCATCGATTACTACGAACTGAGTCCTCTCTGACAGGAAATCCGCTATCCAGTCGCTAATTTGGGGCGATATAGCATAACCACGCAATTTGATTAAAAGCCGTTTGTGAGGTACGGTGTCAAAAGCCTTCTGGAAATCAAGAAATACGGAATCGATTTACGATCCCTTGTCGATAGCACCCATGACTTCATGTGAATAAAGAGCTAGTTGTGTTTCGCATGAACGATATTTTCTAAATCTGTGTTGACCTTGGGTCAATAGATCATTCTGTTCGAGATAAGTTATAATATTTTAATACAGGATACGTTCCAAAACTATGCGGAAAATTGACGTCAATGAAATAGGCCTGTAGTTTAGTGGGTTACTCCTACTGACTTACTTGAATATTGGAGTGACCTGTGCAACTTTCCAGTCTACATCTACATCTACATATCTACATACATACTTCACAATTCACCGTAAGGTGCATGGCGGAGGGTACACTGTACCACTACTAGGCATTTCCTTTCCTATTCCACTCCCAATAGAACAAGGGAAAAACAAAAGAATGCCTATATGCCACCGTACGAGCCCTAATTTCTCTTATCTTGTCTTTGTGATCCTTACGCGAAATGTAAGTAGGCGGCAGCAAGATCGTACTACACTCAGCTTCAGATTTCGGCCCTCTAAATTTACTCAACAGAAATTTCCCATTTGAGTTGCCGGAGCATTTCCGTGACACTCGCGCATTGGTCGAACCTACCAGTAACAAATTTAGCTGCTCGCCTCTTAACTGTTTCTATGTCTTCCTTTAAACTGACCTGCTGCGGGTCCCAAACACTTGAGAAATATTCAAGACGTGGTCGTACAAGCGTTTTATACGCGGTCTCCTTTACAGGTGAAGTATATCTTCCCAAAATTCTCCCAATAAACCGAAGTGGGCTGTCCGCCTTACTCACAACTGTCCTTACATATTCGTTCCATTCCATATCGCTCTGCAGTGTTACGCCTAAATATTTGAACGACGCGACAGCATCAAGAAGCTCACTACTAATGCTGTATTCGAACATTATAGGATGGTTTTTTCCTACTCATGCGCATCACCTTACATTATTATACATTGAGAGCTAGCTGCCATTCTTCGTTTTGTGTCCCAGTCTCGTCGCCGCTTTTGTGTCTCGTTTCCGTCGTAGGTGTCGGTGGCCGAGCAGAAAGAGACCGACACAGGAATAAGGATGCACGCTTGTGCAGGTACGCAGGTGAGCAGCCAGTGGGACAGCAGAAACTAGAAACACTAGAGTAAATTAGAACGAGATATATATTGCACAGGATTTATACAATACGTAAGTTTTCCATAGTTCAGTACGGCAGAATGCTGATACATAGTTGAGCTAGAGGCCTGCCTAGTGCCTATCCGATAGCCAATTGTTCACTGGTGCCTATCTGATTCCGAAGGTCCTAACTGGTTCCTATCTCAGTCCCAAGTGAACGATGTCGTTCAGTGGTGGCCACGAGCGGAGTTGTAGCAGAGGGCGCTCGTGGCTGACGTCGTAAGAACGCCGCGCCGTGCGTGCATGGCGGCGCGCGGCGAAAGTAGGTGGCGCGCACTTTGGACTTGTGCGACACCACACTTCGCACCAACTAGAAATTTTGTCTAAGTCTTTAGGTACGCAACGTTCGCTAAGCGAGGGGTCATATATGATAGGAATGGGGCTTGTAGTAATACATTAATGATTTTTTTATATAACTTGTGCGATGCTTGTCGCTGACTTCTGCCCTCTCTCTGCCAGCGTATCGATTAACATATGACATTTGTCACGTTCAATTTTTTTACAACAAGCTGAAGGGAGAGAGCGGAACTGTTCGTCACTTACTTTCTTCTGCTTCATGTGCTAGGACGTGTCATGTAAGTGTGAGCTTAGTTTTTTTAAATTAATTTCAATAAAACCCCACAGTTAATTTGAAGTATCTTACTTACCTACAATCCCTTCCCCATTCTCACTAATTTTAAAGTTATTTATTTTCAGCAGATCCAGTATTTCATAAAGTGATGCTCGGGTATTGTTGCAATTTGTTTCGCGATTGTACTAGAACATTCTCTGTGTAACTTATTTATTTCGTGTCTATGAATGGTTTATTACATTTTAATGCCTGCAGAAAAATCTTCGTAATGTTTATGAAGTCCGATAATTTTGAAATTTTTGGCGACTATTATGATTAATTTTCCACAGGGTCATAGAACAATAGTAATCGAAACGCACAATCCCAGCATCAATTTATCGAAGTAATATTCCAGTCATCACAGCTAGAATCACTACAGAACATGACCGAAATATTTGTACCAGTTCTCAATGAGGTAAAATTTAGATTCCGCCGACTTCTTCTGTAATGTTGCTTTCTGGTGTTGTATTTGCCACCGAAATTACGACCGCTACCAATTAATGGCGGAATCCAATAATTTTGTTTAAATTGTCCCTTCCTTGTCAAAATTGCGTAGTAATCTCATTTAAAAATATTTCACTACCTGGTAAAATTTCATTTGCGGTCCCCAACCTTAACTTTAATACGCAACACCCATTTTCATGCGAAAGCAGCATTACAGGCTGACCGTGTGTTGCAGCAGTATCACGCACTCGCCGCTCGCGGTGTAGCGCGCCCTGCCATTGTGACGCTAGCGGCCTGCGCGCCGTTCTTTCCCGCGTCCCTCTGCTGAAGCCGCGGCAGGGCGCGGTCAGATTCTCGATTCTCGATTCTCTCCGAGAAAAATCCCCGCGCTGAAACGCGCCCGGCAGCCGCGGCCGCTGCTGAAAGAGGTACCGAGAAGCGCCGCGGCTGGAGCGGCGGCGCCACCGGCGCACCGTCAGGGGAACCCCCGGCAGACGTCAGCCGCGATCCGCGAATGCGAAAGGCATCGCGCGCATAATGCGCGCGTCCGCGCCATAGAAACGCGAGCTGCGCGCTCCGGCGGCTAGGCTAGGCCACAATCGATGGGGCGTTCCGCGAAGAGCAGAGGCGAAGGCACGCGAACCGAGTGCGGCTGCAGCGCGAGCTCTCCGCGGCTTCGGTTTTCCTCTAACGTCGCCGCGCAGATTTGATTTTAATTAAAGTCTGTCACACTGTAAAAATACCCCGCAAATGAATATTTAACCTTCCGCTGGGTAGGTCACTATTCGTCATGTGAGCAAACATAGTACATAGAGTGCACCAGCAAAAGAAACGAAATCGGCTCAGGGACACCAACACGGACACGAACGCGGTCAGTAATCATCACTTAGTAGACATTAATTATTGTAAATACAGATGTTGTTGTTGTGGTCTTCAGTCCGCAGACTGGTTTGATGCAGCTCTCCATGCTACCCTGTCCTGTGCAAGTCTCTTCAAATGACAATACGTTCGGCCGTTCGGCAACCTACATCCTTTTGAATCTGCTTACTATATTTATCCCTCGGTCTTCTACAAGCTTACTAGGGTTTTATTTGCGGACGGAGAAGTTAGTAATGCTTCCTCCCACAAGTCCCCTAAAACCTCCGCATCCTTGCGGATGCTGTTGCGTAGCAGTGTGCGTTTGTACCGCCCTACAGTACGCACGAGGTGCCGTAGTTGCTGTCCATGTCGTTATGGAAAGCATAGAGTTCTGACTAACCTGTTGTCTTCTATAGTTGTGTCCCCAGCGCAGAAGACAGCACACAGGTCGTTGGTTCTTCTACAGCATACAAGTGAGGCTAAAATAAGTTCTGTATGATGGAAGCATAATAAGTGACTCGCGAGATTTTTAATTGTCAGGGATGCCATTTATTAAGTAAATAATTTAAAAAATGAGCAACTATTGTTAATATGATACGGCCTATGCTGCCCATAGTTCATGTTGAGACCTCGACTGTTATCACATTTACGCAAATCTTTACTCATGACCGGCGCAGTCGGGCGCGTATAATGGTCAGCTCGAGACTGAAACTGCGGCGCGTTGCGAGATGGCATCTGACGCTCTATTTCGCGCCAAAACAAGGCCGTCGCGCGCCTTCTGCAAAATCGCTTTTCTCTTGTTACAATAAGAGAAGGCACCTTACACTTTTTAAATTGTCAAAACCTAGCCTGTCCTTGAGAGATATTTAATACAAATTCTCAGCTCTGAATAATTAATATTTAGTATAGAATAAACAAAAGTAATTTCAAAAGAAATCACGTGACGTGAAATGCAGCAGCCAATGCGAGGAGAGCACCAGTAACATAGGCGGGCTTTCCCACGGGAACCAGCACCTACTGTGCCATATGCTACTGCTCCCCACCCCACATTTCAACATATGCTGCACTTCTGTCTCTCTTCCGCGTTTAAGACACGTACAATGTTAGCAAAGAAACGGCCAGCGGCCAGAAATATGAAGTGGCTACAGGCCAGGAATATCACACTTCCTCTACGATTTTTACCCCTCACACTTCCTTCTAATGCTAAGTTGACAATTCCTTGATGTCTCAGAATGTGTCCGACCAATCTAACCCTTCTCTTAGTCAGGATATGCCAGAAACTCCTTTTCTACCCGATTCGATTAAGCACCTCCTCATTAGTTACGTGATCTACCCATCAATTTTCATCATTCGACTGTAGCACCACATTTCAAAATCTTCTATCATCTTTTTGTCTGAACTCCTTATCGTCCACGTTTCACTCCCATACACTGCTACACTCCAGACAAATGCTTTCATAAAGGACTTCCTTACATTTAAATTAATATTGGATGTTAACAAACTTCGCTTCTTTAGAAACGCTTTTCTTCCCATAGCCATTCTGCATGTCATATCTTCTTTACTTCGGCCATCAGAAGTTATCTTGCTACCCAAATAACAAAATTGATCTACTACTTTTATTGTCTCACTACCTAATAGAATTCCTTCAGGTCGCCTGATTTTCTGACGCTGCATTCCATTACCTTCGTTTTACTCTTGTGAATGTTCAACTTAAAACAGTAGTAATAACAAATACGAAAGTGTCAGCGAATTGTCGCTTTTTGTCACAGGCAAAATGGGACTATATATCTATTAATAGATCATAACAAAACAGAAGAGCTGCTGTGGAGAGGCCGAGCGTTCAAACGCGTCTCGCTGCGGAGCGCGCTGTTGCTCGTCGTCGGAGTTTCGAGTCCTCCCTGGAGTGCCTGTAACATGTATCAAGACTAGAAAAATGAATCTACATCTACACACATACTCCGCAATCCACCGTAAGGTGCATGGCGGAGGGTATACTGTACCACTACTAGGCATTTCCTCTCTTATTCCACTCCGAAATAGAACGAGGAAAAATATAATGCTTATAAGCCTCCGTACGAGCCCTCTTATCTTGTCTTTGTGATCACTACGTGAAATATAAGTAGGCGGCAAACATAGTGCTCATATACCCGCACTAGGTAATAGTAATGGTGATCCTGCCGATGACAGCGCTACTAAAGCAGAGGTACCAAACATAGCTTTTAGAAACTCATTCACCAAAGAAGACGAAACCAATACTCCAGATTTCGATTTACAAACAGAGGCCGTAATGAGTAACGTAGAAGTAGATACCATCGGAATAGTGCAACAACTAAAATCAGTTAACAAGAACAAGTCTTCTGCTCCGGACTATCTGATTATGCTGAAGCGATAGCTCCTTGATTTGATTTGATTTTCTCAGGGAAGCCAAAACAGTCTTGGTACAACCCGCCACTGCCCGCACCGAAACTAGGTTTATTGTGCGGTATCGCTCCCTGTATAACTAGTAAAGCCAACCAATGCCCTTTTACAGTGCAAGGAGTCCCTTTACCAGTTCTTTATTAGACACAATTTCTTTAGGTCTGGTTGCCCCAAATATTCTGTGCCTTTTACTTTCCAATGCAATGCACTCATCGCCGTCATCATAAATCCTACATTTAGAGTCCTGTTATTCCCATTGTATGTAGGTGTTTTTTTGAAATTCCCTTGGCCTGTCAGCAATCAAACTATGAGTGTAATCTCTCTCCTGTTCAGGCCCAGGATTGCGGAGCTTCTTTTAAAACATGGCTTTGGCATTATTACCTTGCCATGTTTTTGTTGATAGACTTTGGTCCAATATTCTACGTGCTGTCTTCTGAGCCAGTTACGTAGATCCAATTTGATCATTGCCTTGGTGAGTTTCAGGACAGGTTCCGGTCCAATAAATGGATAGCTCCTTACTTAACAGCCATATACAACCGCTCTCTCAAAGAAGGATCTGTACCAAAAGCTTGGAAAGTTGCACAGGTCACACCTATATTCAAGAATAGCAGTAGGAGTAACCTACTACATTGGAGGCCTATTTCATTGATGTCAATTTGCAGCAGGGTTCTGGAATAAATCCTATATTCAAATATAATGAATTATCTCCAACAGAATGATCTATTGACCCAAGGTCAACACGGATTTAGAAAATATTGTTCATACGAAACACAACTAGCTCTTTATTCCTGTATGCTATTACAATCAATTACAGATGACACTTCCCATACATCACAACAATATTACCAAACAGCCGCAAATTACAAGTTACTCTGTCCATAAGATCATTAATACAGATAGAAAATAATAGTGGTCCTATCACACTCCCCTGGGGCACGCCTGACGATACACTCGTCTCTGGTAAACACCCGCCATCGAGAACAACGTACTGCGTTCTATTACTTAGGATTTCTTCCAGCCAGTCACAAATCTGTGAACCTATTCCATAAGCTCGTATCTTCGTTAGCAGTCTGCAGTGTGGCACCGCGTCGAACGCCTTTTTGAAGTCGAGAAAACACAATCCGCCTGTTGCCCTTCATCCATGGCTCGCAAGACGTCATCTGAGAAAAGGGCAAGCTGAGTTTCACATGAACGATGTTTCCTAAACACGTGCTGATTCACAGAATGAAGCTTTTCCGTCTAAAAGAAATTTACTATATTCGAACTGAGAATATGCTCCAAAATTCCACAGGAAACTGATGTCAACGATATTGGCCTCTAATTATCTGGGTCCGTTCTCCTTCCTTTCTTATAACTGGGAGTCACCTGCGCTTTTCCCAATCACTAGGAACTTTGCGCTGAATTAAAGATTCGCGATAAATGCAAGCTAAGTAAGGGACCAATGCCGCTCTTTGTAAAACCGAACTGGTATTCCATCTGGACCAGGAGACTTTTTTGTATTTAGCTCTCTCAGGTGCTTGTCTACACTGGGAATATTAATTACTATGTCCTCCATTTCGGAATTAGCACGTTGATCAAAAGATGGTCCATTAGTGCGGTCCTCCTGCATGAAAGATTTCTTAAAGGTTACATTTAGAACTTCAGCTTTCCGTTTGCTTTCTTCTATTACTGCCCCGGAATGATCAACGAGTGACTGGATAGTGGACTTTGACCCACTTATCGATTTAGAAAGGACCAGTGACGAGTGACTGGATAGTGGACTTTGACTCGCTTATCGATTTAACAAAGGACCAATATTTTTTCGGGTTCTCGGAAACGTCTTTTGCAAAGTTATGGCTGTGGTAATTATTGTATACCTCCGCAGATTTGTCCCCCTAAAACATTCATACAACAACAATTATTGTATGCTTTGCGCATCGATATTTGTATAGACGCATGAATCTCTACTAACTTTTGCCTGTCATCATTCGCATGTACTCTTTTGAACCGAGAGTATAACAGTCTTTGCCTTCTCAGTAGCTTTATAGTATTATTGTTACACCACGCTTGATAAGCTGTATGTCGTCATCACTGATGAAGACGGTAGAGCCGCGGCGGAATAGCCGACATATAATGACATATTGCACCTATACACTGTAAATTGTTATATAACAACTGTTTGACATTACAAGATTATGGCCTTGTAAAATATTATATTTGACCTGATGATGCTGACATAGTTCAGTGAAACCGGTCGTCGTTAATAAAAATTGATGATAAGCGATCTTGGCTATTTTATATCTTTTTACAACAAATGATTGACGTAAGGTATTTTTTAACCTTACGTTTAGATTATTTAATGTTTCTTGCAAGCGCGTGCAGACTATTCGCACTTTTTTCAGATCGCTGCAGATCCGTTTCAAAGCGGCATCTGTAAGTTACAAGCAACCTACCGCCATTGTTTTTCTGCAGAGAAAGAAGCTGCAGGAAGCAAACGGCCGCGCAAAGTGTGGAGGCACTTTCTGTCTACAAGAGTAGAGTTTGTCGTTCTGCAGAGAGGGCGAGGTCGTCAGAGGGCGATTCGGTGGAGCTGCAAGATTTGCAGCGGTCGGGGGAGACCACACACGGTTGTGACAGCTCATATGTTGTAGCCGTGTGATGTCGTCAGTCACGAGAACATACGCATTACGACCCTCCAGCTGGTGCTGAATCCGCCAATAAGCAAAATGTCAATGCTGTTACCTGCTCTCTTGCATACTCTTATTCTTTTCGGTTGTTTTATTATTCAATGTTTGGTGATAATAATTATTATTCTGCTTATTCTTTTAATGATTGGTTTATTAATTGTTGCTGTTTTTGGTGGAAGATTTTTGTCTTGATTAATTTTTCCTGTACCTAATTTAATTGTTTTGCTTTGATATTTTAAGTTTTTAACTTTATTAACTATTAAAGGATGTGCAAGATGAGCTGGCTAGGGTGTCCAGCGAACCTTGAAATCTTGAAAACCGGTGAAAAACCGTGTATTTTCAAAATTGGGTAGAAACCGGGGCCGGCCGCGGTGGCCGAGAGGACTGCGGCGCGCCAGTCACGGTCTGCACGGCCACTACGGTGGGGTGTTCGAATCCCCCCTCGGGCATGGATGTTTGTGCCGTCCTTAGTATTAGCTAGTTCATAAGTAGTTTGTAAGTTTAGGGACTGATGACCCTGTAGTACCATTAGCTCTACGAACAGTTGAACATTATTGAATATTACTAAAAAAAACCTTGAATCTTTTATATTTTCGCCAATTTCACGTATAGTGAAACCCCGCTTTTACGTCCCAGGATTTTACGTTTTCCCACCTTTTAGACTTTTTTTTTTTTTTTTTTTTTTTTTTTCATTTAACAGTTTCAATTCTCCCTAACTTTTGCGTTAAGATACTTATATTTTTCCCGCGATTTACGTTTTATGAAGCGATGTTCAGAGAGTTAAAAACTTAACGTAATTGAGACAAATTGAAGCTGGCATGATTTTCTGCTTCAAGTTGAGTATATCTGTGCTCAAATTAATGTGTAAACATGTGTAGCCTATCTGCAAGTTTATTAGAATATTGTTTAGGAAGTTGGAATGAATCGGTCTAATAAGAGATGTTTGCTAAACATTTCTTACACAACATGCTAATAAACGTTCGGATAGACATAGGCTACGTAATTTTTAATGGAAAGTGGTTGCCAAACATCTCGAAGTACTCAGAGTCGCTGGGTGTGTGTTTGCGTGGTAAATACATAGCGTATGTCCGTCCGAATGTTTATTACAGGATGTTGTAAAAATCTGACACTTCCCCATATATGACTACTCCTTCAGTTCCAAAACGTTTTGCAGCACTTATTTCTTGTTCTATGTTCTTTGACAAAGTTTTGCATTAATTGCAGGATACCACAGAAAAGTACCGACAGTTCGGACGTTAAAAACAAGAACGATTTATCTTTAACATTTCGTCATGTGTAATCTGAAAGTAAAATAATCTACGATTGTGTAGGTGGAAACCACTTACAGACAACTGAAAACGAGAGATAAAATTTCACAGAACTTTTCTGTTCATCTCTTCCCGTTATTTCGTCATTTTGTTGGAAAATTGTAAGCGAATATGTTTATTGAGATCAATACTAGTGTTTTAATATTAGATTCCTCTTCTACGTATGACCAACGGATATCTCTATAATGGAACTGTACTTGTAACACGTTTTTTGTGAGTCTTTTGTGAATGCATTATCTGCGTTGCATACATGAGTCAGGGACATTTGATACACAAACGTTTTGATTAAAATTTTAATAAACGTTTCGGCTAAAATCATTGTTAATTTGTTTCATATCCAATTTTTGTGCGCTTCGAGGCTGAATTCTGTGGTGCGCAACAGCCCACTCATCCATATTTAACAACAGAAATAAAAAGCCTTACACGAAACCGACACGCCATACGAAATATTTATGACAAATTAATGTTTAATTGCGGAGGGATACTGTATTCTGTTTGAACCAGGAACTTTCCTTCGTGGAAATAATTATAAAAACAGGTTCCTCTGATAGCTTTTTACTCAAACTAATTCAATACATTTTCGCAGGCTCTGTCCTAGAGACATTAGAGTTATTAATGCATATTGATGGGAGATCCAGTAGGATTTATTAACCTATTTCTTTACTGCTTTACAAAGTATTTTGTAAGCTGTCATGTTTGTAACTTAAGTATTTTTTATATAGTGACTAAGTGCAATGTTGCACTTCTTATTTTATATCCAATTTTTTAACAAGATGACCAGATTATAATTTATATATATATCACCAGATGATGGTGACATAGTGCGCCGAAACCGGTCGTCACTTAATAAATTGGTAGTTGCGATCTTGGCTTATCATTTGGAAACTATAAATAACACACTATATAAACGAATAAGAGCGCAATCTTTACGAAATAAATTTAGGGAGATATACCACTGTACAGTTTTGTTGACTGGCAGAATATTCCCTTGCACTTCAAGACACGATTGTCATGTTATTGGTTGTCTGCAAATAAAAGCAAGAGCTGTGCATATTCGAACCTCGTGCACACCGGATACACCAATCTGAAGGGTGAACACTGACTTTCTCTGACTGAATAAAAGCGGCGCGGAAATGGCCGATCGCGGTAGAATTGACGCGAATCGCCATACTTTCCGCCATACTGGGGCTCTGACGCAGTTCCGACTTTCGCGGCGGCCCATAATGACGCCATTCGTTGGATTGGCGTTTCAGTTTTGGTTCGTACAAGTCCGTTTTTCCTGTTTCGAAAACATAGTGACACTCGCTCACAAGTGACTGTGTTTCCCTCGATTGCGCGCACGCCGGTGACATGGTACGTGAGAGTCCATTTGCTCGGAGGTAAAGTAGGTATGTCGACAACGTGTGCTATCAGCGACGATAGTAGATTCCATTCCATTGCATAGTGTCTCCACAGCAATGTTGCCGCTATTTAAGTTCCTACCCTCGCATTTGAAAATTTTTTCGGGAGTGACCGTCGGGGTTATGATGCCACGGATCGCGCGCCACTCCCGCCGGACGTTCGTGTCTTCCCTCGGTCATGGGTCTATATCATTCTTATCGCAAGTTAATACATGTCTGTACAAATTTAATAATATGGTTTCGCCTGTCTTGTATCGATATTTGGATGTAAAATGTTATATGAACTTCTTTGAGTAAGTACGTCTATGGTTTACTCTGTTGTGTAACATCTTTGTCAAAGACTATGTATGGGAGTAGTAGGTGAACAGTAAGAGAGAGTTGGTGTGTATCTCTGGTATCGGACGTAGTTTGGTTAGCTGCTTTTGTACGAGCTGATGGAATAATTTTATATATATATATATATATATATATATATATATATATATATATATAATCAGTCTGAGAAGATTTTGTTCTTCAATCATAAGGTAATCATTATTGTTAATAATAATTGAGAAAGTTGAACCTATTTACCTGTTTCTCTTTTGTAGTTAGAAAGCTAACCCTCTTCCTTTCATTGAAAGTAATTGGCGATTAAAATCAAAGCATAATATTGACTAAGCTGAGTTTGATTAACATATTTCTTTAATGATGTGACGTTTAATAAAAATAGTGATTGTTATGCAATACTACACAGATAAACAAGATACTAAGTTTCTACAGTCAGTCAGTTAGCGAAATAAATGCTTGCATTGCATTATTAGAAAGTAATTTTTTTTTCAGATTTCGCTCGCAATCAAATTTGTACTGTAGTCAGTGACCCTTATGCAGACTACGTATTGTTCTTGCTGTTTTGAAAATATCCGTTGCGCTTTCAATCAGTTTAAACCCACTGTTTCCTAATTAATTGTGCTGGTATTAATATTAAGGCCATAACTAAACAGAATTATAGTGTTAATGAATAAAAAAAGTGTGTTAATCTAATCTTTAATCAGCTTGATTTGGAAAGTTAGTTATTGTGAGTGTTAACTTCCAGCTGATGACAATTATTAATGCTGAATTTAACACCAGATTAGTTTTGAGTGAGTAGCTTTTCAAACAGACCTCTTTCAGCTGTCTCACTATTGCCAAATCCTCGTAGCGACCCTGTTTGTCCAATCAATAGAACAACCTTACCTATATTTCACCAAACAACATACCAGTTTTAAAGTTACATAAAGTTTAAGTAGTTATTAATTGTAGGAACCGATGACTTAAGCAGTTTTGTCCCTAGTGCTCACAAAGTGTTGAATATTTGAATAGAAAAATTATTTATAAGGAATTATGCTACGTAAAGCTGTTTGGATCGTTGCAAATGGCAGCTTAACTCGTAAAAGGCTTTTATACGTACACTTCGCAACACTCTCCTTCCGTGCCTCAGTCTCTGGTTGCGACAGAGCCCTGTACATGTGAAGGCTGCGAATTGAGATGTGCACATCAGTCAAATCTTGCGGTTTTATCTGAAAGGTTCTAACCTTACGTCTTCAGATATGAATCCCAATAGTTACAGTATATGAGCTGCACGCTGACTTATTCAGAATCGCTGGAACGGGTTGTAATTTGGCACTTATTCCTTGTAGTATGGTGCACACTTTCGTTTTCATACATTCCTTTGTGCACTTCGATGCTTCTCATTGAAATTCAACTGCGTGGTTGAGTATGGAACCGGAACGGTTAGTTTTAAACTTTCTATCGTGGTTCTAACTCAAAAACACAGTTTGTGAATGTGTCAGACAAAATATTCAAATGTTTGTTAAGTTTATGGGACTTAACTGCGGGGTCATCAGTCCCTAAACTTTACTTATGAACTACCTTACACTTAAGACACTAACATCCATGCCCGAGGGGAGATTCGAACCGCCGACCGTAGCGGCCGTGCAGACTGTGACTGGCGCGCTGTCATATATTGATTTTACTGTTGGAATTGTTGAGAGGCTGTGTGAGCCACAGAGACGCACTCCAGACCATTGCAGATAACAGGCTAAAACAGACACGTATATCTTACGAGATGTAGGCACTAAAGAAATCTCCTAGCGAACTGCTGATGCCCTCGGCCACCGTCCCAGGGTGGAGGTTACCTTTCGGAGAAGATGGGCGTTACTTCATATAGCGTCTAGACGCTGTTGTAAGACGTTACATTAGTACTTGGTGGCCAACAGGCACGTTTTAATGTACGTAGCAAAGTTGATACCAGTCATTTGGGAACAGCAACGTCAGTGGTTCCACGAGGCTAGAGTGAGAGGGTAAAGAAGAAAAACTGCAAGTTAGCAGCTCCCCTGAGGCGTGGCCTAAGGCGGAGCCTAAGGTGTGGCCAACTGACGTAAAACATAGTTGTTGTTGCCCATATTGGGTAGCGTCGTGACGTTTTACTTTCAGGTGAACAATGTTGCTAGCAAGTGTGGATTTTGTTAGTGCACAAACAAGCCACCTCCCCACCCGGGGAATGGCAGAAAGGACAGGGCTGAAACGTGGTTCGCTAGAGGACTCAGAGAGAGGGCAAGCCACAATTTAGATTGGTTGAACCAAGCAGCGGCCAATAGGAAATTGTTAACTGTCGGAAAGTGGGGAAAAGAGGGGCGCCCACACCGGCCGTTAAAACCGTCGGTTTGTTGATGAAGAGAGGAGTTGTCAGTCAGACGAGTCGGGCGCCAGCCCGCGACTATCGCGGTCGGCCTCGGGGTGCTCCACGACAGTCTGTTTTTCGCGGGGAGTGCGTCTGTCTAGGGGATGCTGCTAGGGAACGTAGTTACTGGCTTCTGTTGTGGCAAACGATTTATACTTCTTGTTTTCTTAAATAACTAACCCCAGTGTAGTAGACTTAGTATGGGATGCAATAAATTCAATGCAAGGAGTTCCATAAAGTTTCCTAAACAAGTATCCTCTCAAGTACCGAAATCCGCATCTCTAGTAGATGCCTGTACTGTCTCTCTGCAATCACTCCTTTCCGCTCGGGATATGCAGACTGACCTTGCTACCTTTGTCCTCTTTCCTATGTAGGACATGACAGCGCCACAGACCGCTCGGCCACTGCGGTCGGCTTGTTTTTCGTTTCGAACATGTCAAAGACATTAATCATAAAGGTAAAGCATTGAATTAAAATTTGTGATGCGGCTGGGAATCGAACCCGGACCTCCATGGTTACTAGGAGGTGCCTTATCACTTTATATATTTATATATTAGGTAGATCTGTGTTTTGCGGCCGTTGTTTCAGTTCGTTCTTGGTTGTTGGGTGTTCGTTGAATATAGACCACCGCCCACCGCACCACTAGCGATTAAGGCGCCTTGGCATAGACTAAGCACGACTTCCCTCCACGTCACAAATCTTAATTCAGCTTCTGTGTTCCATGGAACATTGCCACTACTGCCAAAGCTCTCCATGCAGCGGAATAGCACCTCGGCAATGGACATACTGGAACATTCCTGCCTTTAAGTTAGGCTAAGGTGCTGTAAATATCATTATAAATAGAAATTTATAAACCCCGAGACTAGGTTAAAGGCATGTCCCTAAGGGTAAAGGCAGGAATGTTCCAATATGTCCATTGCCGAAATGCTGAATTAGACTTAGAGGTGCCTTAATCGCTAGTGGTGCAGTGGTCTAGTAGTTTCCGGCGCCGTGGCTCGGCGCGCCCGGTCAGAGAGCTAAACGCCCTCTGTAGTAATAATAATAATAATAATAAAAATGCTGAATCAAGGAAACATCGAACAACAACGAACAAACACGATGAGCGACCGAAAGGAACAGAAATACCAAATGAAAAAAAGAAAATGTGGTAAGACGTCTGGACGTCTGCCTAGTAAGCATGGAGGACCGGGTTTGATTCCCGGCCGCATCACAAATTTTAATTCAATGCTTCACCTTTATCATTAATATCTCAAAAAAGGCTTCATCCAAGAAAGACAAACAATTAAAGCCTAATGTGGCGGTACACCATCTTCTTGCAAAGTTGTAATTATTGAATTTTCTGTAACTGAAATTTAACGGGACGTTCCAACATATCCGAATAAATGTTTGCCGTAATGGTAGGCACAGTGACAAATAACGCCCCAATAACTGTATTGTGCATTAAAGCACACGTATTCCTTATCTCCAGTGCCGCATTATGGGCGTTCTCCGACCCCAGATCCGTAAGTTATACATTATTTTCCGAAAGATGTGGAAAATCGCTTCACCACACAAGAAACTTCTTTGAAGGATTCATTGTCTGCATTGTTTCCTTCCGCCACGTTCCTAGCAAACACAGTAGAAATAGGTCTATCATTTTGCACCAAAGCTTCTGGCATTTCCACATTTGTATGCTTAGGAAAGACGTTGTAAAAGTAAAACATTGACCGCAGAGTACTGTATTGACTTGTTTCCCAGGAACGTAATTGTGCGGATTGCCTTCGAATGTTGCACAAATTGTAGGATAACTCATCTTTCGTTTCGAGTGTCCCTTATTCATTACCAGTCAAAGCACAAGTCGAATCTCTTTAATAGTTTTATCAGAACTCGTTCTCTATCAACAAACCTGACTCTTTAAGAATGGTCTTTATTAAAAATATTCTAGTTACTATTTCTTCGATATAGCTTCCATTTATCCTCATGAAAGTTGATCTTCTCTACGACTTTTCAGCCCATTGAGATTCTTACATTATTTTCATATTTAATCACATTCTTTCGTCTTTCCTACCTCGCGTTGAAATAGAAGCAGGCTTGACTTCGAAGGCAAGGTTGTGAATTGGACACAGCACTTATACTGAAAGCAGGTTTATTTCGAACTGAAGATAATCGCAGCACCGACTGCCTCTCGGACAGAGTGCTCTGCTATTTATACACAGACAGAATGTACCAGAAATGAGAAGAATAGTTAACATGAAAAACAAGTAGAACATTCTGGAAATGGTAATTACAAAGAAATAGTTGGTGACGCTATCCCCTGCATGACGCCGGCAGTCGGTTTCCGTCGAGTGTCGTGGCAGCCGTTTCGTTGTATCTTGTAATTCTTCCTCCTACTCAACCAACCAATATAACTAGATCAATGTTGAAACATAGGCCCTACCAATTTTCACTGCAGAGAGAAATTACATTTCAAGTTTTCTTGAAATACCACAATGTGTAGTAAACTATTAACAGCCAAGTCACAGAATTCTGAACAAAGTTCGCGTGGAATTTATGAAAGATAAAAAGCTTTCATCTTTTAAACTTGTATCCATTCTGGAAGTGTGGAACCAGCGACTGTGTTGATTAAAGAAATCAGAAAATAACAGCAACCAGTCACCTTTCGTATGTATTTATTACCACAACCGGTTTCGAACTGTCTGGCAGTTCATCATCGGGCGGTGTACATGCTTTAGATGTTGCTTATAACATTGTGGAAGACGTTTGGAATTGGTTCACATTTCTGATTGATGGTATGTGATTTTTCAAGCATTTTAGTGCTCAATAGATGCACACATAACACAACACTCGCTTTCCACATGTTTTACAAACATAAACAATTCTGATTTCTTTCATCTTTTGTTCTTAATGACATTATATCCACCTTCGATAATACCTTCGCATATTAATGCTGCGTCGGAACTACATAAATACTCTGCAAATCACATTTAAGTGCCTGGCAGAGGGTTCATTAACTTTTTTCATAACCTTCCTCTACCGTTCCATTCTCTAATAGCGCGCGGGAAGAAGCAACGCCTAAATCGTTCCGTTTTCGATCCGATTTCTCTTATTTTATTGGGATGGTCCTGTCTCCCTATGTAGGTGGGTGCTAGCAAAATATATTCATATTCAGAAGTAAAAGTTGGTGATTGAAATTCCACAAATGTCGTAATAAAGTCGTTCTTTTACTGATTTCTACCTCAAATCGTGCAACATTTCCGTGACGCTCACCCCCCCCCCCCCCCCGTAACGGGATAGAGCAAAACGAGCTGCCCTTCTCTGAACCTTCTCAATGTCCTCCGGTAGTCGAACCTGCTGAGGGTCTCACACTGCGCTACAGTACTCCAGGAGAGAACGCAGAAATGTGATGTAGGCAGTCTCTCTGGTGGAGCTGTTACATCCTCGAAGCGTTCTGCCAATGACATGTAACCTTTGCTTCACCTTCCCCACAATAATGTCTGTGTGTTCTCTCCAGTCTAAGTTGTTCGTTATTGTAACTCATAAGTATTTGATAGAATGTACGACCTTAAGGTTTGACTGATTTATTGTGTAATTGAAGTTCAGCGGAATTCTTTTAGTGGTCATGTCTATTACTTCACGCTTGTCATTATTTATTGTTAACTGCCTATTTTCGCACCTTGTAGAAATTTTGTCTAAATCGCTTTGCAGTTGCTTTTGACCCTCTGTTGACTTCACTAACCGATAAACGACAGCATCATCCGCGAACAGTCTAAGGGAGCTATTCAGATTGTCTCCTAAATCGTTTATAACCACGAGGAAGAGTAGGGGACCTATAACGCTTCCCTGTGGAACGACAGATATCACTTCTGATTTACTCGATGACTTACCGTCAATTACAACGAACTGTGTCCTTTCTGATAGGAAATCGTGAATCCAACAGTACAATTGCTCTATATGCTATAAGCAAGCAATTTCATGGAAAAAGAGCCAAATTTCTCTGATTCAGTGATACAGAAGACAAGGTATTCATGAGGCAATATTTACGAGTATGTATATATTTGCATCTTATTCCGCTGAAAGTACAAGTAATAGAATATGAACATTACTGTTACGGTCTGTTCTTACATGACAGGCACTTTCTTTGACGTGTAACAATTAGGTAAGGAGTCTAATAATTCTAATACTTCGTTTTTAGTTTAAACGCATATACTTTTGAGTGTAATTACTTTTGCTTATGAAACGAATTTCTTGACGATTCTTGCCGTTTGTGGTTCAGCAACAATTTTGGATTTGTTTCTGCTTTGTTGGGTAAGTGCTTTCTTCTTCCTTGACCTACATCTGTAGTGACTCATCTGGTACACTAAATAATGAAGTTAATACATTCTATATAAGTTCCCTACGTTCAACACTTAGCTGGAAACTGATTTGACTGGAATTGTAGTCAAGAAAACTTGACGTTTATGAGTAGAAAACCGAAGTCTTTCCGCAAAAGGTCAGGTCTTCTGCCTTTTATTAGTCATTTTTTGTTCGTAACAGAAAATGAAATTCTGCATTAAAAAGTCATAGATTTCAGGAGAAATTTAAATAAATTGCCTTGCAATGTACTGTTTTATACTTTACAATGGTGTTCAGGAAACATAATAAACACAAATATGGTGTTATTCTGTAGTTAGTACCGGTTTTTAAGGCACTACATACCTTCCCTATTGTAAAAAGTATATTAAATTACTGTGTTTATATATATATATATATATATATATATATATATATATATATATATATATATATCAATATTTTTTCGCAATAGCGAACTTCTTTTAGCGTCACTGTATAAGGTATAGATGTTCTATCAAATGGTGACATATGAAAATTTGTGCCGAGCCGGGACTCGCACCCGAGTTTCTCGCTTTTCGCGAACGGTCGCCTTAACCACTAGGCTATCCGAACATAACTCTTCACCGTATAGTAATTTAACAGCTGCCTAAGCGAGGCAATGACGATAACAACGTAGGTTAATGCCTCGTTGTTTTCATTCTCCCTGGTGCGGGAATACAGATTAAGCTGCGAGTGCTAAGGGATGAATGTATGCAGTCAGTGTGGCATATGGAAGTTTGGGACGGTCCTGGAGTCGTGTTCGGGTAGCCTAGTGGTTAAGGCGACCGCTCGCGAAAAGCGGCAAACCCGGGTTCGAGTACCGGCACGGCACAAATTTTCATGTCACTATTTGGTAGAACATCCATCCCTTATACAGTGACGCTAAGAGAAGTTCGCTATTGCGAAAAAATATTGAAAAGTATCAATTTGAACGACACTGTTGACACTCATTCGGTATGGTATTCAGACATGCACCTTTCTGACCGCTTGGAGCGCTGCTGACGTGGCATATAACAAAAGTAAGTGTGATTCTCGTTACAGTATATGTTGAACTGCGTTATTATCCTGTTACAAGCTTCGAATGTATGAGAGGACAGTATTCTCCAACACTTCAGAGATGTAATGCTGGCTGGTTACTGTACCAAACCATACTACCGAGTACACAACCAGTATGGCGATGTAAAAGACAACAGTTCAGAATTCACTGACCCAACTGTCTCCAGACCGTAAGAATGGTGGAGGCGGAACTGGGATTCAAGCGAGGTTATTTTTATCGATGAATCTTAAATGTTTGACACATATCTTTGGAAACATTTTGCTTCCTTTGGTTAAAGCACTCTTGTGATTTAAAAAATAAATAAATAATTAATAAAAATAAAAAAAAAAATAAAAAAAACCGTCTAGAGTGCAACATTGGTGGTTCTTTACTGCCAATCGGTTTCAACCCAATGTTGGGCCATCTTCAGGAGTTTTTCTCCAAATTGCGGTGGAGCGGCACAGGAGCTGCGAGTCCTCAGGTGCTGCCTCTGCGACAGCGCCTGTGCTGCTCCACTCCAACTTCGGGAAAAACTCCTGAAGATGGCTCAACATTGGGTTGAAACCGGTGGGCAATAAATAGCCACCACCAATGTTGCGGTCTAGACAGTTTTTCATATATTAAAATATTTGTAAATCTCTGGAACTTTCCTACTGCAGTTAGAGTCCCTAAGCTGAGAAACTACTTTAGCCTGTGGCAAGGACAACGCCCAGTGACATAGCCAAGATATTGTCAAAGAGGGGGTCCGAATGGTTAAAGAGAAATGTACAAAGGTTCATGTTTTCCATTTATTCTAAAAACAAACTTAGGCTAACATGTTTTTTAAATTTTGTGCACATAGTTTGCGTTTGTAAGACCTTGTTATAAATACAGTAATATTTTATATACAAAATTGAGGGAAACATTTCTTAAAAATTGTTTCAATACACGCATGCAGAACATTCAGTTGTTATTCCAAACGAAGTCAGATTATCAGAATGAGAAGTGTTTCTTTGTATTTGAAGACTGGCAACGACATGGTTGCATGTCACCTAGTTTGATGTCTGTCAGCCACGACTGTAGGTTGGTGTTTCGCAAAATCTGCATTAATTTTTGCATCAGTATAAATACCTTGCGTATTGATTTAGAAAGCGTAAGTCTATAATTTTTTCCCCCGAGGTTATTGGTTCTTTTACTCTTGTTGGCATTGCAACGTATCCCTCCTCTGGGTAAAATATTACTCATAAACCTAACTTTAAAATTTATTACACATGCTGAGTATATGATACACTGAAATATTGCTACCGTAAATAGATAAATAGGCTATTATAGTAGTACGTATTTTAACTTATCATAACGTTAGTGGACAAATGAAAGTAGGTTTTTCTCTTGTTTTCTTGTTATGAACTTATTCATAACTGGAAACTTAGATTAACAACACAAAAGAAATAAACGACAGTGGCAGCATTCCACTATAGTGTTTAAAATAGCAGTAATGGTGCAAGGCCAACAATGGACAACGGCTAAAGGAGGACTGAGCAATAGCCGATGCTGTTATCCATGTATCGATAATAAAAAATCTATAGATGGCTTATTGACTGTCGATATTGCGTATCCCTTTTCCGGCATATGACTGAGAACAATACCATTCAGTTTCACTACACGGTAGCTAGGTAGTGTCCCTTTGAAGGTTCGAGTCCACCATCGAGCATGGGTGTGTGTGTGTGTGTGTGTGTGTGTGTTCTCCTTAGCATAAGTTTGAGTAGTATTTTATCGTTTAGGTGATGGGGGGGGGGGGGTCCGAAACCCCCAGACCCCCCCCCCCTCCCCTTTGGCTACGTCCTTGCAATACCCACAGCCACGCCCGAGGCAAGATTCAAACCTCCGACGGAAAGCAACCGCGCGCTCCACAGCAAGGAGCCTTAGAGCGCTCAACCATTCCGCCGCTTGTGAAAAACATCAGGTCGCTACGTGTGGAACGTCTGCGCTGGGTTTGCTAACCGCTGCTAAACAGATCACCTGGTGATACGTGAAACCAGTACGGACTGCTATATCCAGCAACAAATCCAAAACCTCTGTAATTCGATATCGAGGCCTGCAGTAACGAATATAGCCAGAAATGACGATACCACTCAACAGTGACTGCATCACAATCCTCACTGTGCATGGGGCTGCATTTACCTGAATTTACCTTTGTAGAACGTGTTACCTCCCAAACTAATTTCGCTGTGATATCTGCGATGCTTTTTGTTGTTGCATTTTCGATGGACAGAGGTTTACACAGCTAATGTGCAGTTACTCTGCACATTGCACCGTAATGGAGTAATACATGAAAATTGACAGTCGGCACGGAGCTTGATGACGTCAGCCGTAAAGGTATTTCCCATTTACTGTTGTTCGCATTACCTGCCGCGCAGTGTCACCTGGGTTTTAGCGAGTACTATATACACGAGAGGTTAAACGAAATTTCGCGGTTCTCTCACGTTTAGCTAAATGGAAACTGACAGTAGGATTCAATAGAATTTTTCACTACGTCGTGTGGTCGATTAAAACTTATCATATTCTCATTTATTGTATTGCTGGAAGCCGTGTGCAGAAAATATGTAACATTCTTACTTTTTTAAAGAAACACTTTGTGGTGTATATAGAACGTAGGTGAGCTTTCTACATCTACATGGGATACTCTGCAAATCACATTTAAGTTTCTGCCAGAGGGTTCGTCGAACCACCATTATACTATTTATCTCCCATTCCATTCTCGAATAGCGTGCGGGAAGAAAGAACACCTGACCTGGACACCAGACCTGGAGGTTCTGAATCAGAGGCTCAGACAGTTCTGTGACCGTGTGGCCTGCAGATTCCTCGACTTGCGTCAAAGGGTGGTGGGTTTTCGGGTTCCGCTAAATAGATCAGGAGTCCACTACACTCAGGAAGCGGCTACACGGGTAGCGGGGGCTGTGTGGCGTGGACTGGGCGGTTTTTTAGGTTAGAGGGCCTCGGGAATACACAAAATGGGTTTCAGTCTCAAAGGGGGCTGGTCAGACACAGGAAGAAAGCAAATCTAGAAAACATTGGTATAACAGTTGTAAATTGTCGTAGCTGTATTGGGAAAGTTCCAGAGCTCCAAGCGCTGAAAGAAAGTACTGAGGCACAAATCGTTATAGGTTCTGAGAGCTGGTTGACGCCTGAGATAAGTTCGGCCGAAATTTTTTCAAAGGGCCAAATGGTCTTCAGAAAGGATAGAATAAATAAAATAGGGGGTGGAGTGTTTATTGCTGTTACTAACGGTTTATTCTGCAGCGAAATTCAGACAGATACTTCCTTTGAGTTGGTCTGGGTAGAGGTTATTCCTGACAACCGGAATAAATTAATAATTGGATCTTTTTATCGGCCCCCTGACTCAGACGATGCGGTTGCCGAAATGTTCAAAGAAAGCTTGAATCACATTTCAAATAGGTATCCGAAGCATACTGTTATAATCGGTGGCGACTTTAATTTACCCTCGATATGTTGGCATAATTACGTATTCAAAACCGGCGGCAAATATAAAACATCGTCCGAACTATTTCTGAATGCTTTTTCTGAAAACTACTTCGAACAGTTAGTTCATGAACCCACTAGAATAGTAAGTGGTTGCGAAAATACCCTTGATCTCCTAGCAACAAATAATCCTGAGCTAGTAAAGAGCATCAAAACAGATACAGGGATTAGCGAACATCGAGTTGTAGTAGCGAGACTGAATGTCGAAATTCCCAAATGCACCAAAAATAAACGAAAAATATATCTATTGAATAAAGCAGATAAAAATTCGCTTCACGCTTTCCTGAGTGATAGTCTCCAGTCTTTCAAAACTAAAAATGCGAGTGTAGATCAGTTGTGGCTTACTTTCAAAGACATAATATCAGTAGCAATCGAGAGATTTATACCAAACAAATTAAGAAATGAGGGGGCTGACCCCCCGTGGTACACAAAACAGGTCAGATCACTGTTGCAGAAACAAAGAAAAACGCATGCAAAATTTAAAAAGACACAGAATCCACAAGACTGGCAATCTTTTACTGAAACTCGCAACCTAGCGCGGACTTTAATGCGAGAAGCCTATAGTAGTTACCACAACGAAATCCTGTCTCGTAATCTTGCAGAAAATCCAAAGAAATTCTGGTCATATGTGAAGTACACTAGCGGCAAAACACAAACAATACCTTCACTACGCGATAGCAATGGTAATACTACCGATAAAAAGTACTACTAAGGCAGAATTACTAAACACAGCTTTCCGAAATTCTTTCACCAAAGAAGACGAAGTAAACACTGCAATATTCAGTCCAAGAACAGCTGCCAGCATGCGAAACTTAGAAGTAGATGTTCCTGGAGTAGTAAAACAAGTCACTAAACAAAAATAAATCTTCCGGGCCAGATTGTATACCAACTAGATTCCTCTCAGAGTATGCTGACGCAATAGCTCCGTACTTAGCTATCATTTACAACCGATCACTCTGCCAAAGATCCATACCCAAAGACTGGAAAGTTGCCGAAGTTACTCCAATATTCAAGAAAGGCAATAGGAGTGATCCCCAAAGTTACAGGCCTATCTCATTGACGTCGATTTGCAGTAGGATTTTGGAACATATACTTTGTTCGAATATTATGAACTACCTCGAAGAGAACGACCTATTATCCAGTAGTCAACACGGATTCAGAAAGTATCACTCTTGCGAAACACAGCTTGCCCTTTATTCACATGAAGTATTAAGTGCCATCGACAAGGGATCTCAAATCGATTCCATATTTCTGGATTTCAGGAAGGCTTTTGACACTGTACCCCACAAGCGGCTTCTTATGAAATTGCGTGCTTATGGAATATCTCCCCAATTGTGCGATTGGATTCACGATTTCCTATCAGAAAGAACACAGTTCGTTGTAATTGACGGTAAGTCATCGAGTAAAACAGAAGTGATATCTGGCGTTCCACAGGAAGCGTTATAGGTCCCCTACTCTTCCTCGTGTTTATAAACGATTTAGGAGACAATCTGAATAGCTCCCTTAGACTGTTCGCGGATGAAGTAATACACATGACCACTAAAAGAAATCCGCTGAACTTCAATTACGCGATAAATCAGTCAAACCTTAAGGTCGTAGATTCTACCAAATACCTAGGAGTTACAATTAGGAACGACTTTGACTGGAGAGAACACATAGAAAATATTGTGGGGAAAGCGAACCAAAGGTTACGTTTCATCGGCAGAACGCTTCGAAGATGCACCAGCTCCACCAAAGAGACTGCCTACATCACACTTGTGCGTCATCTCCTGGAGTACTGTTGCCCCTTGTGGGACCCTCACCAGGTGGGACCGACGGAAGACATTGAGAAGGTTCAGAGAAGGGCAGCTCGTTTTGTTTTATCACGTTACGGGGGGAAAGCGTCACGGAAATGTTGCAAGAATTGGGGTGGAAGTCATTAAAAGAAAAATGTTATTCATTGCGGCGACTTTTAGTTCTGAATGTGAAAATATTTTGCTAGCACCCACCTACTTAGTGAGACATGACCATCCCAATAAAAATAAGAGAAATCAGAACGATTTAGGTGTTCTTTCTTCCCGCGCGCTATTAGAGAATGGAACGGTAGAGAAAAGTTATGAAAGTGGTTAATGAACCCTCTGCCAGGCACTTTAATGTGATTTGCAGAGTATCTATATAGATGTAGATTTGTCCGTTCGAGCTCCGATTCCTCGAATTTTATTCTGATGATTTTTTCTACCTATTTAATTGGTAGTTAACAATATATTTTCGCATTCGGAGGAGAATGTTGGCGATTAGAGTTTCGTAAGTAGCCCACGCCTCAGCGATAAGCGCCGTTGTTGTAATGATTGCCATCCCAGATCCTGTATCATTTCCGTAACGCTGTCTCCACTGTATCGTGACAATACGAGACGAGCTGCCCTTCTTTGGACTTTTTCGATGTCCTCCGTCAAACCCACCTGATAAGGATCCCACACTGGGCAGCAATACTCCAAAAATGAACGGACAAGCGTAGTGTATACAGTTTCTTTTGTAGTTCTGTTGCATCTTTTAAGGGTTCTGCCAATAAAACGCAGTCTCTGGTTCGCCTTTCCACGACATTATCTACGTGTTCTTTCCAGTTTAGGTCTGAAGTAATAGTAATTCCTAGGTATTTTGTGGAGTTTACGGCCTTCACGTTTGATTGATTTATCTTGTAAACAAAGTTTAAAGGATTTCTTTTCGTACTCACGTGGACGACTTCACACTTTTCATTATTTAGAGTCAATTGCCAATTTTTACACCATACTGATATCTTATTCAGATCGTTCTGCAGTTGGTTTTGAACTTCAGATTATTTTACTAGACGGTAAATGACGGCGTCATCTGCAAACAACCGAAGAGGGCTATTTAGATTTTCCCCTAAATAGTTACGTAAATAAGGAACAGCAGAGGGCCAATAACACTACCCTGTGGAATGCCTGGTATCACCTCTGCTTTAGCCGATGCCTTACCATCGATTACTACGAACTGTGTCCTCTCTGACTGGAAATTCCCTATCCAATCCCAAATTTGGGGCGATATACCGTAACCACGCAATTTGATTAAAAAGCCTTTTGTGAGGTACGGTGTCTAAATCCTTCTGGAAATCAAGAAATACGGAATCGATTGCGAACCCTTGTCGATAGCACCCATCACTTCGCGTGAATAAAGAGCTAGTTGTGTTTCGCATGAACGATATTTCTTAAATCTGTGTTGACCTTAGGTCAATAGATCGTTCTGTTCGAGATAATTCATAATATTTGAATACAGGATATGTTCCAAAACCCTGCTGCAAATTGACGTCAATGAAACAGGCCTTTAGTTTAGTGGGTTACTCCTACTGCCTTTCTTGAATATCTTTTGGTACAGCCGCGGTGGAGTAGCCGAGCGTTCGTTCAATGGTTGGCTCAGCCCTCTGTAACAAAAAAGCTGAGCCAACCATTGAACGAACAAACACGAACGAAATGAACTAACTACCGCGATCCATAGATCTACCAGATGGAAAAAAAAGAAAAAAAAAAAAAAAAGCTGTCTATAGCACCTCGCTGCGGAGCGCGCGGTTGCTCGCCGTGGAGGTTCGGGTCCTGCCTGGGGCATGGGTGTGTGTGTTTGTCCGTAGGTTAGTTTACCTAGGTTTAAGTAGTTTGTAAGCTACGGACTGATGACCACGCAGTTTGGTCCGATAGATTTACAGACATTTGAACATTTTCTTTTGGTACAGATCCTTCTACGAGAGAGCGGTTGTATGGGGCTGTCAAGTAAGGAGCTAACGCTTCAGCATAATCAGATAGAAATCTAATGGGTATACAATCCGGACCAGAAGATGTGTTCTTGTTAAATGAAGGACTATAAGTTTTGAGAACACTATAAGTTTTAAGAACACTATATGCTCAAAAATATCAACGGTCGGTCACAATGGTGGCTTGTGCAGATAAGCACTGCACAGGGACCAATGACGCTCAAATACAATAGCGCCAACGTCGGGTTTTTATGTTTAAGCAGTCGTTTCTCACTTTTTCTTCAAATTTTGTCCAACCAGCTATTCGTGGTGGAGTGCTAATGTAAGTAACTTTTATTGAATATGGTCACAGTTGTGCGATTGGACTTCCGATTTCCTCTCAGAAAGTTTAAAGTACGTAACAATTGACGGAGAGTCGTCGAGTAAAACAGAATCGTTGTCTGGCGTTTCGCAAGGAAATGTTATATGCCTCTACTGTTCCTTATCTTGAGAAAAGATTTAGGAGACAATCTGAATAGCTCTCTTAGACTGTTCGACGTTGATGCTGTCGTTTATAGGTTAGTAAAGTTACCAGACGTTCAAAATCAACAGCAAAACGATTTAGATATTGGAATTGTGCAAAATATGGCAATTGACCCTAAATAATGACTATGAAGTCATCCGTATGAACACTAAAAGAAGTCCGTTAAAATTGATTTACGCAATGAGTCACACAAATGTAAAGGCCATAAATTCAAGTAAAAACCTAAGAATTACAATTACGATCAACTTCAATTGCAAAGAACACGTAGGAAATCCTTAGTGTAAGTTTGTTTTAGTAGTTTTTAAGTCTAGGAGCTGATGACCATAGCAGTTTGGTCCAATAGGTTTACAAACATTTGAACTTTTACCATTTGCTTCAAATAATGAATTAAAGTTAGTGTTCTCGTAATAAATTGTGTTAATATGGTTTGAAAAGTCGTAAAATTTATTTTCTGGAATTTGCCCACCTGGGTGTGTATTGCGGGGAATTTTTCCGCACTCGACCGCTCCTTTTTATCGGACGCCAGATGCATCACCAAACCAGAGTTGACGTCTGATAACTGCGGTTTCCGACGCGATCATATACCTACCTCAAGTCTTTGAATTTTATTTTTTGATTGTTCAGAGACATTTCTCATTGGACTTTGAACGGTTAACCATGATGGTGGATTAAGAACATTGAAAATATTTGGTATTCTACTGCTGTTAAATGTAAACTCCAATCGTTCCCAACCATTAGTTCTATTTTGCTCTAATTAACTGTCTTCAAAATGAATCTAGAAACTGGTTTATCAATAAATTACCGACAAACGACATAGACGTTACCAATGTTTTCAGCTACAACAGCAACATCTATGGCGCAATTTATGACAAATTTCACTCAAATAAGTAATTAAAACAGATCACGTGGAATAGATGAATAAAAATGGTCTAATACGGAGGGAACACACTTTGCAAGTAAACTACAAGGTAGCTATCTAATAGCTAAACTGCTGCGGTCATCGGTTCCTAGACTTACAAACTACTGAAACAAAAGTATCCTAACGACAATACCCTCACACATGCCTGAAGAAGGATACGAACGTCCGGGAGGAGCGGTCGGGACTCACTGTAGCATCGTTGTATTCTGTGTACAGGAGTGCATAATACGCCTAAATAAAACTACATTACAACACAACGAAGGAGGATTAAACATACAAGATAAATACACCAGTACTTATTCCTGTAAAAGGTGTACCAAACACTGCCTTGTTTTTTTTTTTTTTTTTTTTTTTTTTTTTTTTCTTTCTATAATGTACTGCACATTTATGTAGTTTCGTAGGCTTTCAAAAAATCAAATGTTTGTTAAGCTTATGGGACTTAACTACGGGGTCATCAGTCCCTAAACTTTCAAACTACTTATCTACCACCTTATACTAAGGACGGCACAAATATCCATGCCCGAGGGGGCATTCGAACCCTCGACCGTAGTGGCCGTGCAGAACGTGACTGGAGCGCCTCAGTCCCCTCGGCCACCGCGGCCGGCTCGTAGGCTTTCCCAGCGTAATAGTTCTTCATAGTTTCTTCGGGTCTGCTGCCGGATTTTGAAGTCAAGCCGGCTCAATATTTTATTTGACATCAAAAAAACATCGTTCTCTTGTGCAAACCGCCAGAGTGTTGCAAGACAACCTGTGAGTGAGAAATGTTGTGAGCAATGTTGTTTCCGCCACCGGCGGCGCTGCAAGACCTGTCTATGAGCAGTATCTGTGGCGGGCCGCGCATGTGCCTTACACCACACGCGGGGCTATATAGGACGGCGACTCTGTCTGGCCTGGGCATCAGTTGTCGGCGAGATTCAGCAACAGAATTTTCTCCTGAGGATGGCGCAAGATGTAGCGTCGAAATATTTCAAGTGTCAGCTTGACTTCAAAATCCGGTAGCAGCCTTGAAGAAACTATGAAGTACTAGACATTTATTTTCTATCAACAGTACCATAAAATTATATTGTACAGAAGGTGGCTATTTCTGAGAGACTGTGGATATGTGTTGTTAAAGCAAATGCAAGGGGAAAGAATGGTCTACAATGTTCCTAGGAAGACCAAAGTTTGCAGTATAAAACAGAAACGAGTTCAGGAGAAAAAGAACAGCAGACAGACTGGTCCAGTGACCAGGGAACGCAGAAAGAATGAAAGACAAGAAGTGGAGCTTATGTCAATAATTCCTTTCGAAGAGCATGTAAACACATATCTTCACTGGGAGATTTACTCAAGTTAATGGGACAGGAATGGTTCAAATGTTCAAATGTCTGTAAATCTATCGGACCAAACTGCGTGATCGTCAGTCCGTAGCTTACAAACTACTTAAACCTAGGTAAACTAACCTACGGACAAACACACACGCCCATGCCCTAGGGAGGACTCGAACCTCCACGGCGAGCAACCGCGCGCTCCGCAGCGAGACGCTTTAGACCGCTTGGCTACTCCATTGCGGCGGGCAGGAATGGAAATTTAGTTCTATATAGATTAAAAAAAAAGTTTTGCAAACGAAGTTTAATTTTGAAAGGAATAAACTATTATCAGTATTTATCTGCAATAAACTAAATACAAAAACTACTTTGAAGAAACATGCAGGAATTTTTAGTTTAAATTTAGGTTTCTAAATGTCTTTTTATTTAATAATAATTATGTTCGATAAACGTCGGTAAATTCCAGTGCCTGTTTTCCACGTACAAAGCCATTACCGCCTAAGAATAAATAATTTTTTAATAGCTTGTCCGACACAGCCGCGGCGGAGTGGCCGACCGCACTGAGGCGCTATGCTTCGATACACGAGGCCTTTCCTCGTCGGGGGTTCGAATCCTCCCTCGGGCATGGATGTTTGTGTTGTATTTAGTATAAGTTAGTTCATAAGTAGTTTGTAAGTTTAGGGTCTGATGACCCCGCAGTTAAGTCCCATAAGCTCTACAAACATTTGAATATTTTGTCTGACACATTCACAAACAGTGTTTTTGTGTTCCACCCTGAGGAAGCGAAAGACGGACGAGGAAAATAACAACAGAAGATGGAAGTCCCCCAGGGGACTCACGGTTCTTTCGAGAGTACGTGCGTGGCGAGCACGGGGTCCCGAACTAATGCAGTCTTCCTTCCTTCTTTACTTCCCGGACTGCATTACCTTTCCCCTCCCCTCCTTTCCTATCCTTACTCATTCTCCTCCCCACCGGAGGACTGATAATATCAGTATTTTAGTCCCTACATCCTAACCTAACCAAACAACCCAACCCAACCCAGAAGACGGAAGAAGGAGATGGTGGGCAGGCGTATGTGAACAGATGGCCAGAGGGCGGTAGAAATGGATGGATCGAAAGAGGGGGAGAATGAGAACAGGGGAGAGGAAGGAATGGGCAAAGGCACAGGAGGGTTTTTCGTCTAGTAGAGCATAAACGAGCTGCTTTTATATTTTATTTTGTTTTATTTGCTTTTCATTACTTTTACTTTGACCTTAATGCCGTCCTTAAAATAAGTTGTTACTAGATGTGACATTTATTTCGAAGTATATTACCTAAATAAATGTTAAAAACTTGATTTCATGGGTGATGACAGAAGGAGGTGGCAAATTTAAGGTTGCCTCCGTAGGCAATAATCGTAGTTCCTGACTGGGTTCACAGTGCCACAAACCAGTACGTCTTGCAGGGAGGTGAAATAGCCGCGACCCTTTGGACGTTGCAATAAAATAAATGAGCCACTCATACAGCCATGAGTAAGACCAGCCAACACTTTACTATCGAAACGATGTTGAGGCCCATCGGGATTTGTGCCAGCAGGATTTTGCTCGTTCCAAATGTGGCGTTACGACAGTGTGTGAAAAGCACTTTGTGTGTGAAAATATTAATTCCAAAAAAGTATGGAACGTCGCAATTGCCAAGTGTGAAAGTCAGTAAGTACGTTGCGATGTCTGCACACTCTCGTGGTGTTAGTGGATGAAGTTGCTGTTGATAGTCACGCCTCCTGATGCTGCTGTGGAATACATCCCACTCACCCGCGATGTTGCATGTTCTCATCAACGGCTTCTGGTGAACCAAATGGAGGACTTCATCTCGACGTTAACAGCGCGGAGCGACCGTCAAAGACGACAAAATATCAAATGTTCAAATGTTTGCAAGCCTATTGGACCAAACTGCTTTGGTCATCAGTCCCTAGACTAGCAAACTACTTAAACTAATGCAAAAGACTCCATCTGCAGCTACGTGCAGAGCGACGACATTAATAACATTATAAGAAACAGCCTTTGGTCGCTTGAAATCTTTATTTGACTAACGTACATCGATTTCGGTCACAGAGTGGCCATCGTCAGTGCTAGAATCGAAGCCCTCTGGTCTCACATAGACTAGTTTGGATGTTTACATCCAGTTAAACTCCGATGTGAAAATGAAACCTGGTAGTCCATGTGGACCTACAGGGCTCCGATTCTAGCACTGAAGATACTCAGTGACCGAAATCAATTTACAATAGTCAAATAAAGATTTCATGCGACCAAAGCTGTTTCTCATATTTTTAATATTTAAACTGACTTACACTAATCACAAGACACACACCCATGCCCGTGGGAGGACTCGAACTTCCGACGGTGAGCGACCTCGTGCTCCACAAAAAGGCGCCTTAACGCCTTGGACCGGTGGGTGTCCTTGTGGGTATCACGTGTCCTTGTGGGTATCTTCTCTCTTGCGACTATCTCATTATACAAGGTGTTACAAAAAGGTACGGCCAAACATTCAAGAAACATTCCTCACACACAAAGGAAGAAAATATGTTAAGTGCACATGTGTCCGGAAACGATTAATTTCCATGTTAGAGCTCATTTTACTACTTCTCTTCAAGTCACATTAATCATGGAATGAAAACACACAGCTACAGAACGTACCAGCGTGACTTCAAACACTTTGTTACAGGAAATGTTCAAAATGTCCCGAGACGCTGATACAGCCCTGGAGAATTGCGTATTGTATCACAGCGGTCCAATATGAGCACGAAGAGTCTCTACATTTGGTACCGGGGTTGCGTAGACAAGAGCTTTCAAATGCTCCCATATATGAAAGTCAAGAGGGTTGAGGTCAGGAGAGCGTGGAGGACATGGAATTGGTCCGCCTCTACCAATCCATCGGTCACCGAATCTGTTGTTGAGAAGCGTACGAACACGTCGACTGAAATGTGCAAGAGCTACATCGTGCATGAACCATATGTTGTGTCGTATTTGTAAAGGCACGTGTTCTAGTAGCACAGGTAGAGTATCCCGTATGAAATCATGATAACGTGCTCCAGAGAGCGTAGGTGGAAGAACAACGGGCCCAATCATATCACCAACAATTCCTGCCCAAACGTTCACAGAAAATCTGTGTTGATGACGTGATTGCACAATTGCGTGCGGATTCTCGTCAGCCCACACATGTTGATTGTGAAAATTTACAATTTGATTACGTAAATACTAAAATGAGCTCTAACATAGAAATTAAGCGTTTCTGGACACCTGTCCACATAACATATTTTCTTTCTTTGTGTGTGAGGAATGTTTCCTGAAAGTTTGGCCGTACTTTTTTGTAACATCCTGTATATAAGATGGGTGTGTGCTATTTTTAAAAAAAAATTGCCCTGTGAATGGTTCTGTTTCTTGCGTGTTTGTTCGTTGTGGTTCGATGTGTTATTGGCTCAGATTTTTATTAGAGAGAGTGTTCAGCCGTTTGACCACGCGCGCTGAGCCACGGTGCCCGGCGATTGGCCACTCCATCGCAGCTCGACAAAAGACCAAAATGGGCCTGTCAACCTTGCAGCCGTTACTTCAATGTATCGATCATGGCATGGAATGGACGAACGACAGCCGTGCCGAAGTTGGACAATACGTCGGTGTACTCATAAAAGTGTACTACGCCATCTGTAATACACCCTCTTCCTCGATCACTCATTAGCAAATGCTGTGCACGCGTTTATTAAAGCGTTGGGGCCGGCCGCGGTGGCCGAGGGGACTAAGGCGCTCCAGTCACGGTCTGCACGGCCACTACGGTCGGGGGTTCGAATCCCCCCTCGGGCATGGATATTTGTGCCGTCCTAGTTCGTAAGTAGTTCATAAGTAGTTTGTAAGTTTAGGGACTGATGACCCCGTAGTTAAGTCCCATATACTGTACAAACATTTGAACAAAGCGTTGGGTATTTCTCTGAGAACAGGACACAAGACGTCATAAAAACCACGCGATACAAGTACCGATCTTTGTGGATGTATATTGCCTTGGCGCATGGATTTACTGCGAAGTACTTCAAAATGTTCGGATGTTTCTAAAGAGACGAAACTGCTAAGGTCATCGATCTCTAGACCTACAAACTATTTAAACTAACGTATCCTAAGGAAAATATACATTCCCATGTCCGCGGGAGGACTCGAACCTCCGGTGGGAGCGAGTAAGTGGCGACTATTCACAAGTTCTCCGAAACACGGCCATTCGCTCGGCATGAAATACTGCTGTCCCTAGTTTCTTCTACGACACCTATGACTGCATATTAGGATTTCTGATTCACCATGTATACCGAAAGTTCAAAGTAATTTTCTGAAGATCAACTGTTGTACTTTTTCGCAATAAGCAGAAATTTAAATGCCTGAACTTCAAATTTATTGTGCACTATTCACAATTATTCGAAATTTATAGAAATTAGAAGTACAGTTTTCACTATAAGCTGGCCCAACCTATCCATCAGTAAAAGATGTTTTCAATGATGTTGCAGGAATCATTCTCGTATTCTATTCCCTCACAGGTTCATTTACATTCTCCTTATTTTTTTCTTTTTCTTATTATCACGAACGTAATCAAAATGTTCAAATGTTTGTAAATCTATCGGACCAAACTGCGTGGTCATCAGTCCGTAGCTTTATTTAAACTAAGGTAAACTAACCTAAGGACAAACATACACACCCATGCCCTAAGGAGGACTCGAACCTCCGCAGCGAGGCGCCTTAGACCGCTTGGCTACTCCACCGCGGCCGAACGTAATCATATTTGTTTTAAGTGTTCGCACAGCGACAGTTTCGACAAAGGCAGAAAAAATAAAGGTACGATACTGTTATGTCTATTTTAGACTGTTTTGAGTCATCTTGATAAACTTCACTTGGCAAAACGCTCATACGGATATGGACAAAACGTATAAGGATTTTTGTGATGTAAGTACACCGAAAAGTCCGCAAGCCGTGCTTTCATATTGTGAAATTGGCGCACTATATATAATGAGCGCCCAATAGCTTGGAAAACGGCTTTTTACTGCACGTCAGCGGTAGATTTTGAATTTAAAAAAATCTAACCTCTACACAACTACTCTTATCTTTAGCGTTAGTTAATGTATGTCCATAAGTATACGTTTTCGTACACCGAGAGAAGTTTAGCAGACATTTTGTCGCTGCGAGAGTGCTTGTTATACGACAAACTATTTAACAGGAGTCTTACCGATTACGAAGGCTGCTCTACCGTATAAGATCGCAGCGTTTCCCATCGTGTGGCAGCAGCTACAGCGGTGTGCTAGGTACGTTACGCCGCCAGACGTGTTGAAACCGTACTTCCGCTTAGGATAACAGTTGCCCGAAATGAGACATCTACACCTACATGGGATACTCTGCAAATCACATTTCAATGCCTGGCAGAGGGTTCATCGAACCATCATTATACTATTTATCTCCCATTCCATTCTCGAATAGCGCGCGGGAAGAAAGAACACCTGAATCTCTCCGTTCGACCTCTGATTTCTCGTATTTTATTCTGATAGTCATTTCTACCTATGTAAGTGGAGTCAACAATATATTTTCGCATTCGGAGGAGAATGTTGGCCATTGGAGTTTCGTAAATAACCCACGACACAGAGATAAGCGCCGTTGTTGTAATTATTACCATCCCAGATCCTCTATTATTTCTGTCTCCCTGTATCGTGACAACACGAAACGAACTGCCGTTCTCTGGACTTTTTCGATGTCCTCTGTCAAACCCACCTGATAAGAATCCCACACTGGGTAACAATACTCCAAAAAAGGACGGACAAGCGTAGTGTATGCAGTTTCTTTTGTACTTCTGTTGCGCCGGCCGCGGTGGCCGAGGTGCCGGGCGCCGTGGCTCAGCGCGCCCGGTCAGAGGGCTGAACACCCTCTGTATAAAAAAGCTGAGCCAATAACAAGTAGAACAACACCGAACAATTAAGATCAGCGACCGCAATGAGCAGAACTACAAAAAAAAAAAAAAAAAAAAAAAAAAAAAAAAAAAAAAAAAAAAAAAAAAAAAGGTGTCTAAGGCGCTAAGGCGCTCCAGTCACGGTCAGCACGGCCACTACGGTCGGGGGTTCGAATCCCCCCTCGGGTATGGATATTTGTGCCGTCCTAGTTCGTAAGTAGTTCATAAGTAGTTTGTAAGTTTAGGGACTAATGACCCCGTAGTTAAGTCCCATAAGCTTAAAAAACATTTGAACATTTTTTTTTACTTCTGATGCATCTTTTAAGGGTTCTGCATCCCAAGACAGTATTCACCATGTGTGTGATAGAATGGATTCCAGAATCAGTGCTGCATTGACGTCTCTGGCCGATACACCACGTACTTACACGGGTGTTTCAGCATGAACCGACATACCTCAGTACCGCCTGAGCTATTGATCCGTAAATATCAGTTCATGTACTCCATATTCAAGGTTTCCTCTATAAATCTGGAATGTATTGTAAAATGTTAAGATGGTGTGCTAATTTTTATTTCCGGGAATGTGACCTACTCATGTTCTACAGCCAATTTATTCGTAAAACTAGCGCTTGGGTAATCAACCTAATCAACCAACAGTCATCGTTTAGATGAGCGAGAGACATCCGACGCTAACTTCCAAAGGAATTATAAATCATGTCATGCCCTTTTTTGTAACTGGTTAACGAGGAATTCCCTCGTACGAGACATACTGCGTGAATGGAGGAGAGCACTTGCAAGCTCGGCAACCCTGCCTCCAGTTCCTCTCTCAGTCATTCACTGTGAATCAATACTCACTCAATCTAACGATACGGCAGCTTCCGCAAGTTTGGAGCATCTCTCCACTGGAAAATATTTTCAGAGTTCCGCAGTCCTCCAAAAATGCACTTGAACGAGACGCTCAATGGCAGAGCGAACGATGATATTCATTGGCAGAGACGAGAGTGACGTGGCGTCGGAGTTAAGGATGGTGTGGGGAGGAGGGAAAAGTATTTACAAAGTATGACAGAATGTGGTGCAATGCACGCACAAAAGTTTAGAACAGTCACATCTAAATGTATACAATTTGTTTTAAAGTACCTGAAAACAGACTAATAGATGTTGCTAGAGATGTACTCACCAGTATAAAAGCACAATGCTGCCCACCTGAAATACAACACCATGAAGGACCGAAGGTCTCACACCCAGATTTATTTGGGAAATAACGCATTCTCCAAAGATAGCATGCCTGAGAAACAGTGGCGTAACTATGGGAGGGGATGAGGGGTATAGAACCCCCCCCCCGACCCAGAAAAAAAAGAAGAAAGAAATCGTTTAACAGCAATCTGGTAAAGGTAAAGATTGGAAACTTGGTGTGTTTTACCATAAGCTGTCATTGGATGGGAGTCAATTAGTTTCTTCAGCGGGAGTGGTAGATGGTAGTCTGTCTGGAAACTGGCTAATATTTTGCTCGTCAAGCAGATCTATCCCCCCCCCCCCCCCAAAGCCAAGTCCTAGTTACGCCACTGCTGGAAAGCACAGCTCTTCGTCAAGTGAGCAACATGATGGAATCTCTATTGGGTGTTGTCCCCGTTGCTGCTTGTAACTTCTGCTACAAGCGACAGAGATTGCGGATGTGTTGCCGCGTATAACAGATCATGCTACTTTCACATATTGTCAAAGTAGACTCGTGTAGCTGTAGGCAGTGTGTTCCTCCTAAACATCCTGTATATACCCTTACGTTCTCTCCTATTTTTTGGAAGAGTTTCTCTCCAAATTCGTAATCATCTGCTCCAACACGCCGGACAGCAGCAGGAGGTGATCCCCCTTAGTACACAAAACAGATCAGGACACTGATGCAAAAGCAAAGGAAAAGGCATGCTAAATTTAAACGAACACAAAATCCCCAGGATTGGCGATACTACACAGAAGCTCGAAATTTAGCGAGGATCTCAATGCGAGATGCCTACAATACTTATCACAACGAAACTTTTTCTCGAAATTTGACTGAAAGCCCAAAGAGATTTTGAACATATGTTACATATACTAGGATCAAAACACAAACAATACCCTCACTGCGTGACAGTAATGGCGATCCTGTCGATGACAGCGCTACTAAAGCAGAGTTACTAAACACAGCTTTTAGAAACTCATTCACCAAAGAAGATGAAACCAATATTCTGATTTCGAATTACGAACAGAAGCCGTAATGAGTAATGTAGAAGTAGATGTCATCGGACTACTGCAGCAACTAAAATCACTTAACAAGAATAAGTCTCTGGTCCTGACTGTATACCCATTTGATTATGCTAAAGCAATAGCTCCTTACTTAACAGCCATATACAACTGCTCTCTCAAAGAAAGATCTGTACCAAAAGATTGGAAAGTTGCACAGGTCACACATATATTCAAGAAAGGTAGTAGAGGTAACCACCTAAACTACGGGCCTATTTCATTGACGTCAATTTGCAGCAGGGTTTTGAACATATCCTGTATTCAAATATGAATTATCTCGAACAGAACGATCTATTGACCCAAGGTCAACACGGATTTAGAAAATATCGTTCATGCGACACACAACTAGCTCTTTACTCAAACGAAGTGATGGGCGCATTCGACAAGGGTTCGCAAATCGATTCCGTATTTCTTGATTTCCAGAAGGCTTTTGACACCGTACCTCACAAACGGCTTTCAATCAAATTGTGTGGTTATGGTATATCGCCCCCAAATTTCATGTCAGAGAGGACACAGTTCGTAGTAATCGATGGTAAGTCATCGACTAAAACGGAAGTGATATCGGTGCGTTCCACAGGGTAGTGTTATTAGTCCTCTGCTGTTCTTTATTTACATAAACTATTTAGGGGAAATCTAAGTAACTCTCTTAGGTTGTTTGCAAATGACGTCGTCATTTACCGTCTAGTAAAATGATCTGAAGATCAAAACCAACTGCAGAACGATCTCAATAGGATATCACTATGGGGTAAAAATTGGCAATTGACTCTAAATAATGAGAAGTGTGAAGTCGTCCACATGAGTCGAAAAGAAATCCGGTAAACTTTGTTTACAAGATAAATCAGTTAAACGTGAAGCCCGTAAACTACACAAAATACCTAGGAATTACTATTACTTCAGACCTAAACTGGAAAGAACACCTAGATAATGTCGTGGGAAAGGCGAACCAGAGACTGTGTTTTATTGGCAGAACCCTTAAAAGATGCAATAGAAGTACAAAAGAAACTGCATACACTACGCTTGTCCTTCCCAGTGTGGGATCCTTATGAGGTGGTTTGACGGAGAACAACGAAAGAGTCGAGAGAAGGGCCAGCTCGTTTCGTATTGTCACGATACGAGGGAGACAGCGTTACGGAAATGATACAGGATCTGGGATGGGAATCATTACAACAACAGCGCTTATCGCTGCGGCGTGGGCTACTTAAGAAA
The DNA here is from genome assembly GCA_026315105.1 of Locusta migratoria. NCBI lineage: Eukaryota > Metazoa > Arthropoda > Insecta > Orthoptera > Acrididae > Locusta > Locusta migratoria. The sequence goes on along the minus strand of CM048748.1, from coordinate 76,299,716 downwards.
CTCCAATCGCCAACATTCTCCTCCTAATGCGAAAATATATTGTTGACTCCCAGTTACAGAGGTAAAAATGACCATGAGAATAAAATACGAGAAATCAGAGCTCGAACGGAGGGATTCATATGTTCTTTCTTCCCGCGCGCTATTCGAGAATGGAATGGGAGATAAATAGTATAATGGTGGTCCGATGAACCCTCTGCTAGGCACTTAAATGTGATTTGCAGAGTATCCCGTGTAGATGTAATATGATAGTGACACTGGTACAATTGACCTAGAGAAGAGCTCAACGAGATTATTCAGCCCAATACCAACAACACCAATTCTGACGACACTCATGAAACTGATGAGGTAATAACTGTAAGTAACTTCTGATTATGCACTTCTCGAATATTAATTCAGGAACACTAAGTATTGTACATAGTCCTAGGTACAGTAAAAACATTTTATGTCTCCTCTTGGAAGGAGGATCTGCCGGTAATTGAAGTGATTCGTTTGCTATAGTGTTAGAATCTGCACGGTAAACAATCGCTTTTACGGAACTTTCATTCTTTCAAGTGCGCATGCTTGCCAGTTGAAGAACTTCAACTTTTTATTATTCCCTTATGGTATTCCAACTGGTCTAAGTGACTCTGGACGAGATTTTACGAGTGTTGATATGTTACTCGCCGGACTACAATTTCAACTATTTTGAGCTGACTATTATTGCGTGTTCGCGAAATGAGTATCGTCGATGATTGCTTAGCGGAGGATTTTGTTATCATTAAAAAAAAATGTTTGTTAAGCTTATGGAACTTAACTACGGGGTCATCAGTCCCTAAACTTACAAACTACTTATGAACTACGATGGCACAAATATCCATGCCCGAGGGGGGATTCGAACCCCCGACCGTAGTGGCCGTGCAGACTGTGACTGAAGCGCCTTAGTCTCCTCGGCCACCGCGGCCAGCTTGTTATCATTCTCATAATGCATTTAATGCATCTGTTCAACTTTATAAGACTTGTTTTCAGGTGGCAATATAAAGCCGCAGTGTATTTGGAAAAGCCGGCCGTGGTGGCCGAGGGGACTGAGGCGCTCCAGTCACGGTCTGCACGGCCACTACGGTCGGGGGTTCGAATCCCCCCTCGGGCAAGGATATTTGTGCCGTCCTTAGGATTAGCTAGTTCATAAGTAGTTTGTAAGTTTAGGGACTGATGACCCCGTAGTTAAGTCCCATAAACTATACAAACATTTGAACATTTTTGTATTTGGAACAAATCACTCTGGTGCAAACAGCTGTATAATATTTCTATATGTTATAGTAGACCGGTTTCGGCTGTTGCTGCAATTAACAGGATGTGTCCATGTTGTGTGACTGTACATAATTATGATGTATTTTTTTCATTTAGTTTGTTAATCTACTGTTGCTGGCAGTAACTGCCGAAACAGATCGAGTGTAACAAATAAAAATATTATACAGTTCTTGACACAAGAATGATTGTTTCCTAACTTTATAAGGTTTACAATTATATATTTTTGACGACGTTAAAGCGTTCAATGAATGAAATAAATCGCAATTTGCGATCAGTTATGGCTTCGCTGTACTAGGGTTAGATGGAATAACAAAGTGCGGCGAATAAAAACTTATGCCCCGTCGGGATTCGAACCCGGTATCTCGTGCTTACTAGTTTTTTTTTTTTTATTTTTTTTTTTTTTTTTTTTTTTTATGAGTAGTTCTTGTTCTTGCGGACGCTGATCGTATTTGTTCGTTTTGGTTCTATGTGTTCTTCGGCTCAGCTTTTTTATTACAGAGAGCGTTCAGCCCCCTGGCCAGGCGCGCTGAGCCACGGCGCCCGGCCCCCTAGGTAAACGCGTTGACCACTCCGCCACCGAGGACACAGTGACCAGCCCGCCTGTAGAGGACTTTTTCCTGCCCGATACAGCGTGGCGAATGGAGATTTGGGTATGGCGGGATGGTCACTGTGTCCTCGGTGGCGGAGTGGTCAACGCGTCTGCCTAGTAAGCAGAAGATCCCGGCTTCGAATCCCGGCCGGGCACAAATTTTCATTCGCCGAACATTGGTATTCCATCTAAACTTATTACTGCGAAGCCATAACTGATCACAAATTGCGATTTATTTCATTTATAAGCTTTATTTTCATTTATTAGAATTGTTTGTGTAGGCTCACTCCCTGTAGATCAAAATATTTATAAACCAATAAAATTCAGCAACCAGTTGCTGAAATGGATAAAGTACATCAAAATATTTTTTTGAATAAACGTTATTCAACTGAAGTATCTTACATTGCTTGCATCATTGGAAAAAAAATTTGAATAAAAAATCTTTTAATAATTAATCGTCTATGTTTATATTTCATTATTGTTTCGCAAATGGTTGCCTATGCGTAGTGTGTTTCACTCTAGGATCACAGGTAAATGGCACTGTTTGCAGTTAATATAGTTGCTGGGCACGAAACCGGAGGTGTTCGATTCGAGCCTGTGACAACATGGAGCCATATTTCTTGAACAGAGCCGTACACAGCCAAATACCTGTAGTATATGTTTGGGCAGTGCGGCACAGTTTGGTCAACACACACAGACCGCGTAAAGTGGCACACTGCAGCCTGAGGCCTGTTGACGTGGCCTACACGGCCTCCAGCTGCCTACCAACAACATCCAGTTCCGCCTGAAGCCGTTCGCAACAGGCGCAGTCCCTACAAAAGCTACTTCCTCTAATTTACCGTATGTTCCGAATACGCGAAAGTAAAGATGTTAAGAACGGAAGCACAGAGGAATTTAAGAATTGGCTCCTACTGGTTGCTAATAAAACACACAAATCATAAATAACGGAACTTCTTGTTCTGTAGCTGTGTCACAAGCGGCTGCGGGGATAAGGATGCCTAGCTAACAAGGCACAGACGTGTATTACTAGACTGGCAAACATGCCTCTGTGTTTGAAGCCTCACGCCGCCATCTTGTTTCACCTCCCGTCAAAGTTTCTGTGGGGTACTGCTATGACCTTAAGGCTAGTCTAAACGACGACACTAGGTTGCGACACTCGTTTCATGAAATGAATTGCGCGCAACCGGTTTCATGTGTACCTGTAGACACAGCGCCAATACTACACACTTCAGTTTCGTTGTTTTGTAAGTGCCGTAGAATGAAAGTTTTGGTAGCTGTAAGAATTGTGGCTGAGCTCTTGCTTCTCTGTCTGAAGTCGCTGCATTAGACTAAACATAAAAAGAATAGAAAAAACGTGTTTGGGCTTGTGACTGGATTAGCCGAATACCATGAAATGTTTTTTGTTTTTCGTATGTAGAGGTGCGAGCAGTTGAACCGAACGAGGGGGCAGTAGGAGAATGGCACAGAGCGTGGGAAGTAATGACGGTGGCAGTAGTATGAATGGGTGCGTAGAAGGGGGAGGAGAAGACGAAAGAGGAGAAGTTGACGGAGGAGGAGGAGGCAGAGGTAGGTAGGGAGGAACAGAGAAAGAGTAGTACTTGGAGGGTGCTCTGGGTAGTTGGAAATGAGCCCCCTCGGTAGTTGTACGGTCTTCCTTCAACCGTTCTGAAGATACACGTTAGACTTCCCAAACACTTCGTCCCATACACGCAGTAATTTGCAGGACAGATGCAACACATTCTATCATAGCCATCATCGCCCTCTTTTAAACTAACTGATTCGACGGTGCGGTCCCCGCATTTGTCTGTCAGGCGTGCTATACGTCTGCACCAGTGACACCGATGCATTCATTACCTTCGGTTTAGAGCGAGAACGAGAGGCTCGGGCATAGTTTACTAGTAGGTGCTGGTGCGCTGCGTAATCGATGGCCACCTTGAACCTACTTCTACATCTACATACATACTCCGCAATCCACCGTAAGGTGCGTGGCGGAGGGTACACTGTACCACTACTAGGCGTTTTCTTTCCTATTCCACTCCCAAATAGAACGAGGAAAAAAAGAATGCGGATATGCCTCCGTACGAGCCCTAATTTCTCTTATCTTGTCTTTGTGATCACTACTCGAAATATAAGTAGGCGGCAGCAAGACTGTACTACACTCAGCTTCAAATTCCGGCCCTCTAAATTTCCTCAACAGAAATTCACGAAAAGAACGTCATCTTTCCTCCAGCGATCCCCAATAATTGAGTTGTCGGAGCATTTGCGTGACACTCGCGCATTGGTCGAACCTACCAGTAACAAACCTAGCTGCTTGCCTCTGAACTGCTTCTATATCTTCTTTTAAACTGATCTGCTGCGGGTCCCAAACACTTGAGCAATACTCAAGACGTGGCCGTACAAGCGTTTTATACGATGAAGTACATCTTCCAAAAATTCTCCCAATAGACCGAAGTCGGCTGTTCGCCTTACTCACAATTGTCCTTACATGTTCGTTCCATTTCATATCGCTCTGCAATGTTACGCCTAGATATTTGAACGACGCTACAGCATCAAGAAGCTCATTACGAATGGTGTATTGGAATATTGTGGGATTGTTTTTCCTACTCATGCGCATCACCTTGCATTTTTCTACATTGAGAGCTAGCTGCCATTCTTCGCACCAACTAGAAATTTTGTCTAAGTCATCCTGTATTCTATTACAGTCAGTTAAAGACGACACCCTCCCATACAACACAGCATCATCAGCAAACAGCCGCAAATTACAAGTTAATGTGTCCATCCATTTATATAGATAGAAAATAATAGCGGTCCTATCACACTCCCCAGTGGCACGCCTGACGATACACTCGTCTCTGATGAACACTGGCGGTCGAGAACAACGTACTGCGTTCTATTACTCAAGAAGTCTTCCTGCCAGTCACAAATCTGTGAACGTGTTCCCTAATCTCGTATATTCGTTATCAGTGTGGCATCGCGTTAAACGCCTGTTTGAAGTGGAGAAAAACATCTATGTCTCGCAAGATGTCATGTGAGAAAAGGGCAAGCTGAGTTTCACATGAACAACGATGTTTCCTAAACCCGTGCTGATTCATAGAAAGAAGCTTTTCCGTTTCAAGGAAATTTACTATATTCGAACTGAGAATATGTTCAAATGTTTGTATAGCTCATGGGACTTAACTACGGGGTCATCAGTCCCTAAACTTACTAACTACTTACGAACTAGCTAACACTAAGGACGGCACAAATACCCATGCCCGAGGGGGTATTCGAACCCCCGACAGTCCGTGACTGACGCGCCGGAGTCCCCTCGGCCACCGCGGCCGGCCTGAGAATATGCTCCAAAATTCTACATGAAACTTATGTCAACGATATTGGCCTGTAATTGTGTGGGTCAGTTCTCTTTCCTTTCTTATAAACGGGAGTCACCTGCGCTTTTTTCCAATCACTAGGAACTTTGCACTGAGTTAAAGATTCGCGATAAATGAAATCTAAGAAGGGTCCAACGCTGCAGAATTCTCTTTGTAAAACTGAACTGGTATTCCATCCGGACCAGCAGACTTTTTCGTATTTAGCTCTCTCAGCTGCTTCTGAGATGATAGAAACGCTAATCATTTCTGGAGAACATACTGATGCCCATGTCCTGTGAGTATGAAGTTGTTAGCTGTAGTTTCTCTAGACGTTCCGCTTCCTTCTACTGTGCATGAGATGCGCCTTCCGCCGGAGTTGGAGCGGTAGTTTTGATGTATTGCGGGTGGAGCGAGTGACAGGCCGCCCCGCCTCGCCCCACTGGCGGGCTGTTTGGTTGGCGACCCTGCAGCACAGAGTAACATATACAGAGACGCAGCCCCCTCTAAACCACTGTCCTACGCTCCCCACGTAGTTCCGTAAGATGCTAGCAGGTGTCAGGCGGATCGCTGGCTTAGGGTGCCTCTAGCACGTCAGAGGGTAGCGTGGAGGGGAGGGTGAGGGGAGAGCTCGTGCCGCCTGCCATGAGGCCACGGCTGTGTCCGGCGTGCCGGCGTTTGAGGGGAGGTGGTGGTGGGGGCAGCCAGTACCTGCCGCCTGCTCTGGCGGCTTCTTCTGACCGCAGCGCCATCATGGGACATCTTACGGAACTGCTGAAAACCCTCCCTCCCCGCACCCCTGAGCGTAGGACCGGGCCCTTACGGAGGTTTCCCGTCTGTATATATTTGTCTGTGCCTGCAGCCAGTGGCAGGCAGCAGCCAATTACGAGGCCGCGCATGCCGGGCTGTCAGCTGCGCTGCCGCTGCCGGCGTCTTAATTAAAATACCGAGCAGAGCGCGGCCGGCAGCCTGTAATGAGCGAGCGCTGGCAGCCTGCCACCGGGCCAGGGGGGCCACCACAGCCCCGCTGCACCCCAACCATAGCAAAAGACGGCTCTGATTTTTACTGTGCGCTGATAGCTTTTTAGGTAAGTAAGTCCTATCTCGCCCATGTTAAATTTTGTCTTTCCTGGTACACTTCAAAGAATAATAGGGTTAGCTGCCTGTAATTTTCAAATACTGTTCTTTGTACCTTAATTAATAATAATTAGAAGGATTATTAGCACAAACCAAATAGTTTACTTGACATCAAACGTTTTTAAAGGAGAAAATTTGTATTTAATAATATACATAAAACAATCGCACTGACGTGTTTTACGGCCCACTTTAGATTTGTTGTTTTATAAGTTTTTGCAAACATTGGGGTCGAAATAATATTCTACATAATAAAAAATCAGTTAATAAGAGTGAAACTCTTTTAGAAAAAAACAATTAAAGGTATTGGTGGGTTCCGAACCAGTGACCTTCAGCGACACAGGCCAACACAATACCCACTACGCTACGGCTACCAGTTAGGAGTTGTGTTCTTAAATCTCATACTATTGACGGCCGTTGTTAATTGATACTAATATGGCATTGGTAGACACTAGATTATCATTTACCGTACGAAGAACGACGTGTTTTGGTTAATTCTTCGGTGCACCATTGCTTTGAAATCACAACGTGTAAGTTACAATAAGAAAATCATCAAAAACGCAACGCAAGATGGCGTATGCCACAGAGAGTTCTGGGCGAGGAATGTCACGCGACATCTGCGAACGGCTGGTTTTCGTTAATTCAATGGAGGGTGTCAAAACTCCGTTTTTTTTGCAAATATCTCTCAAACGATACGAGATATGAAAAAAAAACCATAAGTAAAGAAAGAAAGTTGTAGAGAATTTTCCCCTCTACCAATTAGGCTATTCAATTTTCGTGTCAGATGAATGGTTCGTTTGCAATTATAATTATATTACAAACGGCTTTTTTTGGTATTACTACCGTATTTTTTTGTCCAAGAAATTTGAAAAAGGGAGGTTCTGGTCTCTGGCGGCCTACAATTATGTCTGTAAAATTCGGTTCTGATCGGTTGAACGGTTCGTCTTAAAAACAGGGAACACGTTACGGACAGACAGACGTCCCAAAATCGCCGTTATTTTTGCAAATATCTCTGAAACGATACGAAATATGAAAAGAGAGAGAGAGAGCAACGTTGTAGAGAATTTTCTCCTCTACAAATTCGGTTATTCAATTTTCGTGTCAGATGAATGGTCATTTAAATTTCGAGCTGTCAAAAGACGATCGCAAAGGCCCACTTTTACTGATACTACCGTAACCTAAAGTGGGCCAAAATTTATTTTCCTTTCTATATGATTTACAGGAAAACCCCTTCTTATTATTGTTTACAAAACGTTCAAATGTTTGTAATTCTTATGGGACCGAACTACGTTGGTCGTCAGTCCCTAGACTTAGAAACTATTCAAACTAAGTTAAACTAACCTAAGGTCAATACACACATCCATGCCCGAGGGGGGTTCGAACACCCGACCCAGGAGGCCGCGCGATCTGTAACGTGGCGCTCCAGACCGCTCGGCTACTCCCGCGCGGCTATTGTTTACTGGTGTTGCGTTGCTACACAGAAAAAAATTCATGTACCTAGCTTGATTAGTTTGCTTACAATGGGTACCAAAGTGAAATTACGTAACTGAGAAAAACGACCATAAAGTTTAAAGGAATCACACCTCCATTCAGTCAATTCCTAGAACATTCGAGCCCCATAGCCTGGATTACTTGTGTCGTTTTTTGTGGCTTTCAAGTTTCTCTGAATTTTTCTAGCCCTTTTTGCCATTTCTTCATCAGTATATCTGCTTTCTTAACACGAATTTCATCTAACTCTTTCAAAATATTTACAGTGTTGAATCCTGGATTAACGTTCAACTTTTGTCGCATTTTTTCCCTGCCAACATTTCCATTATTGAATTGTAGAACAGTATCACAAAGTCCTATTTGTAGTGTATTAGTTCTAAAAAACACAGTTTTGGAATTCTTGACCACAATATATGGTTGGAAGCTTCAATCGCGTTCTGCGTTTTTCCATGGAGGCACTTTTTCATAAGATCAGGATGTGCTAAATCCCTATACACTGACTTTATTACATATGCTACAGCAGGGGGTATCCCGTAGTGTCTACAATTTGAATCTTTCTTGTTGTATTTGCACCAAGGATCCTCTCCTTTAGGGCAAAATCCATACATCGGTTCTTCATCTGTTGAGATATGAATGTAAGTAGCCCATACAGCTGCTTTCATTCTGGACAAATAAGATACGTAATTTCTAATTGCTTGGCCATAGTAGCTCTTTTAGTTTCGACATATTACGCAACGACGTGAAGTAAGGCAATACTTTAAAGCTCTATAAAAAGCTAATTTTTAGTATTTTTTTTAATTTTTTCTGCAGATACACATTCTTTACATCGTAAATCTACCAATTTGCTCCAAGAAAAAAAATCGAAATTTTTCATTGGCGGGTCTCACTTACTTCAAAACTGCAAAGCGGTATGGATTGAAACAAATGTGAAAAACTGACATTTTGAGAACCACGGGTGTCTTCCCTAATGTTATAAAGCAGCCTCTGATTTGTTATATAAACTATTATCTGAAATTTGCAAGGAGAAGATTGCCGATTTCCAACAACTTTTCATGGACGTTCTATACTGAGTATAAAGAGACAATAGTGTCAGCTTATTGCAAGACACTACTTTTGGAAAAAATCAAGGTCAGAGTTGATGATGAAAAATTGCGTTATCAATGGCTACCTCGAAAGATGATTTTTACTAGTATAGGTGGGTCGAAAGTTAATGACATTCGAGTAATTACCTTTTTTGTGTTTTAATACTGAAAGAGATATTCGAACTTTCATCGCAGCATTTCTGTTACATTTGTTTTTATGTATTGGATAATATTCTCGTATTTATAATACTTTTTCTTGCGTTAATTTGAAGTAGAGCTTAAGGGAGTATGATTGATTTTCAACTAATTGTATTACCCGTTTAAAATGTTTTATTTGTAATACACAGTGCAAAAACAATAGAAATAAGAAATAAATAAAATAAAACCTTCCAAAACAAATATTTCCAAAACAAATATTTATCACACCATGCACAACATACGAAATGTTTTTAAATCTGCATCAAACCAGTCTCCGGACTGAAGACCACAACAACAACGGACCAAACTGCGTGGTCATCAGTCCGTAGCTTACAAACTACTTAAACTAAGGTAAACTAACCTAAGGACAACGCACACACCCATGCCCCAGGGAGGACTCAAACGTCCGACGGCAAGCAACCGCGCTCTCCGCAGCAAGGCACCTTAGACTGCTCGGCTACTCCACCGCGGCCATAGGGATTGGAGTCGACACGAATGGCGCCGGGTTGTGTCAAGATTTTTGTTCAGCCGAACAAGCGTTGTTCCCTCGTTTGTAAAGGACGTGAAACTCGAAACAATGCTGCTCATGAGCAGGAAACATCACCATATCACAGCGGAGGATGAATCGTATGTGTAGGAGTCATTATTGGCGAACATACGGACCTCTGTGTCTTTCAGAATGGCGTTTTGACTGGTAAGAGGTATTGAAGTCCTTCGACCTTTTGTCGTGCCTACGCTGGTGCCATAGGAGATGGGTTCCATCTTGTGGACGATAACGCTCGTCCCCACAGAGCTTCACTGGTGGATAAAATTATTGAAGTTAAGGAAATTTATTGAATGGAGTGGCCAGCTTATTCACCAGACTTCAACCCGATTGAAGCACGTCTGGGATGCATTTGGCAGACGAATTGCAGGCAGATCAGCAACTCCTATGACGGTTGCAAAGCTGGATTTTGCACTCACGGCCAAATATCCCTGAAGACCTTGACTGATATGGTGGTGCGGCGTCTGTGGTGATCACACACTATATTAGAGGGCAACGAGAAAGACTTTGCTCTACGTAAGCGCCATGTAAACCTCAAGTAAGTAGATGAGACAGCAAAATATCGTACTTTATCACACTAATTACCATTGTAACCAATAATTGAATAAAATACGTTACCATAAGTATATTATATATGTCGTCTGAGCCCCTAACTATTTTGAACAGTATAGTACTGTATCTCTATATATAAAAGGCATCACCGACTGACTGAGTGACTGATTGACTCTTCATCGCCCAGCCCAAACCACTGAAGATAGAAACTTAAAATTTGTAGAGGGTGTTGATCTCACTCTGAATGCGTCATTTAAGAAGCGATTATTCGATATTCCATCCTTAAGGGGGTGAAAGTAGGGGTGAAACGTTTTTTGTACATACGTTGCTAATTAGGCAATTTTGGAGCTAGAACTACAAATTTACGGATTTCAATTCGGAGTTCGAATTTAAATGACACGTGTTTCGGTATTTTTGGAGATTTGACCAATAAGGGAGTGAAATACAGGATGCAAAAATTGATTTTCAAAAATATGCTTCTGTTAACTCAAATTTCAAGCTATAACTATAAACTTAGGATATGGACTCTCAATCAGGATTAAAAAGACACGAGTTTCGGTGTTTTTGGGAATTAAACAACTAAGGGGGTAAAATAGGGGATCAAAAATTCTTTTCAGAAACACATTGTTGTCATAACAATTTTGAAGCTAGAAAACCAAAAATTGGTATTTGTATTGTTCGATAAAAAATACTTGTTTCGGTATTTTTGGAAATTCAACCATCAAGGAGGTTAAATTGGAGAGGGGATGTTTTTAAAAAATCTTTTGCTATTAAGGTAATTTTGAAGCTACAACCACATAAATTGGTATATATTTTCTTGGTCAGAATTAGAAAGACACGTGTTTCGGTATTTTCATAAAATTTATCATTTTGGGGGCGAAATAGGGGATGCAACATGTTTTGAAAATACGTTGCTACTCAGCCAATTTTGAAACCAGAATTACATGAAATGATATTTGCATACTTGGTAAGAATTTAAAAGACACATGTTGGGGTACTTTTCGAAATGCAACTATTAAGGGGTAAAATCAAATGTTCAAATGTTTGTATATCTTAAGAGACTTAACTACAGGGTCATCAGTTCCTAATGCTTACAAACCAAGTAAACTAACTTAGACTAACTTATGCTAAGGACAACACAAACACCCATGCCCGAGGGGTGAATCGAATCCCCGACGGCGAACCGCATCGCACGCAGCAGCATGGCGCCTCAATACGCATGGCCATTCTGCCGCGGCTACAAGTAGTATTACAACATTTCATTATGAACGTACTTAAGCTATGTCTATGAAAATTTGTATTAAGAGGAAGAAACAACTGGTGCAGACCAACCAGCCTATGCATGCGAAGCAGCGGGCGTTGAGCTAGTCTAATATATAAAGCAGAGTGTCCGTATGTTTGTACGTGTTGCATACAAATCTACAGTTTTGTTCCAATTTTGCACACGTAAGCTTCAGTCCATGAGGACGGTCGCCGCAAGTGTAAGAATCGCATACGATACATAGTTCACGAGATGTGACGTCATAAACAATGTGATGCGTTGAAAACTTCTGCATTTACCGACAATGCTGCTCATTTTCTCCTAAACCACTGGACCGATTTCAACCAAATTCGGTACACACATTCCTTACCGTGAGGTAACAATTGCTACAGGGTTAAGACTCACATACGACACATGGTTCAGAAGATATGACGTCATGAACAGGACTCGCAAAAAAATGCCATATAATGCGGCGAGACTTTCGAAATACACTCTATGAGATTCACAGTACTTAGAGACTTCCAACAAACTTTAAACATAATTTCAAACCTTTATTAAAGTTTTCCTCGCTGACAATCAAAGCAAAACGATGAAAGGAAACAAAGTTTCTCGCTTAGTACTTTTCCGCTGTTTATGGAGTAAAATTACGGCATTCGGTACGACGTTACAATTTATAATTTGTACACTACAAATTGTAGCTGTAGTAAATTTGGCAGACAGTATACACATTTATAGTTGAATGTACGATCTAAATTGTATCACAGTACGACACGTAATTCGTAAGATATGAGCACATAAACAGTAACGTTCCGCTGTTCATGGACTAAAACTACGGCATTCGGATGCCGTTAAAATTTATAATTTATACACTACAAATAAAAATGAACAAATATAAAATGAACATTAACAATAGCAAAACAAAAATAATGGAATGCGGTCTTAGAAAATCAGGCGATGCTGAAGGAATTAGATTAGGTAACGAAACAATGAAGGTGATAGATGAGTTTTGTTACTTGGGTAGTAAAATAACATGCGATGGTCGCAGTACAGAGGATATAAAATGCAGAATGGCAATGGGTAGAAAAGCGTTCTTGAAAAAGAGAAATTTGTTAACATCAAACATTAATTTAAGTGTAACGAAGTCTTTTCTGAAGACATTTGTGTGGAGTGTTGCCTTGTACGGGAGTGAAACATGGACGATAAGCAGTGCGGACAGGAAGAGAATAGAGGCTTTTGAAATATGGTGTTACAGACGAATGCTGAAGATTAGGTGGGTAGATCGCATAACTAATGAAGAGGTACTGAACAGAATTGATGAGAAAAGGAATTTTTGGCATTCCCTGACTAAAAGAAGGGATCGCTTGGTAGGACACATTCTTAGACATCGAGGAATTGTGAATTTAGCGTTGGAGGGAAGTGTGTGGGGTAAAAACCGCAGAGGAAGACCAAGAGATGGATACAGAAAGCAAACAGATGTAGGTTGTCGTTCTTATGTGGAGTTGAAGAGACTTGCTCAGGATAGGGTATTGTGGAGAGCTGCATCAAACCAGTCTCCGGACTGAAGACCATTACAACAACACTACAAACTGTAACAGCAGGAAATTTTATAGACAGTATACACGCATATACTTGAGTGTACCTTCTGCATTGTATCACAGTACGACAAGTAGTTCATATGAGCACATAAATAGTAACGTTCATGGAAAACCGGCCCTTGACGCATCAAGTTTTAAGCTATTACTATTTCCAAGAGATTTTGCAGACGTACAGCCCTTATACAAATGAATATATACCTAAAAATGACAGGAATGAATAAATAAATAAATACCCTGATAACGCCGGGTTTTCAGCTAGTTATATTATATATCCAAGGACAGTGTTTAGTTTTAGATGAATTCTAACGATTGAAACGGAATGCTAGAGACAGCACATGTCAGGTAAGTTTTTATTTTTCACCAATCTTTCACAGTTAAATAACGACGGTGATTATTCAGTTGCCGCGGTGGAGTAGCCGAGCGGTCTAAGGCGCCTCGCTGCGGAGCGCGCGGTTGCTCGCCGTGGAGGTTCGAGTCCTCTCTGGGGCATGGGTGTGTGTCTTTGTCCTTAGGTTAGTTTACCTAGGTTTAAGTAGTTTGTAAGCTACGGACTGATGACCACGCCGTTTGGTCCGATAGATTTACAAACATTTGAACATTTTTGATCATTCAGTTACATACCGCCTTTCTCCAGTTACAAGATTTGTGGCCCTTTTTTTTTCTTTTCCTTTGCAGTACAAAACTGAATTGTCGGTCCTCGAAAACGAATTCTTTCAGAGGATAACAAATTCTGAGACAGGACCGGATCCTCTTCCGGAGCCAATTATTTAATTTCTCCTGGTTTGCCGAGCGACGTAATCTCGTCCCGTATTTTAGACGCCGTTGGCAGTCGGTTAAAATCACGCTCTCCGCTTCACGCTTGTATCTCGCTATTCGAGTGTTTCGCGGCCAGGAAATGTGCCTCCATAAAATTAATTAACAGCGCGGCCGCGTGGGGCAGCAGCAGCTCTGACAGGCAGGCAGCCACGGACAGTACCGGGGGCCCAAAGCGCCCACTCCGGGAAACGAGCGCCGCGCTGATGACTGTATCATTAATTAAGATTAAACCGAGGACCGCCGGCGCCGGCGCCGCCTCTTTGTCCCGCGCGCCAAGCACTGTCTGACAAATTAAAAATCGCTTAGCAATTTAAACTGATAATTCGGCGAAAAGAGGCGAAACTCGTTAATGCGCGTGGGGCCTCGGCGGAAGACGATTTCCGGGGCCGGCACAGAGGGGTAAGGTTTCCGAAAATTGCTTCCTGCACCGGGGAGGAGTGAAAGCGATCGTGACGTTGGAAAAGTCTGATTCAGGAACCAGTAGTGCTGCACCCTCAAATTTTCTACTGTTCAGTAACTACGACCACTATTCCGGTCCCAAACACCTTTAAGTGGATGGAAGATTAGGGCTTAACTTCCCATCGACTTCGGACTTTGTTTGACAGAGGGTACGCCGTGTCACGTTCTCCGTGTAAAATCAATTTACAAACAGTTCATGTATGGAAGGACGGATAATAAGCTACTGGTATGTGCGCAACGAGATGTATAGTGTTCTGATGTGTAATTGATAACACTGTGAAATAGCATTGGGTTCTAATCTACGTCCATTACTGCATCTTTACTTCATGGCGTTGCCCTACATTACATATCTTTCGCGGTTTTCTATCAGGGACAATATATGCGCAGGAGTTCTGACGCAGTACTAAAATTATCGAAAATGCTCAAATGTTTGTATAGTCTATGGGACTTAACTACGGGGCTATCAGTCCCTAAACTTACAAACTACTTATGAACTAACTAAGACTAAGGACGGCAGAAATATCCATGCCCGACGGGGGATACGAACCCCCGACCGTGGTGGCCGTGCAGACCGTCACTGGAGGGCCTCAGTCCCCTCGGCCACCGCGGCCGTCTAAAATTATCGTAATTTATTTCCAGGTTCAGACATTCGCCGTTGTAAGCTGATACTGGTGAACTCGTAGATAACTTACGACTATTTATCTCTAATCGAGTCTCCATCAGACAGGCAAGGTTTCTTTGGTTTACACTTCAAACTCAGCTTACAGACAAAAACTCGTTCTCATTTAATGAAAATTAATTTATAAACTTCGTTGAATGGCCTCGTCTCTAATACAGTGGTATCTCCGTATTTGTTGTCTGACGGTACTGGTTTACGTCTAAACTGACTGCCATAAGGAGATATGGTGTCAAGTAGTCTCTTGTAGTGCCCGTTGTGTATAGTGACTGTACAGCGGAGTGTTTACAGGACCTGCAACACGTCTGTGCTGTTTTGGTTGCATACAATCAGCTATAGCCTACACTCAGGTATTCAGGATCGCCATCTTTCTTTGGCATCAAGTGTACAATAATAAAGAGGAATAAATTATATACGGAAGAATGATTGTGGCATAATGGTTTAAACACAGTAAAATTGTGATAGTTGAAGTATTTTATCCATTTCAGCAACTGTTCAGATTATAAATTAATGAAATGCAGCAACCAGTTGCTTGTAGTTATTTGTTTTTAACTTCAACGACCGGTTTCGGGCGCTTGAGTGCCCTTCTTCTGGTCTCTATACAGACAAACAAGTGCATTGGTATACAATAAGGCTATAGAACGTATAAAAGTCGATTACAGAAATATGAAGTAGTTTCGAACCAAATAGATTGTAATAAAGATAAGTTCATATAATGGGATAAGTGTTAATTATATCCCATTATATGAACTTATCTTTATTAGAATCTATTTGGCTCGAAACTACTTCATATTTCTGTGATCGACTTTTATACGTTCTATAGCCTTATTGTATACCAATGCACTTGTTTGTCTGTATAGAGACCAGAAGAAGGGCACTCAAGCGCCCGAAACCGGTCGTTAAAGTTAAAAATAAATAACTACAAGCAACTGGTTGCTGCATTTCATTAATTTATAAGATTGTGATAGAATCGCTTTCATAAGGTATTAGACGGCGGTGCAGTGGATGAACTGTTATTTGTGCTCCAGTGATTCATGTGTAAAGGTTCCCATGATATGGCCATACAATTGGAGTTAATGGACTTTAAATGCGAAACGACAGTTGCAGCTAGACGCATGGGACACTTTATTTAGAAAATTGTTAAGGAAATCAATATTGCGAGATTCACAGTGTCAACAAAGTGTCAAGAATACCAAGAATTAGGCACTACCTCTCACCACGAACAATACATCGATGGTAAATGGTTATGTTCGGCAGCTTGCAGGCCATTTGAAACTGTTCATGGCCTTCATGTTCTTAAACTATGTTCAAATTTAAATGGATAACAAAGCGCCATGGCAATGGGGCTCATTGTCGAAACAGGTTTTAAGAACACGATGTACAATTCCAGCGATTGGCCACCTGGACCGCCTGATTTTCACCCGATCGAACATTTATGGGGCTTAATAGAGATCTCAGATCGAGCATAAAACCCAGCATCTACAACACTTTCGCATTATGGGCACCAATAGAGGGCCCGTGGCTCTATATTGCTGCCGGAGGAACTTCTGGCGACTTGTCGAGTCATCGCAATTAAATGTCAAAATTCAAAATAAATAAATAAGTAAATAAAATATTACATCAAGGACTATGATACAAGCAAGGCCTACAGCCTTCATTGCACGCTTTGTCTGTGTTATTCTACTTTTGGTGAACTGCTGGCTACGTCCGTCATCGGTTTTTTGCTTCTAGTAGCAGAATTCCTTAATTCCACCTATTACGCGGTTAACAATTTTAATGTTGTTTGTCTGTAATCTCATGTTTGTCACGCCTGATATTTTGCTGCCTCCTGTTTTCTCTCGGACCGTATTCCGTATTCTTAGAAAGACAATTGAGTTATAGAGGACCTGCAATGCTCCTTCACTTTCACTGAGGGTAGCAGCGTCACCAGTGAATCACCTTTTATACAGGCTGAGTCAAGTAAGACGTACCACCCCTATTATTTCGTGAACGATTACACATACCGAAATACGGTTTGCTACACATGCTAGAGCGTCGAGGGGTGTGTGTAGTTTGTGTGTGTGTGTGTGTGTGTGTGTGTGTGTGTGTGTGTGTGAACGGTTTTAGCACAGGCGTCTACTGAGATATTGAAGCAAGTATTTTCTTTAATGGAACCGCTTATTTTTATAACTGCATTCGATAGCTCTTGAGAAAATTTCAGAGATATCATCATCATCAGTGTTTTGCCAAAAGGCAGGTTTTCACATAGCAGTTCTTCACATTGTCCGGTCTTCTCCCTTCCTCTTCAAGTTCCCATAATTTCCTCTTCCCTTTATCATCTTGCATCACTTTCTTCCTCTCATTCTCCCACAAACCAGTCTTTTCAAGGCATCTGCTAGCATGCACTCCCTTCTCTACGAATGTCCCAACTAGTTCTTTTTCCTTTCTCTTCTTTCAGCAGACATTTTCTCTCCCCATTTCCAACACTCTTTCATTACTCACTCTTTCCATCCAGCGTGTCCTCTCCATTCTCTTCTTAAATCTAATTTGCACATAATAGTCTCCTCTTTCTTTTGAATGCCGCCTTCGCTATGGCAATTCGAGTTTTCACCTCCTGGTGGCATCTCAAGATTTCAGTTATTGTTCTTCCAAGATATTTAAATTGCACTTACTTGGCTAATGATAGTTTGTCGTATTTTAATATTTATCAGTCTGCATCTTGTACTCATGACCATACTCTTTGTTTTTGCTGTGTTTATTCTCATTCCATATTCCACACTAGCGTCATTCAGATCTTTCAGCATGTTGTTCGCAGTCCGCTCACTTTCTGCCACTAATACCATGTCATCAGCAAATTAACACATTACATTCTCATTCCACCAATACGTATTCCTCTTTGCCCATTTAAGCCTTTCGCAATAACCTCTTCAAGGTATAGGTTAAACAACAACCTTGTCTAACATCTCGCCCAAATCTGGCTCCGTCTGATATCTAATTTCCAATCGTTATCCTCACTTTCTGGCGGAAATATAAATTCCTTATAAGTTGCCTCTATTTCCAATCCACCCCTTTCCCCATCAAAATATCCATCAGCTTCTTCCATTGAACAGAGACATAGCGTTTGTCAATATTGACGTTGACACCTGCCGTAAAAATCGAGGAAAGTCCCAACAATTTTGGGCAAGATGGCCGGAATCGGTGTTAGCAGGGCAAACGCTGCCAAGCGGATCTCTCGTGCTGCTTAGTTTCAGAATGTCGGCACATTTGAGTGTGGACTTGTCTGCACTGCTGGCCGCTCCTTTCGCTTCATCATCCATTGCGTGCAGACATGTACACGAATGAGGAGAAGTTGGATATGCTACTTTTATTAGGTGAAGGTAAAAGAAATGCCGTGCAGACAATAAAGCGGTAAAGGACTATCAATACGGATAGCCAATGACCGACGCAGCAGGCAACTACACGAATCATAAAGACGCTAGTGCCAACAGGCTGCTTGTGCGTCAAAACGAGAACAAGAAAGAAGACTGCAACCGACAGAGCCACCAAGAAGATCCTGGCTACGACGCTAAGGAATCCGCACAGTGGCAAGGAACGTGGAATCAGCTAGACGAGTGACGTTCTCATCTTGCATCGACACACATTCCGTCCCTATCATCCGTCACTACAGCAGACACTCGACGACCGTGATTTCGAACGTTGTACAGAATTTTGTCTGTTTGCCCTTTCGCAGCTGAGAGACAACACTAGGTTTGCCCAACGTGTCCTCTTTACCGATGAAGCAACGTTTACTAACCACGTTAATGTAAATTTGCATAACATGCACTACTGTGCAGCCGAAAACACACACTGGCTTCCTCAGGTGCAACATCAACGGCCGTGGAGTGTAGACTATTGCATCGTGGGACCTTACTTTATCCCAAGCGTGCAGAATGGACGTAAGTTCGCACATTTCATTACGAAAATTCTGCCAGTTCTTCTAGAGGAGGTACCAATGGACATTCGACGGATGTTAGGACGAAACAAATCCTGTACGTTGGACAGGATGAAATTCTGTTGTAAAATGGACTGCGACGTCGCCCGATCTGAACTTTCCTGATTTCCTTCTTTGGGAGGCACTCAAAGATGCAGTCTATGACGAAGCCCCAACTACGCCAGAGATATGCGTCGTCGAATCGCCGGCGCATGCTTCAATATATCGTCCACCGCAAATACATCTGTTCATCGTTCGGCTTTTGCAAATGTGCCTTTCAGTTCATGTTAAAAATTTTGAACACGTTTTGAAATAATGGTACAGTTGTGTTTCTGTAAGATAAACCTAATGTTATGTTCTTTGGGTGGTTACCAAAGCATTGTTAGTAAATTGTTTATTACTGTTACGTGTGTACAAAATTTCACTGCAATGTCAAATAGGTTTACACCCTTTCGTTAAGAATAATATTTATTTTGCGGTGCACAGGTGGTCACCAAATTATTTTTATTTACTTCAATGAATGTGTCCCATATCATATAATTCAGAGCAGTATGGGATTCAATTGTCTGACAGAATGTATTGTACCTCTTAGAAGCACACAGCCATATCAATTATTCCTTCTATAATTTAGATAGTTCTTACCGTTGTTGTATTTTTCAGCTTTTTCGAACAATGAACAGGTGATTTCTTTGTTTCAGCTCACCTGTACATCCGTGAAGCTAAACAAATGTTACTTTCCTGAGCCCTTTCTGATACGGTAGATTCCAACCTATGTTATATCGCTCTTGTTCAAATGTGGAAAAATGAGATAATACGAGTCCCCTACAGATGATAGTGCTTATTTTACTTGAGCAAAAGGGTGTAACTCAATGTCGAATATTGTAGCCTTGAAGAGTGGTGCATTTGGGATTAACACAAAAAGATGTAAATACTCTTCAGGCAGAAGGATATAAGTGACTTGTACACCCACAGTCATTCATTTTCTAAATTGTGCAGAACGGCATATGTCTACATATACCCTTCTGCACAATCCGAGATGGCATTGTTTCACTCTCTGGGGCATGGGTGTGTGTGTGTTGTCCTTAGGTTGGTTTACCTTAGATTAAGTAGTTTGTAAGCTACGGACTGATGACCACGCAGTTTGGTCCGATAGATTTACAAACATTTTTTAGCATTGTTTCACAGTGACTTGCTACCCAAGACATTCAGTGTTTCACAGCTTATTGGTGTGATTGTTGGTTTCACTTTTGTATTTGGTAGCCACGACAATCCAGGAACCACTGGGCTGAGTGGCATTGTTCGCACTGCGTTGTTATTGGGTGAGGGAGGTGTTACTTGAAATTAAAGACCTGCTGTTAGTGAATTCGTTGTGAATGTCATTTTCACACTGGTTTTACTTGCGTCAATGCAATATCTTAATCTTACGAATTGTAAGTGTTTAAAGAGTGATTATGACCATTTAAAGGACTCGCAGAAACGTTTCCTTGTGCTAAAAGGACGGTGACAGCTTGGAAGAAGGAGAAACCAGCCATGCCAGACCCAGAGGTAAGGTTTGAAAGAACCTATTTCTGTTATCCATACTGGGATCATTATATCGTAGACGTTATCAACCCTGAAATAGTATTCTTCTGTGTCCACATAAATTTTGACCGACTTAATTTACCTAGACATATTTCGTTTTCTGTATTAGATTCAACTCCTGGTCCATCATTGCCATCTGACATCTTGAATACTTTGTTCAAGTCTGATGACTGATGCAGATCCCACATAGTATGAGCAAGAGTGCAATTCCGGTAGTTCAATAGATAGTGAGCCGGCCGCGGTGGCCGAGGGGACTGAGGCGCTTCAGTCACGGTCTGCACGGCTACTACGGTCGGGGGTTCGAATATCCCACGGGCATGGATATTTGTGCCGTCCTTAGTATTAGCTAGTTCATAAGTAGTTTGTAAGTTTAGGGACTGATGACCCTGTAGTTAAGTCCCATAAGCTATACAAACATTTTTTTATTTATTTTTTTAATTTTTATTTATTTATTTTAAAAATAAGCAGAAAAGTAAATGGAAAGAGTTAGTGGAAAACAAGTAGAAGCCAAACAGTGTAAAGAACTGAGTGAATGTAGATATAAGTGTAGAGAGCATTTTGTGAACAGTGATAGGCAAAAATTTTACCAATAATTTTGGAATAAAAATGATTACTCTAAACGTGCTTTTTATATTGCTAACCTTATTACGACCACAGAAAAGCAGACTGAAAAAGAGAGTTGAAGATATTAATAAGCAGAAATTGAGATTCTTAATCCACAAGTATGTTTTGCGGATCAGTGGACAAATGCTTCCTATCTGTAAAACATGTTTCATGAGGACTCTTGATGTCAGCAACAAATTTATAACCACTGTTGTTTCAAAAATACAGGCTTCATGCTCTGGCATTATTGATGGGGATAACACAGGGAAATACCCACCTAGAAACAAACTTGAGTCAAAAATCGACCGCTCCAGGCAGCACATACTCTTGCTAGCATCGTAAGAATGTCACTAAACAAGAACTTCAACAAAACGGCACCTTCCATCTCATTACACGCTTTCAAAATTATATGGCGAGTACATCCACAGCTGTGGTGAATCAGAGTAGCCTGTAAGTTTAACGATCTAAATGTTCAAATGTTTGCGAAGCTTATGGAACTTAACTGCGGCGTAATCAGTCTGTAATCTTACAAAACACATATAAATTAACTTATACTAAAGACAGCACAAACATCCATGCCCGAGGAAGGATTCGAACTCCCTGGCGGGGAATGGCCTCGCGCATCGCAGCATGGCGCCTCAACGCGTTCGGCCACTCGGCCGCGGCGTTAACGATCAGAAGATTTTTCGTCGGTTAAACATTGGTATTAAGAAGTCTAAAAAGGACAGCTGTAACATGTGTGATAAGCTTCATGTTACGATTTCTCGTGCTTCAGAACAACAAAAGTTGGATCTCCAGACCTAATTGACCCGTAACGAAGAACTGGCATACAAGGCGAAAGCCAAGGACAAGGAAAGAGCTTTAAGTGATAACAGCGCAGTAGTTGTCGCTTTCGACACGCAGCAGTGTCTGCCTACCCCTTATCTCGAAAGTTCTGTGGCCTTCTACAAACGTCTCCTGTGGACATTCAATATGTTTGTCCGTGATCTAAATGAAGGAAAAGCGTACGGTTACATGTGAAGACAAAGCTGGCCGAGGAGGTGACCAGGTAGCCTCAGGCTTGGCGGAATATTTCAATGATTTGCCTTAAAATATCAAGCAGTGCATTATGTACTCTGACAAATGTCAAAAGGTCAAAAGTTCCCATCCTCCACCCATGTGATTAGGTTGTATTCGTAAGGCAAACGGGGAAAAAGAAACTTTTCATAGTCCGTGACATGAATCAGGAAGATTTTTTTGCTTGTCAGCATTTCCGAAGCGTCCATTACAAATGAGAAAGGTTCTTATTAGAAAAAATGTGGAATGTGTAAGAGTAAAAAAAGAAAAAAAGACATATGGGGAATCTTCTCTACAAAGAAACTTCGGAAGAGACAGTGGACTTTAAGAAAA
Source organism: Locusta migratoria (assembly GCA_026315105.1). Taxonomy (NCBI): domain Eukaryota; kingdom Metazoa; phylum Arthropoda; class Insecta; order Orthoptera; family Acrididae; genus Locusta; species Locusta migratoria. The sequence goes on along the minus strand of CM048748.1, from coordinate 76,277,169 downwards.
TAGGCATGTTGAGAAGAGGATATGGTCGTGATGCACTGAAGCCTTCATTGTGTTATCAGGGCCCTGTGCCCATCACTCGAGGCAAGAAAAAAGATCTCATGGATTGGCTGCCTCTGATTCCTGATGTTTTCCAATCATATTACCGTAATCTGCTGTCAACAGATGGTATCAGGAATGCCCTCCCAGACAATCCGTCAGACAATTCTGAAGACAATCACCACAGCAAGTGTGTTCCAGAAAATTTTGTATAACCGCTTAGAAAACTGTTATGATCTGTATGAAAACTTGCATATCAGCTAATTTTTAAGTACCCGAAATTTGTATTTTTTGAATGGCTGTTCATATAGTTACTAGACATCTCGGATCAAAGTACTTCAAAACCTATGTAAAAACGTCTTTATCCCTAGTACTGCAATAAAATTTAAGTAAATGTTACATGTTGTCATTCTTAGAAAGTAGTAATATCGCAAATATTGGCCACTCCTACCCACAATGCTGTCCAAACTGTAAAATACCACACCTGTCTGACCTTGAACCAAAGGGTATAGCCGGCCGCGGTGGCCGAGGAGACTGAGGCGCTCCAGTCACGGTCTGCACGGCCACTACGGTCGGGGGTTCGAATCCCCCCTCGGGCATGGATATTTGTGCCGTCCTAGTTCGTAAGTAGTTCGTAAGTAGTTTGTAAGTTTAGGGACTGATGACCCCGTAGTTAAGTCCCATAGACTATACAAACATTTGAACATTTTTGAACAAAGGGTATAAGGCGGCACAGCATCGGTCCAGTAGGTACAAGTCCAACTAAAGGAACCCAATCATATTCTTTCACATGTTTTTGTTGTTGTACTTTCATTGAAGTGTATGCTGTACTTAGCAATGTGAAGGGAATTAGTAAAACCACATAACAAAACTGAAAAACCGAAAAATCTTCAACTGAAATTTAGTCAGGTGTCCCCTGTACTTTGTTTTTGCTCTCCTCTAAAATTGGGGCAACTGTAGTTACACCCTTCTGCCCGAAGAAGAGCGAAATGTCCATGTATAACTCTCGTAGCTGAACCTACGTCATTGTACTTTTAAGTTGATTCAAGGGGAAATAAAACGTCACTATACGTCGCGCAGGCCTACTTTACGGCATACAATTAACCAGCCTGGTCCGGGAAGTCTGCTTGGTAGTGTTTGCATTGCTAAGTTATAAAAAGTCAGCAGTTCCATTACAAAGTATATGCTTCAATATTTCGATTGATTGCTTCGCTAAAACAGTTCACCATACAAAAATGCATGTGCTCCTCGACGCTCTAGCATGTGCCGAAAACCGCGTATCGATGTGGGAAATAGTTCACGAAATAAAAGTAGTGCTACATCTTATGTGACTCACCCTGTATCGGGTGTTTCCGTTATAGCGTTGTAAATATTGGTCCTTTTACTAATATCGATGTTTCTGTAAAAGGTATCGACCGTATCACCTAGATAATAGGAAAATTAATGCTTCATATTAAAAAAACATAATTTTTGGCTGTACAACACCTACTACATGGGATACTCAGCAAATCACATTTAAGTGCCTGGCAGAGGGTTTATCGAACCACCTTTATACTATTTACCACCCATTTCATTATCGAATAGCGGGAGAAACTCTCTGAAAAGTAAATAAATAATAGTGTTAACTCCGAACCAAGAGTAATGTTTGTTACGTTTCCCTATATTCATTTCTCTTCCTGTTTTGCATGTTACAGACAACACCTGATCTGAAACATTTTGTACATTTACAAGGCTTCACCCGTACTTCATACGTCAAGCTGCGAAATTATGCCTCATGGAGATTGAGCTCTTATCAAGGCAGGTACAAAGGACGCGAGTTCGACTCTCGATGCTGCATATAGTTTTAAACTGCCAGCAAGTTTCATATCCGCTAACGAGTGGAAATTTCATTCTGGAAATTATGGTGGTGTTCCTTCGGGCACTCTATCACTCTTGTCTAGAGGCACTGCACATTACACCCACTGAAAATGTTCGTTTTTGAAAGGCCTGGTAGGTTTTAGGCGGTATAGAAAAAAATGATTTAGAGATACAATGGTTAGACAGAGAAATTAAGGTACCTATATTGTAAAGCAATAAATTGTCATGATATCGAGAATTTGAGGGGCCGACATACAATTTAAAGTTCACAGTATATCATGTCATAGTAGGTAAACGTGATAGAAACACGTTATGCTGTTACTAAACTCGCGGATTTATATTTGACACTCAAACAGAGATACGAAACAGACTCATGTGAAATATTCAGTTAAAAAATGTAAGAGAACTAGATTTGCGACTTGCCTGGCACTTTCAAAAACGTTTCAGTCATAGAATGTAGACATGTTAGCGCTTTCTTAAGAGTTATCCCTAATTCACCATCGTAAAGTTTCGAAGGGTTGCAAGTGTGAATGCATGCATCGTGATCATCGACGGCAACTGCGTAAGAAATGCCCTGTTCTATAAAATTGTCCTGTGCGTCATAATGCTCACAATTGTACGACAAATAATAAAACTACCTTGAGAATTTACAATTGTTGCCATTGAAATTAGAAATGTTCAAAGTTCTATTTGCCGGAAAACTTTGCAGCATATTAATTAATGTAACATATATTTACAATGTAGAATTCTTGAGTGTATCTAATGGCGCAAACATTACTCTTCTTGTTTGTCTTATAGCGGCGGCCTGCACCAATTCGGCATTTCCAGAGACCTCCCACAAGTCGAGTCTCACAGCAAGAAGGATTCTGCGGCGTAACTATTCAGCATTCTGGAGCAGGATCTGGAGCTGTTAGTCTCTATACGGCTCATCGATTTACGCGATGAAGCCACACAACTGCAGCAGTGACAGCAGCAGTAGGGCATGGATACGGCTGAGAAGTGTAGCGAGGGTTTTCAGTTTCTGCAGCCTCAACCAGCTAGATATGGTGTAGGGCAGCACTGGACTCCATCATAGAAGTCATTCACTGAGCAGTGGGAAATTCCACTCGTACTCTAGGAACAGTGGTGAAGGAATCAACTGCTACCAGTGTGCTATTGCTATACACTTCTTCTTTCAGCTTGTTAGTTAGTCAGGGCGTTTCAGTGTAGGTATACAAGTGTGTTGGCATGTGGTGTTGGAGGACATATGTAATGAACGTATTAATGAACGGCATTCTCAATCGGAAAGAGGCAAGGTGTATCGCGCAGTATCTTACATCAACGTCGAGGTGATTGAGTACTAGCCCTTTCTTCACTCTCAGTTATTTACTGCTGTGGTCTTACAATATACTATGCAGTGACAGCAGCATCTGAAGTGAAATCCAATGACCTATCCATTTATTTGCAGCACTCAACGTTGGGAACTTATTTCGCCTAACGATGGTGCAACCTCTTCCGACAGAAAGAACGAACTGTTGATAGCAGTACATTCGAAACGTATACTTGAACAAGCTTTGTGTGTACAGTAGGCCTACACAGATGAATAATTTAGAACAGAGTTTCAGTTCATGTATCAGTGTGGCGCCAAAGTGTGATACTATAAATAATGGAGTTCATCCACGCGAAATTTGCGGATGGAATACTTCTGTGATGCTCCTATAACCATGAAAAGGTACGAGAGGTCTTAACAACCAGAACCATTGACATTTTTATATACCGCTTTTGGATAACGTAGTGCGATATCCAAGGACGCGAAGCATATGTCGTCACCTCTCCCTAAAATATTTAAGGCACTGCTCCAAGGAGGCAAGATCATGTTCATCGTCGTTTTCGACGTACGAGGTTCGATCCTCATCGTAGACACTCCGTAGCCTACGCAAGTCCATCAAGATAAAACGGCCTGGAATGTTCACGGAGGCAGTCATTCTGCTCCATGATAACGCGCGTCCACACGTCTCCAAGGTTACAAACAGAGTGTACTGGCCAAGTTCAAGTGGGAGCAGATTGAGTCCTACAGCCAGGATATGTCTCCCTGTGACTTCCATCTGTTTGTTCCGCTAAAAATATTTCAAAGGGAAGCCTTCAACTCGGACTACTAATTAAAGGACACATTAGACAACTACCTCTTGACTTAGCCGTAGGAATTTTGAGAACAGGAATACTTCGGCTCGTTAAACCCTTAAGATAGTTGTGCTCAGGACTCCGGTGATTACTTTTCAATAAAAACTTCGTTTATACCCACAGTATCGCTTAGTACCTATTCATTTGAACACTTCTCGATGTACCAGTGTTGACGTGTAATGAAAGTAATATATTACCTCAACTATTTTCTTATTATTTTGCAATTCTATCATTCGACTGTAAGGTGAAAACAGGATGGTATCCGTTGTTTGTAGCCCAGTTAGTAAGCTGCACTGTACTTGCTATGTGCAATGGTTGCTACACTTATTATATAGGAAACTAATGCATTGATGTACAGACATCTACTTTATTTATTTCGCAGCTCTCATTTGATATGTGGAGGTGTATCAGTTTTACATCATGCATGATTTTCATACCACAGTCTAACATATACAGCCACGATACTCCCACTGACTTCTGTTGTACACTTCGAAAGCAGCGCCCCAAGCGGCCGGCAAGCTACATTTCTGAATACGACATTGGATGACTGCGAATAATATCGTTTATATTGATTTTAACACACGTTTTTACATTAGGATGTGTTAAAATGATTTCCAGTCCATGGTGTACAGCAGTCAGTGAGAATAAATATTCCTTCAAACCGTCTTGGTTGCAAATTATTTTATTAATTAATGACGCGTTTCGCCCTTTAGCATGGCATCGTCAGATTGTCTGCCTGACCGAATTTACACAAAATTACAAGGCGGAATTACAAACGGGTATAATGGTAAGTTATAACTTTGTATAGTTTTTTCTTCCCTATTTTAGCTACGAATTTAATTGGAGGCCCAGCTAATCTGTTCCTCCTGTAGATTGAACATCTTCTTCAAAATAACGGACTTCTTACTTTCCGAAGAGTGTTCTCACGACGAAGATCTGAGAACGAGAAATTGGGCAGTTCATACCCAATAAAGCCTTGAAGTATATTAGCAATTGACTAACATTTTATTAGTACTCTCGGGTACAATCAAGAGGCGACAAAGCTTATTGAGGTCCGTACATGTTAACTAGTTAAACTCTCAACACAGACTCCCACAATGCCTCATACAAAACAAAAGAATATACCACATTGTTTGCTGTTTTTTTAAACAAAGTCTTTTCCATGGAGTACCACTTTTTGAATTTTCAGTATTCCTTGATCACGTCTTCTCCTTGCAGGAACAGCAAGTGTTTCCTCGACCATCTACCAGGACAGACAAAAACTCGAGACAGTACTTACTTTTCTACCTTAATTCCCAAAATAAATACATTTGTCCATCTTATGCCGGTATATAGGATTGTAGTACAACTCGTAACACTACAGCATCTTAGACGTATTGCTATATGTCTTCGACACTGAGCAGATTCACGTAGTACTTGCTCCCCTAATCAAGTAAGTACAGCTTGATAAGAGAAAGTCCCAGGGAATTATTGTATGAACATGCTTATATTAAACTTTTAATTCTACCTTTTTATTCCTCCCCTCCTCTCCATTTATGCTCACCTGGACTTCATGAATTGCATTTCCAGTGCAAGTTCAAACGTTCTAATGTTTGTAAAGCTATGGGACCAAGCTGCAGTGGTCATCAGTCTAACAAACTACGAGTGTCACTCCAAAATAAATGCAGTTTTCTTTCTGCAGATACACCCTTCCCGCTTGTTTTCAAACTTAGTTCAACCTCTTCCCGAGAGTGGCGCCGTCACAGCATGTCTTCAAGATGGCTGCTAGACTTGACGTTCGTCAGAAGCAACGTGCTGTCATTGAATTCCTGTGCTGACAGTGGGAAACATCCACAAGAGGTTGAAAAAGGTGTATGGAGATGCTGCTGTCAATCACAGTACAGTTAGTCGGTGCGCAAGCAGGTTACATGATGAAAGTGGGCATGGCAATATTGAGGGTCGTCTTCGTAGCGTCAACCACTCACTCCAGACAAGATGGCGTAACACAGTTGAGAGGGATGGGGATTATGTAGAGAACTGAAAGTATTGATCCTAAAGGACGTATCGGCACACTGTAAACCTATCAAATATGTAGAATAAAAACTGTATTTTAAAAAAAAAGTGTGCATTTCTTTTGGATTGACCCTCATACTTAAATTAACTTATGGTAAGACTATACACACTATAGACTATACACACACACACATACACACATGAGGGAAGACTCGAACCTCCGACGGGGAACGGCCGTGGACACCGCAGCGTGGTACCTTAGCTCGCACGGCCATTGCCGCACGCTCCATTGCAAGTAACAAGGTGTCAAAGTGTGGATTTTCTAAGTACGATCAACGATATGGTGTAGCAGAATATCGTTGCATGAAAGAGAATTGTGATTTGCGTTTCGTTTACTACAACCAGTTTGTTCAGAACGGCGAAGGGAAGGACTTGGAAGTGAGCATCCAAGGTGAATTATTTAAAGTTGTAACAAAAGATTTAGTTTGAAATCGTGACGTTTATGTCACATTATTATTGCAAGAAACAGTGGTTGCCGGGGATACATAATAATGAAATTAGCGCCCTGCGCCGTGGCCGCAAACAGGCTGCGGACGTCGCGTCCACGAGAGGACCAGGAGAGCACGTCGGGGTGAGTCGAAAGCTGGCCAGCTAGAGCAGTCGCGAACTTACTATCGACTGCTGTTTAGTTGTGGTGATAATGCTACGTCTGGTAACATTCTCGGAAGAGGGCATTCGGAATATTTTGAAGTGGTAAGGCTGCCTGCTAGGCACCCATTCTAATTACCCCAGTAATTTCCTAGGAGCCCTATACATCGAATGAAACGGCAGTGCGATCGATATATTTGGGACAGCATCTCATACCGCCTACAGGAAAATAAAAGAGATATTTGGAGACAAAAAAAGCAACTGTATGAATATCAAGAACTCAGACGGAAAACCAATACTAAGCAAAGAGGGGAAAGCTGAATAGTGGAAGAATATAAAGAGGACCTATACAAAGGAAATGAACTTGAAGGCAGTATTCTAGAAATGGAAGACGAAGTGGAGGACGATAATATAGGAGATATGATACTGCGAGAAGAATCTTACAGGACTCTAAAATATTTGAGTAGAAACAATTAGATGATATGCCGTCTGAACGGCTAATATCGTTAGGAAAGCCAGTCATGAAAAAATTGTTCCACCTGGTATGCAAGATGTATGATACAGGAAAAATACCCTGCGGCTTTAAGAACAATATTGTAATTCCAATTCGAAAGAAAGCAGGTGCAGACAAATCTGAAAATTACAGAACTATCAGTTTAATATGTCACGGTTGCGAAATACTAGCGCGAATTATTTATAAACGAATAGAAAAATTTGTGGAATACGACTTCGGGGAAGATGAATTTGGATTTAGGAGAAATGTAGGAACATGGGAGGCAATACTCTCATTGCCACTTATCTTAGGCTAAGAAAAGGCAAACCTACATTTTTAGCATTTGTATACTTGGAGAAATCTTTTGACAATGTCTGGAATACACTCTTTCAAATTCTGATGGTAGCAGGGGTCAAATATAGAGAGCGAAGAGTTATATTCAACCTATACAAAAACCAGGCAGCAACTATCAGAGTCGAATTGCAAGAAAGGGACGCAGAGGTTGGGAAGGGAGTAAGAGTAGTAGCCTTTTCCCAATGTTGTTCAATCTGTACATTGTGCAAGCAGTGAAAGAATACAAGGAGAAATTTGGAGGGGGAATTAAATTTCAGGAAGATGAAATTAAAGATTTGCGGTTTGCCGATGACATAGTAATTTTGTCAGACCCTGCAAAGGATCTGGAAGAACAATTGAATTGAATGGAAAAAGTCTTGAAAGGAAGTTATAAATGAACATTAACAAGAGTAAAATGAGGGTAATGGAATGGAAAGTCAGAAAATCAGGCGATGCTGAAGGAATTAGATTAGATAATGAGACAATAAAAGTGGCAGATTAGTTTTGTTATTTGGGTAGCAAGATAACTTCTGAAGGCCAAAGTAAAGAAGATATAAAATGCAGAATGGCTATGAAAAGAAAAGCGTTTCTGAAGAAGCGAAATTTGTTGACATCCAATAATAATTTAAATGTTAGGAAGTACTTTCTGAAAGCATTTGTCTGGAGTGTAGCATTGTATGGGAGTGAAACGTGGACGAGAAGGAATTCAGACGAAAAGATGATAGACGCTTTTGAAATGTGGTGCTACAGACGAATGATGATTAGATGGGTAGATCACGTAACTAATGAGGAGGTGCTTAACCAAATTGGGGAGAAAAGGAGTTTATGGCATATCCTGACTAAGAGAAGCGATAGATTAGTAGGACATATTCTGAGACATCAAGGAATTGTCAAATTAGCATTACAAGGAAGTGTATGTAATAAATGTAAATATTTGTTAAGCTTCTGGCATACCTTAGCTAAAAGAAGGGATCGACTGATAGGACACATTCTTAGACATAAAAAAATCGTGAATTTAGCATTGGAGGGAAGCGTGTGGGGTAAAAATCGTAGTGGGAGACCGAGGGGCGAATACAGTAAGCAGCTTCAAAGGATGTAGGTAGCCGAAAGTATTCTTAGATGAAGAGACTTGCACAGGGCAGGGTAGCATGGAGAGCTGCAACCAACCAGACTGCAGACTGAAGACCACAAAAACAACAGGTAGCGAACAAGCAAATGTTATGATTTTTACGAATATTTCATGATATTACTCTTAGGTTCCTAACTAACCACATCCTTTAAAATCGTGACATATTCGTAAAAATCATAATATTCGCTTGTTCGATACTAATAGTTTGTTATAATTACATAGCTTTGGCTGAGATGTCTGTTTTCATTGACAACGAATATAAGTTGGTTATTAAGTCAATACGATCAATATAAATTGCGTAAAACAAACTTTTACACCCCTGTAGTGACTGGATCTGAAGTACTTCTCCGATTCACGATCTGGTTGCAATTTTAATTGGCCAAGAAATTTCATAGAATTATCACGTCAAGAATCTAGTGTTTGGGACTCTATGCATAGGAAGAATTGTTAGATGAAGGCAAGTTAGGTGCTGGCAATAGATTTAAAACGTCGGATCCTCTTCTCGCAGTTTTAAGCATGTCGTTAACTTGTGGCAATCATACCTAAACTTGGATTCAGACGTAACTCGTCAGTTACCTTCTCCTATTTGATGTGTTCACGCATACGCATCACTGACCGTGGCTTAAATTGTGAAGTGTATAATAGGTGGAAATTCAATACACACATTCACTGTAGCTGCTATGACACGAGTTTTTTAAGCACGTCGATGTATGAGAGAGGATTTGACTTGTGGTTTGCTTATTCATACTGCACTGCACTGCACTGCATGTACCATGATGTTTAAATTTTTAGTTGAGGTAACAATTCCGTGTATTAGTACTGGGGACATAAAAGAAGAAAAGTCCTTGACGAATGAAAATCGTGTTCTGTGTTGTTCCCCTGAATTAATGACATTTGGTGTCCTTAAGTCTGCCATTGTTGTTTCCACAAGAAATGCAGAACTTCAATCTCGAAAGGTTTTGGATTCAAATCTCGGATATTCAGTGACTCAAGATGTATCAGTTCCCTTTCAAAGGAACCATCCCGGCATAATTTTGACTTGTATTCCACTTACTACGGTAGTAGCGCAATTAGTAAATACACTACGCAAATTTCTAGTGTTTAACAGTCCCATTAATTCAACGTGCCAGTGGATCAGGGGCATAACACAGGAATATTTTCAAATTTACGGATGGAATTTTTGCGTTGGTGATAGTTTCATATCGTATGCCGAGCAATAAACAAATGCAAACAAGCAAAAAATATTCTAAAGTTATACGAAAACAATGACGTCTCTGCTAAACTTTACAAGTGGAAGCCACAATGAAAGAAGAAGGACGGAAAGCAGCACGTATTAATCACATGATAGCAGGGAAAGCTGCGGGAAAACCATTATATAGGCACCATCTACAGTAATGAAGGGTGAAAATACCAAGGAAGGCAGAATAGTGGCCTGGAACTGTTCACAGCCGTAGATGTCACACACGACTGACACAACAGGACCCATTTACAGGAAGAAAGGCAGGGAGAGTGTTAAACGCATTAGCATCAAGCTGGAGCTTGTTTTTGATGGTGCATATAGCGTTTTTTTTTTTTTTTTTTTTTTTTTTTTTTTTTTTTTTTTTTTTCAAATTTCGAGTTGCAGTATTTCTCAATGAAAATAAGAGCACAGTGATCATTGTTTTGTGTGGCCAAAGCAATTATCTGAAAAGTGGAAGTTCAGTATGCCGATGTCCTATAATATATATTACAAGAGGAACTGAGAACGAAAACCAGGATCAGCAAGGAAAGCGGTTCGAACTCGTGACAGGAAAGAAGCGGAGGACGTGCATTTGAACTACAAATAGGAATGAATTAATGCTAGGGTTTCGTTCTTCGTCGTCTGCTTTGTCGTTAGAGGCGGAGCTCACCCTCGGATCGTTCGAATAAGGATGGGGGAGGAAATCGGCCGTGGCCTTCTAAAGGAACCATCCCGTCATTTGCCTGGACTGATTTAGGGAAATCACGGAAAACCTAAATCTGGATGGCTGGAGTTGGTTTTGAACCACCATCCTCCCGAATGCGAGCCTAGTGTGTTACCACTACACCATATCGCACGGTATATGAAGTACAGTACTGACGGTTAAAAACGCAGTTTGCATGAGGATGCAGAACAGTTCTGCACCATAGGTACACGAACTGTATGACACAGCAGGTGGCCACTAGTTACCAACATGTGCAGGTAATAGGGCAGGGGAGGGTATGGCATTTCAGGAGATACTGGGGGTAGGAAAGCTTAAAACAGAAAATAAGTCGCCTGCCAGAGTTGAGTTGTGAGCAGGGCGCAATAGACGTAGCGTCCAGGGGCGAGAGATTGGAACCTGCAGCTAGCAAGAGTCACGCAGGTAACTGCAACGGTGGTGAACCTCATGCTTTGTGTGTACCGGCAGATGATGGCAGTCTTCCTATAGACTTCTGTCGAAAGATGACGTTGCATTCACTTTCTAAAATGAATTAATCTTTGTCCGCTGAAATTGCCAAGCCGATTATGATAATTGTCTATAGTATCCTGATATGAATTTCTTTTCGTTACAGTTATTTTAATTCATACGTTCAGTTATGTAAATGACGTTGAAGGACATTGTAATAAAACACTTTATTATGGCTGTTTCAGCTTTCTTGCCATTCCTTCTCCTACAAATGCTCGTTCCGCCAAGGAAGAATACACTGTCCCTGTCCGCCCCACTGATACCCCTATCGCCGCCAACAATTCCTTGAGCCCTCCCTTTACTGCAGAGTACATCATCCGCTTCTTTACCATTGTTCTTTACCAGAACATCCACCCATTACAACACCTGCACACGCATCACCACGTCTCCCTTGCTGCCCGCTCCCTTTTCCACCTTGACTTTAAGGTCACTGCATCTCAACACCACAGCCACTTCTGCTTTTCCTACACCGACCGCCAGCAAACTCTAGTTTAGTCCCTCTCTTCCCCCTCTCTTACTCCGCTCCTTTCCTCACATTCATCATGGCGCAGCGACCATTTACGCTCTTATTCTCCAACATTCGCTCCCTTCCCGTCAACAAACTCCTACTCCTGAATACCCTCTCCCAACACCATGTTGATGCCTTTATTCTTACTGAAACGTTTCTCCTCCCTCAACACCAACCCCTATCTCCTACACTTCCATGACTCCCCCGCCCCTCCCAGCAAGAGGCAGAGTTGCTTTTGGCCATCTCCAGCACCACCCAGTTCGGCCACATCCCCTCCTCAACATCCCATATGAACACCTCATACACACCCTCTTCCTCCCCTCACTCACCGTCACATGTGCCACTATTTATGTGTGCTCCCATGTTCCTATCCCTTAATCCCTTATGATTCCCTCGCTCACATAGATAGCACGTTCACGACCTACGTGATCGCCGCCGACCTCAATATCCACTCCCGCACTCCTGCCGAACATCGTCGGTGGCATCAGTTCCTTCCTACCATCAACGGCGACATTGTCCCGCTCCCACGCCACAGCCGCCCCTGTAGCAACACCACCCCTGATGTTGTCATTGTCTCTCCAAATCTCCTTGGGCGCATCACCGCCGACGTCCTTGACCCCATAGGCAGTGATCACGACCCTATTCTCCTTACCCTCACCCCCAATGTTCATCACCCACGGAATCCTCGCCCGCCTCCACCTCCTAAACTTGTTCATGACTAATCCCGAGCAGACTGGGATGCCTTTCGCCTCTCCATCACCCATCAAGTCGAAAGCCACCCTCTCCCTCTCTACTCTCCCGACGATATCGACCAAGCTGTCTCCTTCCTTCAGCAGACCTTGTCTGATGCCGTCCATTCCCACTTCCCTACCAAAGCCGTTTAACCGCATCGTCCCACCCTCACACCATGGGCTGTCCTACTCCTGCGGGAATCCCACCGCCTGTACGCTCCTTCCTCCGGGATACACTCCTCCGCCACAGGCAACTCCAGCGACACGTTCGCAGACCCTGACTGCTAAAAAACGCTAGGACTGGCATCAGACAGTGACACGACAATGCCCTCCTTCCTGTGAACTCGTCTCGATATTGGAACGCCTTCCACCGCCTTACTGGAACGAAACCTACGCCCACTTACCCTCTCCTTCAACTTGACCAGCCCCTTCCTGATAATGCCAGTAAGGCCTCTTTCCTATCTGATGTCTTCTCCATCCCCAACAATCCTAAATTTGATTACACCTTGTTCCCAGATGTCCATGAAAAAACCGAATCTCTCCATCCCACCCCTAGCTCCCAGCTCCCAGCTCCCAGCTTCCAATACCTGGACCACATCTCCCCCTTCAGACTTTTAACACCCCAATTACTGCACACGACATACAGTTGATACTGTGCACCAAACACAACACAGCTCCTGGCTACGATAGCAACATATACCACCTCCCTTTCCTCACCACCCTCGATTCCCTCTATACCACCATCGCTGCACTGGCTGCTACCGCTGCCTGTGTAAAATCTCCCGAATCCTCATGTTCCTTAAACCCAACAAACCTCCCTTTGATGCCTCTTCCTACCGTCCCATTTGCCTCACCCCAGTGTTCAGCAACGTCTTCAAATCCAACCTATCGCATGGCATCCATCGCCACCTTCTCCGTGACACCCAATGCAGCTTTCGTCCTTGCTTCTCCACTGATGACCAACTCCTTCACCTTACCCAACTCCTTTCCCTCCATCTTTGTGTCCTTAGACCTTGAATGGGCCTATGATCGAGTCTGGCATTCTGGCCTGCTCTTCAAACTCCAAACCTATGCTCTTCCCATCAACCTCATCCGGGTCATTTTCCTCTCCAACCGCCCCACCTATGTTACCGTCTACAACACTGACTCCCATCATTTCTATCCCTTGACTGGCGTGCCCCAAGGTTCTGTCATTTCTCCCTCCTATATCTCCTGTATACCTCTGATATGCCTAAGCCTGCCCTTCCCACCTCTTCCAATATGCTGATGACACTGCTTTCCTTAGCTCCCAACCTAGCCCATTCTATCTCCTCCAACATCAGCTTGACCTCTTTGCCACTTGGTGCAACCAGTGGCTCCTCTCTATAAATCCTACCAAAACCTAGGCGATAACTGTAGGTCGTACCACCCCTTCCCTCCGTCCCCGCGATTTCTATCTCACTCCCCATCACCGTCCCATCTGCCTCTCCCCTACCCTAAGGAACCTGGACCTCACTATTGATCGCACCCTCTCGTGGACTTCCCACTTCCACACTATCCAAGAAAAAGTCCGCTCCCGCCCTCGCCTATTAAAACTCCTGGTTGGCCGAACATGGGGCCCAGACCCTTCTACCGTCCTCTACACCTCTATGTGTCGCACATCCAGTCTGGATCTCGGCCCCCTCCCATCCTTCTACAAATCTCTGGAGATGTTGGAGCGCCAAGCTCTCCGCCTCGGCTTCTGTATCCCCTTTACCGCCCCTCCCCCACACAGATCCACTACAATCTCATTCCTTTCCCTCACCTCGTTCTCTTTATTGAACATCTCCGCCTCCGTTACATAATCCGCAAATCAGACCCTCCTAATACTCTAGTCCATCCCCTCCTCTCTGCACCTGGTCCGTTGCCACCACTGTATTCCCCCTGTTCTCCACCTGTCCACACTCCAGATCCATGGCAACTTCTGTACCCTCCCTCTCCCAGATGATGCCCTCCGACCTGACCCCTTCATACCAGCTGTCATCCTTCCCCTTGCTCTCTCTCCCCTTTCTCTCCCTGAGGGCCCTGGTTATCCATCCCTTCCTCCCCTCCTACCCCTTCTCATTCCACCCAGCTGTCCCTCCGACTCCTCCCCTAACATCCCTCCCCTTTCCTTCTTCCCCGTGGCTTCCTCGGACGTCTGACCAACCCCTCCAGTCCCTTTCCCACTGGCTCTGTGGCTGCTCCCCACCCTTTCCCTCCCATTCTTATTCACCTTTCCCCAACGTCTCACCATATAATACAGAGTTGTTTTTATTTCTTTATTTTTTTTTCAAAAGTATGGTGCACTGCCACCCCATCTCCAATGTCTCTACATTTGCGTGTGTGTTTCGTCTTTTAGTGCATCGTTTTATTTAATTGTGAATGGCCTACCTGTAGCCGACACCTTCAGTTTTAAATTGTGTGTATCTCCAAATGTGTGGTGTCTCTTCGTGTTTCTTTTTGTACCCATCAGCGGACGGACAACCTGTAGCCGCCGCCCAGTGTTATTTTAATCGTCTATGTTTATGTCATGTGCCACTCCATTTCCATCAGTTTGTTTTAATCATCAACTTTCATCGCCATTTCAATGTGTTTAAAGCCTTCAATGTTTTACTCCATTTACAGAAGTTCATGTTTTTTCCATTAAAATCTCCATGTTTTATATGTAATTTATCTCCCATTATTAATCGCTTTTTATATCTTATCTGTTCTTCCATGTCATGTTCTGTAGGCTGAAGAGCGCCTGAGAGCGCTGACAGCGCCTGTATTAGGGAATGAAATGACAAAGGAAAAAAAAAAACTTTTTTGCCATTATCAAGCGCGTCTGCGATGTTTTGACGTTACTAACTCTGTTGTAGAAGCTGCAGTGGATTAATCACGTATTTTGCAGTTGTATAGTTTGTTGCCGTCAGGTTTTCTGCAGCGTGTTTCGCTATGATGTTAAATTATAGACAACTTTTTGTACTTTGTGTGATTAGCAACGGTTATGACAAAGATGTTTCATATGCATATGCTAAATGCGAAATACGTGATTAATTCGCTGCAGTTTTACAACAGTCAAGCCAGTGTTAGTAACTAATGTGAAAACATCGTAGACGGGCTTGATAACAGCAAAAAGTTGAAATAGCTATAGCGTTATATAATAAAGTGTAAGCAGTGATCTGAATCTTTTACTCATCACACTGTAGGCCCAACAATGACTAAGTGATGTAAATGAATTTAAGTGTGTTTAAGTCTGACACGTTCTTGATACACGCATACCTCATATTCAAAGGGAAGTTTCATGCTCTAAAGGTCCTTATGCTCCCCCTCCCGAGCTTCTCTTCCTTTTTCTCATGCCTTTCTGCAATCTGCGTTTCCCTCTCCCTTCTCCACTTCCCGTAGCAAATAAACATAAAAATAGTTTGTAAATCCATGGGATTTAATGACGCTGGTCATCAGTCCCTAGGCTGACAAACGACTTAAACTAATTTATGCTATGGACAACTAATACACATATGCGAAGGAGGACTTGAACCTCCGACAGTGAGCAGCTAGGTGTCTTGGAACGCTCTGCCACTCCACCGTGGATTCTGTTGCAGGTCCGCATCGCGACAGTGTGCTGTCTTACAGTGCTTCGGCTGGATTTAACTTGTCGCTTCCGCCGATTACGGCTGAAGAATCCAGGCGTTGTTCTATCGCCGTGTTTCTTCAGTGTCGACGTGTTTACTTCATGCGTCCCAGTATATGTGTGATTTTACTCCGGGGTTTGTATTAAACTTCTATGGAATGTTACTGTATTTTAACGTTCATCCATAAAAAGTCATCTGTTCATTACGTGTAAAATCGTGCCATTGTCTCTATAACTATTTATTTTCAATTTGTGTTGCCAACTGTACAAATACGCGTGGGTGAAGAACAGCATGTTACGCTGATGACAGCTTGCCCAATGTCGGGCGTAGCAATAGCAATAAAGAGAAAAAATGATGTTCACAACTCCAGCCAATCAGTGTGAAAACGTCTGGCTGAAGAGCATCATATTGAAACTTCCTGGCAGATTAAAATTGTGTGCCGGAACCGGGACTCGAACCTAGGACCTTTGCCTTTCGCGGGCAAACGCACTACCGACTGTGCTATCCCGACACGACTCACGATGCCGACCCACAACTTTACTTCCGCCAGTACCACGCCTCCTACTTTTCAAACTTCACAGAAGCTCTCCTGCGAACCATGCAAGACTAGCACTCCTGGAAGAAAGGATATGGTGGAGACATGGCTTAGCCACAGCCTAAGGGATGTTTCACTCTGCAGCGGAGTGTGCGCTGATATGAAACTTCCTGGCAGATTAAAATTGTGTGCCGGAACCGGGACTCGAACCTGGGACCTTTGCCTTTCGCGGGCAAACGCACTACCGACTGTGCTATCCCGACACGACTCACGATGCCGCAGGAGAGCTTCTGTGAAGTTTGGAAAGTAGGAGACGAGGTACTGGCGGAAGTAAAGTTGTGGGGCGGCATCGTGAGTCGTGTCGGGATAGCACAGTCGGTAGTGCGTTTGCCCGCGAAAGGCAAAGGTCCCAGGTTCGAGTCCCGGTTCCGGCACACAATTTTAATCAGCCAGGAAGTTTCATATCAGCGCACACTCCGCCGCAGAGTGAAAATTTCATTCTGGAAGCATCATATTGTACTGCCGACGGCAGACCCCAGTCATTATGGGGCGACGGGGTTAAAGTAACAAAGTAATAATCCAGAAGAAAATGATGTTCAAATGTAGTTGGGAAAGTAAAAAAAGAAAGTAGTGATCTAGCACAGAGAAAGAAATTAATTTATTTCAGAAAAATCTCTGACACATTACGTTTCAACAATGTCCCCGTAATTGTCCAGGCATTTTTCAACGTGATATATGTTAATGTATTTGTCATACAGTGTTACGGCATGTGTAGTCAACCATGTGTTAACATAATCTTTTACGCCTTCACCCCTGTAGAAGCCAAGAAACGACTTCAGACACCGAGACAAAAATCTCTAAAAACGAGGTCGTAACTGAACGGAGGGAAAACGTCCCTGTAAAACCTGTGTAGGACTTGCTTTGTCACATTCGCAAAGGACATCCATTTACTTGATGACACAATTGGTTGTATTATCGGACCCATCACTGAAACACTGAATTTCATCCGTAAATCTCGAAAATTTGTTGATTAACGTCACTCGATTTAACGTCAAGAGCATTCAGAAAACGAATCACAGGTTTCTATTCACACGCGGGGGCTTTTTCGATCATCGATGCCATTATAAGTAATTACTAGAACTGACAAATAACAAATGGCGTAATTTCGTTGTGCTGAAACAGAGATACTGTTTTGTAAGCGTTGAACAGCGATCATAGAAATGCAGTGGGGAAATATCGAAACGAAACTCACTTTCCGAATTAATCTTTAGTGTGTAACACAGATTTTCGGATATGCCTCTCAATTTATGAAATATTTGAACCCAATTGTCAATGTTCTAATTTTTCATCGTCTTACATTGCGATGTCTTAGACTGCGCCAGAAATCACTGACATCCTGATGATGTGTTGCAATGGATACCAAACGTCATTCCGCATCAAAATACGATTTGTATCCTATTTCCGCAATTCATGGCGATTTTTGAATTTCGTAGCTGTAAATTAAATATTACGTCCCACGATACAAATTTTAATTTACTGGCCTTTGCCGTTATTGTTATGCTATGCAATGTAATTTAGAATTAAATTTACAGGAAAAATTGAATTATTTGCCATTTTGGGAGGTCTGTGGTCAGCATCACAGTATTCTCAGGTGTCTCTGAACGAGGGAGGGGGGCGAGGAAGGGAGGGGAATTTCTACTGCAGTTTCTGCAGACGGACCGGAGGGAATGGAAATTAACTGATCAATCTAAGTGAAAATCACTGGGGGACACTGGATCAGAGGGGCCGATTTTGTATGAAAAGCTGCAGGAAAAATCTCTGTGGAGATTTAGCTGATAGCTAAGTATTTGAAATATTTCACGTTCAGTTGGTTTTTGAAATATTTCGTTGCAGCTGGGACAAAATAGTTTTGGACAGTGTAAGACTTAGTCTCTGTACAGCAGTGAGTACTCTGTTTTATCTTCACATTTCATAGCTGTGATCACAGTCAAGTATTTTCCAGCTAATTTTGCTCTTTATATGGGGGTCTCGAGGCATTAGTCATGCATCGTATGGCCTTCATTTAATCACTAGTCTACTGATCAACATTAGAAAGCACCAATAAACCGTTTTATTGGAATAGTAAAGAAATTGTAGTTGGGGCCTTGGTTTGTAGAATCACCTGCCTCCAACCTAGAAATCATTACAGCGATGACATTTAGTATTATTATTACATTTAATATGCTGCACATCTGGGAGATTTAGTCTATCCCTAGAGGAACCACGAGAACCAAAGGCAAACCTTTTCTAAACGTGGGAGAAAGTAGGGAATGGATTTAAACGGAGAAGAAGATGGACCAAATAGGGAAGGGGGGACAGGGTTGGAAATGGAAACTCGGAAAAAGAGAGGTTGGCGGAAGGGATGGACAGGTGAGACGAATAGATGAAGAAAGATAGAGCAAGCAGGAAATTGCCAGAGAGAGGTAGAACGCGAGAGTAAGGGAGGAGCAGGCGAACAGGGTATGTGGATTAATGGAAGACGGGTATAGATGTATAATGTGTGAAATGTTGTTGTGAATTAGATATGGCACGGCGTATTCCAGTAGGAAGGAAGGAGAAAATGGACTGAGACAGGAGGGATGAATAGAGGAGGAGGAAAAAAAGGAAGAGGCTGAGCAAGGTAGAGGGCGAGGAGGAGAGGTGCGAAGAGAAGGGAGGGGAAGAAGATGGACGTAGGGCTGAGGAGGCGGTGGCTAACAGAGGATTGCAATAAAAAAATAACGTGTTAATGGTTGTGTCAAGTATCCGTTATCAGGAAAAGCGAGTAAGTGATATCTGAAAATATGTATCACGAAAGAAAACACAGGATGGTCATTATCACTGACACATATAAATTACACGAAAAAATATTAGTAGGGTACATGAAGGTTTATTGCAGTGTTCCTCTGGTATGTCGAATAGAGAGAATAAGATGAAAGGAGGAGTTGCCATCTATGTCAAAAGTTATCACCATGTAAGAAGTTTAGAAACTCCAAAGTTTTGTGTACAGCAACATATAGAAGCATGTGCCTGTGAGCTTAAACTGAATAAACGTCCTTCTCTTATAATTGTAACAGTATATAGGTCCCCTTCAGGAATCTTTCAGTTATTTATGGAAAATTTGGATGCCTTGTTGTGCTATCTGTCAGATAAGGGAAAACAAATTATTATTTGTCGGGATTTCAATGTTGACTCACTAAGGGAGAGTAATAGGAAGAATGATCTGGAATACTTGGTTCTCTCAATTTGTCATCTGTAATTGATTTTCCTACTCGGGTAGTAAAGGACAGCAGCACACTGATAGATACGTTTTTATAGACCAATATAAGTTTAGCAACATAAATGCTTGTCCTGTTGAGAATGGTCTTTCTGATTATGGTGCACAGCTAGTTAAAATAAATGACATAGTTCCTTTCTGTAAATAAAAACAACCGTACAAAGTTGTACATTCAGTTAACGATTCAACAATTAGAAATTTCAGGGAAAATGTTCAGCAATTAGACTGGGATGAGGTGTATAAGGAAGCTGATGCTAATTTAAAATATAACTTATTTCATGATACATTTGTAAGAGTATTTGAAAATTGTTTCCCCAAGAAAATAGTTAAATATAATGATAAGAAACCATGGCTTACCAAAGGAATAAGAATATCTCGTCACCGAAAAAGGTAACTGTATCTAACAGCAAGAAAGAGTAATCACCCAGAAACAGTCAAATATTATAAAAACTACTATGCTACATTAAGAAAAGTTATTAAAAAGTCCAGAAGCATGTGCATCATGTCTGAGATTAGTACCTCTGATAACAAAATTAAAACAATTTGGAATATTATTACCCGGGAGACAGGGTAACCAAAAGCACAGGGAGAAAGCATTACCATCAATTAGGGTGAATTATGCTGCCACAAAAGTCTTTGGTCACCTACCAAACAGCATCAAAAGCCTGACAGATAGCCAACAAGCATTTAAAAACAAATTAAAACAATTTATGCATGGCAACTCCTTCTACACTATAGATGAATTTTAGATATAAATTAATAAATTTGAAATAAATAAATAAATGTAAATAAAATAAAAAAATGAAAAAATATGTCATGTAATATTTAGTACAATGTAATAATTTGTAAAGACACCTTTCATTAACCTGACACGTTCCACATCATTACGAAGTGTCGTATTCATGGTGTATGGAACAAGTACTAATCTAATCAACCACCGGGCAGAAAGTACAGGATAGACAGAAAATTTTCAGGCTCGATTCTATGGTGGAACTTGTGTTAAACGATTTTATTTGACTTGTAGAAATTTTCAGCAATCAGTCGTAAATATTATTTATTTATTGGCAGATCTAGATTTCGACCACTGTGTGGTCATTATCAATGCTTAAAAAACAATTAAAATACTTAAGTAATTTCGACCTCCAGTACGAACGCAACCTCCAACATGGAGGTCGAGATACTTTAAGCATTTTAATCGTTTTTTAAGCACTGATAATTCCCACACAGTGGTCGAAATCTAGTTTTGCCAATAAATAAATAAATTTTATGACTGATTGCTGAAAATTTCTACAAGAAAATTTTCACATAAAATACACCTCTAGAAATTTGGATTCGTAATATGCTCTGTAGCGTAGTTAAGGCCAGGGCCAGAAATATCAGAGCCTATTTATTCAACGCACTGACGCAAACAGTTAGTTCACCCTGCTGATAGACTGTGCAATCCACACATTTTCTCAACGGGGTGCTGTCCTCCTTTGTATCAGCGAATCGCATGCAGCAGCGGCGGAGCGACCGAGCGCATTGAGGCGTCGGGGGTTCGAATCCCGCCCCCCCCCCTCGGGCATGTATGTTTGTGCGGTCTTTAGTATACGGTAGTTCATAAGTAGTTTGTAAGTTTAGGAACTGATCATATCAAATGTTTGTTAAGCTTATGGGACTTAACTACGGGGTTATCAGTCCCTAAACTTACAAACTACTTATGAACTACTTACGAACTAGGACGGCACAAATATCCATACCCGAGGGGGGATTCGAACCCCCGACCGTAGTGACCGTGCTGACCGTGACTGTAGCGCCTCAGTCACCTCGGCCACCGCGGCCGGCTAGGAACTGATGACCCTGCAGTTAAGTCCCATAAGCTTTACAAACATTTGAACATTTTTGAATCTCATGCACGTAAGATGTTTTATACGTAACAAAGAATGCCAGACGGACCTGTAATGTATGGAGATCTGTTGTACCCTGTTGTACGTCATGTAGTTTCATGCAATCATCTTCTTAGACTCAGGAAGTAGTACGCACAAATAATCGTTTACAAACAGGTGAACTTCAGCGAATGTCAAATTCGGTGAAAAGGAAGGTGTAAAACTACTGGAGACAAGCTGATGCATTGGGTCCATTTTGTGTAGGAGCTGGTGACTGCGGTCTATAGAAATTCTTCTTGTTGTTTCAACACCTACACAGTAAGATATTGCACAAAAAGAAGCACGCACTCTTTCACTCTTTTATAACCAGTCAAATGTGTCGATACCTTATAATCGTCACTGGGCTTACATGAAAGAATGTGGTTCTTCCCACTGCCATTGCACGGGGATTATTTGTTTATATATAATTTTGTCCTATGCCTCCGACGTAATTAATCAAAATACCATCAATCTTAAATAAATCGTATTGGAAGGGTTATAGAAAGACTATTGTGCGGCAACAAGTAATGGCGATAACTCAACGTTTCGTTTAAATGAATGAAGGTATCACGTAGCAAAGAAGCATTTTATTTAAAGAAAAATTTGAATACTGGAATGGCCATGGAGACATGACATAACAATGAAATGTGCCTTTTTAATGAAATTACCGCCAGTTGATTGATAATTATTACACTATCATGATTTAGGACATATATACTTATCAACCGTCTTCAAGTTTAAAATAATCTGCTTCTACTGAACTGGATATCATCATATCAATGTACGTTTAGTTTTACAGAACCAGTTGTAAATGTATAAAATCCATCAAGTAAAATTTATTGTGTTGTTGCATCATTGCGCAGAGCCGAATGTTGAAAAGGTAAACCGTTTTGCATTAGAACGCTAGATAATGTGTGGAGTGGCTAATATAACACTTTAGTTTTAAATGTTTCGGCCCTGTGTGATGATGCATAAGACAATGTACTTTCAGTTTTAATGATTTTTAGAAATCAGTGACTGGTTGTGTAAAATCAAACGATATGTAGTTTAGGCGTATTAGACAATTTTTAATTTGAAGGTGCTTGAAAAAGGATACACGGCCGAAAACAAGATTTGTTAAAAATAAAATTAAAAACACAGTCCAATGGTGGTAATACTTAAAAATTCTACATGGCTGTGATTTCTCATCAAGAAAAAGCGTAAGCGTCGTTTTTAGGGGATGAATTTGTTGAAGGGTTGTTTTATGATCACAATAGTGGCTATCACTATCGTATTCTCTTTACGCCCGATAGAGGCTGAGTCTCTTCTGGCTGCGGAGTAGCCGAGCGGTCTAAGGCGCCTCGCTGCGGAGCGCGCGGTTGCTCGCCGTCGGAGGTTCGAGTCCTCCCTGCGGCATGGGTGTGTGTGTTGTCTTAGGTTAGTTTACCTTAGTTTAAGTAGTTTGTAAGCTACGGACTGATGACCACGCACTTTGGTCCGATAGATTTATAACATTTGAAGATTTTTTTGAACTTGGCCTGTACACTGTGTGATCCTGGAGTCGTGTGGAGCAGAATCACTCCCTCCAACTTAAATATATATATATATATATATATATATATATATATATATATATATAGGCTGATTCTCAAACAGTAGTTTGTTACTTTAAGGCACATGCGTTACATGTCGCAGATTCACAGTGGGATGTGTTTATGAAGCCGGCAACCTTCTTCCCTGCGTCTGTTATTAGTTTTCTTTCCGTCTTTGTCTATTAAAGGAAGCATGTATTAGTTCGTAATTTTTTTCGGGTGGTAATGACCGAAGAACTTTATTTCTCCTGTTAAGCAATATCATCCGTTCATACGCCTCTCCACTTACTTTTTAAAAGTATCAGATTTTAGGGGTTCTTTATATATGTCCACAAAGAAAGCATGCAACAAATAGCATCGCCTAGTAGGATTTATTTTTATTCCCTCTTTGTCTGTCGAGACGATGCCGCCTCCTGTGCTAGTAATAAAGTCAGGGACCGATCTCAACTGCAGGAGAAATAAACTCTTTCTAGGGCAGACCTTGTGGGGGATGAGTATGCCAGTTCCCTATTAACATCTTGTTATCTAGGTCACTGGTCAAAGAATTTGTAACAGCACCTGCATATCTTGTTAATATTTAACTACATCCTTCTTCATTTCACTTCTATGTGAAGAGTAATTAACTAGTGAGTAGCAGATCTGGTAATCAGGTGTGTAGCTGAATGGTAACTTACCTTTATCGTGCCTTATTAGTGATTTAACAGCGTTTGATCTAGAGGAATGAATACTAAACTGATCACTTGTTAGGAGAGAACAATACGAAAAAGCAATTCAATAGAGTAAAACATCAACCCTGATTAATATATTTAGTAATCAAAAATATGTACTTAATGTACACTTAGCAAATTTTGATATCACTATACATTCCCAACATCACCATGATACCAATTTAGAGTTTTCACCATAATCTCCATAGTTTCTATTAGTAGGCCAAGGAGCTTGGCATAGTCACCGTCTCTTCTGTAGGTGGTGGTATGTAATATAGAATATGATGTAACTTTCTGAAATCAATATTATCTGTATTCTCGCTGATATTAGTTATAGGTGCTGTAATGGACACTTTGGTTATGGTTTCATACAATTTATGCTCCAGTAAAGCTTATTGACAGAAATATCGCGTCAATGAACGTTAAGTGTTGCCTTGCATAATTATAGAAGCCATATGGTTTGTCTCTAATAACCTGGAGTTGTTCCAGCTGAAACTTCGAAACATTTTCAAATTTTTGAAAATAACTATACTACGTCATCAGTGTACATTTATTTTGTATACCATACGACTGTATTATCCATATAAGACATTGTATTACTGAAATATTGTAAAGGATCAGTATGATCCCTCAGTGTACTGCCTACACAAATTTTTATTCAGTTAATCTTTCCCCATGGATGACATTACTTTTATTTTCACGACTACAGCATTAAAAATATCTTCCAATAAGACCTAAAAAATAAATGAAAAATACCATTTCTTAGTTACTGCTAGCAAAGAGAACTTCATGGTCAGTATACGGCATGAACAATACGTGCAATATGTTATTTATTTCCTTTTTGTTGAAAGTTGCCATCGGCTCTCATTCTCCATTGTTCTCTTGTTACATTGATATAGACATAGAATGGAAATGGTATTTAGCGGAAAGACATCAATATGACATTATTCATTGGTTTCCATTCTGGAAACCGTGTTCTTAATAAAAGGTCGTAATTTACTAATTTAACTTGTGATATAGGCTCGGTTTCTGCTATTGTGCAAATTGAGTACCTGAAATAATTTCTCCATGAGAGTGTACACATTCAATAAGGAAAGGAACAAATTGGATATATTTTTAAAAAGTTTATATTCATGTTTTATTTGCCTTGGTGTCTTTAGGAAAGGTATTCATTGTTTTATTAACACAAAAGTTTTAATTTGCTGATTAATAAACTATCTACTTATCCTTACGTGGTCCAGGGAAATCTTAAGAGTTAACAGCATGTAATTTAAATGATACTAGTATACGTTCCAACAGATTAGCTTCTAAACAGGATCTTCGGGGATCTAGTCCTCAGGAAGAACACACATAATCCAGTTGTTTGAAATTTTTCATTCACATCACAGAACGCCCAGTGTTTCAGTCTCTCGAATGGATGATATTTAAGAATCTAAGGGGTTTTCTAGGCGTTACTTCTGTTAGTATACCAAATTGCTTATGCCTGTTAAGTTTAACTGCTATGGTCAGTCGAGGGGCCAAAGTGATTACCTCGGGCTCAATTATAAGCATCTTGTAAGCATGCATAGTATTCGACAGCACGTCGAAAGGGATGTGATGAAAACCAGTGGCTGTAACAAACATTCTCAAGGAAGCCCTCTGTCCATATCGTACATACACACATGTATACACTTGTTAGGGATGATCAACGCACTATGTTGGATACGTGAGACTCTGTTGTTAGAGTTCTCAGCACCGCACATTGTCCACTGTTGCCAACACACTTAGTGTTTTACTCTCTTAGAGTCAACGGGTAGGAAAGTCGCGCCGGCACTACGCAGAATTCGCCGTTTTCAGCAGCCAGAGCGCCGAGCAGTGCCGCCAACTGCGCCGCCGGTGGCGGAGCCGCGGCGCAGCAGGCGCGCAGTGGCGGCGGTCAGCGCGTTACGTTGGCCACCTTCCTCGCTGGGGCCGGCGCGGCCTCTCGCAGGATCTGCTCCGCCGCCAGCCACGACGCCACTTCCGGTTTGGCGGTCTCGATCAGACCGTAGCGCGCGGGCTGCGCCGCTGCTTCCTCCTGCAACAAATTGACGCGCAACTGCAATAACGGGCACGTAATGGTGGGCATCTACTGCTACACACCATACATAAAAACAACGCACTTTCTATAGAAAACTACAATTCCGTAACTTTGGGAGAGTACTTAAATAATACGGTGAAAAATATCGCTAGTTTTGGCATCTTTAGTAGGGAACGAACGATAAATGGATATGTAAGAGAAAAATATGCCAGAGAGAGTTCTGGGCGAGGAATGTCACGTGACGTCTCCCAACGGCTGGTTTTCGTTAATTCAATGGAGGGTGTCAAATCTCCGTGATTTTTGCAAATGTCTCAAACGATACGAGATATGAAAAAAAAAAAAAACGTAATGAAGCTAAGTTGTAGAGAATTTTCTCCTCTACCAATTAGGTTATTCATTTTTCGTGCCAGATTAACGGTACGTTTGCAATTACAATTATATTACAAACGGCTTTTTTATATAACTGCCGTATTTTTTGTCCGAAAAATTTGAAAAAAGAAGGTTCTGGTCTCTTGCGGTCTACAATCATGTCTGTAAAATTTGGAGGGTGTCAAATCTCTGTGATTTTTGCAAATGTCTCAAACGATACGAGATATGAAAAAAAAACCGTAATGAAGCTAAGTTGTAGAGAATTTTCTCCTCTACCAATTAGGTTATTCATTTTTCGTGCCAGATTAACGGTACGTTTGCAATTACAATTATATTACAAACGGCTTTTTGATATAACTGCCGTATTTTTTGTCCGAAAAATTTGAAAAAAGGAGGTTCTGGTCTCTGGCGGCCTACAATCATGTCTGTATAATTTGGTGCTGATCGGTTGAACGGTTCGTCTTAAAAACAGGGAACACTTACGGACAGACAGACAGACATATGAAAATCGCCGTTATTTTTGCAAATATCTCAGAAAAGCTACGAGCTATGAAAAAAAAACCACACATAAGACAGCAAAGTTGTAGAGAATTTTATCCTCTAAAAATTCGGTTATTCAATTTTCGTATCAGATGAATAGTTAAGCCGTTATTTTAATTTAAATTTCGTAACCTAAAGTGGGCCAAAATTGGTGGCCGACGGCTTCTCTTAGCTTCGTGTTTGTTTGTTTCACACTCAATTAGAACCGCACATTGTTCAGAGTTTTCTGGTGTGTATTTGATATCCTTTCAGAATATAAACCGCATTTGATAATTTTATCATGTGACTTCTGCCATTTTATACGTTTATAGGAATTGCATTTCATTCGGGTACAGATTACATCAAGAAAAATAAAAGATATCTATAATTATATTGTACTCAATAAAACGCACTTCAACATCAAAGAAAAAAAATCAGTTTGGAGAAAAGCAACAGTTGTACCTGAATAACAGTAACAGCTTCCACACAAGATGACATACTGAATCACTATTTAATATAAAAAACAAATAAATAAATAAATTATACTGTTCTTTCACAGTGGTAAAAACAATATGTGGTGTGTTTTGCAATCGTGCTGTGTACGGTGTGCTGTATGTTATCACTGTGCTGTGTGCTGTTTTCATTCCTCAGCTTGTCATAATTTTTTGAATGGTGTAACTTTGTTTCTGTCTGTATGTAAATCGGAACATGATGTAACAGATGTGAATTGACGATCCCTGTTTATACTGTGGTTTCACAGTGGTAGATTTTATACATGCTGTATATTACAAATTTGCTGAGTACTGTTTTTATTCTTCAGTTTATCGTAATTTTAAATAGCGAAACCTTTTTTCTTGGTTATAGGTAAATTTTATGTAAATTGACGAAACCTCAGCAGATACTCCTGCAATTGTTAACTTTATTATCGACAAAGGATAACAGTTGTAGGACTTCACATACAATAGCGCACTCTAGCGGCATGCTAAGGTAACATTATAGTGATCACAACACCGCCTGTTAGTAGCTTCTTGTCACTCACAACTGTACAATATGGTGGTTCTTTATTTATATATGACTGTACGAGTTTTATGACAACCAAACGGCATATTTTAATGTTGACAATCCACCAGTACAATCCAACTGGCTACAATATTCATTTATGTAATAATGTTACTATTTAGTGCAGGTATGTGATGAAAACTGTTGACATATGATTACCTATACATACAGTTATATTTCATGTTCCTTTGTTGGTTTTTTTGTAACCATACATTTTATGTTCACCGTTAGAGACCAGAAGATGAAGTCTGTGTACATCAAAACCATAAATAAAGACGAAATACCGCGATCTTGGCATTTCATTATTTACAAAATACATTTGAAAGATCGCTCCCTGCCACGAGCAAATTGTATTTGATATAAATATTGGTTTTTTTTTTTTTTTTTTTTTTTTTTGGTGGTGGGGTGAGGTAGGAGTTCAAGGTAAGCAGACAAATAAATAACTCTTCAAAAATTAAATTTTAAGTAAACGTCATAATCAATTCATGAAAATTGAATTTTATTTAATTAATTTGGTTTTTTTTATTGCTCTATAGGTGTCCTCTTGTTGGTAATACACCATGCTTATTGTTATTATAATTTGCTATAAGATTTTTCAGATTCTAAACCACACTTACACATGATGATATTTTTCGACCGTGTACAAATTCTAGTGATTGATCGAAGGGACGATATGGCATGGAAAGCCATACGAAGGTTGAGAAAGCGGGACAGCCAAAGAGTAAGATGGTTGCAGTTTTTGGAGTATCGCTAAGTGTAAATTCCAAAACCTAGACGCCATTTCAGACAACAGGACCATTTAAAGAAATAAAGGTCAAAGTCATACATAGGTAACATCAGCTAGAGATGACCATTATCTCCAGTTAAAAGACAGGAGGCTGATTGCAACCCAGCTCCAACGCTCCCTCCAGGCAGCAACAGGACGCGCAATATCAACACAAACAGTTGGAAATCGCCTTCAGGAATGTGGCCTCTACGCAGAGAGATCTATGGTAGTGTCTCATTGAAACAGATACGCCGTTTAGCCTGCAGCAACTGGGGGGAGGATCATCAGGATTAGAGTTGTACTGGACAATCCAATCGTTGTTCCCTCATGTGGAGAAAAAGCAGAACTTGGAACAATCCAGCTTACGTTCAGGAAACATCACCATATCATGGTGTTGAAGGAATGGTATGGGCAGAAGTCAGTGTTGGCGGACGTACGAACCTCTATGTCGTTTAGAATAGCGCTTTGACTGCTCAGAGGTATATAGACGAGATTCTTCAACATTTTATTGTGCCATTTTATGGTGCCATAGTAGATGGGTTCCTTCTGGTGGACTATAACGCTCGTCTCCAAAGAACTGACCTGGTGAACATCACGCTTGAAGCTGAGGGAACTGAACGATGGAGTGGCCAATTTGTTCACCGAACCCGATTTAAAAAAATCAGATGTTTGTAAATCTATCGGACCAAACTGCGTGGTCATCAGTCCGTAGCTTACAAACTACTTAAACTAAGGTAAACTAACCTAAGGACAAACACATACGCCCACGCCCCAGGGAGG
Source organism: Locusta migratoria (assembly GCA_026315105.1). NCBI lineage: Eukaryota > Metazoa > Arthropoda > Insecta > Orthoptera > Acrididae > Locusta > Locusta migratoria. The sequence goes on along the minus strand of CM048748.1, from coordinate 76,247,660 downwards.
ACTCGAACCTCCGACGGCGATCAACCACGCGCTCTGCAGTGAGGCGCCTTAGACATAAAGCCAATTAAGCCTGGCTGTAATGGACTTGGCAGACGCATTGTGGCCAGACCAGCACCTCCCACAACGGTTGAAGATATTGAATATTGGATATTGCACCCATGGTAGAAAGGCCAAATATCCCTCAAGAGCTGATTGATAACCTCATACTGTTCATGCCATGCAGGTGTGAAAGTGTACCGACCGACCGAGGTTAGATTAGATTAGAGGTGAGCACACGCCATTTCACTATTATGTTAGACCCATGGTGCCTCGCTCTAAGTAAACGCCATGTAAACCTCAAATAAAGAATTAGGAAAGTATCGTACTGAATCACACACAAATTAAAATTGTAACCAATACCTGATTACATACGTTCCTTATGTATCTCACCTGATCCCCTAATTGATTTTAGCAGAGCATATCTGCACCAGTTATCCACACTAGATCAAAAGCAGACCTACGGAACTGCGCCAGCGTCGTCCATAGTCTACAATATGAGTTTCCATTCTATTCTTAGGTCCAAAAGGTAAAGGACGTTAGTCAAACTGTTGCTGTCAGATGTTCTTAGTTGGGTTTACAGACCTTCGTATAGTAATCATCTACATACGCATTCGTAGGGTGCTTTATAGTGTTTCGGAGATTGCGGCTGGAGTAATTGATCTTTGCAGAACGAATATTCGAAAGCGCAACGTCCCATAGCTAGTTCTGCTAATTGCACCAGCAATATCCAGCGACTCCTCTAGTGAAACCCCGGATAAAAAGGACGCGGAGTAGAACGTTCCAGTTGTAATGATCGCTAAATTTAAAGCGTCCGAAAGAAACACGCCACACCATAATCATCACCTGAATGAGAATCTGATAAAAACGGTAACGTTCTTTCTACACGAAAAATCATAAGAACTTTACAAAGACAAAATATCGTCATCGAATGTGTACCGCCTTGCGGCAGAGATTATAGCCTTTGCGGAGAGTACAAGATGACCAGGAAATCTAGGAACCTGGAGTCTACATTATACTATTGACTGTTGGGATTCATATGTCGTACTAACCATTTGCACAGAACATAAACGCACACCGACCTCCAGCAAAATCAGCAATAGGCTACTTTCCTATGTCAAAAATATGGTTCGAATTGTCATTATTCTGAATGATTGTAACTTTAAACTGCATGTTCGGTCATTATTTTTACAAAACAGCAATTATTTGTATGTAATGAAAGCTTGATAACGTTTAAATTAAATAATATTAGTTCATGTGATCGAAAATGTTCTCTTATTGGCTGGAGTTCTGATGACGTATACTATACGAGGAAGACTTATGTATGCTATAGGAGTGTCAGTGAAAGTTACTAAATTTTTCCTTCCTATCTCAGTTTAGTTTCTTTGTGATGCAAAGCACATTTACGGCTATTATTTTGTGATAGATTGTAGAAACATTCAGAAGGGTAATGCCTTTAAGGTATCTTAGTTTTCAAAAGCAATCCTGGTTTCTACTTGTTGGAAATAAGAAATGCGAAAGCTACGTTTAAAGAAATTTATAGTTACATGTACATCTAACTGTGAAAGGAAAACAGCTGTTTCGCTTCATATTTTCTACCAACATCTTATCGCGTAAGAAAGCGAGTGGCGCCTGTAGAGGTGACCTGTATTTAACTGTTTATCACTATTGGAAACCCATGGATACAAGAATGGACAAGAGTTCAAGTGTTTATTTATTTCTTTGTCATGCTTCCTGTTCTTTTCTCTCCACTCCTGTATTCAAAGAAGAGCATGTTAGGTTGCAGGTGAGGTGAAACTAGCAAAGCTCTAGTACTGGAGTGCTTAGACATACGGCTGAGTAAGAAATTCGTTTGATTGGCAAATTCGATGGGTGGTTTTCGCACGCGAATTGGGAGGTCAATTCTTTGGAGACATTGCTGCCGGCCAATCAGAACGCTAGGTGGGAAGGCTGGATAGATTCGCGGCGGGACGACGAACCTGAGGCAGAACGTGCTCCGGGTTGCCTACGTGTAAGGAGTCTTTCTGCTGACGTTGATGTTTTGGAAGCGGTAATGTATAAAATTATCATCATTACGAGGGCACAACATGCAGATTATCTCATCACGGTACGCAAATCGAGTTTGCGTAAATTTTGTGCACATTTTAGTGGTCTAAGGGTATAATTAGATGTCACAGCTTCAGAACAATAGGCCTAACAGTTTTGGTCACGGAATCCAAAATTATCCAGTACTCTAAGAAATTTGTGCTTTTCGACGGATTTTCGATCGTTCTTTGGTACCCTTAAATTTTACGCCACGTATTGGTCATTCAGATTCTGTGTCCCATTTATTAAGTTTACATGCCATATTTGTTTGAAATCTTTAATGCTGTAATATTATCGTGCGAGAAGAAATTATAGTAATTTTCTTCAGATTTCTGTTTATTCTCTTTACACTTTTACATTTCCAATTGTTAGTCATTCAGACTATGTATGTGTGTGTTGTATTTTAGAAAAGTGGCAAATATTAAACTACTATAAGAATGCAAAACGCGGAAAATGCTAATTTGATTTCGTGCTTCAAATATAAGGTGGTGTCTATTACTTGTAACTGATACCGTGTATAGTGGATGCTGTGAATTTCCATATTGTCTACTGCTTTCCTTGCGATTTTGTTCACACTAATAGAGCTAGGAATTCATACATTTTCTTATGTTGGATTTATTTGTCCGGTATGCTAAGTAAACCAGCCAAGATTGATTTTCTGTGTAATGTTGGCTACTGAGAACCAATACCAGTAACAAAATTTGTGATAAAGTTAATCCACTCAGCAAGGTGCAAAAGTGCTCTGCACGGTAGCTGCTGCATGCAGTAGGTGGTAAGTGAGAGAATCAAATTCCTGACTTTCCTAATAGCATGACAATAAGAAAAGAAACTTGTTAGGAGATCCATTTGGTAAGTACGTAATCAGCTGCTTTGTAATGTTCCCCTTTGTACTGATTTAATTTTAGCTTTGACTTGCATCTAAGAAATAAATGTCGTCAAGGATAGGACTACGGTGCCACCTGTTTAAGAATGTGAAGTTCATGTCATATGATGTCCTGTTAGTTACATTGGTAATAACGAACATTTTATAAATTAAATGTTGAGATTTAATAGTAATTAAGCAAGAGTCAGTTTTTCATTTTCAACTATAGAACAATTTATTTCCTGCTATATTTATGTGTACCCTGACGATTAAATGTTGAGACTTAATAGTAATTAAACAAGAGTCAATCTTTTTATTTTCAACTATAAGATAATTCGTTCCCACTATATTTATGTGTACCCTGACGATTTTAATTAGGCTAAGATCAAGCTACTGTCTCTTGGACATACCCTTGTCATCTGTGGCGCCTAACAACTGTATAGTTCGTTTCTAGATGTATATTAAGGCAATATTGCCACAAGAAAGAGGTGTCACAGGGCTGGATGAATAAAATGCTATTTCTTGACCACTGTGCAGGCGTGCAGAGAGATAAGGCGCCTCTTTATCTAGGCTAGTCCGCCAGGTTCAGAGCCAGACGAAATCGACAGGCATGATTAGTAAGCCACACAGCCAGTAAATTCTGAATAAGGACTTGCAATCGAGCAGCGTGGGCTCTGTTAAACTGTTGCTTATTTACGGCTCTAAAGATACAAACTATTATTCACCATAAATGTATGTAAATAACAATTGTATCTTCGATTTTTACTTTTAAATGAACACATTATTGGTGGCCATCTAAAAATTATATGTTACGGTCTGACTCATGTAGTCACAGTTCGGATTCTTAGCAATATGTGTGTATACACAAATTAATCTTGCACGCTGATCACTTTTCACATATCGCTATTCACTTTTTTGGCCCACTTTAGGTTACGGTAGTAACACTAAAAGTGGGCCTTTGCAATCGTGTTTTGACAGCTCGAAATTTAAATAAAAATAACGGCTTAACCATTCACCTGACACGAAAATTGAATAACCGAATTTGTAGAAGAGACAATTCTCTACAACTTTGCTCTCATGTTTTTATCATATCTCGTATCGTTTCAGAGATATTTGCAAAAATAACGGCGATTTTGGGATGTCTGTCTGTCAATCTGTCCGTCTGTCCGTAAAGTGTACCTCGTTTTTAAGACGAACTGTTCAACCGATCAACACCAAATTCTACATACGTAATTGTAGGCCGACAGAGACCAGAACCTCCCTTTTTCAAATTTTTAGGATAAAAAATACGGTAGTAATACCATAAATAGCCGTTTGTAATATAATTGTAATTGAAAACGAACCGTTCATCTTACACGAAAATTGAATAACCTAATTGGTAGAGGGGAAAATTCTCTACAACTTCCCTCTATTATGTTTTTTTCATATCTTGCATCATTGCAGAGATATTTGCAAAAATAACGGCGATTTGACGATGTCTGTCTGGCTGTAACGTGTTCCCACTTTTTAGGTCGAACCGTTCAACCGACCGACAACAAATTTTACAACATAATTCTGGCTGCCAGAGACCAGAACCTCGCTTTTTCAAATATTTCGGACAAGAAATACGTTACTAATACCAAAAAAGGAACCTCGCTTTTTCAAATATTTCGGACAAGAAATACGTTACTAATACCAAAAAAGGAACCTCGCTTTTTCAAATATTTCGGACAAGAAATACGTTACTAATACCAAAAAAAAAGGCCAAATTTTAATTGCATATAAACCGTTTATCTGACGCTAAAATTGAATAACCGAATTTGTAGAGGAGAAGATTCTCCTCAGCTTTGTTCACTTATAGCTTTTTTTTCATATCTCGTATCGTTTGCCACTCCCATGAACCACAGACATTGCCGAGGTGGGGTGGTTTGTGTGCTTCAACGATACAGATAGCCGTACCGTAGGTGCAACCACAGCGGAGGGGTATCTGTGGAGAGGCCAGACAAACGTGTGGTTCCTGAAGAGGGGCAGCAGCCTTTTCAGTAGTTACAGGGGCAACAGTCTGGATGATTGACTGAGCTGGCCTTGTAACATCAGCTAATGTGGCTTTGCCACACAGCTACTGCGAACGGCTAAAAGCAAGGGGAAACTACAGCCGTTACATTTCCCGAGGACATGCAGCTCTACTGTATGAACATATGATGATGGCATCCTCTCGGGTAAAATATTCCGGAGGTAAAATAGTCCCCCATTCGGATCTCCGGGCGGGGACTACTCAGGAGGATGTGTTCATCAGGAAAGACAATACTGGCATTCTACGGGTCGGAGCATGGAATGTTAGATCCCTTAATCGAGTAGGAAAATTAGAAAATTTAAAAAGGGAAATCGATAGGTTGAAGTTAAATATAGTGGGGATTAGTGAAGTTCAGTGGCAGGATGAACAGGATTTCTGGTCAGGTGAGTACAGGATTATAAATACAAAATCAATTGGGGGTATCACAGGAGTAGGATTGATAATGAATAAGAAAATAGGAATGCGGGTAAACTACTATGATCAGCACAGTGATCGCATTATCATTGTCAAGATAGATACGAAGCCAACACCGACAACAGTAGTACAGGTTTATATGCCAACTAGCTCTGCCGATGATGAGAAAATCGAAGAAATATATGAGGAGCTAAAGGAAATTATTCAGACAATTAAGGGAGAGGAAAACTTAATCGTTATGGGAGACTGGAATTCGGTAGTAGGACAAGGAAGGGAAGGGAGAATAGTAGGTGAATATGGTCTGGGCAAAAGGAATGAAAGAGGAAGCCGCCTGGTAGAATTTTGCACAGAACATAATTTAGTTATAACAAACACCTGGTTCAAGAATCACAAAAGAAGGTTGTATACGTGGAAGAGACCAGGAGACACCGGAAGATACCAGATAGATTTTATAATGGTAAGACATAGATTTCGGAACCAGGTTCTACAGTGTAAGACATACCCAGGGGCAGATATAGACTCTGACCATAACTTGTTCGTTATGAACTGTAGGCTGAAACTAAAGAAACTACAAAAAGGTAGGAAAATAAGGAGATGGGACCTGGATAAATTGAAGGAACCTGAGGTTCTTAAGAATTTCAGAGGGAGCTTTAGGCAACAATTAACAGAAACAGGGGAAAATAAAACAGTAGAGGAGGAATGGGTGAAATTGAGAGATGAAATAGTGAAGGAAGCAGAGGACAAAATAGGTAGGAAGGAAAGACCTACAAAAAATCCTTGGATATCACAGGAAATACTAAATTTAATCTATGAAAGGAGAAAATATAAAAATGCAGTAAATGAAACAGGCGAAATGGAGTACAGACGACTAAGAAATGAGATTGTCAGGAAGTGCAAAATGGCTAAGCAGGAGTGGCTAGAAGGCAAATGCAAGGATGTAGAGGAATGTATAAATAGGGGAAAAATAGATACAGCCTACAGGAAAATAAAAGAAATATTTGGAGATAAGAAAAACAGCTCTATGAATATCAAGGACACTGATGGAAAACCAGTTCTCAGCAAAGAAGGGAAAGCTGAAAGGTGGAAAGAGTATATAGAGGGGCTCTACAAAGGAAATGAACTTCGAGACAATATTGTAGGAAGGGAAGAGGATGTAGATGAAGATGAAATAGGAGGTACTGTACTGAGAGAAGAATTTGACAGAGCCCTGAAAGACCTAAGTCGAAACAAGGCCCCTGGAGTAGATGATATTCCCTCAGAGCTACTGAAGTCTCTGGGAGAACCAGCCATGACAAAATTGTTTCACCTGGTGTGTAAGATGTATGAGACAGGTCAAATACCCTCAGACTTTAAGAAAAATGTTATAATACCCATTCCAAAGAAAGCAGGTGGAGTCAGGTGTGAAAACTACAGAGCCATCAGTTTAATAAGTCATGATTGCAAAATATTAACACGAATTATATACAGAAGGCTGGAAAAGCTGGTAGAAGCCGACCTCGGGGAAGATCAGTTTGGATTCAGGAGAAATGTAGGAACACGGGAGGCAATACTCACTTTACGGCTTATCCTAAAAGATAGATTAAGAAAAGGCAAACCTACATTTCTAGCTTTTGTAGATTTGGAGAAGGCTTTTGACAATGTTGAATGGAATAAACTCTTTCAAGTTCTGAAGCAAGCAGGAGTAAAATACAGGGAACGTAAGGTTATTTACAACTTGTACAAAAACCAGACAGCGGTTGTCAGAGTTGAAGGGCATGAAAGGGATGCAGTGGTTGGAAAGGGAGTAAGACAGGGTAGTAGTCTTTCTCCATTGTTATTCAACTTGTACATTGAGCAAGCTATAACGGAAAGCACGGAGAAATTTGGTGAAGGAATTAAAGTTCAGGGTGAAGAATTAAAAACATTGCGTTTTGCCGACGACATAGTAATTCTGTCAGATACAGCAAAGGACCTGGAAGAGCAATTGAACGGAATGGACAGTGTGCTGAAAGGTGCATATAAGATGAACATTAACAAGAGCAAAACTAGGGTAATGGAGTGCAGTGTAAGAAAATCAGGTGATGCTGAAGGAATTAGATTGGGAAACGAAGCAATAAAGGAGGTAGATGAGTTTTGTTACTTGGGCAGTAAAATAAGAAATTATGGTCGCAGTACAGAGGATATAAAATGCAGAATGGCAATGGGTAGAAAAGCGTTCTTGAAAAAGAGAAATTTGTTAACATCGAATATTAATTTAAGCATAAGGATGTCCTTCCTGAAGGCATTTGTATGGAGTGTTGCCTTGTATGGGAGTGAGACATGGACGATAAACAGTGCGGACAGGAAGAGGATTGAGGCTTTTGAAATGTGGTGCTACAGAAGAATGCTGAAGATTAGGTGGGTGGATCGCGTAACTAATGAGGAGGTACTGAACAGAATTGGGGAGAAAAGGAATTTCTGGCATACCTTGACTAAAAGAAGGGATAGATTGGTAGGACACATTCTTAGACATCAAGGAATTGTGAATTTAGCATTGGAGGGAAGTGTATGGGGAAAAAATCGCAGGGGAAGACCAAGAGATTGATACAGTAAGCAGATTCAGACAGATGTAGGTTGTCGCTCTTATGTGGAGATGAAGAGGCTTGCTCAAGATAGGGTATTGTGGAGAGCTGCATCAAACCAGTCTCCGGACTGAAGACCACATCAACAACAACGTATCGTTTGAGAGATATTTACAAAAATAACAGAGTTTTGACACCCTCCACTGAATTAACGAAAACCAGCCGATCGCAGATGTCATATGACATTCCTCGCCCAGAACTCTCTCTGGCATAAGCCATCTTGCGTTACGTATTTGATGATTTTCTTATTTTAACTTACACGTTGTCATTTCAAAGCAATGGCGCACTGAAGAATTAACAAAAACAACTCGTTCTTCGTACGATAAATGGTAATCTAGAGTCTACAAATACCATATTAGCATGAGTTAACAACGGCCATCAATAGTATAATATGGAAGAACGCAGGTTCCAAATGTTGGCAGTAGCGTAGACTGTGATGTTAAAAGCTCACTGGTTCAAAACCCGCCACTACCTATTTTTTCCTAGAAGGGTTTCAGACACTCTTATTAATTAATTTTTTGTGTAAATTATAATTTTGGTCCAAAATGTTTGCAAAAACTTATAAAACTACAAATCTAAAGTTCAGTGCGGTATTTCCTTTGCGATAATTTGCAACCTGCAGGCTATTGGTGGATAAAAATGAAAACTATTTTGTTTGTTCCATGCCCATCAGGCAAGTTACTATGTGTGTATCCTTCTGATTTCCGCTAACATTTCACGATCTTCTCTCCCCGCCTATTTTAATTTTGCTGTTTCTTCTCCGAACTAATAGTATGCACTCAGTCTTTGTCAGTAATTCTCTCCGAGCCTTGTACAACCTCCCTCAATAGCTTGCTTATGAAATTGTATATATTTCTAAGGGTTGCATGCTGTAGTTTTTATTCTTACTTTTCCGTCTTTGATATTATTTCACATTTCTGGTTTTTGAGACTGGACTTCATCCGTCTCTGTAATCGTTCCCAATCGCGTGTACTTGCATTTCATTCGCTTCCTTTTGTAATTCTGATTATTTCTATGGGTTGCATGCCTTAGTTTTTATTTTTATTTTTCCGACTGTAATTACTTCACTTTTCCAGTTTTTGAGACTGGACTTCTTCCGTCTCTGTAATCGCTCCCTGTCGCGTGTTGCTACATTTCAATAGCTTCCTTATGAAATTCTACGCATTCTAGGGGTTGCATGCCGTAGTTAATTTTCTTTATTTTTCGGAAATTGAATTTGTACATTTTTAATAATAATAATTGATAATAAACGAGATATTCCAGTCTCCCTGACGTATTTCTACAAGACAAACATTGGTGGAGGTGTATTACCGTCTTTAGCTAGTAAATGAAAGGCGTTCTTTTCTTTGTGTGCTATACGCGTTTCGCTTCTTTATTTTTGACGCATCATCAGTGGCATGTAATACATGTTATTTTTGTATAATATTGTAGTACAGTCATAATATTATATTTATTTTTCACAGTATGACAGTGTACTCGTTTTTGAACGTTTGTTTACAATGTTTAGTGTTGCCAACTGTCGGTTTTCGTCTGTCACTTGTTCGTGTTCCTTGTATCTCTGAGTGTATCAGCTGTTTTTTGTTTGTGTTGGTGTCTGTGTATAGAGTGTGAGTGTGTGTGTGTGTGTGTGTGTGTGTGTGTGTGTGTGTGTGTGTGTGTTATTTGTGTTAGTTTTCGCCGGCCGCGGTGGCCGAGGGGACTGAGGCGCTCCAGTCACGGTCTGCACGGCCACTACGGTCGGGGATTCGAATCCCCCCTCGGGCATGGATATTTGTGCCTTCCTTAGTCTTAGCTAGTTCATAAGTAGTTTGTAAGCTTAGGGAGTGATGACCCCGTAGTTAAGTCCCATAAGTTCTACAAACATTTGAACATTTGTTAGTTTTTTTTTTTTTTTTAATATGGCAGTAGCGGGAAGGGGGCAACGAGGGGGAAAAGGAGGTAGGGCATTTCATGTTTCATTACTGTTTTTCACTGTTTCTGTGTCCATGTTGATCAGTGAGTTGTTACTTATGTTGATCTGATCGTTGATCACTTTCTTATTCATTGCCAGGGCTCTCTGTATATGAAAGTTTTCTTGTAGTGTCAGGATTTTTCTGTCTTGATTATTGGTTATGATAATTTTCATATCTTGTTCCATGGTGGATGATTCATGTCCGTGCTCTATCAGGTGTTCTGCAAAGGTGGAGTGGCTATTTTCATACTTCGAGCTTCTTATATGTTCTATATATCTGGTTTTGAAGTTTGTAAATAAACGTATAAAACGAATACACAGTGAAGTGATGATGCAAGGGTTTTCATCACGAACGAAAATACCGTATCCAACTGAAGACCTCACAAACATCTCCAGGAAGACACAAATGGAATAACACAGAAAACCGTAAGTAGGGCTAAAAGCTGGATAATTAATTTAACTTTGCAAAAGCTAGTGCTACAGAATTTGTTTCTAACCTAGTAGATCTGAACTTTAGAAATTGTAACAAGACTATTAACTGTCATACTGTGAAATGTGTATATAATATTATGACTGTACTACAGTATTATACAAAAATAACATGTATTATAGGCAACTGATGATTCTTCAAAAATAAAGAAGCGAAACACGTTTATGTTGGTGTTGTGATCTTCAGTCCGGAGAGTGGTTTGATGCACCTCTCCACAATACCCTATCCTGAGCAAGCCTTTTCATCTCCTCATAAGAACGACAACCCACATTCACTTGAATCTGTTTACTATACGCGCCTCTTGGTCTCCCTCTGAGATTTTTACCCCACACACTTCCCTCCAATGCTAAATTTACGATGCCTCGATGTCTAAGAATGTGTGCTACCAAGCGATCCCTTCTTTTAGTCAGGGTATGCCAAAAATTCCTTTTCTCACCAGTTCTGTTCAGTACCTCTTCATTAGTTATGTGATCGACCCACCTAATCCTCAGCATTGTTCTATAGCACCACATTTCAAAAGCCTCTATCCTCTTCCTGTCCGCATAGTTTATCGTCTATGTTTCACTACCATACAAGGCAACACTCCACACAAATGCCTTCAGAAAAGACTTCCTTACACTTAAATTAATATTCCCTGTTAGCAAATTTCTCTTTTTCAAAAATCCTTTTCTTCCCATTGCCATTCTGGATTTTATATCCTTTGTAATGCGACCATCATTTGTTATTTTACTGCCCAAGTAGCGAAACTCATCTACCTCCTTTATTGCTTAGTTACCTAATCTAATTCCTTCAGCATCACCTGAGTTTCTTACACTGCACTCCATTACCCTAGCTTTGCTCTTGTTTATCTTATAAGCACCTTTCAGCACACTGTCCATTCTGTTCAATTGCTCTCCCAGTTCCTTTGCTGTATCTGACAGAATTACTATGTCGTCGGCAAAACGTAATGTTTTTAATTCTTCCCCCTGAACTTTAATTCCTACACCAAATTCCTACGAAATGCGTATGGGATACAAAAAAAAAAAGAAAAAGAAAACACGCCTTTCATTTAGTTGCTAAAGACGGTAATACACCTCCATCACTTTCATATGCAACTAAGGACGATGGAAATCGAAACAAAACTGAAGAAAAACATAGTTTATTAAACTCAGTTTTCGATAATAAAAATAATTCTTGTGTCAGGGGGTTGGTTAGTGAGTGTTGTTGGCGTGCACTGGTTTGGTGCCAGGTGTATCGCCCGCCAGTGGTAGTGTGGGGAGCGGCGTTTCTACGGCAGTGCGCGGCGGCGTCGTCGGCAGCGGCGCTATTGATTGCGCGGCGCGGCAGGCGTGCTCCCCTTTAAAGGCGACCCAGTGTGGCGGCTCGGCACAGCACAGCACCGGCACTGGCAGCAGCAGAGGCCGGCGGATCATTGACCCAGCGGCGGCGGCCAGGCTGCGCCCGCCCGCACTGCAGCCGGCGGGCGGCGGGCAGTACACAGGGACACGCCAGGCACGCGGCGCAAAGCGGCCCACAGTCGCCGGACACCAGCCCAGCTCCACTGTGCACCAGGCGCCAGACCCTCTAGACGCGCACCTACCGCTCCCTAATGTACCTGGCCATGGACTTTTTACTACATCTGCCGGCCGCAGTGGCGGAGGGGACAGAGCCGCTCCAGTCACGGTCTGCACGGCCACTGCGGTCGGGGCTTCGAATCCCCCCTCCTATTTGTGCTGTCCTTAATGTTAGCTAGTTCGTAAGTAGTTTGAGGGTTTAGGGACTGATAACCCCTTAGTTAAGTCCCATACGCTATACAAACATTTGAAATTTATTTTTTTTTACTACATCCACATCTACATACATACTCCGCAATTCACCGTAAGGTGCGTGGCGGAGGGTACACTGTACCACTACTAGGCATTTCCTATTCCACTCCCAAATGGAACGAGGAAGAAAAGAATGCATATATGCCTCTGTATGAGCCCTAATTTCTCTTATCTTGTCTTTGTGATCACTACGCAAAATGTAAGTAGGTGGCAGCAAGATCTTACTACACTCAGCTTCAAATTCCAGCCCTCTAAATTTCCTCAACAGAAATTCACGAAAAGAACGTCGTCTTTCCTCCACAGATCCCCAATTGAGTTGCCGGAGCATTTCCGTGACACTAGCACATTGGTCGAACCTACCAGTAACAAACATAGCTGCTCGAGTCTGAACCGCCTCTATGTCTTCCTGCTTCGGTTCCCAAACACTTCAGCAATACTCAAGACGTGGTCGTACAAGCGTTTTATACGCAGTCTCCTTCACAGGTGAACTACATCTTCCCAAAATTCTCCCAATAAACCGAAGTCGGCTGTCCGCCTTACTCACAACTGTCCTTACATGCTCATTCCATTTCATATCGCTCTGTAATGTTACGCCTAGATATTTGAATGACGCGGCAGCATCAAGAAGCTCACTACTAATGTTGTAATCGAACATTATGGGATTATTTTTTCTACTCATGTGCATCACCTTACACTTTTCTACATTGAGAGCTAGCTGCCATTCTTCGCACCAACTAGACATTTTGTCTAAGTCATCCTGTATGCTATTACAGTCAGTTACAGATGTCACCCTCCCATACACCACAGCATCATCAGCAAACAGCCGCAAATTACAACTTACTCTGTCCATCAGATCATTTATATAGATAGAAAATATTAGCGGTCCTATCACACTCCCCTGGGGCACGCCTGACGATACACTCATCTCTGATGAACACTCGCCGTCGAGAAGAACGTATTGCGTTCTATTACACACACACACACACACACACACACACACACAAACACATGATGGTGACACAGTGCACCGAAACCAGTCGTCACTTAATAAATTATTAGTTTGCGAACTTGACTTGTCATTTGGAAAGTACTTGTTGTCGTCTTCACTCCTGTCGCCTTGTGTAGTTTAGCGAACAAACTAATTCGGAAGAGCGCTCCCACAGACGAACTACGCGAACTAGTTCGCAGATCCCTCGCCTCTTAGTTCGTCCGCTCCTTTTCCGAAGACTGACGGGTAAGTCTTCCAGCCAGTCACAAATCTGTGATCCTATTCCATAAGCTCGTATCTTCGTTAGCTGTCTGCAGTGTGGCACCGCATCCAACGCCTTTTTGAAGTCGAGAAATACACAATCCGCCAGTTGCCCTTCATCCATGGCTCGCAACATGTAATGTGAGATTGTTGTTGTTGTCAAGATTACCTGACATTGTCTGGTCTGGAGGCGATCAATTCGTTTTATAGTTTCCAAACGACAAGTCAAGATCGCAAACTAACAATTTATTAAGTGACGACCGGTTTCGGTGCACTTTGTCACCATCATTTGGTCATATATATGTTACAATCTGGTCATCTTATTAAAAATGGGTATAAAATAACAAGTGCAACATTTCACTTACTTACTATATAAAAATACATAAGGTAAAAACATGACAGCTAACAAAATACTGACAGCTCTGTAATGTAAACTAGAATTTTCAGAGCTGTCAGTATTTTGTAACCTGTCATGTTATTAACTTAAGTATCTTTTTATATAGTGACTTAGTGCAACGTTGAACTTGTTATTTTACACTCAATTTCTTAACAAGATGACCAGATTGTAACATATATATGACCACATGATGGTGACACAGTGCACCGAAACCAGTCGTCACTTAATAAATTATTAGTTTGCGAACTTGACTTGTCAATTGGAAACTACTTGTTGTTGTCGTCTTCACTCCTGACAGTGGTTTGATGTCGCCTTGTGTAGTTAGCGAACCAACTAATTCGGAACAGCGCTCTCACAGACGAACTACTCGAACTAGTTTGCAGATCCCTCGCATCTTAGTTCGTCCGCTCCTTTTCCGAAGACTGACGGGTAACAGCGAGAGGACGCCAGAGCGCGCAGAATCGCGTGATTCTCTTCAGCCAGTTGCCGTCATTTCGAGCTGAGATGCAGCTCAGCTGTAGTTTTAGTAACGGTAGCAAAAGACAAAAACGAACGGAAGAACCAAAAAGAGCGACCTACTTCGCGGCCGAGCTGCTAACTAAAAGGAGAGCTACTGGTCGCGAACTAAAAGATGCGCGATAGGTCGCGAACTAAAATATGCGCGACCTCTAAAAGATGCGCGATAGATCGCGAACTAAAAGATGTGCGATAGTTTGCGAACTAAAAGATGCGCGGTAGTTCGCGAATTAAAAGATGCGCGATAGGTCGCGAAGTAAAATATGTGTGATAGGTCGCGACTAAAAGATGCGCGATAGGTCGCGAACTAAAAGTTGCGCGATAGGTCGCGAACTAAAAGATGCGCGATAGGTCGCGAACTAAAATATGCGCGATACGTCGCGAACTAAAAGACGCGCGATAGGTCGCGAACTTAAAGATGCGCGATAGATTGCGAACAGAATTAAAAATCACGTGTTTGCCTTCTTCTGATGAGAGCCATTTCGAGGTTAGCGTCTGCCTGCTAGATTACATAGTTCAGTGCTACAAAATTTCTGCTTTGAAATATTCTGCACTCTGCAATATCTGACTAATAAATTCAACAATGCCAAGATTTAGAGATAACTCTAAAATTAAACGCCAGAAACTATCCACAAACCGTTTGTTTTGGTTTGCATGATATCGTTAGCGGCTCAAGCAGCAAGCGCATGAAGCAGCTCTGGGGGAACTTCTCTCTCCACCTGCATGCGCAGACCACGCCGCTCAGCCGTCACTGGCAGCGGACGAACTAAAAGAACGAACTAGTTCGCGGCAGAGTCGCGAACTAAAGTGAGCGCTTCCGAACGCGAACTATTACGCGCTGGTCTAGTTTGATGCAGCTCTCTACCCTACTCTGTCCTGAGCAAGCCTCTTCTTCTCGTCATAAGACCTGCAACCTACACCCATTTGAATCTGCTTACTGTATTCATCTCTTGGTATCCCTCAGCGGATTTACTCCACACACTTCCCTCCAACGATAAATTCACGATTCCTTGATCTCTAAGAACGTGTCCCAATCGATCCCTTCATTTAGTCAAGTTATGCCAGAAATTCCTTTTCTCCCCAATTCTGTTCAGTACCTCCTCATTGGTTACGCCATCAACCCTCCTAATCTTCAGCATTCTTCTGTAACACCAAATTTCAAAATCCTCTATCCTCTTCCTGTCCACACTGTTTATCGTCCATGTTTCACTTCCATACAAGGCAACACTGCATACAATTGCTTTCAGAAAGGACTTCCTTACGCGTAAATTAATATTCGATGTTAACAAATTTCTCTTTTTCAAAAACGATTTTCTTCCCATTGCCATTCTGCATTTTATATCCTCTGCGACCATAGTGTGTTATTTTACTGTTCAAGTAACAAAACTCAGTTACCACCTTTACTGATTCGTTACCTGATTTAATTCCTTCAGGATAGCCTGATTTTCTAAGACTGCATTACGTTACCCTTGTTTTGCTCTTGTTCATGTTCATCTTATATCCACTTTTCAACATACTGTCCATTCCGTTCAACTGCTCCTCCAGGTCCTTTGTTGTCTCTGACAGAATTACAATGTCATGAGCAAAACGCAAGGTGTTTATTTCTTCAACCTGAACTTTAAATCCTTCCCCAAATTTCTCCTTGCTTTCCTTTATAGCTTGCTCAATGTACAAATTGAATAACGTTGGGGAAAGACTACAACCCTGTCTTGCACCATTCCCAACCTCTACATTCCTTTCATGCCCTTCAACTTTGATAACTGCTGGCTGGTTTTTTTACAAGTTGTAAATAACCTTCCGCCCCCTATATTTTACTCCTGCTTATTTCAGAATTTGAAAGAGTGTATTTTAATCAACTTTGACAATAGCTTTCTCAAAATCTACAAAAGCTAGAAGTGTAGGTTTGCCTTTCCTTAATCTATCTTCTAGGAAAAGCCGTAAAGTGAGGATTGCCTCCCGTGTTTCTACATTCCTCCTGAATTCAAACTGGTCTGTTAATTGTTAATATATATTTAAATTCATTGTCTGTGGAAGTACGTAGGATTTTTATTATCAGTGACATCATATATTTTTAGATCTAGCTAACCGGTTTGTAAGGAACCTTTTTACACTCAAGTGCACTATTTGGCAAAAAGCAATATATCGATCATTTCCTATGAACTTCTACAGCTGTTATTATAGAGGGTGTCCCATTTGTGTTGACCAACCAACAGCTTTCGTAAAACGACTCTCACCGATACCAATGTAAGGCAGGGGTTGATGAATGTAAATATTTTGAAACACTAATTCGAAAGCATATACATTTCAACATTTTGAATATTTATTAATTATTTGTAGTGTGTAACGGCCTTCCTGCGACCTCAGAACTGACTTACCCAGCCACTTATAGAGGGCCCTACAGTTTAACGTGGTTCCTAACCACGAATCACAATAAGCTGAGCCAATGGTTTGTGGGCAGTTTGTGAAATGAGCCTGAACAGAATGGATTACATTTGAGACGATATAGAAAGCCAGCTCCGATTCTGACCCCAGTACCCAACCTCACTAAATTCTGCGGTTCCGTCTTTTGACGCGGTGGCCGAGGGGACTGAGGCGCTCCAGTCACGGTCTGCACGGCCACTACGGTTGGGGGATCGAATCCCCCCTCGGGCATGGATATTTGTGCCGTCCTTAGTCTTAGCTAGTTCACAAGTAGTTTGTAAGTTTAGGGACTGATGACGCCGTAGTTAAGTCCCATAAGCTATACAAACATTTGAACATTTTTTGGTTACGTCTTTTGAGGAAGTACTGAATTGCCACTCCTTCACAGACTTCTTCACAGACGTTCAAAAACCTCATTAGTAGCGCCCTCAGAGGAGTTCAAATTACCATAAAGGGTGGACTCATTCGACATAACTACGGATACTTTTGATAATATAGTAAATGTACTGAACTATTTTCGAAATGATATGTCACAACAGCCGAAACACGCTTTGTGGTAAAAGTCAATGTGGGAAATGTAATTGCCCGTAAAAGACAATTGTGCTGCAGGTGTAAAGAAAATAATGGAATCTTTGGCCGAAGATAAAGAGAAAATAATAGAATATTTTAGTTGTCAAAGCGATGTCGTCTAAGATCTAGACCGAGCGAGGTGGCGCATTGGCAACACGCTGGACTCGCATTCTGGAGAGTGGTGCAAATCCAGCTCCAGCCATCCAGGATTTGGTTTTACTTGATTGTTCTATCACTACACGCTACTATATGGATGGTTCCTTTGAAAGGGCACGGACAGTTTTCTAGCACATTCTTAACGCAAAAATGCGGGCGTCAGCTCCGATGGAATATTAAATCCTAATCTTCCTTCCTGTTTTCTCTGAGCTCTGACTGCCACATTACAGTGTTGCCCACCCAAAATGCATCAGCCTGTCGGAAGCATCAGAATCCGGTGCAAGTTACATCAAGCTTTTGCGTCGACGAGAGGTGCATATAGTTTGCATTTCTGCTCAGAGGGACTAAGTCTCGTACAGATGCATACAGGTATTCGTTTTCCCTCCATCTATATGTAAGTGGAACAGGAAAGCAAGTGACTAGTAGTGGTTCTAGGTACCCTCCAATATGCATCTTTGGGTGGACTGCGGAGATTGTATCTAGGTGTAAAACAGACGGCCTTGTGGAAGTACTGTAATTATAATTTCCTACAGTAGTTTTGAGTAAATAGCTTCAGTATGCGTTGCATAAGACAGCGAAAGTCTCTCTGATTTCAATAATTGCTGCCTATAAGAATTGCGAAAGAATTCAGAGAAAGCTGTGATCATGTCTGACACAACCATCTCATCCGGATCACGAATTTCGCCCGACCTTTTCCCAATTCACGAATTCGGAATCCTCCCAAATCTATCATCTCCCATACGTATTCCAGTTAGCACGAGAGTTGCTATGGACTACTTTTGGGCGAAGATTCCATGGGCTGCATAAGACCGCGGTAGTGAGGACAGGTAGATCGTAACTTGAAATATTGTATCAAGGACCTGTTCATTGAGGTGGTTAGGAGAGTTTTGGACGACGTTTGGGGTACTTTCTACATCTACATACATATTCTGCAATCCACGCAAAGGTGCATGGTGGAGGGTACTCAGCACCACTACTTGTTTTCCTGTTCCACTCCCGTACAGAACGAGGGAAAAAAGATTGCTTATATATGCATTTGTACGAACGCTAATCTCTCTGATCTTATCGTTCGGGTATTTATGCGAAAAGTAGACAGTGGAACCGTTCTGTAATCCATTTCAAAATTCGGCCCTTTAAATATCTTCCACAGTGTTTCTCGAAAAGAACGTTGACCCCTTCCAACGACTTTCATTGGAGCTCCCGAAGCAATTCTGTGACACCTACTCATTGGTAGAATCTATCAGCTATAAACCTAGCCGCTCGCCTCTGAACAGCTTCTATGTCCTCCTTTAAACCGTGGTGGGGATCCCAAGCACTTGAGTAATACTCAAGACGGGGTCGTACAAGCGTTTTATAAGCGGTCTCCTTTACAGACGAATCACATCTTGACAAAACTCTCTCAATTAGCCTAAGTTGACCATCCGGCTTCCCCACCACTTTAAAGACAGGGAAGCCGTGGTAGGTAGAATATGTTATCTTGGGGTGAGCTCGTAAACTGATAGCAGCACTGGGGGGATCTACCGCCGATATTGAGGGAATAATTCAGGTGCAAATGATGATATGAGTGAGTAAATCATAGGGTATGGGACTGGAGGATCGGATATATATTGTTGCATAGATAACAGAATTTTGAAGAAGAGATAGTCAACTTGAGCCTATCAGCAAACCACTGTGTTATTTACAACAATTCTCCTATATTCCCAGTCAAAAGTGTGCAAGAAAAGCGGCTAGTTGGTGAGGAGGGAGCGGCTGTCGCTGTCAGGCTATGATGAAAGACATGGGAGAGAGTAGCGGGGTTAGCAGTGGAAATGCATATAGATCATGTTAAGCTACGCAAACATCAAGTGGATCTCGAGTAGGGAGTAGGTCGGTCGGGTTTTCAGTTGGAATACAGTGTACAGGATGACCAGGCAGTCTAAAATAGTTTAGGGAAACAATTGAAAAATTTTATTTTAAAAGTTTCTGATAAGTTTTACAAGTGTTCTTCCACTGCGACAAACGCCTTGACAAAGTGACCAAGGCTGTCCACCTTGTAGGACAGAGCCGGCCAGAACCAGTATTGAACGCTGATTCTAAAATGACGCCACCCTTCTGGCGTCCGTGCTGAAACTACTGACGTTTACTTGCTACCGTGGACCCAATAGCAGACACCCGAGTTTGATCATGTATGCTACTGCAGTAGGCCTCAGAGGTGCCTTGGCTCTCTTCCATTCCAGTCTTCGTACAGAACAGACGCACTCCAGAGGCCCAGTCTCTGTGCGGGGCGAACGGCTTCGTGCCGCCCGCTCCCGCCTAGCGGCTGTTCGGTATCAGCCACCTACTGTCTGAACTGTAACCGTTACCTTTTCCGTTTTCTAATCCGCTTAGACTGTCATTCATTGCATCGGACTCAGGAAGAGTCCCGCTATGTATCCCGTACTTTCAGAATATAGCCAATATTAACTTGAACTTATTTCTTATTTATCAATGTCACCACTTTCCTAGAGCACCCACAAGCCTTCACCGCTTCGCCTTCAGTCCTGACAAAATCTTCAAAGTATCTTATTTGTACATTGGTGGGATGGGTTGTACAATTTTGGTATTATCCGTGAGATAAAGGTTAAGTGCTGTACTACAGTATGGAAAGCAAGTGGAATTTGGTGTTGGGTGTATGATGGTTGGAAAGACGGGGTGGGGTGGGTTATTTTGGTGGACGATTTTCAGGATATGTTCAATTGTTAAGCTTATGGGACTTAACTACGGGGTTATCAGTCCCTAAACTTACAAACTACTTATCAACTAGCTTATCCTAAGGACGGCACAAATATCCATGCCCGAGGGGGGATTCGAACCCCCGACCGTAGTGGCCGTGCAGACCGTGACTGAAGAGCCTCAGTTTAGGATATGGAAAATGTCTTTAGCCGAGGGAGGTGGGCAGCGAGACATGGAGTGCATGGGATGTTCAGTGGGTTCAAGAGGAATTCAGCCGGATACCAGTAAAGTATTCCTTAGGTCTACTTGAGGGACACTTTGATGACGAAATTATCGTGCACCATTGATATGTACGAAGGTCAATAAAAAGTAAAGGCTCGGTTTTTAAATTTCAAGAATTTCAAATGGAACGAGTTAAGTTCAAAACCACAATATTAACGGATAATGTATGGCTTTTCAGGAAAATCGCCGTCCAGTTCCGCGGTATTGGATCAAGGGCCTTGTGCTCCGGTGCGGTAAAACTCACGATCGGTGCATATACTGGGCTGCCGGTCCGCTTTTCATCAACCGGCGGCGTTCGCCCTGCTGCTTCTATACAGCGACGAGCCCGGAGCCCGACAGCGCTGATACCCACTGTTGCATCGGCGTAAACATGTTTACCTTTCATGAATCCCAATGAGCGCTGCACCTGTCTACCACCAACATCGATTTCGGCCATTTTGCTGGCGACTGCAATACTGGCATCTGTTGGCGCAGAAAGCTGCTGCAGTAGAGGCGTAGAGGAATATTACGAGATTCAAAATTTTCAGGTATGAAAAATGATGAAAGATAGAAAAATAGGATGCATAACATTTTGACTGAACTTCGTATTTATCAGCACGTACTACATATTGTGAAGGGAAGTTAAGAGTAAATTAAATGGGTTGCCATAAGTCCTCAGTTAGCTCCGAGTATTGCTAAATTTGTACACGGTGCACTTCGAGGATGTAGCGGTGAAGACCGAAGGCGTGCTACAGATATGCAGAGGACACCTGTGTGGTGTGATCATACGACAGAAATAACTTACAAGTATACCTTAAGCATCTCATTGGCATACGATAGCATCAAGTTCATCATGGAGGTAGAACAAAATCTTACCGATTTCGTCATGAAGAAAAATCTGAACTGCTCGCGGAACACTCTGTCTAAAGGAAATTGCAGTCGTCCAGTGGAACGCAGTTCTATGTTGAAATCCTCGATATTTAGAAACAGACCCATCTGCAAGAGAAGGAGCCTGCCGAAGGAGTTACTGCACCTGCGGGAAACTTTACGCAAAAACACCTCCGCCGCGGTGGAGTGGATGAGCGCTTCTACGTACCTAGCTAGGAGCGCGCCGCTGCTCGCCGTCGGTGGTTCGAGTCCTCCCTAGGGCATGAGTGTGTGTGTGTGTGTGTGTGTGTGTGTGTGTGTGTGTGTGTGTGTGTTGTCTTTAGGTTAGTTTACCTTAGTTGAAGTGGTTTGTAAGCTACGGACTGATGACAACGCAGTTTGGTCCGATAGATTTACAAACATTTGAACCAATAATGTAAGAACGTCATAAGTTTCACGCGCAGTATTTGGTTGAGTAATATCCTGTTGGAACAAAACATCATCTTCCTGATCACTCAATGAATGCTTTCACCACCGAATGTGGTGGTGCTGATTCTTCCGCGTTATATAGCGATGATCCATGAAACATTTATGCTCCTAACTTTTCGTTCAGAGCTGCGCTGGTCGTCTTAGGATGTTTTTAATGAAATAAATCGCAATTTGCGATCACTAATGGCTTCACTGTACTAACTTCAGATGTAACACCAATGTGCGGCGAATAAAAATTTGTGCCCGGCCGGGATTCGAACCCGGGATCTCCTGCTTACTAGGCAGACGCGTTGATCACTCCGCCGCCGAGGTCTGCAGAGGACTCTTCCCTGCACTTCTCCTGCCACACCCAAGGCTGTGTTAATAGGAAGAGACAGTGTGGCGAATGGAAATTTGGGTGTGGTGGGACACGTGCAGGGAAGAGTCCTCTGCAGTCGGGCTGGTCACTGTGTCCTCGGTGGCGGAGAGGTCAACTCTTCTGCCTAGTAAGCAGGAGATCCCGGGTTCGAATCCTGGCCGGGCACAAATTTTCATTCGCCGCACATTGGTGTTAAATCTAAAGCTAGTACATTGAAGCCATAAGTGATCGCAAATTGCGATTTATTTCATTAAAAACATCCTAAGATGTCCAGCGCAGCTGGATCACGGCCATATAACGCGGAAGAATCATCAACAATTACGACATTGAGTGGTGAAAGCATTCATTGAGTGATCAGGAAGGTGATGTTTTGTTCCAACAGGATATTACTCAACCAAACACAAGATTTTTGCAAGCGAAATGATTCTCTCCATTTTTATAATTTCAAAGCAACCACATACACACAATCAACGATTCTTGTGTAATACATTATAAGGCTACAATAAGTCGTGTCATTAGGTACCTCATTATCAGTACTCCTTCAAAATTTACATATCCGAAACTAATTCGCTAGTCTAAGAGTGTGACAATTCATGAATATTTACACACCGTTTCGACTGTAGACAGTAGTAATTCCTTGTACACCAACAGCTTTCGAACACTTTTTGAGTGATTCGTGAAAGACATTCTCAATATTGTAATCAAGCTGGACGATATAACAATAAATGGCACTACAAGAGATCAATAATTGGCAAACATCGATGTACTGTTCCAGACACTACAAAACGTGGACTAAAGAGCGGTGTGCAAGGATGTGAGTTCGTACGAAACTAGAACGAGTACAGGTCCGTATATTGGGCCTTAAAGGACTACAAACAGCTCAATAAAATGTGGAAAGCTAGAAATGCTTCAAACGCATAAGAAAGACACTCTCGCTCTTGGTTGTCAGTTACTATGCCAAATGCATAATAAATGTCGCCCAGATTGTCACCTATTGATGTTTTTCCTAATAAAAGGTCTAAGTAAGAATGTTCATAGCAAAATCATGAGGAGTTTCGAAAGCTAAAGCATTATTTATGTCCGGCTGTTGTCTGCTACTTATGACCCTGTAGATCAGTGCTTTCCAAACTTTCCCTCATGGCGACACCCTTTTATAAGTTACAGTTTTACGCGACACCCTTTCACTAATATAAATACATACGGTAGAATTTAGATGGTTTTAGCGGGGGGAACTGAAATAAAGCATCGCTTAAATGTAGTTTGTAAACGAAACCGAAATCCTCGTACGCACTGACATGTTTAATATTGATCTTGACTGCAGCAATTACGTACACTCATCGCAAGAAAAGGAAACATTAGGAACTACAGAGATGTGCAAGAGAGTAACACCGCAGACAACAATGCCTAACTCACACAGTAATACTTGCATCTCTTCTACATGCGATCCAACTACCGAAACACGAGAAATGTATTTCGTAAACCGTTTTTCCCTGTCGTGTGTACATGTCGGAAGCCAGATACGAATTTGCTGGATCGATTGAAAACGGCATCTGGAAATTAGCTGCTCGGATTTCTGATTTAGACAGCACAGTGGCTGTTCCCTTTCAGTTCAGTATTATCAGATTATTTTCAGAAATAAAGAGGATGTATTGATGACAAGAGATGAATTATTATTTAAGTTCTGTTGTTAGGAAGTCGCGACATATTCGGAAAAAATGGAAAAATATTTGTGACAAGTAAGACTATGAATGTCATTTCTGGTCCCAGAATCTGTTACATACAGGAAACTGAGAGCCTCACTTTTGTGTTCTTACTACTGCCCGATGGAAAGGAAGAAACAGAGGTTGGAGACGCACCTTGTGATTGTTGTTTTGCATCTTGCGATATTCCAGCTAGATTTTTTGACTGGTGTTCTGCATCTGACGTTTCATAAACTGCCGAAGGCTTTCTCACAATAAATTTATCCATTTCTATTGACGTCTGTAAACTCTATCACACAGAACGAAGTAAACTAATGGCGTGTCACGAACGAAACATGGAACATTAATCCATTATTGCCACTCGGAAAGCTCGTTAAGACATTGGCCGCTAGAGCGCGACACTATACCACAGCACAAGAGAAACATCTAGTGCCATTACAGGACGTTAAATGAAACAAATACAATGAGACTTTATTAAGTGGACTTAGAAAACATTCGGATAATCGCAAATCCGGATAATTGAATCTATGCATAAAACCGTGATTCGATTATTAACTCTAG
Source organism: Locusta migratoria (assembly GCA_026315105.1). NCBI lineage: Eukaryota > Metazoa > Arthropoda > Insecta > Orthoptera > Acrididae > Locusta > Locusta migratoria. Next base: position 76,223,128 of record CM048748.1, on the reverse strand, counting down.
ATGCGTTCTCATATTCTTACCTTTCTAGGATTAACACGTAATGTAATCGTTTATTCAAAACAACGGAACAGAAACAATACAGTGCCTTGGCATTTTTAATCACACGTGGCACACGGCCTAGCGGCTAACTCAATTAACGATGAAACATTCGAAGTCTAAGCCTAATAATAAGTAAATGCTCGCTGTGTAATTCAAACAGTAATAGAACGCGTGGAACACAGATGGTGTAGGATGTTGTGGGTAGTTCCAGCGGGTAATGTTGTACATGCTCGGACCAGACAAACAAAGATAATTACTCACGGTTGACAATCCGGATAATCGCGAATCCCTATAACTGAGGTCCGGATAATCGGGTGACCGATCATTCCTTTAATACGTGATCTGTGGTGCTCTGAGTGAAGAGAAGGATGACTAGCTGCAGGCGAGTCTTCAGGGTAGTATGAAGAGAAGGATATTTTGTGTTATTTTATGACAAGTTATTTTGTTTAGAGTCTAAATTTGTTAGTCTCGCGGAACCCTTGATACTACTACGCGACACCCCAGGGTGTCACGACACCCAGTTTGGAAAGCTCTGCTGTAGATTAATATACAGTCACGCCGTATCCTGTTCATCATTCTCGCTCCACAAAACATCCAAAACAGTTTGGATGTCATGCTAGAAAATTCCTGCAATTTTCCTATACTTATGAGGTTAGCTCAGACATTTTCCTTCGTCTATATCTCAGATGGTTATGAAGCTCAAAATATCCTAAGTCAAGCTGGCAATACTTGCAGTCTGACGCGTTCCCTGCCAGACAGGAAGCACATTTCGCGCTCGTAATAACTGCTAACGGCGTCGCAGAGTCCTCCAAGACGCGGCGCTCGACTGCCCGCTCCTTCGCATGCCGGCCGCCGCCATTTTGCGTGCCTTTTATTGTCCCCTCGCATAAGTAATGGCGCATTCTGAGGACTGCCACGTCTTCGCAGCGGCCGCCAGAAGAGATTCCAGTAATTTAGTGGCGCCGCGGGCGTCCGCGCCTCATATAAGGCCGCCTCCCAACATACGCTGGTCCCCATTCTACGGCTGCCATTTGGCAACGCAACGCCTTCAAACTGCGCCCCTCAAGTAGCTGGCCACACCGCGGGAACGTCGTAAATCCACTGGCGCATTTCTTTGTTTTGAGAGGCAGTTCCGGTGCAATGAATGGAGTTCTGCACTCCACCCGGAAAAGAAAAAATGGAGCAAGTATCTTTCTGTGCTACTGCTCACTACAGATTTTTAGTTTGTGTCTGCGTTTAGGCTCGTATTTTTCACCATTTGTCTGGTGATTTTATGCGACATTAGTTGAGGCGCTTTCAGCCTTGGACAGATAAGTGCATGATTATTGCAATACCTAATGCCTCTTCTTAACTTGGTTACGTACGTTTCGGTCGTACTTTGGGGCATTTTGCCAGTTTTCTTTTATCTGTTTCTAGATGGAGTCGGTGCAAATAACCAAAGAGTGGAACCGAAACTGTTCAAAACAGTTAGGGGATCAGATATCACGTATATATATTGGTTAGAACTGACATTTGTGTGTTATAGAGTACTAGCTGAAAACCCGGCGTTGCACTGGTATTTATTTATTTATTGCTGCAATTTTTAGGTATATTTTCACTTGTATAAGGGCTGTATGTGTGTAAAATCTCTTGGAAATGCAGGTAGAAGTAAAGAAGTATTACATTAAAACTTGGTGCGGGAAGGGACGGTTTTCCATGAACGTTACTGCTTATGTGCTCATACCTCATGAACTATCTGTCGGAATGTGGTGCAATTTAGAAGGTACATTCAACTATATATGTGTATAATTTTTGTAAAATTTCCTGCGGCTACAATTTGTAATGTACAAATTATTAATTGTAACGTCATACCGAATGTCGTAATTTTACTCTATAAACAGCGGAAAAGTAGTAAGCGAGAAACTTCTTTCCTTTCATCCTTTTTCCTATGGTTGTCAGCGAGAGAAAGTTTAATGAAAGTTCGAAATTATGTTTAAAGTTTGTTGCAAGTCGCTAAGGACGCTGATTCTCGTATAGCGTATTTATAAAGTCTCGCCGCATTATGTGGCAGTTTCTGGCAAACCCTATTGTTTATGACTTAATATCTTCTGAATCTTGTATCGTATGTGATTCTTAACCATGCAGCAATCGTTACCTCACGGTAAGGAATGTGTGTACTAAATTTGGTTGAAATCGGTCCAGTGGTTTAGGAGAAAATGAGCAGAATTGTCGCTAAATGCAGCAGTTTTCTGCGAGTCTCATTGTTTATGACGTCATATCTCGTGAACTATGCATTGTACGTGATTCTTACACTTACGGCGACCGTTGTCATGGACTGAAGCTTACGTGTACAAAATTTCATAAAGATTGGAACAAAACTGTAGATTTGTATGGAACACGTACAAATATACGGACACTCTGCTTTATATATTAGACGATGTTTTGTTGTCTCAACTACTTGATGTTTACCTGGCGTTTACTTACAGCTGGGCACTATGGTGCAGCCACAATAGTCAAAATGTCGTTCTCGTTCCCCTCTAATATGGTGTGCGATCACCTCCAACATCAGTTGCACATCTACGTGGCATGGACAGTATCAGGTTCTCAATAACTCTTGAGGGATATTTGGCCATTCTTCCAAGAGAGCAATATCCAGATCTACAATCGTTCTGTGCGGACAAGCGTTATCGTCTACCAGAAGGGACCCATCTCCTATGGTACCAACGTAGGGCACAACAGAAGATCGAAGGTTCTCTTTTCTATACCTGCAAGCGTCATTCTGAAGGACATAGAGGTCTGTATCGAAATCTACATATATCTACATCTACATGGGATACTCTGCAAATTACATTTAAGTGCTTTAGTGAGGCGAGTGTCAACATCCGTAATATATTTCATAAAATGCATTTTTTAAACCATCAGCTGTTTATTAAAAACCTTATACATCTACCAGTTTCGGTCATAGACCATCTTCATGGATAAAAAGTTGTTAAAACAGAATGGTAAAATGCATCAAATAAAATACATCCAACTGAGATAAACAGGAGTCAGTATAACTAAAAGTGTAAAACATTACTGTAATTTTTTACTCTTTTAGTTATACTGACTCCTGTTTATCTCAGTTGGATGTATTTTATTTGATGCATTTTACCATTTTTTTAACACCTTTTTATCCATGAAGATGGTCTATGACCGAAACTGGTAGATGTATAAGGTTTTTAATAAACAGCTGATGGTTTAAAAAAATGCATTTTATGAAATTACATTTAAGTGCCTGGTAGAGGGTTCATCAAGCCACCGTTATACTATTTTATCTCCCATTCCATTCTCGAAAAGCGCACGGGAAGTAAGAACACCTGAATCTCTCCGTTCGGGCTCTGATTTCAGATATTTTATTCTGATGATCATTTCTACCTATGTAAGTCGGAGTCAACAATATATTTTCGCATTCGGAGGAGAATGTTGGCGATTGGAATTTCATAAGTAGCCCACGCCGCAGCGATAAGCGCCGTTGTTGTAATGATTCCCATCCCCGATCCTGTATCATTTCCGTAACGCTGTCTCCCCCGTATCGTGACAATACGAAACGAGCTGCCCTTCTTTGGACCTGATAAGGATCCCACACTAGGCAGAAATGCTTCATGAAAGGACGGACAAGCGTAGTGTATGCAGTTTCTTTAGTAGTTCTGTTGCATCTTTTAAGGGTTATGCCAACAAAACGCAGTCTCTGGTTCGCCTTTCCCACGACATTATCTAAGTGTTCTTTCCAATTTAAATCAGAAGTAATAGTAATTCCTAGGTATTTTGTGGAATTTACAGCCTTGACATTTGTTTCATTTATCTTGTAAACAAAATTTAACGGATTTCTTTTCGTACTCATGTGGACGACTTCACACGTCTCATTTAGAGTCAACTGCAAATTTTTACACCATACTGATATCTTATTTAAATCGTTCTTCAGTTGGTTTTGATCTTCAGATGATTTTACCAAACGGCAAATGACGGCTTCATCTGCAAACAACCTAAGAGAGCTACTTAGATTTTCCCCTAAATCGTTTATGTTGTAGCGTACGTCGTGAATAATAACACAGATTCACTGTTTACGTTCTGTATTTCAAAGATAAAACTACATCAAAGATTCAATTATCAATCCAGAGATATTTACAAAGACATTACAAAATAATATATTATCAATTCCTAACATCCTCCCCACCCTGGTCAACCTCCAGGGGGATGACCAGTTAAACGGGACGAACTATTTGGTGTCCTTCTGGTGTGCATAGAATTACTGTTCGTACTTTCTGATCTCTTCCTTCGACTAGTCTCTCTATTCTTGCTTTCTTCCATAGGTGGCGCGGGCGTCCATCCTCTTGTACCAGAGCAACATCACCGGGGCGGAACTTGATGACTCTTGTCGAAGTACCCCGAACTTCGTGGAAGCTTCTAAGTTGCAATAGATATTCTTTAGTCCATCGCTTCCAAAAGTCATCTGTCAACTTCTGTTGCAGTCTGAATTCTTTTGTCAAAACAGATTTAGTCGACGGTTCTGGTCCTGTTGGCACTGTCAGTAGTCCTCCACCAATAAGAAAGTGGGCTGGTGTTAAAGGTTCATCGTCGTCTCCTTGAGAAATTGGTCTCGAATTCACTGCGGCTTCGATATTAATCAGCGTAGTATTGAGCTTCTCTTCCGTTAACCTTGATTGACCAAGTACTTTTCGTAGGCATCGTTTGATGGTACCCACCATCCTCTCCCAAAACCCTCCCCACCAAGCCGCACGGGGGGCGATAAATTTCCATGAAATGCCATCTCTGGCCAGGACACGTTGAGTCTTTGGGTTAGATAACGCACTCCATATTTCAGACAGTTCAGCATTAGCTGCATGGAACGTCTTTGCATTGTCTGTGTAGATTGTATGGGGTAGTCGACGTCTACCAGCGAATCTCTGAAGAGCCATGAGGAATGCGTCTGTTGTCATGTTAGAGCACAATTCCAAGTGCACTGCACGTGTCGTCGCACAAGTGAAGAGTGTTATGTATGCCTTTTCCATGGTAGTGCCAACCTTTACATAGAGAGGGCCTGCAAAATCTATGCCAGTTATAGAAAATGGCTTGGATGGTCTTACTCGATCGGCTGGTGGGGGTGCTTCAACTTGTTGGCCCCGTAGATTGTGTAGAATTTTGCAGGGAAGACAGGAGTGCAAAACTCTCTTGATAACTTGACGGGCACGCAGGATCCAGAACTCTCTTCGAAGTTCTGCCAACACTATTCTCACGCCAAGATGATGTAGTCGAATGTGCATTTGCTGAACCAGTAAAGTTGTGAAGTGATGGCTACCGTCGAGGAGTAATGGATGACGTTGCTCGTTAGGGACAGATGCGTAGTGTAAGCGTCCTCCAAGTCGGAGAAGACCATCTTCTAGGTAGGGATTGAAACATGCTATTTTTGAGTCTTTCGGGACAGGTTGATTGTTATTGAGTGCTTGGAGCTCCTGTGAGAAACATTCCTGTTGAACAGCTCGTATCCAGTAATGACGTGCTTGAGCAAGTTCCACTGCCTTCAGCTCTCCCTCGAGTTTCGAACTTTGTCGAATGTTGTGAATGAATCTTAGTATCCACCCTGTTACGCGAATCAGTTTCCAATAGGAGCTGAATTTGGAGCAGTCCATAAGGTTAGAAGAAGTGGCTACTGCCATCACATGCCGTAAGTTCTTCTTTTCTTCTGGTAGGTTATCAGTCATGAGTGAAGCGTCAGATGGCCATCTTGATTCTGCAAGTGCAAGCCATGGAGGCCCCTTCCACCAGTGGTTCACAGATTGTATTTGGTTACCATAAAGTCCTCGTGTAAGATGGTCGGCAGGATTCTCACTCCCAGGGCAATGTCTCCATTGACTGGGATTTGTATGGGCGTGAATCTCTGTAACTCTGTTGCATATAAATGTCTTCCACCTGTTTGGGTCACTGCGTATCCAACCTAAAGTCACCATAGCGTCTGACCACAATATTACTTCATTTATTTTATGCCCTGTTGCTGTGCAGTAGTAATACAATAATCGTGATCCTATTAACGCTGCTAGAAGTTCAAGCCGCGGAAGAGTTAACTTCTTGATGGGGGCGAGTCTGGTTTTGCTACATGCCAAATGAACAACAATATGGTCTTCCATGGTCGTGCGAATATACAAAGCCGCTCCATATGCTCTCTCAGAGGCATCGCAGAAGACGTGGATCTGAGTATTGCTCTTTGTTGAAGTTGCTAGCCATCGTGGAATTTGTATTTGATACAGTGAAGGTAGGGTAGAAAACCAAGTGTTCCATCGAGACCCAATATCGGGTGGCAGCAACTCGTTCCAATCAATACCTCTGCACCATGTATCCTGAAATAACAGTTTTCCAATAAGAGACACTGGAGAGAACAATCCTAATGGATCATAAAATTTGGCTGTAATTTGCAACAGTGTCCTCTTAGTAGTGGGGCCTACAGGAATCCTACTAGTAATATCCATTGCATTCATATAGAAGCAGTCTGTTTCTGTATTCCAGTAAACACCAAGAACTTGCGTTTCCGGGTTTATGTCTTGTCCTACTGCCCTCCATATGGTCCTTAGTTGATCCGAATTGGTGGCCCATTTCGCTAAATCGAAACTCAGTAGTTTCATCATTGCGCTGAGTTCATAGTACAGGGGTATAGCATCATTATCATTCTCCGTGCCAGAAACGAAATCATCCATAAAGAAGCTGCTCTCAACAAGAGGTGCTGCAAGGGGAAACTTAGTTCTATGTCGTTCAGCTAGTTCTCTAAGTGTTGCGGAGAGTAAAAATGGACTGCATGTTAGTCCAAATGGCAGTCTTGTGAAGCAATAAGTCATTACTTCGTCTGTCGTCTGGTAATTCCCATCACTGTCTTTGATTACGCAGTACCATAAGAATCTGGTTAAGTCCCTGTCACTTTCGTGTAAGACTAATTGCAAAAATGCTTGTTTAATATCACTGACGATTGCTATCTGATGTAGTCTGAATCGTAACAATATGGCGAATATTTCTGGTAGAAGATTCGGTCCCGCTTCTAATGCGTCATTGAGAGAAGGTGTATTGGCTTCATGCGATGATGCATCAAAGACTATCCTCCACTTCGTCTTACCAAATTTCTCTCTTTTCACTGCTTGATGTGGAAGATAGAATATGTCATTCCCAAGATCTTCCGTGGGGGCACATTCAATATGACCTTTTATAATGTAGTCCAACATGTGACTGCAGTACATGTCCTTAAGGTTTTCGTTATTGCAAAGTCTTTTATGTAATGTGTTAAATCGACGTTCTGCGTTGAGTCTGTTACTTGCCAGCGGAACATCTTGTTTTCTTGGGAGACGTACGACTCTTCGATGGCCTCGCACACAATAGGATGAACGAAAATCCTCAAGAACTGCGGAATCACTTTTACTCAAAGCTCGAGGAGGGTTTGCCGTTATTCCAATCGTTTCTAAGTCCCAGAACTTTCGTAAATCATCATCAGATGGTGAGTATGTTTCATGGATGAGATTTACAGCAACTGAATTAGCACAAACTCTCGAACGATTTCCACTTAGGACCCAACCAAATATGGTGGGAATTAGAACAATCGACGGAGAAATACGGACAGGTGAACTAGCCTTGACTATCCTCCAGTAATGGTCACTACCGATTAAGATCTCTATTGGTAAGTCTTCTTGAGATCCAGTTTTAGGATCAGCTAACTGAACTCTGCAAAGATTCACTTTGGTTACAATGTCTTGTGAGATCACTGGCTGAGGTGAGAAAGAGTGATCACTTTCGTAAGCAGTAATAGAGACAGTCGAATTTGCCCAGGCTCCTTTAATATTAAAACGAACGAGTTTACGGTGACATGAGTAAGTCTTCTCTGCCTCAAAAGTACAAACAGTCATCTCATGTTGATCAGTGATTTGTAGTTTTAACTCTTCTATCAGAGACTTTGATATAAATGTAGCTTGGCTTCCGCTGTCTAGTATACACCGAGTCAAACGCCTTAGGCCGGTCGGCCCTATGATGCAAACCTGAGCTGTTTGCAGGAACGTGAAATTTCTGGTCGTAGCATCGATTTGACTAACAGAAGCAACATTTATCTGATCCCCTGTTGCCTTAAGGGTATCCTGATTCGTGCACAAAGACCTATGATGTGACTTTTTACAGCTAGTGCAAAGTGCCTTGCCTTTCTTCCCACAGTTAGCTGCTTTATGTCCTCTGTACAGACATAAGAAACAACGGTTAGAATTTTTTAGTGTCTCTTTTCTTTTCGCAACGTCAGGAACAGCAGAGGACGAATAACACTACCCTGTGGAACTCCCGATATCACCTCTGGTTTAGTCGATGCCTTACCTTCGATTACTACGAACTGTGTCCTCTCTGAGAGGAAATCCCCTATCCAGTCGCAAATTTGGGGCGATATACGGTAACCACGCAATTTTATTAAAACTCGTTTGTAAGGTACGGTGTCAAAAGCCTTCTGGAAATCAAGGAATACGGAATCAATTTGCGAACCCTTGTCGATAGCACACAACACTTCCTGTGTGTAAAGAGTTAGTTCTGTTTCGCATGAAAGATATTTTCTAAATCTATGTTGATCTTGGGCCAATACATCGTGTTAGAGATAATTCATAATATTTGAATACAGGATATGTTCCAAAAACCTGCTGCAAATTGAAGTCAGTGAAATAGGCCTGTGGCCAGTGCAACTTTCCAGACTTTTGGTACAGATTCTTCTTTGAGAGAGCGGTTGTATATGGCTGTTAAGTAAGGAGCTATCGCTTCATCATAATCAGATAGAAATCTGATGGGTATACAATCCGGACCAGAAGACTTGTTCTTGTTAAGTGATTTTAGTTGCTTCACTACTCCGATGATATCTACTTCTACGTTACTCATTGTATGTCCGCTAGTACTCACTCCTGCCCACACCATGCTTCCACCACAATGGCATCGTGATGTTTCCTGCACATAAGCAGAATAATTCCGTATTCCACGTACTCTTCAGATGAGGGAACGACGATAGTCCAACTGAACACAAAATCTTGACTTATCTGTCAACAGAACCCTACCACCATTCTGTACGCATACAATCCTGATGTTCCTTCTCCCAGTTCCTGCAGGATAAACTGGTGTAGTAGTTTTAACACGCCACACAATATACGTCTCAAGCGTAGAGGCCACATTCCTGAAAGCAATTTCGGACTCTTATGTGTCGATATTGCACGTCCTGTTACTGCTTGGCGGCTGCGTTGCACCTAAGTTGCATTCAGCCTCCTGTCGCGATGGGCTGTTAACCGGAGATAACCGCCATCTCTTGCTGACGTTATTCGTGGACGACCTTCGTCTTGCCTTCTTTTAACGGTTGCTGTTGTCTGAAATCGTTTCCAGGTCCTGGAAATTACACTTTGGGCCACTCCAAAAGGTGCAGCCATCTACCCCTGTCCCGCTTCCAACATTCCTATGGCTCTCTATGTCGTAACTCAGGGCAGGTCATGTTGTTGCAGCATGGCACTACCTGTTCATTACCTGCCTGAACCCCTTCTGCAACAACTTTGTTATTATCACTTACTCGGCTGTCAAAATGTTGTCTCCAATCCGTATAACCGACAAAAAAGACGTCGAACCATTTTAGTTCTGCTGTTGACAGTACTTCACGACCTAGGTATCTCAAATGATCCCTTAATTGTTTTGACCAGAGTAAATTCCGAGGATTTACCATTACGGTAAATCGGAAATAATACATAGAGAGGTTTGTGATGTTGGCCTACCAATACTTCGTTTTATTGCAACAGAACAACTAAAGATGTTGTCTGCACTACTACTGTCCATTCTGTATTTGCGTATATCTACAAATGTTTAAAAAAATGTTCAAATGTTTGTAGAGTCTATGGGACTTAACTACTGGGTCATCAGTCCCTAAACATACAAACTACTTATGAACTAGCTAATCCTAAGGACGGTACAAATATCCACGCCCGAGGGGGGATTCGAACCCCCGACTGTAGTGGCCGTGCTGACCGTGACTGGAGCGCCTCAATCCCCTCGGCCACCGCGGCCGGCACAAATGTTCAAATGTCTGTAAATCTATCGGACCAAACTGCGTGGTCATCAGTCCGTAGCTTACAAACTACTTAAACCTAGGTAGACAAACACACACACCCATGCCCCAGGGAGGACTCGAACGTCCACGGCGAGCAACCGCGCGCTCCGCAGCGAGGTGCTTTAGACCGTACGTATATCTACCCGATGTGGTATACGTACTGGTAGTTATGATGCAGGACGTCGACAGAGTTCTACAAATGGCAGTATTGCGTTACAGAGAAGTGAGTGTCACGGTAATGATACAGGAATTGAGATGGAATCAATGCAACAACCGCTTTTTTCTTTGCGGCGAGATTAATTTACATAATGGCCATCACCAACATTCTCCGCCGAATTCGAACATATATTTTGATTCTCACATACATTGTGGAGAAATCATCCTATTATTAGAGGATGAAATGGTAGATATAGTAGTGTGACATTGGTTGATGATCCCTCTGCCACGCATTCAGTTTCATTTGGGTTGTAAGCTCCTAGGTGTAGATGTAGATTCTAGTCGGGAGGACAAACTGAAGCTCTACCAAGCACCGCCGTTTCAGTCTTTTTCTGACGACACCACCGCCATCACATCTGTCATCTCAGTGTATTCATTTCTGATCTGAACGTCATCAGTCAATCAATACTCCGCTCACGAACTACACTACTAACCATTAAAATTGCTACATCAAGAAGAAATGCAAATTATAAACGGAAATTCATTGGACAAATATACTGACATGGGATTACATTTTAACGCAATTTGGATGCTTAGATCCTGAGAAATCAGTACCCAGAACAACCACCTCTGGCCGTAATAACGGCCTTGATACGCCTGGACATTGAGTCAAATAGAGCTTGGATGGCGTGTACAGGTACAGATGCCCATGCAGCTTCAACATGATAACACAGTTCAGCAAGAGTAGTGACTGGCGTATTGTGACGAGCCACTTGCTCGGTCACCATTGACCAGACGTTATCAATTGGTGAGAGATCTGGAGAACGTGTTGGCCAAGGCAGCATCGCACATTTTCCGTATCCAGAAAGGCCCGTACAGGACCTGCAACATGCGGTCGTGCATTATCCTGCAGGGATCGAATGAAGAGTAGAGCCACAGGTCGTAACACATCTGAAATGTAACGGCCGCTGTAGAAAGTGCCGTCGATGCGAACAAGAGGTGATCGAGACGTGTAACCAATGCCACCCCATACCATCACGCCGGGTGATACGCCAGTATGGCGATGACGAATGCACGCTTCCAATGTGCATTTACCGCGATGTCGTCAAACACGGATGCGACCATCATGATGCTGTAAACAGAACCTGGATTCATCCGAAAAATTGACATTTTGGCATTCGTGCACTCAGGTTCGTCGTTGCGTACACCATCGCAGGCGCTCCTGTGTGTGATGCAGCTTCAGGAGTAACCGCAGCCATGGCCTATAAGCTGCTGGAAACGTCGTCGAACTGTTCGTGCAGATGGTTGTTATCTTGCAAATGTCCCCATCTGTTGACTCAGGGATCGAGACGTGACTGCACGATCCGTTACAGTCATGCGGATGCCTGCCATCTCGACTGCTAGTGATACGAGGCCGTTGGGATCCAGCACGGCGTTCCGTATTCCCCTCCTGAACCCACCTATTCCATATTCTGCTAACAATCATTGGATCGCGACAACGCGAGCAGCAATTTCCCGATACGATAAACCACAATCGCGATAGGTTACCTTTATCATAGTCGGACACCTGATGGTACGCATTTCTGCTCCTTACACGAGGCATCACAACAAAGTTTCACCAGGCAACACCGGTCAACTGCTGTTTATCTATGAGAAATCGGTTGAAAACTTTTGTCAGCACGTTGTAGGTGTCGCCACAGGCGCCAACTTTGTGTGAATGCTTTAAAAAGCTAATCATTTGCATCTCACAGGATCTTCTTCCAGTCGTTTAAATTTCTCATCTGTAGCACCTCATCTTCGTGGTGTAGCAATTTTAGTGGCCAGGAGTGTATTTACCTACAGTATTTATCAATCTTCTCGTGAAACGACTACTATCGTGATTCTCTTTAACGACTGACCAAATCAGATCTTTCACATTTAATGAAAGGAAGGAAAAGAAAGCATAGGAATGGCACTGGATTCCCGACAGATGTGGATCGATGAAACTGTGAACCACACGCCGTCGTAGCGTAGATATGTATATATTGAATTGTATATGTATTTGGACATGTCCAAAAGAACAGATACCGCAGGTGGTTTTCAGCTGTTGTGCAACTGCAAGATTAGTGAGAGGGAGAGAAATGGAACCGATGTCTGGCTGCTGTGGGGCACTGAAATAAATGAAGGCTGAGTCGACATGTCACGGAATACGCGGCCGCTGCGCCGGAGGTTCGAGTCCTTGCTCAAGCATGGTTGTCTGTAGGGGAGAGTAGTACCCAGTGAAACACGGTACACAGTGAAACATTCCATCTCAATTGCTTTTAGTAATTTTTTCTACTTATTGGTTTTCTTGTATGTTTATTATGACAACATACATTTTCGACTGTAGTTGTGGAAAGTTTGGTTAATTATTCTTGTTCCTATACGTTATTATTGGTTTTCGATGGTCAGAAGTTACAGTTAACGTCTCTTTGTAAGTTTAATATTTTCGGTATAACATACAGCTAAAACAAATATTATGTTTTGTGATAAGATACACATTTTAGCTATGTAGTGACCAGTTTTAAATTTGGTAGATACGTAGATTAAGAGTTGTGACTAACTTTTTAGGCCGGCCGCGGTGGCCGAGGAGACTGAGGCGATTCAGGCACGGTCTGTATGGCCACTACTGTCGGGGCTCGAATACCCCCTCGGGCATGGATATTTGTGCCGTCCTTAGTCTTAGCTAGTTCATAAGTAGTTTGGAAGCTTAGGGACTGATGACCCCGTAGTTAAGTCCCATAAGTTCTACAAACATTTTTTTTAAACTTTTTATTTTATGGTGACTGTGGTACACAGTCAAACAGGACCGTTGGCCTCAGATGGATGTATGACTCTTCCAAACACCGGAGCGAGCAGCTATTGAAGATAAGTCTTTGACAAAAGGGATAGAGCTGGAAGAAAATAAGTAGGAAGAGAGTCAACAATCAAAAAAAGTGGTGTGTAAGGAATACAGCTTCAAGTGAAAGTGATGAAGACAGTGACAAAGAAGAAGGCCATCCAGTGAAACAGAGATAAGTGTATCATTACATCTTTTTAACTTGAGGCGGGAAATTATGATTGGTGAATACAGTTTGGTGAAATTCCAAAACAATGTATATTTTGTAGCTTAAGTCTTGAAGTCAGTAGTTTGTGGTACTGAGTATGAAGTCTCATAACTTCGGAAAAGAAAAAACAGTTTATGTATTCCCAGTTGCAGAAGACATGGTATGTGTTTCACATAAGGACTTGCAATGATTTTGCCGCCTGCGTTGCCTATGGTTTCTAAGTGAGTCTACAACCACCGGTATACTCGTTTTCCAATCAATTTTGCTGGACTTATATACACCGATCAAAATTTAGTATATGATAATGTATGTACCTCTATTTAACAAAGGTATTTATGTTTTATGTCACTTGGCAAGTACACGGTATACAGTGAAACATTTGCGGAGGTTGTTTAAATTGTTATTTCATTTACGAATTAGTAGGAAACGTTTTATTTTTTGTTACAAAATATTGGAAAAGCATTGTTCTTTCAAGTAAATAAATAAAATTTGTTTTGTGAGTAGTATTTTATACGAAACAATCAAAAGGGTAATTTTTGTTTCACTGTGTACTACTCTCCCCTACCGTCTTTAGCCTTTGTTTGTAGGTCTAGGGACTGATGACCTAACTAGTTCTTAGGAAACAAATAAATTAATAAATGGCGACAAGTGATATTTATGCTAGACTGGGATACAAACCCGGGTCTCTCCTTTGTGGTGAGTGATCGCCTTAACAGTCTTGGACTGAGCGAGGTGGCGCAGTGGTAACACACTGGACTTGCATTCGGAAGGACGGTGGTCCTAATCCACCTCCGGGCATTTAGACTTAGGTATTGCTCGATTTTCCTAAATCACCATAGGCAATACAGTTTGCTTTTGTCACTCACTGTGATAATTACGTTTTATTTTAATGACTTATGCACTGTAAATCGTTTTATATAACAACTATTTGACGTTACAAGATTATGGCCTTGTAAAATATTTTATTTGACCTGATGATGCTGACATAGATCAGTGAAACCGGTCGTCATTAATAAAAACTGATGATAAGCGATCTTGGCTATTTTATATCTTTTTAAAATAATATAAATAGATCGACTCCTATAACGTAAACCAACTCAAATACTGGATAGACTCCTCTCAAATGACACGGCCTATTTCCTTCCTAGCCCTGACCGTGTGCTTGTTCCGTCACTAATGACCACCTTCCTTCTTCGTTTAACGGCTTCCATCTAACGCCTCCAGTTTGTCCAAATTCCGACTAGGCGCAGGTTCACAGATTAGTGACTGGCTGGAAGACGACCTAAGTAATAGAACGCAGTACGTTGTTCTCGACCGCCAGTGTTCATCAGAGACGAGTGTATCGTCAGGCGTGCCACTGAGGAGTGTGATAGGACCGCTATTATTTTCTATCTATACAAATGATCTGATGGACAGAGTAACTTGCAATTTTCGGTCATGCTGCGGTGTATGGGAGGGTGTCGTCTTTAACTGACTGTAATAGCATACAAGATGACTTAGACAAAATTTCTAGTTGGTGCGAAGAATGGCAGCTAGCTCACAATGTAGAAAAAATGTAAGGTGGTGCGCATGAGTAGGAAAAACAATCCCATAATGTTCGAATACAGCATAAGTAGTGAGCTTCTTGATGCTGTCGCGTCGTTCAAATTCTAGGCGTAACATTGCAGAGCGATAGCAAATGGAAAGAACATGTAAGGACAGTTGTGAGTAAGGCAGACAGCCGACTTCGGTTTATTGGGAGAATATTGGGAAGATGTACTTCACCTGTAAAGGAGACCGCGTATAAAACGCTTGTACGACCACGTCTTGAGTATTGCTCAAGTATTTGGGACCCGCAGCAGATCGGTTTGAAGGAAGACATAGAGGCGGTTCAGAGGCGAGCAGCTAGATTTGTTACCGGTAGGTTCGACCAATGCGCGAGTGTCACGGAAATGCTCCGGCAACTCAACTGGGGATCGCTGGAGGAAAGACGACGTTCTTTTCGTGAATTTCTGTTGAGGAAGTTTAGAGGGCCGGAATTTGAAGCTGAGGGTAGTACGATCTTGCTGCCGCCTACTTACATTCCGCGTAAAGATCACAAAGACAAGAGAAATTACGGCTCGTACGGAGGCATATAGGCATTCTTCCCCCCCCCCCCCCTCTTTCTGTTTGGGAATGGAACAGGAAAGGAAATGCCTAGTAGTGGTAGAGTGTACCCTCCGCCACGCACATGACGGTGGATTGCGGAGTATGTATGTAGATGTAGAGGTCGAACGATATTACCGAAGAAGTGAATGATACGCCGTCGACGCGTGAAATAGATCTATACAGGGTGTGGTGTCTGTTCTTGTGGTCGGAATGCATGCTTGAACAGTCAAAAGGTTGATACGACCATTGGTCAAAAGCGTGAAAATCCGGTTCCAATCCCGGCCAGGCAAGAATTTTTCGCTGTTGACGTGGAAGTATCTCAGTTCCCTAGTGCAGCCAGAATCATTCTTGTCCTTCTTATACCTACAATTCTATAACGTCTGTCAACCAAGTGTGGAGTCAGTTATTTCGAACATGTCCGAAGGTAAAGACATAACGTTATCTATAGGCCAGCGTGCAAGTAAGTTCTATTGTATGTAGTGTAAATTACTGATGATATCCACTCAGGCTTCCAACCGGCTGGGTGTATTCTAATTTCTCTTAATTTGATCGCAGAAGATTTGATCGAGTCCTGTTGTGTCACAGCCTCACATACACGCCGCGCGGCAATAGCCGAGCGGTCTGGAGCACCATGTTACGTAATGCGCGGCCTCCCGCGTCGGAGGTTCGAATCCTCCCTCTGATATGAATGTTTGTGTTGTCTTTAGTGTAAGTTAGTTTATAAATAGTTTGTACGTATAGGGACTGACGATAACGCAGTTAAGTCCCATAAGCTCTACAGACATTATTATCTCATATACACTCACTGCTGTGAAATGTCTTACCAATAATGAAAAGTGTGAAGTAATACACATGACCACTAAAAGAGCCGGCCGCGGTGGCCGAGGAGACTAAGGCGCTCCAGTCACGGTCTGCACGGCCCCTACGGTCGGGGGTTCGAATCCCCCTTCGGGCATGGATATTTGTGCCGTCTTTAGTATAAGGTAGTTGATAAGTAGTTTGTAAATTTAGGGACTGATGACCCCGTAAATAAGCCCCATATGCTTAACAAAAAAAAAAAAAAAAAAAAAAAAAAAAAAAAAAAAAAAAAAAGAAAAAAAAAAAAAAAAAAAAAAAAAAAACACTAAAAGAAATCCGATGAACTTCAATTACGCGATAAATCAGTCAAACCTTAAGGACGTAAATTCTACTAAATACCTAGGAATTACAATTACGAACAACTTAGACTGGAGAGAACACACAGAAAATATTGTGGGGAAGGCGAACCAAAGGTTACGTTTCATCGGCAGAACGCTTCGAAGATGCACCAGCTCCACCAAAGAGACTGCCTGCATCACACTTGTGCATCCTCTCCTGGAGTACTGTTGCCCACGGTGGACCCTCACCAGGTGGGACTGACGGAAGATATTGAGAAGGTTCAGAGAAGGGCAGCTCGTTTTGTTCTATCACGTTACGGGGGGAAAGCGTCACGGAAATGTTGCACGAATTGGGGTGGAAATCATTAAAAGAAAGACGTTATTCATTGCAGCGTGATCTGTTTGTGAAGTTTCAGTCACCGACTTCTGAATGTGAAAATATTTTGCTAGCACCCACATAGTTAGGGAGATATGACCATCTGAATAAAATAAGAGAAATCAGATCGAAAACGGAACGATTTGGGTATTCTTTCTTCCCGCGCGATATTAGAGAATGGAACAGTAGAGAAAAGTTATAAAAGTGGTTATGAACCCTCTGCCAGGCACTTAAATGTGATTTGCAGAATATCTATGTAGATGTAGATGAACTGACAGTTGCAACGACACTAGCGCTCCTAGTGGTGGACAAGGCCTCGTAAGAGTAATGTTTGTTTATGATTACTGTTCTACGTACTTCAACAACCAGTTTCTGTAATTATCAATAATTAGTAAAATATTGAGAGACATAAATAATCGTGAAGTAAATGTAAAAAAGAGCAGAATATCATTGATTCAATGATATAAACAACTACTTATTCATGAGGCAATATTTACGAATATGTATACATTTGCAGCTTATTTCGCCGAAAGAAATGGAATATACGAGGTGCGACTATTAAGTAATGAGACTGATTTTCTTTGCAAGATGTGGCAACCCTGCAGGCTTACGTAGGCACAACATCTGACCTTGGTCAGTGCAACCGGCACATCGATGCAACTGCTCAGCCGTCAGTTGTGCTGTAATAAATTAACATTTGTGTCTCTCGTCACGAAAAAAATGTTGAAATGTTTGTACAGTCTATGGGACTTAACTACGGGGTCATCAGTCCCTAAACTTACAAACTACTTATGAACTACTTACGAACTAGGACGGCACAAATATCCATGCCCGAGGGGGGATTCGAACCCCCGACCGTAGTGGCCGTGCAGACCGTGACTGGAGCGCCTCAGTCTCCTCGGCCACCGCGGCCGGCTCTCTCGTCACGGAAAACTGCTCTGTCAGTACAGCAATTTTGAACCTCAAAACAAATTCCAATACTACCACCACCACCACCACCTTATTCACCATATATCGCTCCGTGCGACGTTTTTCTATTTCCAAGAGTGGGAACGGCGGTCAAGGGACACCATTTTCAAACAACGCCAAATGTCCAAAAAGCTGGGACGAGGGTTTGGAGGATATTACAGAAGATGATTTCCAGAAATGTTACCATCAATGGCAGAAGCCCTGGAAAAAAGTGTTTGCAATCAGAAGGGAACTAAATTGAAGGAGACAACACTAAACTTGTCTAAAAGAGTAAGCAACATTGTTTTTCACACCAATCTCATTACTTTATTGCCGCGTCTCTTGAATACGAGAAACATAAATTCCTGTTGCAGTCTATCCGTACATGACAGGCACTTTCTTTGATGTGTAACAATTCGGTATGGAGTCCAATGTTTGAAACATTTTTGCACTTCTTTTCTATAAAAGCATGTAGTTTTTCGAGTGTATTTTTGCTCATACAACGTATGTCTTGAAGATGCTTGCCGTTTGTGGTTAAGATGTAGAAATAATTGTGAATTGTTTTGTGCTTTTGGAAATTGTTTTTCTAGTTTCCATGTTTCATTGTTACATTGTGACGTTTTCCCTTCAGCCACAGCTATTGCTTTCCGTATACGTTTCTTACGTTCAACACTTATTGATTTGACTGGAATTCTAGTGACGAAACCTTGTCGTTTATGAGTAGAAAACCGACGTCTTTCTACAAAAGCTCAGGTCTTCAGTTGTTTATTAGCCATTTCTCTTCTTAATAGAAAATTAAATTGTTCATAAAAAATTCGTAGATTTCAAGAGAACCGTAAATACATTGCCCTCTAAAGTACCGTTTCATACCTTCTGATGGTTCTTAGGAAACCTAAGAAAGACAAATATGTGTAGTTACTTTGTACTTTCTAGAAACAGTTTTCTCACATCAACTGAGAAGGAGAACCCTGGAACGATGCGGAAAGACACCCGTGGATGGAACCCTCCGAAGCCTTAGCTGCTGGACACAACGAAAGCCTGACAGCGTGGAAGTCTTTAAACTGATTACGCAGTCTAAAGTAAACCTAAGCTAATGGGGCTATCAAAATGATTCCACCCTCTGTGACTGTGAGCCATTCAAACAACTACCCATATGTATAACTGCCCGCTCAGTCCCTCACACTGTACCTTTGAGGAGTTAATGTCGGCACAACCAAACGCTATTGACGTAGTCCTCTTCTGGGCTAAGAATGTTTATAAACTTTTCGTTACATCTGCATAATTTTTCTTTTTAAATTAATATGTAGGTATTTTATGATGTCTCTGACACGAATAAGAAGAAGACGTTGTATCTATTACCGATTTTTATGACACTACACACCTTTCCTGTAGTAAAAAGTGGTCGAAAATCAATTTAAACGATACTATTCACACTCATCCAATGTCGTATTCAGAAAGGTACTTTGCTGGTATCTTAGAGCGCTGCTGTTGTGAGCATAGCAAACAGTGGGAGAGTCGTGAATGTCTATGTTAGACTCTGGTTGTATGTAGTCTTGTGTAGTTCGCGAACGAACTAGTTCGGAAGAGCATTCTCACAGACGAACTACGCGAACTAGTTCGCAGATCCCTCGCCTCTTAGTTCGTCCGCTCCTTTTCCGAAGACTGACGGGGAACAGCGAGAGGACGCGAGAGCGCGCAGAATCGCGTGATTCCCTTCTGCCAGTTACCGTCATTTCGAGCTGAGATGCACCTCAGCAGTAGTTTCATAGTTCACTGCCACAAATTTTCTTTTCTAAGGTGTTCGGCAGTGTCTAGATATAACCCTCATTCCATAGTGTAAAGAAGTAAAGAGAACTCAAAACTTAACATTGCATGCATTTATATGCGAGAAATAATACATCATTATATAAAAAAGCTGTCATAACAAAAGAAAGAGCTCTTTTAGTAGCGGTAGCAAAAGCCAAAAAGAGCGGACGAACTAAAAATTGCGACCTACTTTGCGGCCGAGCTGCGAACTAAAAGGAGCGCTACCGGTCGGCAACTAAAAAGTGCGCGATCGGTCGAGAACTAAAAGATGCGCGATAGGTCGGGAACTAAAATATGCGCTATAGGTCGGGAACTAAAATATGCGTCATCGGTCGCGAACTAAAATATGCGCTACCGGTCGCGAACTATTATGCCAAACGTATCTCGCTTCATAGTTCGTTGGATTCTTTTCCGAAGACCGACGGGCAATAGCGAAAGGGCGCGCAGCAGAATTAAAAATCACGTGTTTGCCCTCTGCTGATGAGAGCCATTTCTAGGTGAGCGTCTGCCTGCTAGATTACATAGTTCAGTGCTTCAGTGCTACAAAATTTCTGTTTTGTTCTGCACTCTGCAATATCTGACTAATAAATTACATTGTGCCAAGATATAGAGATAACTCTAAAAATAAACGCGAGAAATTATCCACAAACTGTTTCGTTTGGATTGCGGGATATAGTTAGCGGCTCAAGCAGCAAGCACATGAAGCAGCTAGATGGGGGAACTTCTCCCTCCACCTGCATGCGCAGACCACGCCGCTCAGCCGTCACTGAGAGCGGACGAACTAAAAGAACGAACTAGTTCGCGCTTCCGATCGCGAACTACAAGGCGCGTCCAGAAAGTAAGTTCCGTTTCGTAATGAAATGAAATTGCACACAGATAGAGAAGAAAATTTTATTGCACAAAATTCTACAACTGCTAAACTACTTTCCACATAACTGCCGAAATTTTGTAGTCACTTGTCATAGTCATAGTCACAGAAGGTTGCCGCCTGTGTATTCAACTATGTGGTAACAGCTCTTTATCATCGTTGAAGTGTTGACCACCAAGGACAGATTTTAGGTGTAAGAAGAGATGAAAGTTGCTAGGAGAGAGGTCCGAGCTGTATGGAGGATGATCAAACAGGTCCCACTGAAATTTCCGTAAGAATTGTTTGGTCACTTTCGGTGTGTGTCAGGCATTATCGTGAAAAAAAAAATTTTTTTTGGACAGTAATCCTCTTGTTACACCTAAAATCTGTCCTTGGTGGACAACACTTCAACGATGATTACGAACTGAAAGCGCATGTTACCACATGGTTGAATACACAGGCGGCAACATTCTATGAAAAAGGCACACAAAACCTTGTGCCATGCTATGACAATTGCCTACAAAATTTCGGAAGCCATGTAGAAAAGTAGTTTAACAGTTTTAGATTTTTGTTCAAGCAATATTTTTTCTGTATCTGTACCCGTTCGTTTTGTATAACCAAACGGAACTTACTTTCTGGACGCGCCTCGTATTATGCGCCAGTCTAGTTGTATGCCGCCTTACACACGCCTATGCTCTGGCCTTGACGCCTCCGGCGCAACACGTGCGACAGGCGGGTAGTCTCCCGCCAGGCGCTTCTTCGCCGTTGACTGCATGCGTCGAGCAACGCCTGTGCATCCCGTGCTCGGCCGAAATACAGCCGACGAGCGTAAGCCATTCGCCGGTAGACAACAGAACAGCTGCCAGTCTCGTCCACACACAGTGTCCGCCGCTACGGCAACGACGCTGCTCTCGCGGCACTACTTTACATATTGCGATCACGTGCTAACCGAGAACCTCGCAGACAACGTCCCCCTTGTGTAGTAGAACGAATTATTGTCCCCGCTACTACCTTATATCAGCTCAGTTTTGCAGCAGACTGTGTTTGTATTTATGTTTAAATGATTTTTCTGTGTAAATGATTTCGTTATTTGATTCTTAAAAGAATTTGATTGTTTTTATGTTTCATTTGCTATAACGGGAATCCAACCTACGAGAGCAACATCTTCGACGCCAACCTCAAGGATTAGAACATCTGGCCACTTCAAGTCGCGGGTTGACGGCCACAAGGCAAGAAGATGATGGTCTCTGCGGTTATCGTCGGCCTTATTTACATTGTCAACGAAATCTTCCTAAAATTTGAGCAAATACATTATGTCAATTCATTCTTGACTTCCGACTTGTAAATGTCAAGTGTAATAAAAGTCGTATTTAAACTTTAACTATGTGTTTGCCGACATCATTTATTTATTTTGAAGAGATCTACCAGAGATACCACATTAACAGGAATTGAGAATTATTTCCTGTTAAAGTTTCTACATCGATCGATTTACTATCAACAAGCTATATAGAATCTTTGTGGTCAACACTACGTTTACTAGTATAAACTTCAGTTTGACCGTAAAAACTTGACAATAATTTAAGAAGTATATCCGATTAGCAGCGAGAGTCTAAATAAAAGAAATTCTTCTGGCTATGCTTCTTTGAATGCGCAAGGACCTGATACAGAAGATTCAAAACTTCCAAAGATTTTTTTTTTTTTTTTTTTTTTTTTTTTTTTTTTTTTTTTTTTTCAAACTTAATAATTCTTATGGTGACGAGCGGACGACTCGAGGATTACGGAGTCTGACACGGCCACATTTACAGCTTCAATACTCAGTTGCAAGCTATACATCAGAGTCGTTCCACCTATTTGACCCTTTCTGATCCGTGCGACAAACGTGTCCCACTTTACTTTTTTGCTGTTTTCGAAAAAGACAGACATACAACCCATTGAAATAATCCAGTCATTTACTGTCCAGTTTACTCATATAAAGCGTTTCGTCAGTTTGGATCCTGTTTTAAATAAAACTCACATTAGCTGCGTCTTGTGATGTATCGTAATCCTCCAGTACACCTTGAAACCATTACAGATTTGATCATGCCAAACAGCTGCATCGTGCAGCAAGTTACTCGATACAGTGTGCATGTTTCGGTCCTCCTGTGAAGACGTTTACGACTTTCTTGTTGTAAATAACTGAAGTATTGGCATATAACCGTATTTATTGTGATTAGTGTCAATTTTATTGCTTGGAGATTCAGTTTCGAACGTACGGATTTGAGTTGCAAAAAGTACGAGTCAAATAACTAGTGAGACATTTGACCAATATGTATTTATTTTTCATTTATTTGTTTATTTTCATCCGTTAATGATTCGACATTTTGGCTTTATTTCTTTCACCTTGTGGTCACTACGTCATTCAAATGATTACAATTTTAATTAAGTAATAATAACTTTATATGAATCAAACAAAATACCACATACATATCTTCACTTGAGATGCTCGACCATGGCTGAAATCTTGTTTTAGTACTTTAATAATTGTCTGTAGAATGTTTACACGAAAGAAAAAGTATAGAAATTGCTCCCGGAATTAGAAAAATCCGGATACACTGAGTCAGTTTTGACTATGAGTTTTTGTACGAAATCAAGACCATAATTCACGATGAATTGATGCCTATGAATAATTTACCTTATATTTAGCTAATTGCAGTTAGTAATGTATTTCACTGATCACCATGATACATGGCACATTTATGCATGTTTTCGTGCAAAAGATTTTCATACTACACACAAGGCGTCGTTAAGTAAATGACGGAACGTGCGTTAGAACAGTTATTGACTCTGTATATGCTTAAAAGTTTTCAAAGGAAGAGGGCGAACTAATTTTTTCAGGTATGTTTTCATGGAGAGGTTTTGCCTAAATCGTTTACGTAAATAAGGAGCAGAAGAAAACCAATAACACTACCCGATATCACCTCTGTTTTTGTCGAAGCCTTACCATCGATTACTACGAACTGTGTCCTCTCTGACATTTGGGGCGATATACCATAACCAAGCAATTCGATTAAAAGCCATTTGTGAGCTACGGTGTCAAAAGCCTTCTGGAAATCAGACATACGGAATCGATTTGCGGACCCTTGTCGATAGCTAGTCGTGTTTCGCAGGAGCGATAGTTTCTAAATCCGTGCTGACCTTGGGTCAATAGATCGTTCTGTTCGAGATAATTCATAATATTTGAGTACAGGATATGTTCCAAAATAATGGAGTAAGACCAACAATGGACAACGGCGAAAGGAGGACTGGGCAATAGCCGATGCTGATATCGATAATTAAAAATTATAGATGGCTTTGTTGACTGTCGATAGGGCGTATCCCTTTTTCGACGTATGACTGATAACAATATCATTCAGTTTCACTAAGCGGTAGCTAGGTCGTGTCTTATTTCATTTAGCCCCTTCGGAGGTTCGAGTCCACCATCGAGCATGGGTGAGTGTTGTCCTTAGCAAAAGTTTGAATGACAGGGGGGATCAGGACCCCCAAGACCCTCCCCCCCCCTTTGGCTACGTCCTTGAAAGAGGCAAATAAAAGACGCCTATACGAGAGTACAGGATTTTGAAAACAATTTTTGAAAAATTACCAGAGGACAAAAAAAGACCTACGGTTATGTCGTATGGCATCATCCCTCATAGAACTACAGCAGATCATTTCGGATGCTATGACAAAGATTTCAGAAGACATTTCTATCCTCCTTCAGCAACTTCCTGAATGGGGCCCAAATGTATCGAGAGACGAATGGTGACGACTTTTGACGTCTACCATATTCAGCTTAGTACTTTTTCTGTGTTTCTACGTATCGTGAAACCCAGTTCTCCGGGTCATTTTCATTTATCCCTTGCTGTATACATCAGACGGCTCATAATGTGGAACCTTGTTCTACTTGGAAACTCATCATCTGTTGCGTGCAGCCTACCGTTAACAGCACGTTGCTACAGAAACAGGAACCGCTGAATATTTCAAAAACTGATCTGTTTAAACTAAGGAAAATTAATATTGTTAATTTGTAGAGTGAAGCAGGGAGATGTTACACTAAAAGCCAAGAAACAGTAAATATTTTGGAAAGATGAGAAGGAAACTACACTTCGGAAGTTCACCTGAAATATGTTTACATCACTGATCAGTAACCTTCGATTTCTCAACACAGTATGCTCTTTACTGTGATAATTATGAAGAACTTGCTGCTTCTTAAGAAATGCATTTCTTCCCATAGCCATTCTTCATTTTATATCTTCTATACTTCTGCCATCAGAAGTTATCTTGCTACCTAAACAACAAAAGTAATATACTACTTTTATTGTCTCATTACCTAATCTAATTCCTTCAGCATCGCATGATTTTTTGATACTTCATTCCATTACCTTTGCTTTACTCTTCTTAATGTTCATGTTATACCTTCATTTCAAGACATTGGCCATTCCGTTTAACTGCTCTTCCAGGTCTTTTGCTGTGTCTGACATAATCACTATGTCGTCAGCAAACACCAAGGTTTTTATTTCCACTCCCTGGACTCGAATTCCAATTTCTCTTTGCTTTCCTTCACAGCTTGCTCAATGTATAGAGTGAACAACATTGGGGAAAGGCTACAACCATGTCTTACTCCCTTCCCAACCACTGCGACCCTTTCTTGCCCTTCGACTCTAATAACTGCTGTCTGGTTTTTGTATAAGTTGAATATAACTCTTCGCTCCCTATATTTTACCCCTGCTACCTTCAGAATTTGAATGAGTGCATTCCAGTCGACGTTGCCAAAAGCTTTCTCCAAATCTACAAATGCTAAAAACTTAGGTTTGCCTACCGAATGTTCAAGTGTTTGTAAAGCTTAAGGGACTTAACTTCGGGGTCATCAGTCCCTAAACTTACAAAATACTAAAGACAACAAAAACATCCTTCCCGGGGGAGGTGGGGGGGGGGGCTCGCGCAGTGTAGTATAGCGTCTCAATGCGCTCGGCCGCTCCGTCGCGTCAGGTTTGCCTTTCCTTAGCCTATCTTCTAAGACAAGTCGTAATGTCTCCCGTGCTCCTTCATTTCTCCTAACTGATCTTCCCCATGTCGGATTCCACCAGTTTTTCCATTCGTCTGTAAATAATTCGTGTTAGTATTTCGCAACCATTACTTATTAAACTGGTAGTTCTGTAATTTACACATTTGTCTGCACTTGCTATCTTAGGAATTTGAATCACTATATTCTTCTATAAGTCCGAGGGTGTTTCGCCCGTCTGATACATCTTGCATACCAGGTGGAACAACGTGTTCAACGTAACTAAACCGATGCGAGTCTAATTCCGAGAGCAGGTGGGAAACTGCCAGAAACTACATCAACATTCAGACACTCGGAACTGATGTGCGTGAGAGCGGGGACGAGCGGTAAAATCGCCAGTAAGAAGACCTCCAGCGCACCCCACAGAACACTGGTTAGCCTGCTAGACAAGGTAACGGCGTGCCGCGGCGAGCAAAAGCCCTTATCAGATCCATTGGTAAAGAAATCTTTATCATAACAACACACTGAAATTATTCGATAGAAAATATTTTCACGCCTCGATAAAGTGGCCGTCATTTCAATATTGGTCCCATTTATTGTGATATTGGCGTTGAAGTAACAGACTGCGCTAAATTCGAAAAAATTTGGTTGCTATAGTTTTGATATCGGTCCATTTTAGACTATTCGTTGTAGCGGATGAAATTATCGTAACTTTCAAGGAGGCCACTCGTCTGTTGGATTTTAGAATTATTTAGATTCTTATTTTGTGATTTTTTTTATATTTTTTTATTTATCGTCAGTGAAGATTAGAACTGAAATGGCAAGCAGCAAAAGCTATTCATTGCAGCTCTCAAAGTCTTGAGAAACTCGGCTTTGAAATATTTGCTGGGCCTTCTGACGGACATGAAGGCTCATTGAGGAGCGTTTTGTGTTAACAGTAAACGGATCGGTGGTTCGAATTGTATCAAGCAGTACTTTTTTGTTGTTGTTAAATATCAAGTAAATCAAATATATGGTAATTAACAAGTGTCAAATCGTAAATATTTTTATGAATAATGGAGGTGTATTTCTTCTATCCTAAGTTTTAGTACGTTATAAAAAGTCTTTAATAACTGTTGTTTTAGTTTTAAAATTACGATATTTTTTGAGGCAATACAAATCAGATTACTAATTATGCTCACTTTTTACACCAGAGACGTATTCTCACACACATCATGGTGATAAGCTCCGAGAAAGCATACAAAACAATGATTAACCTTGGCATCGATCATATCGTACAAATGCCGTGTTTTTACAGACGCAATTTTTGCCGATGTATCAAAGGGCAAGCAAACTTTGTGTACATTCATGAAGATTTCTGTTTTGTTGAAAAGTTTAGAAGGTAACCAGGTATACGTGATTATGTTACTACTGAAGTAATTGCTTATGGTTTTATGTAGTACTAGCTTATATGCTCGTGCTTCGCGACGGTTGTTAAAGAAGGGCCTGTGCGTATCATGGCGTTTTAGGGCTCCGGACCTCAGTCAGTTTTAAACATAAACTCTATGTACACCCGCCGTTGCCCGGGTGCTTACTTGTCCTGCACTCTCGTAGTCCTACTCCCCTTCCCTCCTGTCTCTGCATCCATCTCTTTTCTTTTCTCTCTGTTCGTTTCCACCTTTCCCTCTCGACAAAGCGTTTTACAAAGTTACCCTCTGTCATGTACCATACCAACATTTATGTACCCAGTGACTTTCCCCTTAGTTTAAAGGTCATGTGTGCAAAAATTAATCAAGATCGAAGCAAAACTATACATTTTGTTAAAGTCCATAAGTTAAGGAACCTCCACCATAAACCAACCGAAATTTTATACAGACAGTGACATTCCTCTTGTCTTTGAGCTCAGATATGCAAAGTTTTATCAGTATCAAAAAAAACTATAGATTTTTATGCAATAAAAAAAGGGTCACATTGAAAAACGCACTTCGATGTTCTCAAATTTTGCAGCTTTAATTCAAACAATCCTTGTTCTGAGAATAACGAAAACAACCCCAAAACATCTGTGAAATCGGTCGAGCTGTCCTCAAGTTATGGTCCGACCAAGGTATTCAGGGATACATTTTTATGTTGCAAGATACCCTCCCCCATGCACCGCATGAAACTTTAGGTAGACGCTGGCCTTCCTCATGTACTGAAGGTCACGCGTGTAATATTTCGTGAAGATCGGAATGAAACTGTAGATTTCGTCAGTCTGTAGGAAAAGTATCCTCCCCCTTGCACCTTAATTCTGTCCTATCGCAAAATACTTTCTTAGCTGACGTCTTCTACCTATAAACTACATATCGGCAAAATCTCTGCTTCATAGGTGCATTAGTTTTGAAGATTTCGTGTTTAGTCAGTGAGTGAGTGCGTGACTGACCTTTCGATTTTATATACAGGGTGTTACAAAAAGATACTGCCAAACTTTCAGGAAACATTCCTCACACACAAAGAAAATATGTTATGTGGACATGTGTCCGGAAACGCTTAATTTGCATGTTAGAGCTCATGTTAGTATCTCTCTTTCAGTTAAGCTGAAATAATTCGTGCAGACAATTGTCAAAATACCCAATTGTTTCGTTAGTATGTACTGGCGATTCACCGCCATTTGGCCGAATTGAAGGAAGGTAATGTTGGTAATTGTTGGTGATGTCTTGATTGGGCCTCATGTTCTTCCACCTACGCTCACTGGAGCACGTTATCATGATTTCATATGGGATACTCTACCTGTGCTGCTAGAACATGTGGCCTTACAAGTACGACACAACATGTGGTTCATGCACGATGGAGCTCCTGCACATTTCACTCGACGTGTTCGTACGCTTGTCAACAACAGATTCGGTGACCGATGGATTGGTAGAGGCGGAGCAATTACATGGCCTCCAAGCTCTCCTGGTCTCAACCCTCTTGACTTTCATTTATGGGGGCATTTGAAAGCTCTTGTCTACGCAATCCCGGTACCAAATGTAGAGACTTCGTGCTCGTAACTTCGCTAACGGAGGACATTTTGAACATTTCCTGTAACAAAGTGTTTGAAGTCACGCCGGTACGTTCTGTTGTGTGTTTCCATTCCATGATTAATGTGATTTGAAGAAAACTAATAAAATGAGCTCTAACATGGAAATTAAGCGTTTCCGGACACATGTCCACATAACATATGTTTTCCTTTGTTTGTGAGGAATGTTTCCTGGAAGTATGGCTGTACATTTTTGTAACACCCTGTATAATGAATAAGTGCAATGTTGCGCTTGTTATTTTATACCATTTTTTAACAAGATGACCAGCTTATAACACATATGTGACCAGATGATGGTGACACAGTGCACCGAAACCGGTCGTCATTTAATAAACTACTAATGTGCGATCTTGGCTTTTCATTTTGAAAACTGTAAAACGATCAGATCGCCTCCAAACCCGACTATTTCAGGTAATCTTAATAAATCTCCTTTACTGGTTACATGGGAACCCAAGTACTTGAATTCTCCTACTTTCTCCAACTGATCATTTGTCAACATAATTTTTCCATCCCTTCCGTCTCCGCGAATCCATACGTGTTCGGTCTTCTTCCTGCTGAGTCCTCCATTTTCCAGTTCCTCCCTCCATCTCCTCGATGTTCTTTCTATCTTCTCTTTGTTTTTCTCCACAATCATTACGTTATCACCAAAACTACCCGACCATAAAGCTAGGTCCTGCACTCCCGCCAGCACATCCATCACTATAGTGTACAGGTATAGACTTAGTGCTGACCCTGGATGCAGTCGAACCATGAGAGGGAACTTTTCAGTCACTCTGACACTACATATTATTTTAGTGCTGGCACCATCATACATATCCTTGACCAGTCGAACCTACTTTTCTGGTACACCCCTCGCTCTCAGGTTTCTCCGCACTGCAAGAGAAGAAGGAGTAAAACCGTAGATTTTGTCGAAGTGCATAAGTAATCTCATCTGTCCAATATACTAAATTTTGCATACCCATTGACTTTCCTATTATTTTGAAGATGAAGTGTGCAAAGTTTCATGACTCTCGGATGAACGGAGTGGCGCGCGTAAACGAGAGCCATTTTCCTATGCGTTTCAACATTTCTGACGTCATATATCCTAAACTATAAACGGAAAAATGAAATATTTTGTAGGTACATTCAGTGGCATAAAAGGAAACTGTATGCAAACTTTTTTGAGACTACATTAGGTAGAAAAGAAGTAATAAATTGAAATATTATTCATAATGGGGCAGCACTTCACGCAACTCAGTATTCACGACGTCCTATCTTCCTGAACCAGGTGTCGCACAGTTATGTAATTATGTCTACACCCTACGTCAAAGTGCAAGCAATATGTTGACAAAGTTTCATTGGAATCAGACGTACGATACATCAGCACATAAAATACGAACAAAGACACAAACAAACAAAAGTTTAAATTTATATAATTATTAGGTGTCTTGCAATTAATATTTTCTGTGATGTAGAGTACACACTAACTTACACTAAACTTTGAACGATTTATTTATGTGTAATAGAAACAAATAACTGAAATCGTCGGCTTCTAGTTACCTCTTACATAGTGCCAAACTATGGGATATATAATTTATTTCTTAAATAATCGTATAGACAATGTCATCCTAAAACAGAACCTTCAGTTATTTCCTTAGTATCCAGTTAGATTGTTGCGCTAGTTTTCACTTTTCACTCTGGTCAAGATTCGAACACTGTCCTCCTGCTGACTAGAAGGTTGCACTTACCACTACGCCACCCTGGCACAGTGGCTGGACCAACCACGCATATTTACTCCGTCACGCCTCCATCCTCATTCCAAATTATCCTCTGCGACTCAACTCATGTGTGAACTTTGGTTGTGAATTAATATACGTCACAGTAAATTTCATCTTGATATGTGGTGTGTGTGCGTTGCCGTTCAACCTATTGTTAATCATTATCGTGTTTTTAATTCTCTGTAAAAAGTCGCTGTAGAATAAGTTTAGTTCAAATGTTTGTATAGCTTATGGGACTTAACTACGGGGTCATCAGTCCCTAAACTTACAAACTACTTATGAACAAACTAATACTAAGGACGGCACAAATATCCATGCCCGAGGGGGGATTCGAACCTCCGACCGTAGTGGCCGTGCAGACCGTGACTGGACCACCTGAGTCCCCTCGGCCGCCGCGGCCGGCAATAAGTTTAGTAAATTTAAATAAAAATTTTAGGTTAGCCTTAAATAGCGAAAATTTATAAAACGGTTAATTGACCACAAAACAGTGGGAAACATTACAAAAATGCAGATAGATATAGGTAATAGAAAATCAAGCATCCAGCATATTTTTCCACATCTCATAACAGTACCTCACAGCTACACTACCTCTTTCCCGCAGAAAGCTGTCTTCTTCTGCAATGATCTACATTTGATGCCCTATCCCGAGATCCTATCTAACCTTATAAGCGTGCCTATTCTGCTGTGTATTATCTTTCATTACAGCCTTCTTAGCTGTGTTTGTTACTATATTCGGTACTTATAGGAAACCGTGATTAGAATAAGATTCGAACATAAAAACAACAGGGGTCTGTATCACTTCGACATATTTGCGATCGCATTCAGAGGTCCTGATAGTTTCTAGTCATGGCTTCCTACCATTTTTCTTAAAGGTTTAGACAAAGATGCTATCTTGAATGTATTGCCACGAAAAACAAAATTTATAATCCCTTGATGTTAACTTCTTTCGGCGATGCGAGCTCTATATAACGACTGGTGATTTTGTAAAACTATAATGTGCCAAACCAACAAGTGAAGATACTTGATCGTTATTTCATTCTGTTTCAAATGTTTCAAATGTTAGTATAGTCTATGGGACTTAACTACGGGGTTATCAGTCCCTAAACTTACAAACTACTTATGAACTACTTACGAACTAGGACGGCACAAATATCCATGCCCGAGGGGGGATTCGAGCCCCCGACCGTAGTGGCCGTGCAGACCGTGACTGGAGCGCCTTAGTCTCCTCGGCCACCGCGGCCGGCTATTTCATTCTGGCATGCACTTCCACCTCTTGAGATAGTGTTACTAAGGAAACTGTTGAAATTGAACTAGCAAGCGACCTTATAAACAGAGATGGTGGTTTTTGTTTAAATTCTGCTTGGAATCCGGCCCTGTCTCTCGTCAAAACACAGAGGTACAGAATTAATGCTACCTAACCTGTTGATTAATAGTCACTATCGATATTTTCGATGTTTGGTCATCTTTGTTTGTGTTGTCTCTGTAGTGACGTGTGTTTACCCTTTTCAAATTCACTTGCACATTGCTTGCTTGAGTGCAGTCGTGCCTTGACATTGGCACGGTATCCTCCTGTCGAAATATCGGCGGTGGTAGACGACGTCACCCGGCAGCATACCCGTAAGTTGTTTGAAAATTCATTACGCTGGGGAAATTTAAGGTTTCATCTTCTAAATTACTTTAGGTTTTGAAACAAAAATTACGGACAATAGTAGTCATCACATGTCTGAGTCTTACCTATGATCCTGCCACAATATAATTATTACTTGGGATATTGTGTTAAATTTAGTAAATGAACTGGGTCAGTTAGATCCGTTCACAATAGGAAGGTTAATAGTGGTGGTGGCTGGTCGGTGTGGTGTGGCGAGTGTACCGAAGTCCTGGTTCGGGGCGAGAAGGCACAGGAGGATAGTTTGCCGTTTTAAATACAGCCCGGCGGCAGGATACTTGGTGGATCTGTTTGTTGCCTCGGGTGTCGCTGAAGCATGTGGCTTCTAGATAGCTATGCGTGACAGCCCAGGATTCCATGTTTTTACCAGATTTGGCGGTCTTTACATGTGTGTGGATATCTACATTGTGATTTTATGTACTTTGGTGCATCTTGAAAGCTTCTGACAGCCATTTCACTGTACAGTTACGTACAGGTTGTATTACGGTAGGCAATGATCCACTTTTGTATGTCTTTTGTCGCTTCTATCTATGTAAATTAACTTGTTCGTTGGTCGTTGACGATAACCTTAGAACTTCGCGGCAATTTTTAAGATTATATGTTGGTTTGAAGTGATTTACTTAGTGTAATTAATAATGTGTATTACATAATCATTAAGCGCAATCACGAGAATTGGCTCGTTGTTCGTCTTCCTCTCTTAGCTGCAAAAACCGAAGTAAAGATTTTTGTGTGATGCTTTTGTTCGCAAGGAATGAGGAAATACGGGAAAAGTGGGCAGTGAAAATTAACCGAGAAAGCGGGAACCGTAAAGACGACTAATAAAGCAAGAAAGGCGCTGACGAGCCGGCCGCGGTGGCCGAGGGGACTGCGGCGCGTCAGTCACGGTCTGCACGGCCACTACGTCCGGGGTGTACAGGATGACCAGCCAGTCTAAAACAGGTTAGGGAAATAATTCAAAAAATGTATTTCAAAACTTCGTCTAAGTTTTACAAGTGTTCTTCCACTGCGACATACGCCTTGACAACGTGACCGAGGATGTCCGCCTTGCAGGACAGAGCCCGACAGAACCAGTATTGAATGCTGATTCTAAAATCACGCCACCCTTCTGGTGTCCGTGCTGAAACTACTGACGTTTCCATGCTACCGTGCAGCCAATAGCAGACACCCACGTTTGATCACGTGTGCTACTGCTGCTGGACGCAGAGGTGCGAGAATCACTTCCTTCGCTCTCTTCAGTTTGAGTTCTCTTTCAGAACAGACGCACTCGAGAGGTCCAGCCTCTGTGCGGGACGAACGGCCGCATGCCGTCCGCTCCCGCCTAGCGGCTGTTCGGTAAAAGTCACCAACTGTGTGAACCGTAACCATTACCGTAACCTTTTCCAATTTCTAATTCGCTAACTTAGACTGGCATTCATTCATTACATCCGTACCCAGGGCGAGTCACGATATGTATCCCGTATTTCAGAATATACCAAATATTAGCTTCAAATCTATCTTTTATTTGCCATTCAGCCACCCTTTCCTAGGGCGCCCACAAGCCTTCACCGCTCCGCCTTCCATCCTGATAATGCCTCCAAACCATTTTATTTATGCAGCACTGGAATGGGTTGTATAGGTTTCCTATCATCCGTAGGATAAAGATTAAGTGCTGTACAGGGGGTTCGAATCACCCCTCGGGCATGGATATTTGTGCTGTTCTTAGTGTTTGCTACTTCATAAGTAGTTTGTAAGTTTAGGGACTGATGACCCCGTAGATAAGTCCCATAAGCTATACAAACATATGAACATTTGGCATTGACGAAATTTAGTAATAGAACTACTGCCTGTGAAATTCCCGCGTGGTGTAGTGGTTGCGTACTGCATTGATAATGTGAAGATGCAAGTTCGAATCCGTGTCTAAATAATTTGGTGACGGTGCCCGAGGGCAATTTGGTGCATGTGTGAGAGCATGTGCATGGAACTTGAGAGACTGCATGTCACTGGCAGTGTAATGGAACGGCGACCAGTTGAACGTGGTCAGAGTCAGAGGACGTGTCCCAGCAACACGGAGCAACGTGCAAACATCAAGTTATGCTAGGAATTGGGAAAAACTGCATCGGAGACAAATGAAATGCTGGTGCAGGTATACGGCAGGGCAGCCGTGAGCATATGAATGGTTTAAACGCTTCCGTGAAGGGAAGGCAACAAATGAACCACGTACCAAAAATCAATTGGGAAACCCAATCACTGTATCGTTTATCACCACCTAGAATGAACATACTTAGGAGTAAAACTCACGTAGATATTTCAGCAAGGAGTTAATAGACATTCTATATCCCCATACGCGGCTCTTACATTTTGGCCCAATTGAATAACCGAATTTGTAGAGGAGAAAATTCTCTACAACTTTGCTCTATTACTGTTTTTTTCATATCTTCTATCGTTTCATAGATATTTGCAAAAATAACGGCGATTTCGGGATGTATGTATATCTGTCTGTCTGTCCGTCTGTCTGTCCGTAACGTGTTCCCTGTTTTTAAGACGAACCGTTCAATCGATCAGTACCAAATCTTGCACACATAATTGTAGGCCGCCAGAGACCAGATCCCCCCTTTTTCAAATTTTTCGGACAAAAAATACGGTAGTAATAAAAAAAAGGCCGTTTTAATATAATTGTAATTGCAAACGAACCGTTCATCTGACACGAAAATTGAATAACCTAATTGGTAGAGGGGAAAATTCTCTATAACTTCGCTCTATGATGTTTTTTTTTTCATATCCTGCATCGTTGCAGAGATATTTGCAAAAATAACGGCGATTTGACGATGTCTGTCTGGCTGTAACGTGTTCCCACTTTTTAGGTCGAACCGTTCAACCGATCGGCACCAAATTTTACAGATATAATTGTTGGCTACCAGAGACCAGAACGTAGATTTTGAAATATTTCGGACAAAAAATACGTTAATAATCCCAAAAAAAGCAGTTTGTAATTTAATTTTAATTGCAAATAAACCGTTCATCTGACGGGAAAATTGAATAAACGAATTTGTAGAGGAGAAAATTCTCTACAACTTTGTTCCCATATGTTTTTTGTTGTTGTTTTTTTCATATTTCGTATCCTTTGAGAGATATTTGCAAAAATAACGGAGTTTTGACACCTTTCAATGAATTAACGAAAACCAGCCGTTCGCAGATGTTACTTGACATTCCTCGCCCAGAACTCTATGTGGCATACGCCATCTTGCATTGCGTATTTGATAATTTTCTTATTGTAAGTTATACGTTGTTATTTCAAAGCAATGACGCACTGAAGAATTAACAAAAACACGTCGTCCTTCGTATGATAAATGATAATCTAGTGTCTACAAATGCCATATTAGCATCAGTTAACAACGACTATCAATAGTACAAGATTAGAGAACACAACACATAACTGTCAGCTGCAGCGTAGTGGGCAATGCGTTGGACTGTGACGCTGGAGGTCAGTGGTTCGAGACCAGCTGCTCCCTAATTTTTTTTCTCTAAAAGGGATTCAGACACTCTTATTAATTTTTTATTATTTAGATTATTATTTTGGTCCAAAATGTTTGCAAAAACTTACGAAACTACAAATCTAAAGTGGGCCGTAAAACACGTCAGTGCGATTTTTTTGTACCAAAAGATCAAGGCCGTGACTTTCACCCTGTAGTTGATTATCTACCCTCTGCCCTCTACCCTATGAAACTCAAAAAGATTCTAATCAGTACAAAAGGTGTTTACGTGTTTGCACTGCTCAGCATGGTATATCTGATAATAAGCCTGGTTTAAATCGAGCACGATGGACCAATTTGCTCCTGCAAACTATGTGAACGAGTTACAGAGACCAGAGGAAAATCACCTTCAGGAACAACGGCGAGAGGTGAAAGTGCCAAACCATGATTTCGGACTACGCCCGGGAACGGCAACCAGGTCGCAGAAGGGCAAACCGCCACATACATTCTGCTCGTTGTTAAAAGGAATTTAGACATTAGATACGACACGCAGGATTAACCACAATCGGTTTTTAATGGTTTTCCCGCGAACCATACAAGACTGGAACCGAAAAAGAGAAATGAAACGATCATACAAAATACATCCGCCATTCACTGGATGGCGGTTTCCGGGGTGCAGATGTGGATTTATAAAATTACTAAATAATTGCCCGTTGTTGCAGTGGGATAAAAGACGGAGTTTGATGCGAAATTCAAAGGAGAGCTGGTATCTGCAAGCTCCTAAGGAAATGATCAGCATCTCGACATAGTTCGACGCCGCTTCGCGCGGTACGTACACCGAGATGAAGAAGGGCACAGGATAACAATATGTACACGAGGCGTCTGCTTAAAGCGGGGCACCATAGCGAAAAGGTCATTCTTATTGTCCTCTAACGGTTGACTCATTCAGCACTATGCCCGTACGCCATACGGGCGCGCAAGTTTCGGCCGTGTGGACGGCGCCCGTATCCCGTACGGGCGCCACTTTTACCGTCGCTGAAAGGAGTTTCTCACCGCGAAAGATGCTGTAGTTTATTGGTCAGTGACGTCAACAGAGGATCAAAAGCAACTGCAAAGCGATTTAGACAGAATTTCTACATGGTTCGAAAATTGGCAATTGACACTAAATAAAGAAAAGTGTGAAGTAATACACATGTCCACTAAAAGAAATCCACTGAACTTCAATTACGCAATAAATCAGTCAAACCTTAAGGTCGTAAATTCTACCAAATACCTAGGAGTTACAATTACGAACAACTTTGACTGGAGAGAACACATAGAAAATATTGTGGGGAAGGCGAATCAAAGGTTAGGTTTCATTGGCAGAAAGCTTCGAAGATGCACCAGCTCCACCAAAGAGACTGCCTACATCACACTTGTGCGTCCTCTCCTGGAGTACTGTTGCCCCTTGTGGGACCCTCACCAGGTGGGATTGACGGAAGACATTGAGAAGGTCCAGAGAAGGGCAGCTCGTTTTGTTTTATCACGTTACGGGGGGGAAACCGTCACGGAAATGTTGCACGAATTCGGGTGGAAATCATTAAAAGAAAGACGTTATTCATTGCGGCGTGATCTGTTTGCGAAGTTTCAGTCGCCGACTTTTACTTCTGAATGTGAAAATATTTTTCTAGCACCCACCTACTTAGGGAGACATGACTATCCCAATAAAATAAGAGAAACCCGATCGAAAACGGAACGATTTAGCTGTTCTTTCTTCCCGCGCGCTATTAGAGAATGGAACGGTAGAGAAAAGTTATGAAAGTGGTTAATGAACCCTCTGCCAGGCACTTAAATGTGATTTGCAGAGTATCTATGTCGATGTAGATGTAGAACACATGGCTGGTGGCTGTAAGATAACTGCCGTAGTTCATATTTTGTTCACTAGATGAAGCAGCAGTCGATGTGTTCAGTGTATCAGTTGTATAAAATACATTAGCTGTCGGGACTGTTGTGGAAAACAGAAAAGACTTACCAACATGCTTCAAACCAAAGAAACTGAAGCAAAATGAAGTGATATTTTTGAGGAATGGGTCCATTCTAGCGCTGAAATGGATAAATAAGCGTGATGAATACCGCCTTTCTACAAAACATCAGGCTACCACAAAAGGCGTCCCAAGCACGTTCAAAGGTTGGGATTACAACAGTAATGAAACCAGACATTGTAATTGACTACAATAACAACAAGACTGCTGTAGATCGTATAAATCAGCTGTACAGTTACTACCCATATGCACGAAAAACAATGAAGTGGCGGAAGAAACTGTTCTTTCATGTTTTCCTAATGTCTATCGTGAGCAGTTTTATATTGTACAAAGACGTCATTAATCAGAAAATCTCTCTTGTGGACTTCATGAAAAACGTTACCTTGACGTTCGTACAAAAAGGCAGTGGCTTTAGATCTGCAGAGCCAACACCAAGCACTAGCCCTGGACAGAAATTTGGGTCGTAACTATCCAGAAAAAGTACCTCACACTGCCAACAAAGTAAATACTACACGGTATTGCAAAGTTTGCTTCGACAACGGGAAGAAAGAGACTGGCAAGCGGGTAAGGAAAGCAGATGGTGGTGCAAAGAATGCAACGTAGGACTCTGTGTACCTCAGGGCTCTCAGGATGACCAACTGCAAGTGACTTATGTATAATATATATTTAATCTTTTTATATCATAAAATATTGAATAATAATCCTATTGTGAACCAAATTCTTTTTATTATAAACACCAGAAATCATGTTATGAAATGTAAAAGTGTTTTCAATGTAAAGGTTTCTCATGTTTTTTGGAATGCTGGTACACCTCTACCGATGCAAGCATACATTTAAGCTTATATTTTTCCTAATCTATAAAGGCTGGAATTTCAAATCATGCTAGACGTTTGCCTTTCTGGCTCTTAGTTACTGTACAGTTATTCATTAACGTTACATAAAAGTCGCCAGTTCACTTGCACAGTCGAGGTACATACTTAGCAGTGTGTAATGTGTTAATACAGTTGAACGCCATCGTAGCATGGACAGTATGAGGTTATCAATAAGATCTTGATGGATATTTGGCCATTCCTTCAAGAGAGCAATTTATAGCTGTGGAACCGTTGTGGGAGGTACTGGTGTGGCTGCAATGCGACTTCCAAGTGCATCCCAGACATGCTCAATTGGGTTTAAGTCCGGTGAACAAGCTGGAAACTCTTATTCCCTCAGCTCCAAGCATGTTGTCCACCAGTGCAGTTCTGTGTGGACGAGCGTTATCGTCCAATAGAACGAACCCATCTCCTATGGCACCAGAGTAGAGCACAACAAAAGGTGTCTACACCTCTCAGCATTCAAAGCGCCATTCTGAATGACAATACTGACTCCTGCTCACACCATTGATCCAGCACCATGATATGGTGACGGTTCCTGCAAATAAGCTGGATTGTTTCGAGTTAGATGTTCTCTCCAAGCGAGGGAACGATGATTGCCCGGCTGAACACAAAATCTTGACTCAACAGGACCGGAAACCATTCGTTACGACTCCAATCCTGATGTTCCTCCGACCAGTTTCTTCGCCCTAAACGGTGTCGTTGTTTTAATGAGACATGCAGCATACGCCTCTGTACTCAGAGGCAACATTCTCGAAGCCCAGTTCGTGCTATTTGTGTTGATATTGCGCGTTCTGTAGCTGCCTGGAAGGTGCGTTGAAGCGGAGTTGCATTCAGACTCCAGTCTCGACTGGATGTTAACCGGATCAAGAGGTAATCTCTTAGTGATGTTATCCGTGGACGACCCTATCCTCGCCTTCTTTTAACGGTCTCTGTCGTCTGAAATCGTGTCCAAATCCGGGAAATTATATTTTGGGGCACTCCAGTAGCTGCAATCAACCCCCCCCCCCCCCGTGTCTGTCGCAACCCTTCTATGGCTCTCCATGCCTTAGCTTCGGATAAGTCACGTTGTTGTTGCATTAAACTTTCTGCTCACTATACTACCTGAACCCGACTGCTTGTGTGATTCGTTTGGTAGAGTAAACACGAGTCCAACCCTGTGCACAGCAGCGTTCTGTTGTTACCACTATCTTGGTTGCCGTAATACTGTTGTCTCCACTCCGTAGAACTGACATAATGACAATACTTTGGAACCTACATATTGTGACGATACTGCTGGCCCTCTCATCTCAATGTTATCGTACGATAGCGTCTGCGTCGGATCCGGAATCGTGTGGTCTAATAGTGATATATTTTGCGTGTGAAGTTACAAACGAAATAGCCAATCTAGGAATCAGTGTAGGACAGTGTCTCGGTGATACTGTGTCTAGTTAACAAGTGATACATTTCATTAATTAAGAGATTCATATATTTTCTTTCCAGACAGTTCTATAAACAATAGTTTCGTCATTGTATGTTATTTCAAGACTGACAGACGAAGGGTAGAAAAGACATGTAAAACAAAAAGATATGAAAATAAATAGCATTTTATATATGTTAGGCTCATAAACAATTTCTGTAGACCAGCTAATTGTGTTAATCAATGTAATAGTCGAGATTTCAATATTGTAATTCTTTGTATATATTGACTGACGTGAGGTTTTGAACTTATTTTGAGAATTGCCAAGATATTTGATAGTTCAATACATGTTAGGA
Source organism: Locusta migratoria (assembly GCA_026315105.1). Classification (NCBI taxonomy): domain Eukaryota; kingdom Metazoa; phylum Arthropoda; class Insecta; order Orthoptera; family Acrididae; genus Locusta; species Locusta migratoria. The sequence continues at coordinate 76,182,964 of CM048748.1, read as the reverse complement.
ACATGTATGATGTACTCGTTAACTAATTAATTGACATTTAACATCACACTTTGTTGTCAAACAGAAAGAACCGAAATTA